>CM075807.1:88013057-88668266 GCA_037975025.1 Excoecaria agallocha
CTACCATGGAGATAGGTGACTATCAACTCACTTTACCTTTCGGACTTTGTTTAGTTTTGAAAAATTGTTATTATGTGCCTGCTATGGGCAGAAACATTATTTCAGTTTCTTATTTGGATTTGGATGAATTTGATTTTGTTATTAGAAATGGCAATGCTCATATTCGTCGCCAAGGCATTTCTTATGGCAATGTCATGTTGCAAAATGGCCTTTATATCCTTGATCTACAAAACATAGAGTCCATATACAACATTAATACAAAAAGGGTTAAATCAAACGAATTGAACCCTACTTACTTCTGGCATTGTCGTTTAGGGCATGCAAACGAAAAATGCATTTCAAGACTCCACAAATTTGGAGTGCTTGGGTCATTTGACTTAGAATCTTATGACACATGCGAGCCATGTTTGCATGGAAAAATGACAAAGTCTTTTTAACAAGAAAGACGAGAGGACTAATGACTTATTGGAGCTAATACATACTGATGTATGTGGACCATTAAGTATACAAGCTAGAGGTGGTTTTAGCTACTTCGTTACATTCATAGATGACTTCAGTAGATCCGTCTATCTAATAAGGTACAAGTCTGAAACTTTTAAAAAATTCAAAGAGTTTAAGAATGAAGTAGAGAAACAACTTGGCAAAAGCATAAAAGCCATTCGATCAAATCGAGGTGGTGAATACATAAGCCAAGAGTTTGACAGTCATCTGAAGGTGTGTGGTATTATTTCACAGCTCACTCCTCCTGGAACACCACAATGGAATGGTGTGTCTGAAAGGAGAAATCGAACTCTGTTGGACATGGTTCGATCAATGATGAGTCAAGCAAATCTTCCTGTCTCCTTTTGGGGTTATGCATTAGAAGCTGCTGCGTTTCTATTAAACTGTACTCCAACTAAAGCAGTTGAGAAGACACCATACAAAGTATGGACTGGGAAAGAACCCAATATGTCATTTCTCAGTATTTGGGGCCGTGAAGCACATGTTAAGAAATTAACATCTGATAAACTAGAGTCCAAATCCATTGTCTACTTATTTGTGGGTTATTCCAAAGAAACAAAGGGATACTACTTTTACTCACAAGCCGAGAATAAAGTATTTGTTGCTCGCAAGGCTATTTTCTTGGAAAAGGAGTTCCTTCTCAAGAAAGACAGTGGGAGTAAAGTAGAACTTAGAGAAATTCAAGCACCACAAACTCCATAGATGATGAGTTAGAAATGGGATCAAGTTCACAACTAGTTGTGGAACAAGAACCCATTACAGAAAAACCTAGAAGGTCCGGTAGGGTATGTCAGGAGATTGAGAGATACGGATTTCTAAGTACTGATAATGACACTATTGAGTTAGTAGATTGTGAGGATCTTACTACCTACCCAGAAGCGATTGAGAGCCCAGACTCGAAAAATTGGCTTGAAGCCATGAAATTCGAGATGCAATCAATGTACGATAACCAGGTTTGGACCTTGGTTGATCCACCGGAAGGTGCTAAGGTAATTGAATGCAAGTGGCTATTTAAACTCAAAGCTGATAAGACCTACAAAGGTTGACTAGTAGCAAAAGGTTTTCGACAAACTCATGGTGTAGACTATGATGAGACCTTTTTGCCTGTAGTCATGCTCAAATCCATTAGGATCTTGCTTGCCATAGCTGCATATCATAATTATGAGATATGGCAAATGGATGTCAAAACTGCTTTGCTCAATGGAAATTTACTTGAGGATGTGTATATGACACAACCTGAGGGTTTTGTCAATCCCAAACATCCTAAGAAGGTTTGTAAGGTTCAAAAATCCATTTATGGATTAAAGCAAGCATCCCGAAGTTGGAATCTTCATTTTGATGAGGCAGTTAAAGAATTTGACTTCATCAAGAATGAAGATGAGCCTTGTGTGTACAAAGAAGGTTAGTGGGAGCATAATAGTATTTCTGGTCCTATATGTGGACGACATCCTTCTCATTGGGAATGACATTCCAACATTGCAAAAGGTTAAGCAATGGTTGGGGAAATGTTTCTCAATGTAAGACTTAGGTGAAGCCGAGACAATACTTAGTATTCAGATCTATAGAGATAGATCGAATCAGCTTTTAGGACTAAGTCAAGAAAAGTACATAGACAAAGTACTAAAGCATTTTAGTATGGGAGACTCAAAGAAAGGGTACATACCTTTGGCTTTAGGAGTTCCTTTAACAAAAGAATAGTGCCCTAAAACCAAAGAAGAAAGGTTCAACATGTGTAAAATCCCATATCCATCTACTATTGGATCTATCATGTATGCTATGTTATGTACTAGGTTGGATGTTACTCATGCACTGAGTATAACCAGTAGGTTTCAGCAAGACCCTGGTGAGAAGCACTGGTCTACTGTAAAGGGGATTCTAAAGTACCTGCGAAGGACTAAGGATCACTTCTTGGTATATGGTGGTCAAGAAGAGCTCGTCATACAAGGTTATGTCGATGCTGCTTTTCAGACTAGCACTCAGGATTCAAGATTGCAATCTGGGTTTGTTTTTGTTTTGAACGGTGGTGCTTTCAGTTGGAGAAGCACGAAGCAAGAGACCGTTGCCGACTCAACTACAGAATCTTAGTATATTGCAGCAAACGAGGCTATAAAAGAGGCTATTTGGATTAACAATTTCATTTCTAGATTAGGAGTGGTCCCAAGCATCCTATATCTATTAAAAATTTTTTGTGACAACAATGGGGCCATTGCACAGGCTAAGGAGCCCTGTTCACACCAGAAATCCAAACACATACTCAGAAGGTACCACCTGATCAAAGAAATCATTGATCGTGGGGACGTCAAGGTTAGCAAGATAACAAGTGAAGACAATATAGCAGATCCTTTGACGAAACAGTTGCATCCAAATTTGCATGAAGCTCATTTGAGAGCATTCGATCTTAGGGCTATGCCCAATTAGGACTAGTGCTAGTGGGAGATTGTTAGTGTAAGCCCTAGCCCTAATGCATTGTTATAAAACACTCTAGTTAATAAATGAGGCATTTATTTTATCTATTGTATTCCTGTGCATATCAATCGATAGAACTATCCAAGAATGTTGTTTCAGTTTAAGTTATCATGTGTGAGGCACATGATGGTAAGACCTCAATCGAGACTTCATTCTAAATATCCCTAGTCAGTCATTGTTATGGGAATAACAAATGAATTAAGACTAGTATGCTCTCTTTGATAAGTTGAGTTCTATCTTACGGATCATAAAGACAAGAGTGTCAATCAAAGATCATAGATACATGTTTAGAACATTGTATCTGGATTCGATCCGTTCATGAGAACACTACATGGTACAAGTCATAAGTGTTTCTCATATGCAAGTTTTGCATCGGAGTTCTTAGACCTAAAATCTCTATGAAACTCTTTATGAATTACTGTGTACTTTGACATACACCTAACGTGCTCGTAACAGAGTGACAAGTATGGGGATGCTTGGGTATACATTGATTCATATTAGAGAGCATGAGAGAAGTGAAGGAATTACCCCTCTCAATGAGAGAGAAAATATCATCGACCACTTGATCAGTGAACTGAAAAATGTATGGCCATACCGAGATTAAATAATGAGTAATTATTATTTATCTGAGAGTTCAGTGTCACTAGAATATCAAGAAAGAAATTAATATATATAAGGATGACTAGTTCCATGCCTTATATTAATTCTGATATTTAAGGGTAAGGGACTATGCAAAATTGCATTAGGTCATTAAATGCCATTTGTATTTTCATTTAATTTGGAATGCTATAATATCTTGCTAGAGAGTATATATAGCCTTTGAATTTATTTATTAATTCATTGCCAATATTAAATGGACCTATAGAATTGCACACAAAGCATGAGGCTTAAAACATGTAATTAAAGTATTGAACATTAATTTAGGCTTTTAATTAAAGAAAAATTAATGTATGTAATGGGTATTAAAATTGCTAAATGGACCTTGGTCCATTAGAAAGAGAGATTCAGCCCACAAGGTTTAATTTCAATTAATTAATTATCTTGTATTAATTAAGTTAATTGAGTATTAAAGCCTAAAAGCATTTGAATCAAATTAAAACACTTAAATAGGAGATGAAAAGGCCGAAATTCTAAGATAAAAATGAATGTGAATTTCGGCACATGCATATTTCCTAATTAAGTGGTAGTTTTTGATTAAATGTCTTATGCCATTTAAATTAATTTAAATTTAAAACCTAAAAGAAATTTAAATTAATTTGAATCACTTAATTAGGAAGTGATGGAGGCTGAATATACTACCTAATTAAAGGGGATTTCGGTATCTTTGAGTTTTCCTAAACCTAGTAGTATAAATTAATGAAATAAAATTTTCCAAGTTAGGTTTTTTCTCTCTCTAAGCCGCCACTCTCAAGGGGAAAGGACTCTTCCTTCTTCTCTTGGTTTTTGGGCAGCCATTGGTGAACTTTAGGAAGAACAAGATCATGTCTTGTGTCTTTAGTTCAATACCCATTCCCGAATATACATACATAGAGCTAGCACTCTCGGTTTTAAACATTGCTTGCAAGTGTGTGTGTGAGAATGAGAGGAGTGGCGTAAAGATTGTTCCTTTTGGCATTGATGATCGAGATCTAAGGCTGATAATTTCATCCTAATTGCTGGTCATCATCAAAATCAAGTCTTGAAGTGCATCTAAAGTTGTAAGTTTTAAAACTCTAAAATTGCATGTTTTCGATTCTTGTTTACGGATTGCATGGTATGTATGCTCAATTTTATCATTTTTTCGCTGCGTGATCATCATATATATACCATGTCATATTCTATCAGTACCTCTAGGCATGCCTATCTAATCCATAACTAAACTAAGACCTGCAGGCTTAACCATTCAAGAACATTTTTGATTTATCATATTTACTTTATTCGTTATTGCATTTGCTTTAAGCCACACTTCATATATGAATGCATAACATTCTCATCATGGATCAATATTGAATTTTACTTATTATAACATCATTGCTTAGTGCCCTCATTCATATCATATTAGATACATGTTTATTCAAACAATAATAACATGTAATGTTTCATAATTAACATTGCACCCTTCACATACACACATAAATATATATGTAGTATAAATCATAGCGATACATATTTTTATTACTTGTACTTGTTCGCATATTAAGTTAGACTACTTATCATAGCATGATCATATCAACTATACATTATAGAATTTACATATCTCATTAATAGTTCTCAATGACATACCTTATTGCTATATGTCATGGGTAGCTTCCATACAAGCTCACATCAATACATATCTACTTGAATAACATTTAAGCACATATGACCAATCATAATAAGATGAATAAGTTATCTTTATGCTAAGGTCAACACTTGTTCTTATTAACTCTTTAGTTCACCTTTATAGTCTATTAGGTCCTGGATGATAGGGTATATTCTAATGTGATCATATGCGCATAAATCATCTTACTTGTACTTTTTATCTTATAACCTTTATACTCAGGTAAGTTTATGTAAGATTATTCCACCTTATACATCATCACACTACTTTTGGGTATGAGTTTTTACATAATAAGGTATAAGGCGTGAACCAAGGGATAAGCATGTTCCTTCACATTAAAGCTATTCCCTATCTTCCATTATGACTTGAAGTATAACCAAACTTCTACCGTCTCATGGCTAAGCATAAAATGCAATGTCTCACTTATTTTTAACTTAGACAAATATCATTCAACCATCCTTTTATAACACTAGACCACATCGTAATATTTTCATGCCATTACAAGGCACATCAAATGTGTAGAAAATTGGGTAACACCATTTACTTTGCTATGTTATACACTTTATAAACCATCCTTTTATATGACACATTTAAATAGTACATAATTCTTTGATTATTATGTTGCCTCCTACTCTTCTTTAATCCTGTGCCTAATAGGTTACTAAAACATATTCTAGCGAAAACATTCTTATTAGCATTAGCATATGCAAGTCCCTCAAAATTAGCTTTCAAGGAAACCCTATACATTACCTCAATACGTTTCATCACTCTAAAAATTTTCACTCTTTCTATAGGCATATAGGTCTACAAGGTATTCTCCAATTGAAGTGGCCATACCATATACGACATATTGGTGACTTTAGATGACTTATAATTTAATTCAATCTTCTCCCTCTTTATATCATTCAAATTACTGCAACACCTCATCTTATAATCATACTTTTCTAAACATATCTTACTGACTTTAGCATTGTACAGGCTTTACAACTGTATTGATTCATCAGTAATCCAATAACATACTATCCACCACTTTAATACATAATCACCATCATCATTATTCATTGCTAACTTGGTTTTCCTCAATATTTTATACCACATAATACTGGTTCATAATTTATAAATAATTTGTAACTTAGAGTAAAGAATAACCATTGAAGAAAGAGAATGTGCAAGTGGCCGTGCACTTTCAAGAGATAATAGGCCAAGTGGTCGTGCATGGGAAAAGGAGATACCTCAAGTGGTCGCGCATTCTCAAGAACAAAATGCATAAGTGGTCGTGCATTCCTAAGGATAAAAGAATGAGTGTCCGTGCATGGAGAAGGAGAACAACACTTGGCCGTGCATTCCTAAGGACAAAAGAATGCTTGGCCGTGCATGGAGAAGAAGAAGAACACTTGGCCGTGCGTCCCCAAGGACAAAAGAATGCTTGGCTGTGCATGGGAAGAAGAACAACACTTGGCCATGCATTCCCAAGGATAAAAGAATGTTTGGTCATGCATGGAGAAGAAGAACAACACTTGGACATGCAAAGTAAGGGAAAAAACATAATTGACCATGCACTCCCAAAGAAGAAAAGAGTGAGTGGCCGTGTACATCAAAGACAAAAAGGCATGATTGACTGTGTACTTCAAAGACAAAAGGCCATGCTTGGCCATGTACATCCAAGACAAAAGGCCATGCTTGGCCATGCATGGGAAGATAACAAGAAACCTAGAACCCCGATTATGCAGAACATGAAATCAATCCTAGATCTCACTTCCTTACTAAATCTCACTAAGAAACACATACAACAAAAGAGGAAAAACATATATAGTAACATCTCAAAGCAATTCCCGTACCTGATATTCAAACTTCATCTCCTTCAAAATCCATTGATCTAGAGCTCTCTCTTTCTTTTTCGTATACATAAAGACAACAAGCATAACTTATCATCTCTCTACAACCCTAAGATCAGAAATCAAACATGGAAGAAGAGATCTATGGAAGGGAAAACATTACCTTCATGTTAAAACACCAAAACCCCTAGATTTCCTTCTTACAACCCAAAACCAGAGAGTGAAGAGAGAGAGAAAGAGAGAGAGAGATCTCCCTCCAAAGCCGATCTACACATCTCCAGGAATCCCAAAACAATTGAGTGGGATAAATATCTTCCCAAAGAAATTCCCAATATATCCTTATATACTCTTTTATCTCCTAAATTTCCATTTCTTACAATTTAACCCCAAGACTTCTAATTTAGCTTCAAATACATACTTTCTTAAAATTATAACTTATCCATATTCAATTACCTACATGCTAAAATTACCAAAATACCCCTCTTGGGACTTAACCTCGATAATTGCAAAATAATCAAAATTTGCCTTAATTAATGATAATCCTCATTGATTAATAATAGTCAGATTTAGGATCATGATTGAGGCCTCACAAATACAAATAAAAAACAAGTGGTCGAAACATGAAAGTCCTCATTGGGCTGAAACATGTATTATACTCAATCACATTGGGTCCATAACTATCCTGATATGAGCACGACCAAGCGCGCCGACAACAAGAGAGATGAACTAGCACTTTCTCAAGGACCAATAATAAGAGCAAGGTCAAAGAAGCTTAAAGAAGTCCTACAAGCATTCATGAAACCTTATGTGGAGAAAATGCAAGTTCAAGAAGAGAAAGAAGCTGAATTGGACTATGAAGACAAGTTTAGGCCGAATGGTGCAATGGGCCTTCAAGCTACTTTATTTAGTTTCTATTCTTTATGTAACATTTAATAAAGTATATTTGGGCAGCCTAGAACCTAGGAAAACGAATTGGGCTTTATTAGAATAGGTTTGTTTTATTTTGGGCTTATTTTACTGTTTTGGGTAGTTTAAGTGGATAGGCTAAAGTTGGGCTTATCTCTTCTAAAGAGTTGGGCCAAAATAACTATTTGAGGCTTAGAATACTTAAGGGGGCCGAATTCTACATGGGAGAATTGAATTTTAATGGGTTTGGGTCAGATTTAGGTTTAGGCCTACATTGGTGAACTTAGGGTCCTAAATTTTAGGAATGGATTTTCCTTGATAAATACTTATTATTTTGGGATATTATTAAGTAGAGTTTGAGGGAGAAATAATAGCTTGACCATATCTTTAAAGGGCTGGCCGAAATTCACTTGTAGCCAACATTAAGTCTACATTCATTCATTCATTTTCTTAGGATAATAAGCATATTTATCACTTTCTGTTAGGATTAATCTCAAATTGTATTTATCTTTATTTCTTCATGTACTTAGTCCATATTATGGCCAAATACATGTAGATAAAGGTTAGGAATTATCTTTGTTATTTATTTTATTATTTATCTCTTAGAGTTAGTGTTTGATTTTAATTCATCTAGGGAGGGGCGGCTGCCTAGCCTATATAAAGGGCTGAATTCTTCATTTGTAAGACACTTGAATTTTGATTAATGAGAATTTTCTTTGGCTTGGCCGAATTTGTGAGAGTTAATTTATTATTGATTCTTGCTATTGCATGAAGAATTAGACTTAGGCTATTTGCATGATTAATGTATGCTTGATTCTTCTTCTTCTTGTTTTCTAAATCAATCTATCATAAGCGTTTCCAATCAATCTTGTTTGGGGGTTCTTTAGATTGGGGGTTTATTATCTTATTTATGTTCAATATTCATGGTATGTTGGCGTTCTAGTTTGGCATATAGGCTGGGGTTCCGCATCAATTGGTATCAGAGCATAGGCTAAGGGGTAAATTCTTAACTATCCTTTAATTTTTGCTTTTAAACTTTAATTTTCTATTTTAGCCGAATAGGATCTTGCATCTAGTTCCTTATTTGGTTCTTGCTCTATTGTGTTAATTACCTATCTTTAAGTATTTGATCATTAGTTTGATTAAAGTTACAAAAAAAAAAGAAGAAAAAAAAAATCAATTAGAAACAGCCTTGTTATCAGTTCGGATTTGTTAAGATCATATTTGATCAATTGATGAATCTTGTGTTCTTGTTGAATCCGAATTTGCCATTGAATATATCAAGCATATAATTTGCAATCTTTGAGTGGTTGAACTTGGTTTGGATATAATTTTGATCTACAAAGTGCCCTACACCACTTGGAGTAAGTTTTGATCAGTCAAGCAAGAATTGGAGTTAGAACTTTCACAATTGGTTTGATTTCTTCAAGACCAGGTTAGTACTCCTAATTTTGGATTTGGGTTGTGTTTATTGCATGCTTTCTTTGATTTTTTTTTGTTGAGTCTTACATCAAATCTGTTTAAACTAATCATTAGGTTTAGTTAAACATCGCATTTAAGTGCATCCGTCTTGTCCATTTTCTTCATTCTAAGTTTCTAATTTGTGTGTCTAAGCTATTTTTGGTTCCAATTACACTAGTTTGACATATTGCACGTTGTTGAACATCTATATATATTATAGTGCACGAAATCTTCTTCTTGTGTACTAATTTCTGATTATTGTTCAAATAGGTCAATTTGCCTCTAGAATTAGTATCTTCGCTGTTCTTGTTAGGTTTTTTCATTGTTCCCTCAATCAAATTACTTAATTGTGCATACTTGTTTGAGTTGTTTCTGAAGTGCAATTGCGAGATATCAATTTATAAGTTGAGAGATAAACAAGAATGAATGGGATAAAGGAAAGTGTGAAGTTGTTAAGGCAAGACCTTAATGATATAGAATCGCAATTTAAACAATGGTTCAAACAACTAAGTAGATTGGAAAAGAGCAAAGAAAAGAGAAATGAAGAGGAAGTTACCCTAGAAGAAATAATTTGTGAAGCTGAAGAGGACACTATAGATATAGTTTTCTTTGATAGTGATGTTGTGAGTGATGAAGAAATAATTGAAAGAAAAGATGTTGATTGTTTGAATGAGAATGAAGAAATTTGTTTAGTTAAGATGGAAGATCAACAAGTTACAATTGCTCCTCTATTGCTTAAGGTGGAGGAATTGCACATGGGAAACGAAGGAAATAATAATCACATTCGCAAAGATGTGATAATGACTAACCATGTTTTGCCTAGTTTCTTTGCCAAATTGCAGGAACATGACGAGTTTTTTGCCGAAGAAGCGTTCATATTATTTCCACCTATCCCAAAGATCGTTTATGAAGATGAATTTATTCCTCAAGTTTCAATTCCCAACTTGAACAAGACAAAGATTCGAGGACGAATCTTTTCCGAAGAGGGAGGGGATGATATGAGCACGACCAAGCGCGCCGACAACAAGAGAGATGAACTAGCACTTTCTCAAGGACCAATAATAAGAGCAAGGTCAAAGAAGCTTAAAGAAGTCCTACAAGCATTCATGAAACCTTATGTGGAGAAAATGCAAGTTCAAGAAGAGAAAGAAGCTGAATTGGACTATGAAGACAAGTTTAGGCCGAATGGTGCAATGGGCCTTCAAGCTACTTTATTTAGTTTCTATTCTTTATGTAACATTTAATAAAGTATATTTGGGCAGCCTAGAACCTAGGAAAACGAATTGGGCTTTATTAGAATAGGTTTGTTTTATTTTGGGCTTATTTTACTGTTTTGGATAGTTTAAGTGGATAGGCTAAAGTTGGGCTTATCTCTTCTAAAGAGTTGGGCCAAAATAACTATTTGAGGCTTAGAATACTTAAGGGGGCCGAATTCTACATGGGAGAATTGAATTTTAATGGGTTTGGGTCAGATTTAGGTTTAGGCCTACATTGGTGAACTTAGGGTCCTAAATTTTAGGAATGGATTTTCCTTGATAAATACTTATTATTTTGGGATATTATTAAGTAGAGTTTGAGGGAGAAATAATAGCTTGACCATATCTTTAAAGGGCTGGCCGAAATTCACTTGTAGCCAACATTAAGTCTACATTCATTCATTCATTTTCTTAGGATAATAAGCATATTTATCACTTTCTGTTAGGATTAATCTCAAATTGTATTTATCTTTATTTCTTCATGTACTTAGTCCATATTATGGCCAAATACATGTAGATAAAGGTTAGGAATTATCTTTGTTATTTATTTTATTATTTATCTCTTAGAGTTAGTGTTTGATTTTAATTCATCTAGGGAGGGGCGGCTGCCTAGCCTATATAAAGGGCTGAATTCTTCATTTGTAAGACACTTGAATTTTGATTAATGAGAATTTTCTTTGGCTTGGCCGAATTTGTGAGAGTTAATTTATTATTGATTCTTGCTATTGCATGAAGAATTAGACTTAGGCTATTTGCATGATTAATGTATGCTTGATTCTTCTTCTTCTTGTTTTCTAAATCAATCTATCATAAGCGTTTCCAATCAATCTTGTTTGGGGGTTCTTTAGATTGGGGGTTTATTATCTTATTTATGTTCAATATTCATGGTATGTTGGCGTTCTAGTTTGGCATATAGGCTGGGGTTCCGCATCATATCCATTATACCAATCATACACCCTTATATGCATTTCTAATGCATAAAAATAATACCATGTAATAGAATACAAACTATGTTTCAACTCTTGAAACTTACTTTTAAGTTATTTTAATAATATGATCAAATTAGGAAACTTTTTATTTTGGAAACTTTCCATTTTAGGCAACCTTTTGCACGAATGTGTTATTGCCTTAATTATCAATCCAATTTATTATTAATTGATTATTTAATTAATTAACCATATTAAATAATTAAAGAATTAATTTTGGGTTTAAAACAATGGATAGTCCGAAACCTATAAATTAAACCCAAAAGTGTATTCACACACAAACTAGTTTTGTATCTTTTGGACCATTTAGGCCTTTGAAATGAACCAAGCCCACTCTAGCCCTTAAAAACCATTAATAAACTTAATTAAAGTCTGTAATATTTAATTTAAATTAGCTTCTTGGGTCCACCAAGTCATTTACTAATTTAAATTAAACCATGTAGACATAATTAAGCCCATTAAGCGATTTTAATGAATTAAATTTAATCCAATTAATTCAAGGCCAATTTTAATTAATCTAATTAATTAAAACACATTAATATATCATATATATTAGATTTAGAAGATTAAAAATCATTATAAACATGAACATACCAAGAACACACGAAGAACACCAATTTATTGAACTTTTCAATTAAACTAGTTTTCATGCAAAACTTGTTCAATTTTAATTTTGTTTATCCTATAGCTTAATATCACATATTGAACACATAAATTATCATCAAAATAATTTTAGAGTGTATTTATCAAAATTTTATTTAGAACAGCCCCTTAACTTTATTGAAAAGATTTCTTTATGCCTAGAGAATGATTCTTTATATAAAAGAATCGTTTTCTTCTTCCATTTTATTTATTTAATCATATACATGCAGAAATCAAATATTTCTTATTCATGAAAAACCAAATCTGATATTTTAACAAGAGCATTTCCTCAAGGACAAATAACAAGAGCAAGGTCAAAAAATCTTAAAGAAGTCCTACAAGCATTCATGAAACCTTATGTGGAGAAAATGCAAGTTCAAGAAGAGAAAGAAGCTAAATTGGACTATGAAGACAAGTGTAGGCCGAATGGTACAATGGACCTTCAAGCTACTTTATTTAGTTTCTATTTTTTATGTAACTTTTAATAAAGTATATTTGGGCAACCTAGAACCTAGAAAAATGAATTGGGCTTTATTAGAATAGGTTTGTTCTATTTTGGGCTTATTTTACTATTTTGGGTAGTTTAAGTGGGTAGGCTAAAGTTGGGCTTATCTCTTCTAAAGAGTTGGGCCAAAATAACTATTTGAGGCTTAGAATACCTAAGGGGACCGAATTTTACATGGGAGAATTGAATTTTAATGGGTTTGGGTCAGATTTGGGTTTAGGCCTGCATTGGTGAACTTAGGGTTCTAAATTTTAGGAATGAATTTTTCTTAATAAATACTTATTATTTTGGGATATTATTAAGTAGAGTTTGAGGGAGAAATAATAGCTTGACTATATCTTTAAAGGGCTGGCCGAAATTCACTTTTAGCCAACATTAAGTCTACATTCATTCCTTCATTTTCTTAGGATAATAAGCATATTTATCACTAGCTGTTAGGATTATTTTCAAATTGTATTTATCTTTATTTCTTCATGTATTTAGTCCATATTATGGCCAAATACATGTAGATAAAGGCTAGGAATTATCTTTGTTATTTATTTTATTATTTATCTCTTAGAGTTAGTGTTTGATTTTAATTCATCTAGGGAGGGGTGGCTGCCTAGCCTATATAAAGGGCTTAATTCTTCATTTGTAAGACACTTGAATTTTGATTAATGAGAATTTTCTTTGCCTTGGCCGAATTTATGAGTGTTAATTTATTATTGATTCTTGCTATTGTATGAAGAATTAAACTTAGGCTATTTGCATGATTAATGTATGCTTGATTCTTCTTCTTCTTATTTTCTAAATCTATTTATCATAAGCGTTTTCAATCAATCTTGTTTAGGGGTTCTTTAGATTGGGGGTTTATTATCTTATTTATGTTCAATATTCATGGTATGTTGGCATTCTAGTTTGGCATATAGGCTGAGGTTTCGCATCAAAAGTCAAGTGGTTCTGACTACACCCTTCCATAGAAACGGTTACCGTGCAATTACTCCTTTTACCACTCTTATCTCAATTAGATTCTAAGTATGGATTTATGTCAACTCATATGAATCTAATTATGTATGTTCTATTAATTTAACCATTATTTTCAAAATGCCCTTTGTAGATCCCTATCCACTTTTGCATATTACTTTGGCTAGAGATCCTCTGAACAAGGAAATTATAAGATCATGTGAGATGACTTCCCTTAATAAATCTAGGATGGTGAATTTTTTATTGATTACTCAACTATCTTCAAGAAGGTCATATATCCAACCGCCTAATTATGTTAACCCCCAAATAGAGGTAAGCAGTTATGGAGTCAAAGTATATCAGTTGCTACTTAAGATAACTTTGGTGATATCAAGTCTAAGAATATTTGCACCATTGCTATGAAGAGATTTCTCACTGACATAGATTTAATATCCAAGTGAGGATTCTCTTTGCAGGTCTTCAATGAACTTGTTCTTCTAACAAGCATCCACATGTTAGCTTTGATCATCTCTCACAATCACAATTATGAGAACTTCTGCTTGAACTATTCAAGAAGCATAAGATATGCTAGTCTGTCCACATTAACAATGTCCTATCTTGTTAATACTATGACTAGAAATATTTATATATTATCACATTTGCATGCAATAGACATCTCACATCATGAACACTTTCATGATTGCCTTTGCACTGTGTTTATAATATCTAGGACTTCATTCATTAATTTAAGATAAACAAACACATGTATTTAAACATAGCATTAATAATGAATAGTGCTTTTTTTTCATTAACAATATGAATTCATATGCATGAAATACATCACTTTCTACATGGGCTTTAGGGCATGCTCTCTAACACACTAACGTGGCATATGTGGGTGTATCCCACACTTTAGAGACGCGTGAAAATTGATATTTCACTAGTTCACAACGCCATTCTCATCTTTTTCTCTCAATTCTCTCAATTCTTGTCATTCTCTTTGTTTTCAATAAGAAATCTTCATCTCCATTCTCCATTCTCAAAGTCACTCACAGTAAATTATTAAGCCAAACAAATAATTCTATCAAAATCAAAACCTAATGAAAAACAAAACGATTCAAATAAAAATAAAATTGAAGCAAACTATCAACTTGACAACCATTATAAGAAGCCTACCTCAGACTCCAGATTGTAGAAAGTGTTGGTGAGAGTAAATTAGCCTTGTCCAACTTATAAAATTGTCTCATTATCATCTCAAAACTAACCGAATATGATTTAAGGAAAGCAATGTAGGATGGCAAATCTTGAATCTCTAACATTGGCTCTCCTTTGATGCTTACTAAAGTCTCCAGTAATATAATCTTTCGGTGAAATAATTGTAGAAAATATAATCAACAACAAAAGAATGAGTAAAAAAGCAACATATTTGAGGCCAAATTGTTTGTGTAATTTAAATTTTACTCTTATATTTTTTAATTTTTGTGTAATTTATAAATATTATGATATATGATTTTGTAAAATATATATTTTTAGTAAATAAACATTAAAATTATGTGCATAATTAGCGTTTTGTTATTAGTTTTATATTGAATATTTTTAATTTTTATAATTAATTATGAAAATTTTATTTTGATTATTTTAATGGATATTGTATTTAATTAGTATTTTTTTCATTTTTAAAGCATTTTTAATTATTAAAAATAATATTATAAATTGTATAATTTATTAAATTTATATATTAAAATTTTTTAGTGGCTAATCGATAAATCAATGCGAAAAATCGAGTTAAAAATTGAAATCGATATAGCGGTTAACCGATAGTAATAGACTGATTTAAGAAAATTGTTAATGGACCAGTTAACCGATCCACGCTCATCCCTAATTATAAATCTTAAAATGGTAAACTTTTAAATTTGAGTGGCAAGAAGGCAAAAATATACAAGTGAAAGGGGCTATTTATATATTAAGCCAAAGTAAAAAGAACGGCATTTGATCTAATTATTTTTCAGGCCGCGCGTAGCGAGGAAAACCGGAAACTTTGATTAGTATGTATAAACTATATATAAATTCACAAAAAAGACTTGCAAATTAATTAAATTAAAAAAAAAAGACCGAGAACTGCCTCTAAACCCAACAGCCTGTAGCACCGATCTCCTCTTCCTCAAGTTTCTGTCATCGTTCCTAGCTCTCTCTCTAGACTCTTCGTCGCCGACCGGAAGCCCTGGTCGGCGGCAATTCACCATTTCTTTTCCCTTTTTCTCTTCTTCTCCTTCTTTTCTTCTCCAGAGACACTTTCCCTGCCGTTCACCATCTCTGTTCTTCCGTTCGTTCTCTTCTTTCCCTGCCGAAAATCCGGCTTCAGCGGACTCCCCCGTTGGTGATCTCCAGGATCTGCGACAGTACTTCATCCTTGTTAAGTTCTCTTGTTCATTTCTTCTGGACAGGTGAGATTTATATTGAAGTTAAAAACAGCTCCATGGGTTTGTCTTCATGCTAATCCCTCATTCGTATTCCCTTGTTATTTTCCTGCGAAAATTATTATTTCTGTTATTATTTAATGCGTTTTTGCTATGAAAATTACCGTTATTGCTTGTTTGGTTTGTGAATTTTGCATTGAATTTTTATTGGTTAAATATGCTGAGATAAGTCTTACTGCTTTAATTGATAGCTTTTATTGGTTTATGTCTTTTGTTTGATGCTCCGAAGGGAAATGAACTAAAAGTTCTAATAGATTGAATAAATGTATATTGGTTGTGTTATATTCTGAACTTCTTTTCAATAAATGTCTGAAATTCTGCGTAGTTGTATCTACCACTAAGCGATAATGTTGCTTAGCGTACGGTTTATTGACCGTGCGCAGGAACAGGTATTCAAGGATATAATGGAAGACTGGCATGGTAAGTACATCGAGGATGAGTAAGAGGATAACTGTTAAGTTAAGTTAGGCTATTTATAATCAGTGACTGGTATGTAATCTATGAAATTATTAGTGTATAAATGTTGGTTTATATACGCATATATTGAGTATATGTATGTGAATGTTGTGCTAATATCAGTGTTAGATTTATGTGGAATATAGGGACATAGGAATGAACTTAGCGAGTCATAGTAAATGGTATCAGAGCAAGGTTTAGGTGACCATAAGATCGGAGTGGGTGTATAGAAGTAGAGGAATGATGAAAATAACACATGTACATGCCATAAAGAAAAAAGTAAACTTAAGTTTTGGGGTTACCTGTTCCCTTTTGATATTACAAATGGCTATTATAGCTTTATAATTGGAAAAGAGAAAGAGAGAGGTGCAGAATAATCATAGTTAGAGTGGAGCCCAGACAATTCGATATTTAACGAGATGACTCTCATTGATTAATCTCGTTGATTTCGTGAGCATGCGTCGCTGCCAGTTCAATAACTAGTTGATTGCATATATATTTGCATCTCATGATACATACAGATAGACATGGCACATAGCATATATATACAGTCAGATAGTTATAAACTATATTATACTATTGTAAATATAGCATGCAATACATTTATGCATTTATTATACATGCAGTCATATCATTACGTATTTTGCATTTTATATTGGCGGTGGCGAGTTTGCTACATTGGTATTGTTGGGCCCCAGCTCTTTTATAGACATGGTATTAAGAATCATGGTTTAGATAGTGTAGGAAAAAGTATTAGTAGATGGAATATCGTATAGATTTAGATAGACACAGCAAGCAAGGGTCATTAAAAGAAAAGAAGAATAACCATTGTCTACTATATTTCGAGTATAGATAGGAAAGCATAGTAAATCCTCTTATAATAAGAACAATGGTTTACAATAAAAGAACAGAAAAATCTTACGGCAGTCGTATTTATAGTTTTGCTATTAAGGTAAATTTTGAGGATGAAATTTTTCTATACAGGGAGAGTAATGTAACGCCCCAAAAATTTATATTCGATATTCTTAACATGTTGTAGAGCATGAAAGATAATTTCGAGATAGTTTTTGAAACAAACGAATTGAAGGGAATAAAGAAATTTAAGAAAATATAAAGGTTAAATGTGCTCAGGTCAGGGTAATTCAATGATGGGTGATCCGAAGGGCAGTTTAGCCTAAGAGCAGTTTATAAAAGTAGGTGTTAAACGAAGATCGGTGATACAATTTGAGCTGAAATGAGCTTAGATCGACTTTTAAATGAGGCAAATAAGTTTTCACCCGACATTGTAGGAAGGGTTGACTGAAAGTTTGACTATACTCTGAAAGTTTGGTAGCCTTTGAATTTGATGCCATCCCATTTCTAATCGTTGACTTCAGATTCTATCTGAAAAAATAAGTAAAAAATATAAGGAAGAAAGTCATGATAAGTTAATAAGTATTAAGGGGGCAGCTTGGATAAGGAATTAACATATTGTGTCATGAATTTTCAAATATTGAAAATACTGTAAAAATTATTATAATGGTTACCACTACCTCCATCTATTCTTTTTCTTTTACTTTGAGTTGAATTTTCGACTTCATCGATACCATTATCCTCGTTTTGCATGACCTCATAGGAATCGCGTGGTTGCACCTTTCTCACCACACTACAGCCTTTATTGACACTATCATTAGCATAAAATACTTGCGAGGCTTGTTCTGCTAATACAAAGGGCTCATTTGTTCTCAAAAATCGCCCCCAATTAACACTTATAATGTCATATTCGTCTCTTTTAATTCCTTTTATTTCATCATATACATCAAACCATTTACATTTAAACAAAACAACTCTTCTGCCCATAAGAAACTGTAATTCAATAATATCAGTTAGAACTCCATAGTAATCAATGTTCCCACTTTTTTTGTCATTCTCACCAACTACAACAACTCCACAATTTTGGGTTCTTAAACCATTATCATATTCTTCAACATGAAACCTATATCCATTCATAATGTATCCATTGAAATGCGAGGCATATTGGGTGGGACCAAGTGATAGATAGAGCAAATCTTCCGTTATTCGACTACCATTCTCTTCATGCAATTCTGCAGCCTAAAACAATTATCTTAAAGACATTAAAAGCAGCACTAAAACACCTAATTGCCAGATTGAATATCTACTTGGTACTTAACTTTAAACCATTCAATGAATTGTTTATTCCATTCCGCATTAGAAAGGTATTCAAAAGTATCCATATAAATTTGTGAAAATTCTCTAACAAATCAAGGCAAATCACATGTCATTCAAAGCTAAAAATAATCAAAAAGGAAGTTAAATCATTAATGAATAAAATAAATAAATGCATACTCTAAAAATGGTAGAACTTCATCGCAATTCTTCAAAATATATATATGCGCTTGATCCCATTCATTAGCTTGCATATCAAAATATTTTCTAGCTCTTAAGACTCTACCAGGTTGATTAAATAAAGACATACCTCCATCAGAATCTTTTACACCACCATCATAATTTCGTTCAGGCTGATTGAACTTTGTATCCATTTTATGCAAATATATTGAACATAAGGTCATACATTCAATGGCAATGTAACCCTCTGCTATAGAACCTTCTGGGCATGCCCTATTACCAATGAGAGATTTTAAAAAATGCAACAATCGCTCCACGGGATACATCCACTGATAATGAACGGGGCCACCAATTTGGGCTTCATTAGCTAAATGGATAGGCAAGTGCACCATGACATCAAAAAATGAAGGAGGAAAGACTTTTTCTAACTTGCAAAGAGTTATAGGAATTTGCACTTCAATTTGTTCTAAATATTCCATACTCAAAACCTTTGCCCCAAGCACATTAAAAAAATAAGACAATTCAATAAGCGGCTCACACACTGATTTAGACATCATACCACATAGAACTATGGGGAGTAAATGTTGTAGAAGCACATGGCAATCATGACTCTTTAAACTAGAAATCTTATGATCTTTAACATTTACACTTTGAGAAATATTCGATGAAAATCCATCCGGGACCTTTAAATTTTTAAAGAAATGATATAATTTGTGCTTCTCCTCATGCGACAATGTGTAAGGTGCATCAGGCAATTCATATTTATCTCCCTTTTTGATTGGATGCAATTCTAGCCTAATGTTCATTACTTGTAAATCTAGTTGAGTTTTGATGGTGTCCTTCGTCTTTCCCTTCATATTCAAGATTGTACCAAAGATATTATCACATATATTCTTCTCAATATGCATCACATCTAAATTATGATGCAGCAAGAGAGTTTTCCAATAGGGAAGTTAAAAAAAAATACTCTTTTTATTCCAATTATCATTTCGATCATCATGTGATATCTTAACTCTCTTTTTTAGGATCTTTTGTCAACTTTATTCCATCAAGGTCTTGCACTTAATTAAGTATCTCAACACCAGAATGCATTTTTGGGGATAACCTTCGCTCAACGGTGCCATCAAATGACTTCTTATCATTCCTCCATTTGTGACTAAGAGGAAGGTAACGCCGATGGCCCATATAACACTGCTTCTTACCATTGGCTAATCTAATTGAGCAAGTGTCTTTGTTGCAACATGGGCATGCCAATTTCCCTTTTGTACTCCATCCAGATAAATTTCCATAAGCTGGAAAGTCATTGATGGTCCATAACAATGATGTATGCAACTTAAAATTCTTTCTAGTTGATGCATCATATGTCTCAATACCAATTTCCCATAACTCCTTTAACTCCTCTATTAAAGGTTGAAGATAAACATCAAATGCATATCTAGGACTATGTGGACCAGGAATAAGCATTGACAAAATGAAATTTTCTTGTTTCATGCACAACCAAGGAGGCTTATAAGGAATAAGTACCACGGGCCAAATGCTATATGGGGACTTTGAGTTTCCAAATGGTTGAAATCCATCACTGGCAAGTCCAAGTCAAACATTACGAGGCTCGAAACCAAATGATGGGTGTAGTTCATCAAAAGACTTCCATGCCATTGAATCAGCTGGGTGTCTCATTAATCCTTCATCAACTCTTTTATCTTGATGCCATCTCATTAAAGAAGAAGTCTTTGTAGACATAAATAACCTTTGAAGCGGGCTATCTTATGCCATTGAAGAGGGGCAACCTTATGACTTTCAAATGGGTCTAAATGGAGTTCAAACACATAAATATAAGATCCAAATGTCATTGGGGCGTGCTCCAATTTATAGGAGGCAGATTTAGTGCTTTACCATCAATTTTAGGCTTATACAACTTTGGGCTTTAATTGTACAAGTCATGTGCCTCATTTAAAAGTCACATGACTCATTTAAGTTGTAAATGCGGGCTTCTTTTGGGTTTAGTTTAGTTAGTTTGGTTATTTATTTTAGTCTTTCTTTTGGGCTTTCATTTTAGGCCTATAAGGTTTATTAATTAGTTTTGTCTTAAGTGTATTTAAGACTTATTCGGGCTTATTTGGCTTGTAAAAGCCCAAGAAAATTCGTGTAAGGCCATATGAGCATTTAAATTAGGGTTTTAAAGAGTGATTTAGGGTTAGCCACCTTATAAATAGGCTACCCTAGGTTGTAAACATATCAATGAATCAAATTATAAACTTTTGAGAGTTTTCTCTTGGCTTAGCCGAAATTCTTTAGAGAGATTGTGAGATTGCTTGCTTTCTTTTCTATTGCATCAAGAATTAGGATTACTTATCAATCATTTGATTGTGGCGTTTTCTTATTTTCTTATCCCGATTATTTGCGTTTCCATTCACGTGTTGTTTGGGGGTTCAATAGGGAGGGTGTTTGTCTTCTTTGTCTTTTGAAATCAAAGCGTATGTTTAAGGGGTTTCGGGTTCTTTAACCTTGGGGTTCCGCATCATTCACATGACTTGTACAATTAAAGCCCAAAGTTGTATAAGCCTAAAATTGATGGTAAAGCACTAAATCTGCCTCCTATATATTGGTGCACGCCCAAATGACATTTGGATCTTATATTTATGTGTTTGAACTCCATTTAGACCCATTTGAGAGTCATAAGGTTGCCCCCCTTCAATGGCATAAGATAGCCCTCTTGGATCCGTATCAAAACCACATAAATAAAAGAAGTATATTATTTTCAGCAAATTTGGGATCACTCATCCAATGATTTCTTAAAATTAATAAAAACTCTTTGATACGGATCCAAGAGGCCTATCCTATGCCATTGAAGAGGGGCAACCTTATGACTTTCAAATGGGTCTAAATGGAGTTCAAATACATAAATATAAGATCCAAATGTTATTGGGGCGTGCTCCTATTTATAGGAGGCAGATTTGGTGCTTTACTATCAATTTTGGGCTTATACAACTTTGGGCTTTAATTGTACAAGTCATGTGCCTCATTTAAAAAGTCACATGACTCATTTAAGTTGTAAATGTGGGCTTAGGCATGTGGGCTTTCTTTTAAAGGGATTATTTAGTTATTTGGGTTATTAGTTAGCCTTTTATTTTGGGCTTCAAATTCGTCACTTTACCTTAGTAGGGTTTTAAGTAGTTGTTTTAGCTTATTTTAGGTTAAATTTAGTGTTTTAAACCTATTGGACTTATGTATACCCATTCCTTTAGGGTTTGGAGGCTATAAATAGGTTATTTAACTTGTAAAGGGTTGAAAATACCCATTTCTTATTCTTTTATGTTTCGGGTTCTTTAAGTGTATGTTTTTATATGCATGCCGTGTATCATATATATGTTCTTCATGATTTTGTGTTTTAATTCATGTTGGTACATATTATATGTATTTTTAATGTTTATGGGCTGTATGACATAAAATTAAAAATGGCAAAATTAGAAATTATACTAGAGTTGATTTATAGTACAAATCTAACTAGTTTGTGTTTTGGGCTTTTAAGAGAACTTATTCAATAAGAGAATTTAGTCCATTGGGCTTCGGCCTAGGCCCATCACGGGGTCATCTCTTAAAGGTTCAAGTACACAATTTCCATTAATGGGCTTGGCTAAATTAATTAAAATTGGACTTTGTTTGATCCATGAATGTTATGTATTTTTATTTGCTTGTTTGGTGTGATGAATTGATATGCATGGTGCATTCATGGGCCCTGGGTTTTTGTAATTAAATATGGCCTGCGAGCCATTATGTATTATTGTAAAAGTTTCATTTATTTCTTAGAATAGAATTTAGTTGAAGACTTTGTAAATCAAGACGAAGCCCATCGGAGTGGAGAAGCCCAACTTGAAGATTCTTATGTAATAGTATAAAATCTTAGTTGTAGGTTTTTGGGCCCATGTTTGTCACGCTTTACTTTATGCAATTATTTATATATGCATGCTATGAATGGATGACAAAGCGTATGCCATATAAGCCGTAATAAAATGAATCCCTAAAAATAGTAAGTCACAAAGTTGCCTTCCTAATTCGAAACATGTCAAGGCATCGATCATCGGTCACGTAGACTAGGAGTCCTAGATGCGCCCGATTATCTTTGTGAGGCATGGGTTGTGAATGTAGGTTGGACTTAACATGGAAAGGGATGCCCGGACCTAGGCAACTAATAAATGGATTTGTGCTATAACATATTAAGATGTTAGCCCATTTGATCCAAGAGTCATGTACGAGACATGATTGGAGTTTTTCCTACCTAAGTAACTTAACTTGTTAGGTGTACAAGCTCAGCTTGACTAATAAGTTGTTGTGAAAAGTGGATCTTGGCCCACATTAAATCACTAACGCGAATTATTTAAAGGGATATTAATTCGGTTTGTGGGCTTATAAATAAGACCTCATTTAATCTTACTAAATTTTATTGTAGATTGAAAAATGGCATCTTCAAATAACAATTTCTCATTGCGATCGGTCCTTGAAAACGAAAAATTGAATGGCACCAATTTCATAGACTGGTCTCGAAACTTAAGAATATTTCTTAAGCAAGAGAAAAAGTCGTATGTTTTGGATGCACCCTTACCTGAAGAACCTGCTAGGAACGCCTTTGCGGTTCAAAAGGAAACTTTTAAGACCAAGAAGAGCGACTCCAATGATGTGACCTGTCTGATGCTGGCCACTATGGTGCCTGACTTGCAAAAGCAATTTATGGATCAAGAGGCTTATGCGACCATGGTGCACCTTAAGGAGATGTTCCAAAAGCAAGCTCATCACGAGAGGTTCGTGACAACAAAGGCCTTAATTTCTTGTAAGATGGCTGCGGGTACTCCTGTTAGTACCCATATACTCAAGATGAAAGGGTATCTTGATACTCTTGAGAAGCTTGAGGTACAAGTGCCAAAGGAATTGGCCAGTGACTTGATCTTAGGATCATTGACTGATGATTATGATCTATTTGTGATGAATTATAACTTGCATGCAACGAACAAGTCAGTCACTGAGCTCCATGGGATGCTTAAGAATGCTGAAGAGAACATTCGAAAGACCAATCCCGTATTGATGGTTCAAGGGGGCATTAAAAAGGGACTCGTTAAGGGAAAGGGAAAGGGAAAGGGAAAGGCAAAACCCAAGAATGACTTGGCTCGGTCAAGCCAAGTGGGAGTGCACCTCAGGCCCAATCCAAGCCCAAGGCGCAGAAGCTCAAAGAGAGTGAGAGCACTCACTTCCATTGCAACAAGATAGGGCATTGGAGGAAGAATTGCGCTTTCTTCAAGGAAGAACAAAAGAAGAATGGAGCCAAGGCATCCAGTTCTGGTATTTTTGTTGTTGAGATTAACCTTTCTATTTCTACCACTTGGGTATTGGATACCGGTTGTGGGTCTCACATTTGTTCAAATGTGCAGGGGCTAAGAAATAGGCGGTTACTTGGGAAGAATGAACTGGACCTCCGTGTGGGGAATGGAGCACGAGTTACTGCCATGGAAATAGGCGACTATCAACTCACTTTACCTTCCGGACTTTGTTTAATTTTGAAAATTTGTTATTATGTGCCTGCTATGAGCAGAAACATTATTTCAGTTTCATGTTTGGATTTGGATGAATTTGATTTCGTTATTAAAAATGGCAATGCTCATATTCATCGCCAAGGCATTTCTTATGGCAATGCCATGTTGCAAAATGGCCTTTATATCCTTGATCTACAAAATAAAGAGTCCATATACAACATGAATACAAAGAGGGTTAAATCAAACGAATTGAACCCTACTTACTTCTGGCATTGTCGTTTAGGACATGCAAACGAAAAATGCATTTCAAGACTCCACAAAACTGGAGTGCTTGGGTCATTCGACTTAGAGTCTTATGATACATGCGAGCCATGTTTGCATGGAAAAATGACAGAGTCCTTTTAACAAGAAAGGTGAAAGGACTAATGGCTTATTGGAACTAATACATACCGATGTATGTGGACCATTAAGTACACAAGCTAGAGGAGGTTTTAGTTACTTTGTGACGTTCACAGATGACTTCAGTAGATATGGCTATGTCTATCTAATGAAGTACAAATCTGAAACTTTTGAGAAATTCAAAGAGTTTAAGAACGAAGTAGAAAAAAAACTTGGTAAAAGTATAAAAGCCATTCGATCAGATCGAGGTGGCGAATACTTAAGCCAAGATTTTGACAGTCATCTAAAAGAGTATTGTATTATTTCATAGCTCACTCCTCCTAGAACACCATAATGGAATGGTGTGTTCGAAAGGAGAAATCGAACTCTATTGGACATGTTTCGATCTATGATGAGTCAAGCAAATCTTCCAGTCTCTTTTTGGGGTTATGCATTAGAAACTGCTGCATTTCTACTAAATCGTACTCCAACTAAAGCAGCTGAGAAGACACCATACGAGGTATGGACTGGGAAAGAACCCAATATGTCGTTTCTCGGGATTTGGGGCTGTGAAGCACATGTTAAGAAATTAACATCTGACAAACTAGAGTCCAAATCCATTGTTTGCTTGTTTGTGGGTTATCCTAAAGAAATAAAGGGATACTACTTTTTCTCACAAGCCGAGAACAAAGTATTTGTTGCTCGCAAGGCTGTTTTCTCGAAAAAGGAGTTCCTTCTCAAGAAAGACAGTGGGAGTAAAGTAGAACTTGGAGAAATTCAAGCGCCACAAACTCCTATAGGGGATGAGTTGGAAATGGGATCAAGTTCACAACCAGTTGTAGAACAAGAACCCATTACACAAGAACCTATAAGGTCTGGTAGGGTACGTTAGGAGATTGAGAGATATGGATTTCTAATCACTGACAGTGACACTATTGAGTTAGTAGATTGTGAGGATCCTACTACCTACCGAGAAGCTATTGAGAGCCAAGACTCGAAAAATTGGCTTGAAGCCATGAAATCCGAGATGTAATCAATGTACGATAACCAAGTTTAGACCTTGGTTGATCCACCGGAAGGTGCTAAGTTAATTGAATGCAAGTGGCTATTTAAACTCAAAGCTGATAAGACCTACAAAGGTAGACTAGTATCAAAAGATTTTCGACAAACTCATGGTGTAGACTATGACGAGACCTTTTCGCCTGTAGTCATGCTCAAGTCCATTAGGATCTTACTTGCCATAGCTGTATATCTTGATTATGAGATATGGCAAATGGAAGTCAAAACTGCTTTCCTAAATGGAAATTTACTTAAAGATGTGTATATGACACAGCCTGAGGGTTTTGTCAATCTCAAGCATCCTAAGAAGGTTTGCAAGTTTCAAAAATCCATTTATGGATTAAAGCAAGCATCCCGAAGTTGGAATCTTCGTTTTGATGAGGCAGTCAAAGAATTTGACTTCATCAAGAACGAAGATGAGCCTTGTGTGTACAAGAAGGTTAGTGGGAGCATAGTAGTATTTCTGGTCCTATATGTGAATGACATCCTTCTCATTAGGAATGACATTCCAACATTGCAAAAGGTTAAGCAATGGTTAGGGAAATGTTTCTCAATGAAAGACTTAGGTGAAGCCGAGACAATACTTGGTATTCGAATCTATAGAGATAGATTGAATCGACTTTTGGGACTAAGTCAAGAAAAGTACATAGACAAAGTACTAAAGCATTTTAGTATGGGAGACTCAAAGAAAGGGTACATACCTTTGGCTTTGGGAGTTCCTTTGACTAAAGAACAATGCCCTAAAACCAAAGAGGAAAGGGACAACATGAGTAAAATCCCATATGCATCTGCTATTGGATCTATCATATCGCTATGTTGTGTACTAGGTTGGATTTGCTCATGCACTGAGTATAACCATAGGTTTCAGTAAGACCCTGATGAAAAGCACTGGTTGCTGTAAAAGGGATTCTAAAGTACCTGCGAAGGACTAAGAATCACTTCTTGGTGTATGGTGGTCAAGAAGAGCTCGTCATACAAGGTTATGCCGATGCTGCTTTTCAGACCAGCACACAGGATTCTAGATCGCAATCTGGGTTTGTTTTTATTTTGAACGGTGGTGATGTCAGCTGGAGAAGCTCGAAGCAAGTGACCATTGCCGACTCAACTATAGAATCTGATTATATTGTAGCGAGTGAGGTTACAAAAGAGGTTATTTGGATAAAAAATTTCATTTCTGGATTAGGAGTGATCCCAAACATCCTAGATCCGTTAGAAATTTTATGTGACAACAACGGGGCCATTGCTGATACGGATCCAAGAGGTCTATCTTATGCCATTGAAGAGGGGCAACCTTATGACTTTCAAATGGGTCTAAATGGAGTTCAAACACATAAATATAAGATCCAAATGTCATTGGGGCATGCTCCAATTTATAGGAGGCAGATTTGGTGTTGGTGGTTCTGATATACTAAGAGCTAATCTGCACTTCTCTCTAATTTCTAAGATTATCAATAATCTAAACTTTTTAGGCTATCATCGCAAGTAAAACTGAAAGTAACTTGCATCGCAAGTAATAAAATTCTATTCATATAAATTCTATTGAGATTTTGACAGCATACCGGCTTAAACTGGTGCTAGCCAACTTGTATCAAAATATGTGCTACGTGCTATAAAGATATTAAGACAACCTAAACCCATCAATGGGTGTTTTAGCAAACATGCACAATAATCTAAATATGAATTATTTATAAAATTCTAACAAAATTTCAATGGCATTTTGACTATAAATGCACCTGCCCCCTGCACAAAAAACATTTAAAAGCAACAACATAGGCCTTAGTTGCCACCAAGTATTTTTCAAGAAAATCTACTAAGTTCACAATTCAATGAACGACTTAAAACATCCAAATTTGAAAAGCAATGTACTTACGTTCTAGTGTTCCATTTAGTAAATTAGAATTAAACTAATTAATTAATTTGAGTTAAAATTAAGGCAACTAAATTCCACACATTTTAGTGCATCAGAATAAGAAAAGGCAATAATGATAACCCAACGATAATAAATACAAAGTAAATAACTATACAAAAAAAACAAAAAACAACACGACATTTAATGGGCAGAATTAACAAACTAACAAAATAGATATTACTAGGCATTCAAATTAACCCTATTAATATAAAAATAAAAAGACCATTAAGAAATATTTAAAATAAAATAAAAAAACATTTTAGGAAATACTTTCTTGGAATGAGAAAATTGAGTATGCTAAAAAATGATGAAAAGCGAAATAAATGGCTCCCTAAAATGCGTATCAATTTGAGATGAATTTAGACATGAACGATTCAAAAAATGGGTGAGAATGAGTTATATAAAAAAAAACCCAAAAAAACTTTGAAAATCACTGTTAATGGCGGTTATAGGGGAAAAAGGAGGAAAAACAAGAAAAGGCTAGAGATTTCAAAATTTTGAGCAATAGACAGGCAGGGCATCTATCGCAGGCAAGTGATAGGTGCCACTTACATCCTGTCTGTCACTCTATTTCCTTTATTTTATTTTATTTTATTTTTATTTCCTTCATATTCAATTCTCATTTTTATTTAGATATTCTTTTATCTTATTCTCCATTATTTACACATATAACATATTTACTCAAAATACTTAATTTGCATGCTATTATTTTCATGCATAAATTATTCATTTATTTATTACTTTTTTGTGATCATGAAATACTCCCTGAATTAAAATAGTCCATTAATTTTTTATATTCCTAAAAACCTTTAACATTGTTAGTTTATTTCTTACATTTCCTACAAAAAAAAAGAAAACAAGATGGATGCCAAAATGTACATGCCATAGGGCATGTTAAAAGACTAATTAAGGCAATCCAAGGGTGAAAAATGGCTAGGAGCTGAGTCACTCCTTGAGGGACAACTGTCTGTCAAGGCTTTTCAATAAATAGCTTGATTCTCTTTGGTTTTTGTGCTTTGACCCTTTCTTTTTCGGACAGCCTCTCCTTCATGTATTTCTCTCTTTCTTTTCTTTTCCCTTTTTTTTGGATTTGTAGTCATTTTTATTTTTATTTATTAATTTTAATATTATTTTCTTACAAAGATCACCATGTCGACCTCTTCTATGGTAAAACTGAACAAATTGCTGGATGTCCTCAAAACCTGAGAGGACCATATTTTTACCCCTTACTATAGCTTGAGATTTTTAAGAAAGGTAAAGATAGATAGGACCCTGATCTTGTCTGCTGTCCTATACTAGGATATGAAGTTTCACATTTTTTGGTTCACTTATAAAGAGTTATGCCTCATGGTAGAGGAGTTTAGTAAGATTATTGGTATGTGGTTTACACCTAGTACTCCACTATGCATGCCTTTTAGTGTTATTAACTATCTTAGGGAAGTCACATGGGCTTTTGACATCCTCCCTTTTTAGGTTAAAGGCCTAGTACCTTGGGAAATAACCTTTTCATTGTAGTGGTTGATTAATGTTTTGAATGATTTCAATGATGTGCCCACATTCCAATTCGATGTCTCCCATAGCTTGAGAGGAGACTATTGGTTGTTCAATGTTGTAGATGGTAATACCAATCAATTACTAGGCTTATTAGGCTAAAAAAATATGCCACTTTTTCTTCCTGGTAAAGGTGGTCCCCTTCAAGATTAATGTATAGTGCTTAATTATAACACCCTAATCTACTAACCATGGATAATCACCAATCATCTTCATAAACCTAGTAAAGATCAAACAGGAATAATAATTAATAATTATACATGCCATAATTACATACCACAATAAATTTAAAGCAAACATATAAATAAAAAGGCCTAACATAACTATCCAACAGTACATAATGAAATCCTTAAATGTAACTGCAATCTGCCAGATCTTCTCTTCAATATTTGCCTAGCCACTATAGCTATCGATCCACTAGAGCTTATCTAGAAACCTACACGAATGATAAACCCGTGCCAAGCTATAAAGCTTAGTAGGGAAACAAAATTCTATAGGCAAATCTTAATAATTATCAAATCAGTGCAACCTTCACAATTAAGAAAACATATAAGTCTGCAATATTAATCATTACCATAAGCATTTCAAAGGAGTCTCCAACCTTAACAACCATTACTATTCTTACAACAACCTGGAAACTTACATGAGCTCATCTAGTTCCTTAAGACCTTTCAATTTACTTTTAACATCACATCTATTTCTTTTTACTCTAGCATAATTCATTCACTTCATAATCCTTTCCTTCAAGACTCCTGACATCGATTACCAATGATGCAAACTTCAATCATATGCATTTAAATGTTTATTCAAAGCACAAGGAGTGCATGTGTGTAGTAGCGCCTATAATAGATACCATTAGGCATAATTACTTCACATATACCATGCAATCATAATTATAGAATACATATATAATTTATAACTTCTATTCATAGCCATGTATTTCTTAATGTTATCTTATCATAAATGGCACACAACATTACATTATATCCTACACTGGCCTTTGCATATGTCTGAATTATTGATATGCACAATCATGTGTAACATCTATATGTATTGATTAACCAGCCTTGTATTTAATTACAGAGAATGGCATTACATATCATGGGTACCCGAGAAGGTCCAATTTGTCACATGTGTAGATTTCATGATTACCAAAGCATATGAGACTCATTAGATATGTTACAGCACAAACAATTCTTATAATAACTTGCACGTATTCCATCATAGCATGGCAAAATAATTCTCATGGGTATACATTTCAATAATTTACTTTCATGGAAATAGTTTATAGATAAATAAATTATGATTGAAAAAAATAATAGGCCACACACATCATGCTTCTATTATATAAGTGAAACAATCGATACATGTATTCCTTTATTTCAAACTTATTCTTAACATTTAATCTTTAATAGCCTGCCTAAGTGCTAGTTCAAAGGGGTGGATAATGGGAGCAAGGATACCCGAAGGTATCAAACAATGGACCCAAAAAGACCGAACTATTGTTCCATAAAGGAACAAACAATGGATCAAAACGGGGTCGAGCAATGGTTCCATTAAGGAACAAGACCCAAATGGGGTCACCATGGCAGCTGTAACTATATCCCTCTAGGCATGCCTATCTAATCCACAACTGAAATAAGACCTGTAGGCTTAACCACTTTAAGAACATCCTTGATTTAATATATTCCTCTTTACTTGGTACATCATTTGGCTTAAAACCACATTTCATAAAGAAAACATGTCATTCTTATCATGCATCAATGTTGAGATTTAAGCTCCAATACACATGGATGTAGGTTATGTAATCATATAGTGGCATCAACATAATTCATACATATCGCAGTAGTTTACATGATAATGCAAACACAATAAGGTATTACTTTCATTGATCAATCTCCTCATAACATGGTCGAATCAATTATAAAACATTGACATATATAATTCATTGATAATTCTCAATGATGTACCTTGTTGCTATTTACCGCGAGTAGCTTCTACACATCATCATAGTTCACATTAATACATAACTACTTTAAACAATAATCATGCATTTATGATCCACATAATGGTATGAGTAGGTTCTTTTTAGCTTAAGGTTATCACTTGTTCATCTTTAATCTCTTTAGATCACTTTTAGAGTCTATTAGATCATAGACAATAGGTTATCTACCCTAACCCGATATGCTTCAATCATTTTACTATCACTTTTTCATCTTATAACATATTATATCCAGTTATACTATACAAGAGTATTTCTTCTTGCTAATTAGCACACTACTTGCAGACTTGGTTTTCATATTATGTCACAGGACATGAATAGACCAGGAAGTAGTTTTCCCTTACATCAATGGTAATCATTACTTTTCATTATGACTTGGGTTATATTCCTATAGTTTCATAATTAAGTGTAATGTATAATATCTCATTCCTTAACTTAGACATGCAATCTTGCAACTATCCTCTAATTACAAATAGACTATATAATAGTATTTTTATGTCATTAGAAAGACACATTAACATAGAGTAAATTAGGTAAAACCAGTTACTTGACATGCTAATTACTTTATATCCACTTTATAATGTACATAAATAGCAAATATGATGTTGCTTCCTACTCGTCTTTAATTCTATGCTCAATATACACCAACATATTCCAATAAACCATTTATATTAGCATGGCTACATAAAAATCCCTCTAATTTAGCTTTCTAGTGAACCCCATACATTACGTCAATAGGTTGTACCACTCTACAACTTTTTCAATCTTTCTATATATATGTACGGGTACAAAGGGATTCTCTAATTCAAGTGGCCATACCATAAGTAGCCTATTGGTTGCTTTGAGTAACTTACAACTTAATTCACTCTACTCCCTCTTACAAAGACATTTATGCCATTAAATTATGATAATAACTCATACTAGATATACCTTTATAATTGTGCCTTTCTAGACTTTAGCCATGGGAAGACTTCACAAATCAATTAATTGTTCAAAAATCAGATAGTATGCTAGTCACAATTTAATGTATATAATCTCCATACACATTACTCATAGCTAACTTATAGCTAACTTACTTCACTCCCCCAATTATATATATATATATATATCAATGCTGGGTTCATGATTTATGACTTGAGGTGAAGAAAAACCAATGAAAAGAGAGTGTACAAGCAATAGGAGAGGAAAGGCCATGCTTGGTCGTGAAAATGAAAGCAGAAAAGCCTGAGTGGCCATGCAGGGAAGAAGCCAAAGGGCCATACATGGCCAAGTGGGGAATTTCAAGAGAGCTTACACGGCCACTTAAGGAAAAATACAAAGGGTTCACGTGGCCTCTAATGAAAAATCAAAGGGATCTATGTACGACCGAGCATTAAAAATCCAACGGGAACACACGACTGCTCACTGAAGAAATAAAAGGGCAGAGAGCTAAGTGCAATCATGCATGGGGAAGAGAAACACCATGCTCGGCCGTGCATAGCAAATCTTGGTTCAAAAGAAACCTAGATTATGCAGTTTTAGAACTAAAATTCCAGATCTCAACCTCACAACTTGCAGCTTTGCTCCTTGAACATTTAAATCATTTTAAACTCATTTAATCTACTAGATTTATCCTTTAAACTCATCAAGAAGGACACATACCAGAAAAGTGGAAAATCCCTAAATCATTCATATGAACAATACCATAAATCTAATTCCCGTACCTGGTTTGAAGCTTCAATCTTCCTTTGCTCATCTTGATCCAGCTCTCTTACTACAAATTTCCTTTATCCCCTTACACATAAAGGCATAATAAGGTCTCCTAATCCCTTAAAACTAGATATCAAACTAAGAAAAGAAATGTTGAGAGAGATCTATAAGGGGAAGCATTACCTTTTGAGATGCTGCTCACAAACCCTAAGTTTCTCTGCCCTTGTCTCGATCTCTAACTTCCCCAGGGAGCCTTTAAAGAGTGATTGGGGTAAATATCTCACTCAGGAAATTTCAAGATTGCCCTTATACATTTTTAACCCTCAAAACTTATTTGCTTAACATTTAACCCCAAACTTCTTATTTAATTCAACTCATCCTTAATATTTTAGCTACACTCCAATACACATGTGCATAATTACCAATATACCCTTTATATGATTTAACTTTAATAATGCAAAATAATCTAATTTGCCTTATTAAACATTAATCTTTATTAATTTACCATAATCCGATTAGGGCCATGATTGGGTCCTTACAAATCTCTCCCCATTAAAAGAATTTTATCCTCGAAATTCAAACCAAAAATTGGTATCTTTATCTTTATTGCTAGCAATCTCCCAAGTTCTATTTTAGCTATAAGCACTTATAAAACATAAATGTTCTATTACCATAACAAATTCATCCATCTATAACCTTAGTACCTATTCTTAAACTCCAGATACTCTTATACTCATTATATTTCCTATCAGTTTTGCCCTTTCAGCTGGGCTAAATAAGTGATGCAATGCTTTTAATGTGATGTGGAATGCTATGAAATGGATTTATGACTTCATGTATGCAATAGAATAGCCATGCATATTCTTATAAACTGGACATGTTTTATCCCATCCCAATACAATGACATATGTTTCATTGCCCGTGCTAATTAGGAAAATCCTGACAATTATATAAAGAGCATTTGAATAACCTCAAAATTTTGCATCATCTTCAATTCCAAAACTCAAGTTCTCTTCTTATCATATAAACTTTTCTTCAAACATCTTAATAGGAAATCTAGATGTACTTATAATCAATCTTATGGTATACTTCAATCATAAAATATTAAGGCATCTAGGCACTTCCAATATCAAGAGGTGAGAGATATTGATAATTCCTTAGATATCATCTCACAGACTCTGAATCAAAATTAGGACTCCAATATCTATCAATTGTAAGTCAATCATCTCCCGCAATCATCAAAATTTATATCCTAATAACAATAAAATTGAATATGGATATTTAGGTCTATACCAATTCATCTCAACCTTCCAAAACAATTCCTTAATTCCTTATTGCCCAGAAAAGACTAAAATGGGCTCTGATACCACTAACTGTAACACCCTAATTCACTAACCATTATAATCACCAATCATCTTCATAAATATAGTAAAGATCAGGTAGGAATAATAATTAATAATTATACAGGCCACAATTACATTCTACAAAAAATTTAAAGCGAACTTATAAATAAAAAGGCCTAACATAACTGGCCAACAGTACATAATGAAATCCTCAAAGGCAACTGCAATCTGCCAGATTTTCTCTTCAATGGTTACCTAGCCACTATAGCTATCAATCCACTAAAGCTTATCCAGAAACCTACATGGATGATAAACCCATGCTAAGCTATAAAGCTTAGTGGGGAAACAAAATTCTATGGACAAATCTTAAGAATTATCAAATCAGTACAACCTTCACAATTATGAAAACATATAAGTCTGCAATATTAATCATTACCGTAAGCATTTCGGAGGAGTCTCCAACTTTAACAACCATTACTATTCTTACAACAACGTAGAACCTTACATGAACTCATCTAGTTCCGTAAGACCTTTCAATTTACTTTTAACATCATATCTATTTCTTTTTACTCTAGCATAATTCATTCGCTTCGTAATCCTTTCCTTTAAGACTCCTAACATCGATTACCAATGATGCAAACTTCAATCATATGCATTTAAATATTTTTTCAAGCATAAGGAGTGCTTGTGTCCAGTAACATGTATAATAGATACCATTAGGCATAATTACTTTACATATACCATGCAATCATAATTATAAAATACATATATAATTTATAACTTCTGTTCATAACCATGTATTTCTTAATGTTATCTTATCATGGGAACTAAATGTCACACAACATTACATTATATCCTACACTAGCCTTTGCTTATGTCTGAATTATTGATATGCACAATCATGTGTAACATCTATATGTATTGACTAACCAGCCTTGCATGTAATTACAAAGAATGGCATTACATATCATGGGTACCCAAGAAGGTCCAATTGTCACATGTATAGATTTCATGATTACCAAAGCATATGAGACTCATTGGATATGTTATAGCACAAACAATTCTTATAATAACATTGCACATATTCCATCATAGCATGGCAAAATAATTCTCATAGATATACATTTCAAAAATTTACTTTCATGGAAATAATTTATAGATAAATTAATTATGATAAAAAAATATAATAGGCCACACACATCATGCTTCTATTATATAAGTGAAATAATCGATACATGTATTCCTTTATTTCGAACTCATTCTTAACCTTTAATCTTTAATAGCCTGCCTACGTACTAGTTTAAAGGGGTGGATAACAGAAGCAATGGATACTCAAAGGTATCAAATGATGGACCCAAAAGGGCCGAACTATGGTTCCATAAAGGAACAAACATTGGACCTAAACGGGGTCGAGCAATGGTTCCATTAAGGAACAAAACCCAAATGAGGTCACCATGGCAACTGCAACTATATCCCTCTAGGCATGCCTATCTAATTCGAAATTGAACTAAGACCCGCAGGCTTAACCGCTTTAAGAGCATCCTTGATTTAACATATTTCTCTTTACTTAGTACATCATTTGGCTTAAAGCCATATTTCATAAAGAAAGCATATCATTCTTATCATGCATCAATGTTGAGCTTTAAGCTCAAATACACATGGATGCAGGTTATGTAATCACATAGTGGCATCAACATCATTCATGCATATAGTAGTAGCTTACTTAATAATGAAAACACAATAAGGTATTACTTTCATTGATCAATCTCCTCATAACATGGTCAAATCAATTATAAAACATTGACTTATATAATTCATTGATAATTCTCAATGACGTACCTTGTTGGTGTTTGTCGTGAGTAGCTTCCACACATCATCATAGTTCACATTAATACATAACTACTTTAAACAATAATCATGCATTTATGATCCATATAATAGTATGAGTAGGTTCTTTTTAGCTTAAGGTTATCACTTGTTCATCTTTAATCTATTTAGATCACTTTTAGAGTCTATTAGATCCTGGACAACAAGTTATCTACCCTAACCCAATCATATATGCTTCAATCATCTTACTATTACTTTTTCATCTTATAACATATTATATCCTGGTAAATTATGCAAGAGTATTTCATCTTGCTAATTGGCACACTACTTGCATACTTGGTTTTCATATTATGTCACGGGACATGAACAGACCGGCAAGTAGTTTTCCTTTACATCAAGGCTAATCATTACTTTTCATTATGACTTGGGTTATATTCCTATAGTTTCATAATTAAGTGTAACGTATAATATCCCATTCTTTAACTTAGACATGCAATCTTGAACTATCCATTAATTGCAAATAGACTATATCATAGTATTTTTCTGTCATTACAAAGACATATCAATATAGAGTAAATTGGGTAGAACCAGTTACATGACATGCTAATTACTTTATATCCACTTCCTAATGCACATATATAGTATATATGATGTTGCTTCCTACTCTTCTTTAATTTTATGCCTGATATGCGCCAACATATTCAAGTAAACCATTCATATTAGCATGGCTACAAACAAATCCCTCAGATTTAGCTTTCCAGTGAACCGCATACATTACTTTAGTATGTTGTACCACTTTACAACTTTTTCAATCTTTCTATATATATGTATGGGTACAAAGGGATTCTCTAATTCAAGTGACCATACCATAACCAGCCTATTGGTGGCTTTAAGTAACTTAAAACTTAATTAACTCTACTCCCTCTTATTAAGACATTTATCCCATTAAATTTTGATAATAACTCATACTAGATATAAATTTATAACTGTGTCTTTCTAGAATTTAGCCTTGAAGATGGGTTGAATTATCGAATCAAAGAAAAATTGTTCGGATTTACATCTTTAAATGTGGTAGATTTTAATCAACTGGTTACAACTACTATGAAAATTGAAAAGTATGAAATAGCTAAAAGAGAGAGGGAGCACAAAAGAAGTGGTCCTAGGGGAGGATCATCTACTGGAAAAAGATTTAGAGGAACTAAAGGAGGTCAGCCTGCAGAGTCTATTTTTGGTTCTGCTAATAAAGGAAAGAAACAAGAATCTTCTGCCAAGTTTAAAAATGAGAAGGAAGCTTCAAGAAGACAGTCGGGGTCAAGCACATGAGTGTTCACTTTGTTCCCGGCACCATTGGGGTAATTGCAGGAAACTGGCTGGAGAATGCTTTAGATGTGGCGGCACTAATCATTTTATGGCAAATTGTCCTTTAAAATTGGATCAAGGTTTTAGGCAACAGAATAGCAGGGGATCTTCTAATGCACCCCCATTTGGAAGAGGTAGAGGCAGAGGAAGGGGTGGATCAACTCATCATGGATCTCAGTCCCAGAATATGTCAGAAACAGTTGATAGACCTTTTACTCAATTGGTTGTTAGATGGGCTTATGCAATGAAGGCTCGGGAGGAACAGAATGCTCCAGAAGTTATAGTTGGTACTTTTTCTCTTTATAATTGTAACATACATGCACTCATTGATCCTGGCTCTACTCACTCATATGTTTGTATTGGGGTTTCGGGTAGAGATAGGTTTAAAACACAACAGTTAGATTTTGATGTATGTGCAACTAGTCCATTGGGACATAGTATAATTGTTAATAAGGTATGTAAAGACTGTCCTATGGTAGTTCAAAGGAGAGAGTTTTGAAGTAAATGAGTATATAGATGCTAGCTTCCAATATGATAAAGATGATTGTAAATCATAGTCTGGTTTTGTGTTCATAATGGGAGGAGGGGCAGTTAGTTGGAAGAGTTCCAAACAAAAAACAACTGCTAATTCCACGATAGAAGCTGAGTACATTGCTGCTTGGGAAGCAGCCAAAGAACCAGTTTGGATCAAAAAGTTCACATCTGAACTAGGAGTGGTGCCTAGCATTGTTAATCTGAATCCTTTATATTGTGACAACAATAGAGCCATTGCGCAAGCAAAGGAACCACAGTTTCATCAGCGATCCAAGCATGTTCTCAGACGCTACCATCTCATAAGGGAAATAGTAGCTAGAAATGATGTAAAAATAGAAAAGGTTCCCACAGATGATAATGTGGCGGATCCCCTCACTAAAGCACTTTCCCAGATTAAGCATGATCACCATATAAATAGCATGGGTCCGAGACATATGAGTGATTGGCTCTAGTGCAAGTGGGAGATTGTTAGAGAGTATGCCCTAGAGCCCATGTAATAGGGATGTATTTCATATGTATGAACTCATATTCTTAATAAAAGGCATCATTCATTTATTAATGCTATGTTTAAATACATGAGTTTGTAATTCTTAAATTAATAAATGAAGTCCTAGATATTATAAACACAGTGCAAAGGCAATCATAAAAGTGTTCATGATATGAGATGTCTATTGCATGCAAATGTGTTAATATCTAAATATCTCTAGTCATAGAATTAACAAGATTTGACATTGGTAATTCAGACAGACTAGCACGTGTTATGCTTCTTGAATGGTTCAAGCAGTGGTTTTCATAACTGTGATTATGAAAGATAATCAAAGCTAACATGTGGATGCTTGTTAGAAGAACAAGTTCATTGGAGACCTGCAAAGAGAATCCTCACATGGATATTAAATCTATGTCAGCGAGGAATCTTTTCATAGCGGTTATGCAAGTATCCTTAGACTTGAGATCACCAAAGTTATCTTAAGTAGCAAGTGGTATACTTTGACTCCATAATTGATTACTTCCAACTGGGGGTGAACATAGTTAGGAGGTTGGGTATATCATGACCTACTTGAAGATAGTTGAGTGATTAACAAAGGATTCACCATCCCAAATTTATTAAGGGAAGTTATCTTGCATGATTCTATAATTGCCTTATTAAGAGAATCTCTGGCCAGATTAATATGCCAAGATGGATAGGGATCCATGAAGGGCATTTTGGGAACAATGGTTAAATTAATAGAATATACATAATTAGATTTATATGAGTTGACAGAAATGCATACTCAGAATCTAATTGAGATAAGAGTGGTGAAAGGAGTAATTACATGGTAACTGTTTCTATGGAAGGGTATAGTCAAACCACTTGACTTTCCTGACAGTTGGGTAGTCATGATGCCTAGCTAGAGGCCAATCATTACTTGTATAATAGTGTATCATAAATATCAATAGGGATTGTTAAAATGATTTAAAGAAGTTTTAAATCATGTGAGTTTTGAATAGAACTCACAATTACATATTATATACCAATATGGACAGAAACCCAATAGGTCACACACATATAGAGAAAAGGTTAAAATGGTAAAATGAAAAGGATAATAATATTTGATATTATTATGGGAATAGAGAAGTGAATAAGAGAATAATTAATTAAAGAGTTTAATTAATTATGATCAAGTAAAATTGTTCACAAAACTTTTAGAAATGTTCTGTAAAATGGATCTAATTGAAATATTGTATTTCATAATTAATTGTTATTGGACTATAAGTGTTATAAGGATGATATAATAATTAATATATCCTTTGGAGAAATTAAAAGAGGTCTAGAAGATTGGTTTTGGCGCAGAAACCCTCTAGACGAAGGGTTACACGCCAAACCATGATAGAAGACCTTAAAGGCCTAATTCTTAAACCAAAACAAATTAAATATATTTCATAAGTGTTATGGAGCCCACATATTTAATTTAGATGGATTTGGAATTCATTTGGGTCATTAAATCCAACTGTATGCACAAAGGGCCTAGTTTGTGGGTTTTGTGCATAGTCTTTTATGAAAGAACTTATATTTGATTTAATTGAGCCCAAATAAATTATTAATAATTCCAAAAGCCCATTTAATATTTCTCCAGCAATTTTAAAGAGTCCAATCCTATTATGAAGTTGGATTTTTAACCTAGTTATAAAAATCCAAGTGATAGGGTACTAGGGTTAAGGTGAACAATTAAGAGAAAAATATTTTCTCTCATTCTCAAACCCTAGCCGCCACTTCCTTCTTGATATCATCAAGGGATTTTGGCCAGCCTTTTTCTCCTCCTTTGTTGGTTCATTTGATTCTTCTATAGTGTAGATTACTCATTTGAGGTGTTCAATTTTGGACACTGTGGTTTGCGACAACCCAGTGAGAAGAAAAATCAACTGTTCAACAAAAATCAATAATCAAAGTTATGGATTTTCAGTTGTCACCATTCTATTTATTTCAGAAGACATCATGTTATGTGTGGCTAGGCATGCCTAAACACTATCAGCTTTATATTTGTAGCAACAATTTAATTGTTTTCAACGTGCTATGTTCTGAAGCTTTCTTTATTTTCAGAACATAGGCAATAGGGATTTTATCTTGTAATCTAGAAAGTGAGTGAATTTTAGATTCAAAAAGTGGATTTATTCTTCCTTGTGGATTCTATCATGCATTTCTTAAGAGGGTTGAAAGATATAGTTTGTTTCTTGTATAGAATGATATTCCAAATAGGTTGTTGGCATCTAAATGAGAACACTTGAGAATTGAATTCTAGAATACAGAGTTGACTGGGGCACTCATCTTTGTGTGTGGATCAGCTAGTATGGTGAAGAAGCTATTCTCATGGAATTAGTTTCTAAGCTTGGAAGGTTGTCTGGTGCTAAGTTTAGGTCCCTCTCTTTCCCTCTTTCCATATTTAGTAAATTTTTTGGTTATAGTTATGGTAATAAATCTATTATCTAATTATATTGACCAAAAAATGAATATTGGCTATTTCTTTCATATACACTCATACATACAACCAAACACACAAAACTGAAGCTTAATTACCTAAGAAGAAAGGTATACAAATTTGGTTAATGCTGAGATTAAGTTCATTGGTAGAGTTTGAGTGCAAAGAAAAGAAATACACTATTTGTCTGTTGTGAAGTTTACATTTTTTGAGGAAATATTGGTAGAGTTTCGTGAATTAAGATTCTATATTGCCACAAGTAGACTAAATGTTAAGTAGACTGAATGTTAAATATAAATATAGTATAATGTTACTAATCAATCAAATATTTAATTGACTAAGGTTAAATTATCATGCATGCATAGATCTTGAAAATAATATTTACATTATTTCATCAAGACAGACACACACACACACATCCACACCATTTTTTTCTCTTTGTTTTATTATTATTATTATTATTCTTTTAATCCATCTTTCCTTTCCTTTATTTGGTACTCATTGCTTTTAATTCCTGTAATGAAACATTTATGCATATGCAAGCCATAGGTGAATATTTCCAATGACTTCATCCTTAGTGCTTGTTAAATTTTTCCAGTCTAGTCTTCTCGTTTGTCTTGCAATTCTTAATTAGTTATGCTCAATTGATGAGCATGTTTAATACTCATTTCATGGAGGATATTTGGTCTGACTGTTATTATTAGAATTTACTAGTTGACCTGACAAGATTTTATAATTGTCAGGAAATCTTGTTGAACTTTATTGTTTAATCATATAACCTCGTTATTGTGGAAAACATCCTCTTCAATGTTATCTTTACCTTGTAATAGAGGACTACATATCAAAATTGATATTGTTAAGGCACTTCCGTCAACTTCATGCTTCAAAATCTATACATATATCATATATTTTCTAAGCTTCAAAATCTTGGACTCTAGGGTACTCCATGTAAGCGTTTTGGTTTCCTGCTAATCTTGGACTATCTTTTATTTCACCTAATACCATAGGATTATACGTTGTGCACAAGGTGTCAATCCACTCACATCATCCTGTACTTTGGCAGGCTGTCAAGTGTTATGTAAATGTAACACTAGCATTCTTTGAGTTAAAAATGCAAATGGTTTAGTCATTTAACTTGGACTGCACATATATGATTGCTGTTTGTATCAGCTTTTCAACATTTTTTGGTAGCTGTTTCTATATGATTGCTGTTTGTATCAGCTTTTCATTCTTTCCTCTGTTAGATACAGCTGCACAGAGAGCAGATTGCTGAGAGAATGAAGGCTTTGCAGGAGTTAGCCCTTAGCTACTGCCAATAAGGTTCACTTATTTCTAGCGACAAACTATCGGTAAAGAGGGACTGCATTTAAGGCTTAGGGTATATTACTACAGCAATATTAGCTAGGAGCTAATTCTATATTTGGTAGGAAATTGTAAAGATTTAATTTGTTAGTTATTAATTTTAGGGAAATTGATTGTATAAACAATACTTTGTTTTGTCTATTGTTTTTTTTATGTTAATTCTATATTTGTAATGAATTCATTACAAATTATATATATATGAAAATATAAGATTATTATTTATATTTGTATCTATTATATATGAATTTTACAGTATAAGATTATTATTTATATAGTGTACAATATGAAAATTTAAAAATGCATCAAAAGAAAATTAAATTATGCAATAATTTAGTGACAGATTCGCGACAGCAACTGTCGTTACTGCATAAACATTAGAATTTAACTAATAATTAGCGACAATATTAGCGGCTAGTATTTCATCGCTGAATTTTACAATAAATTTTTAATTAGCGACGAAAAATGCAGTCACTAAATATTATTATTATAATTCGGCGATTAATTAGGCATATAAATTAGCGACGGAAAAAAAATTAGCTACGAAATTTTTTGTCACTAAATTAGCGACTGATTTTGAATTTTGTCGCTAATATATTTGCGACTGTTCATCATGGTGTCGCTAATTTAATTTAGCAACGAAAATCTAGTTATTAGCGACGGAATGTTCCGTAGCTAATTGGCAATTTTTTTGTAGTGCAGAACAAGATGACCAAGGCACAACCAAAGTATTGTGGGGTTTCCAAAAAGAAGGTTGCCAAGAAAGAGAATCCCAAAGAAACTTGCTTCCATTGTGGAAAATATGTGTTAGTGTAAGCCATCACCCCAATGCATTGTTATAAAACACTTAAGTTAATAAATGAGGCATTTGTTTTAGATATTGTATTCACCTGTGCATATCAATTGATAGAACTATCCAAGAATGTTGTTTCAGTTTAAGTTATCATGTGTGAGGCACATGGTTGTAAGACCTTGAAACAATTGAGACTTCATTCTAAATATCCCTAGTCAGTCATAATTATGGGAATAACAAATGAATTAAGACTAGTATGCTCTCTCTGATAAGTTGAGTTCTGTCTTACGGATCATAAGGACTAGAGTGTCAATCAGAGATCATAGATACATGTTTAGAACATGGTATCTGGATTCGATCCGTTCATGAGAACATTACGTGGTACAAGCCATAAGTGTTTCTCATGTGCAAGTTTTGCATCAGAGTTCTTAGACCTGAAATCTCCATGAAACTCTTTATGAATTATTGTGTACTTTGACATAAACCTAATGTACTCGTAATAGGGTGACAAGTATGGATATGCTTGGGTATGCACTAATTCATGTTAGAGAGCATGAGAGAAGTGAAGGGATTACCCCTCTCGATAAGAGAGAAAATATCATCTGCCACTTGATCAGTGAACTAAGAAGTGTATGGCCATACCGAGATGAAATAATTAGTAATCATTATTTATCTAAGAGTTTAGTGTCACTAGAATATCAAGAAAGGAATTAGTATATATAAGGATGACTAGTTCCATACCTTATATTAATTCTGATATTTAAGGGTAAGGGACTATACAAAATTGATTTAGGTCACTAAATGCCATTTGCATTTTCATTTAATTTGGAATGCTATAATATCTTGCTAGAGAATATATATAGCCTTTGGATTATTTATTAATTCATTGCCAATATTAAATGGACATATAGGATCGCACACAAAGTATTGGGCTTAAAATATTTAAGATAAAGTATTGGACATTAATTTGGGCTTTTATTTAAAGTCAAATTAATGTAGATAATGGGTATTAAAATTGCTAAATGGACTTTGACCCATGAAGAGTGAAAAACATGACAAAAGGAATGGTTAATTGATTATTTATTTATCTTTTGATAATTGATTATTTATCTTTAGATAATTAAGTTAATTAAATTTAAATTCCTATATGACTTTGAATCAAAATATACCACTTAATTAGGAAGTGATGGAGGCTAAAATTACTACCTAAATGCTAGTGAATTTTGGTACACAAAAAACCCTAAGCAAAGTGATATATATGGATAAGAAGTAACTTTTTCAATTAGGGTTTTTTCTCTCTTGGTGCCTCCACTCTCAAGGGAAAAGGACTTTTTCTTCTTCCTTTGGATTTTGGGCAGCCATTAGTGAACCTTAGGAGGAACAAGATCAAATCTTGTGTCTTCATTTGAATACCTATAGCCAAGTACACAAACATAGAGCTCACGATTTTAAGCAATCTTTGCAAGTGTGTGCTCACACATAGAGTGGTGTGGCGTAAAAGCTGCTCCTTTGGCATTGGTGTTCGAGATCAGTAGTATATAAGTCTATCTTATATATTGGCCATAACTTAAAGTTGTATGTTTTTCATAAAATCCTAAAATTGCATGTTTCGATATTTTGTCGTATATTGCGTGGCATGAATGATCAAATTTTTAATTTTTCTGCTGCATGATCTTCATGTTTATGCCATTTGGTATCCCTTCAGTGGTATCAAAGCCTAACCATGCTTATTTTAGTGCTTTAGATGTATTAAATATTGATTCAAAAATCGTTATTGCATAAAACCACAATGCTGAAATTTTCTGTTTTTAGTTTTTTGCATTGTTTTAGTGTAAAAATGATTTTAAATGATTAGTTAGGTATTATAATTATTATGACATGTTAATATACTGTCCTAATATGTTCTTAGAGCTGTTCATGGTCTATTTTAATTATACATACCTGATCGTACATGTTAATCTTGAAACTAGGTGCTAGTCTGCATGATATGTGTTTGTTTAACAACTAGTTTTAAAAATTAAATGTAAAAACGTGTTTGGAATGTTTGTAAGTGATTTTTAGAGATTAATAACAGCCTTGGACATTTTAAAAATGGTTTTAATTTCGGTCCATGACAATTTAATTGTTTAATTTTAAAATCACTTAAAATTATAACTAGTTTGTGTTTGTTGCATGTTTAATCAACATTGTTTGTTATGTTTTGATTAAAATGGCAAAAACACATTTATATCAGATCTGAATAGAACCTTAACTCAATGTTTATGACTTTATTTAAATTATTAAATAGCTTATAAAATCGTTTTAAGTGTTTGTGCATTGTTTGTGGCATTATATGTGCATTAAACAACTAGATCATTGTTGTTTGTTTGTTTTAGTATATATGCCGTGTATGACATATGTTCTTCATGAATTTTTGTTTAATTCATGTTGGTTCATATTATATGTATTTTTAATATTTATGGGCTGTATGACATAATATTAAAAATGGTAAAATTGGAAATTATACTAGAGTTGGTTTATAGCACAAATCTAACTAGTTTGTGTTTTGGGCTTTTAAGAGAACTTATTCAATAAGGGAATTTAGCCCATTGGGCTTCGGCCCAGGCCCATCATGGGGTCTTCTCTTAAAAGTACAAATACATAATTTCCATTAATGGGCTTGGCTTAATTAAATAAAATTGAACTTTGTTTTATCCATGAATGTTATGTATATTTGATTGCATGTTTTTGTGTGATGAATGAATATGCATGGTGCATTCATGGGCATTGGGTTATGTAATTTTAAATATGGCCTACATGCCATTATGGATTATTGTAAAAGTTCCATTTATTTCTTAGTATATAATTTATTTAAAGACTTCGGTGCATCAAGACAAAGCCCACCGGAGTGGAGAAGCCCAACTTGAAGATTCTTGTGTAATAGTATAGAATCTTAGTTGTAGGTTTTTGGGCCCATGTTTGTCACACTTTACTTTATGCAATTATATATATATGCATGTTATGAATGGATGACAAAGCGTATGCCATGTAAGCCGTAATAAAATGAATCCCTAAAATAGTAAGTCACAAAGTTGCCTTCCTAATTCAAAACATGTCAAGGCATCGGTCACGTAGACTAGGAGTCCTAGATGCACCCGATTATTTTTGTGAGGCATGGGTTATGAATGTAGGTTGGACTTAACAGGAATGGGATGCTCGGACCTAAGCAACTAATAAATGGACTTGCGCTATAACATCTTAAGATGTTAGCCTATTTGATCCAAAAGTCATGTACGAGACATGATTGGAGTTTTCCTACCTAAGTAACTTAACTCTTTAGGTGTATAAGCTCAACTTGACTAATGAGTTGTTGTGAAAAGTGGATCTTGGCCCACATTAAATCACTAACGCGAATTATTTAAAGGGATATTAATTCGGTTTGTGGGATTATAATAAGACCTCATTTAATCTTGCTAAGTTTTATTATTGTAGATTGAAAAAGGGCATCTTCAAAGAACAACTTTTCATTACGATCGGTCTCGAATGGCACCAATTTCATAGACTGGTCTCGAAACTTGAGAATAGTTCTCAAGCAAGAGAAGAAGTCGTATGTTTTTGGTGCACCCTTGCCCAAAGAACCTACTAGGAATGCCTCTGCAGTTCAAAAGGAAACTTTTGAGACTAAGAAGAGAGATTCAAATGATGTGACCTGTCTAATGCTAGCTACTATGGTGCCTGATTTGTAAAAGCAATACATGGACTAAGAGGCTTGCTTATGCGGTCATGGTGCACCTTATGGAGATGTTCCAAGAGCAAGCTTGTCACGAGTGGTTCACGACAACAAAGGCCTTGATTTCTTGTAAGATGGTTGTGGGTACTCCCGTTAGTACTCATGTACTCAAGATGAAAGGGTATGTTGATACTCTTAAGAAACTTGAGGTACAAGTCCCGAAAGAATTGGCCACTGACTTGATCTTGGGTTCATTGACTGATGATTATAATCCATTTGTCATGAATTATAACATGCAAGTAATGAACAAGATAGTCATCAAGCTTCATGGGATGCTTAAGAATGCTGAAGAGAACATTCAAAAGACTAATCTCGTACTTATGGTTCAAAGGGCATTAAGAAGGGACCCGCTAAGGGAAAGGGGAAGGGAAGGGCAAAACCCAAGTATGACCTGGCTCGGCCTAAGTCTAGTGGGAGTGTACCTCAGGCCCAAGCTAAGCCCAAGGCGCAAAAGCTCAATGAGAGCGAGAGCACATGCTTCCATTGCAACAAGTTAGGGCATTTGAGGAAGAATTGCGCTTTCTTCATGGAAGAACAAAAGAAGAATGGAGCCAAGGCATCCACTTCTGGTATTTTTGTTGTTGAAATTAACCTTTCTATTTCTACCACTTAGGTATTTGATACCGATTGTGGTTCTCATATTTGTTCAAATGTGTAGGGGTTAAGAAATAGGCAGTTACTTGGGAAGAATGAAGTGGACCTATATGTGGGGAATGGAGCACGAGTTGCTACCATGGAGATAGGCGGCTATCAACTCACTTTACCTTCCGAACTTTGTTTAGATTTGAAAAATTGTTATTATATGCCTTCTATGAGCATATTATTTCAGTTTCTTGTTTGGATATGGATGGATTTGATTTTATTATTAATAATGGCAATATTCATATTCGTCGCCAAGGCATTTCATATGGCAATGTGATGCGGAACCCCAAGGTTAAAGAAAGAACCCAAAACCCCTTGAACATATACTTTGATTTCAAAAGACAAAGAAGACAAACACCCTCCCTATTGAAACCCTAAACAACACGTGAATAGAAACGCAAATAATCGAGATAAGAAGAATTAAGAAAACGCCACAATCAAATGATTGATAAGTAATCCTAATTCTTGATGCAATAGAAAAGAAAGCAAGTAATCTCACAATCTCTCTAAAGAATTTCGGCTAAGCCAAGAGAAAAACTCTCAAAAGTTTATAATTTGATTCAATAATGAAGTTTACAACCTAGGGTAGCCTATTTATAAGGTGGCTAACCCTAATTCACTCTTTAAAACCCTAATTTAAATGCTCATATGGCCTTACACGAATTTCTTGGGCTTTTACAAGCCAAATAAGCCCAAATAAGTCTTAAACACACTTAAAACAAAACTAATTAATAAACCTTATAGGCCTAAAATGAAAGCCCAAAAGAGACTAAAATAAATAACCAAACTAACTAAAACTAAACCCAAAAGAAGCCCACATGCCTAGCCCATTAATAATACAAATTAAGTGAGTCATGTAACTTTTAAATGAAGCACATGACTTGTACAATTAAAGCCCAAAGTTGTACAAGCCCAAAATTGATGGTAAAGCACCAAATCTGCCTCCTATAAATTGGAGCACGCCCCAATGACATTTGGATCTTATATTTATGTGTTTGAACTCCATTTAGATCCATTTGAAAGTCATAAGGTTGCCACTCTTCAATGGCATAAGATAGCCCTCTTGGATCCGTATCATTCCCTCCCTCTTTAGAAAAAATTCGTCCTCAAATCTTCATCTTGCAATAGTTGGGAATTGGCACTTGAGGAATACATTCATCTTCAATGGCATAAGATAGCCCTCTTGGATCCGTATCATTCCCTCCCTCTTTAGAAAAGATTCGTCCTCAAATCTTCATCTTGCAATAGTTGGGAATTGGCACTTGAGGAATACATTCATCTTCATAAATGATCTTCGGCATTGGTGGAAATAATATGAATGCTTCTTCATTGAGGAACTCATCATGATCCTGCAAGTTATAAAACAAAAGGACTATGCAAAACAAGGTTAGTATTTAATATAGCGGTATGGTTTTGACTTTCTCCACTTCCCATGTGCAACTCATTCTCCTTAATCAATAGAGAATCAATTGTAAATTGTGAATCTTCCATCTCAACTAAGCAAATTTCTTCACTTGCACTCAAACAAAGAACAATTTCTTCACTTTCAATTATTTCTCCATCATGCACAACATCATTATTCTCTTCTACCTCTAAAACAACCTCATTTACCAAGTTCTCCACATCTTCAATTTCACCCAAAACCTCTTTTTTCCTCATCAAGCTCATCAACAACCTCATTTACCAAGTTCTCCACATCTTCAACTTCACCCAAAACCTTTTTTTCCTCATCAAGCTAATCAACAACCTCCTCTTCATGGTCTTAAGTAACTTCACTATCAAAGCCTATATCTATATCACCCTTTTCAGGTTCACAAATTATTTCTTCTAGGATAACTTTCTCCTTCTTTCTCTTTGCTTTGCTCTCCTCCATCCTAATGAGTGGTTCAAAATATTGTCTAACCAACCATTCTAGATTATTAAGGTCTTGCCTTATCAACTTTATATCTTCCTTAAACGCATTCCTTTCATCTTGATGTAAATGTTGCTTGGACTTGTAATAAGACATCCTCACATTCACTCGTGTTTCACTCAAAATTTGGCTTTTACCCTCTTAATGTCTTCTCACTCTCTTGCCTTTTTCCTCTCAAGCTTGTAGCTTCAAAATTGCACTTCAGAATTTAAATCACAAATCAAAACTTGAGCACGTTTAAGAAAATAAGGAAATAATACTAACAACAAAAGATAGCTCAAAACTAGAAAAGAAGACTCTAGACACAATGGAGGTGATACACGGACAAGAGTGGTGTACCACTTGATGATAAGAAAATTAGAGTATTGGACAAGCAAATATACTCTAACAATGTAAATGGAACAAAAAAATAGCTTAAAACAATGAAATAAGCAACAAGAATCAAAGAAAATAACAATATGGATAAAATGAATGTATTAGATTCACTACAAAGTAAACCAAATATAGAACCTAAATATGCTACCCAACAAAGAAGGAAAATCAACAAGATACCAATTAAAACTAAATAAAGTATAAAACATGCAAAACAAATCAATTTAGAGCCAATTTATTCACTATGCCGAACGATATAACAAGCTTGATTAGTGTGTCAAGTTGTATGCAAAATGGTGGCAAAGTGATGGCAAAAAGATGGCAAAGTAATGGCAAAATGATGGCAAAAGTTTCCAAAAATGATAACACAAATGAGGGAAAAAGTTTCCAAAAAATGGTTGCACAAATGATGGAAAAGTTGCCAAAAATGGTTGCATAAATGGTGGAAAGTTTCCAAAAATGGTTACACAAATGATGGAAAAGTTGCCAAAAATGGTCACACAAATGGATGGCAAATGATAAAAATGATTGGCACAAATGGATAATAAATGGATAGCATAAATATTTGCCAAGTAGAAATCCTTGTCTAACTAGGATTAGGATTGTAATTCTAAATCAAGTATTGATTGGATTTTGAAAACCTAAACCCAAAGCAATAAGGATTGTATTTCCTACCCGTTAAAGGATTCCCAAAGGTGTTTGGAAAATGTGTAAATGCTGCCCCTCCCAATCCTAAAGCAAAAAGGATTAGTTTTTCCCACTTATGCAAGGATTAGGATTTCTTTAGGCTATATAAACTACCCTTACTCAATTGTTCCTTTTACTTTTTTTCTCTTCTATTTTTCTTCTCTTTCACGTTTTTCTCTCTTCTTTCTTTCTTTTTTTTATGAACAAAACCAAAACAGTGCGATGAACAGTGTCGTGAACAGTACCACGATTTATTTTTCTTTTTTTTTTAATTGAACACATCAATCTAAAGGCTACTACTATCAGAATTTGGTTTTTTTTCATGCCAAAGATTCAAATTTCAAGTTCGATTTCTAAGGCTTTTTAATGAATCAAAACACAAGGAAAAGAAAAGGCTAAATTTAACACACTTCACAAATCAAAACTTATCACTACCTAATTCGGCATAAACATAAAGAAATCAAGAAAAAAAAAACACAAACCTAACACTAAGATAAATAGGAATTTACCTTACTTTTGGCTCTGATACCAAATGATGTGGAACCCCAAGGTTAAAAAACCCGAAACCCCTTGAACATACACTTTGATTTCAAAAGACAAAGAAGACAAACACCCTCCCTATTGAACCCCCAAACAACACGTGAATGGAAACACAAATAATCAAGATAAGAAGAATTAAGAAAATGCCACAATCAAATGATTGATAAGTATTCCTAATTCTTGATGCAATAGAAAAGAAAGCAAGCAATCTCACAATCTCTCTAAAGAATTTCGGCTAAGCCAAGAGAAAAACTCTCAAAAGTTTATAATTTGATTCCAATATCTCCCTCTTTGCAAGTTATAATAACCTATTTATAGCCTCCAAACCCTAAGGGAATGGGTATACATAAGTCCAATAGGTTTAAAACACTAAATTCTACCTAAAATAAGCTAAAACAACTACTTAAAAATCCTAGTAAGGTAAAGTGGCGAATTTCAAGCCCAAAATAAAAGACTAACTAATTACCCAAATAACTAAATAATCCCTTTAAAAGGAAGCCCACATGCCTAGCCCATTAATAATACAAATTAAGTGAGTCATGTGACTTTTAAATGAAGCACATGACTTGTACAATTAAAGTCCAAAGTTGTACAAGCCCAAAATTGATGGTAAAGCACCAAATCTGCCTCCTATAAATTGGAGCATGCCCCAATGACATTTGGATCTTATATTTATGTGTTTGAACTCCATTTAGACCCATTTGAAAGTCATAAGGTTGCCACTCTTCAATGGCATAAGATAGCCCTCTTGGATCCGTAGCACAATGCCATGTTACAAAATGGCCTTTATATCCTTGATCTACAAAACAAAGAGTCCATATGCAACATTAATACAAAGAGGGTTAAATCAAATGAATTGAGCCCTACTTACTCTGGCATTGTTGTTTAGGACATGAAAACGAAAAATGCATTTCAAAACTCCATAAATCTAGAGTGCTTGGGTCATTCGATTTGGAATCTTATGACACATACAACCCATGTTTGCTTGGAAAGATGACAAAGAGTCCTTTTAACAAGAAAGGTGAGAGGACTAATGACTTATTGGAACTAATAAGTACACAAGCTAGAGGTGGTTTTAGTTACTTCATGGCATTCACATATGACTTTAGTAGATATGGCTACGTCTGTCTAATGAAGTTTGAAAATTTTGAAAAATTCAAAAAGTTTAAGAACGAAGTAGAAAACCAACTTGGCAAAGGTATAAAATCCATCCGATCAGATCGAGATGGCGAATACTTAAGCCTCCTCCTGGAACACCACAATGGAATGGTGTGTCCGAAAGGAGAAATTGAACTCTATCGGACATGGTTCCATCAATGATGAGTCAAATTAATCTTCCTGTCTCTTTTTGGGGTTATGGATTAAAAACTGCTACATTTTTACTGAACTGTACTCCAACTAAAGCAGTTGAGAAGAAACCATACAGGGTATAGATTGGGAAAGAACCCTATACGTCATTTCTCAAGATTTGGGGCTGTGAGGCACATGTTAAGAAGTTAACATTTAACAAACTAGAGTCCAAGTTTGCTGTCTGCTTATTTGTGGGTTATCCCAAAGAAACAAAAGGATACTACTTTTACTCACAAGCCGAGAACAAAGTTTTTGTTACTCGTAAGGCTATTTTCTTGGAAAAGGAATTCCTTCTCAAGAAAGACGGTGGGAGTAAAGTAGAACTTGGAGAAATTCAAGTGCCACAAACTCCTGTAAAGGATGAGTTAGAAATGGGATCAAGTTCACAACCAGTTGTGGAACAAAAACCCATTAACAGGAACTTAGAAGGTCCGGTAGGGTACGTCAGGAGATTGAGAGATACGGATTTCTAATCACCGATAGTGACACTATTGAGTTAGTGGATCGTGAGGATCCAACTACCTATCGAGAAGCTATTAAGAGCCCTGACTCTAAAATTTGGCTTAAAGCAATGAAATTTGAGATGCAATCAATGTACGATAACCAGGTTTGGACCTTGGTTAATCCACCGGAAGGTGCTAAGGTAATTGCATGCAAGTGGCTATTTAAACTCAAAGCTAATGAGACCTACAAAGGTAGACTAGTAGCAAAAGGTTTTCGGCAAACTCATGGTGTAGACTATAATGAAACCTTTTCACCTGTATTCATGCTCAAGTCCATTAGGATCTTACTTGCCAGAGCTACATATCATGACTATGAGATATAGCAAATGGATGTCAAAACTGCTTTCCTCAATGGAAATCTACTTGATGTGTATATGACATAACCTGAGGGTTTTGTTAATTCCAAGCATCCTAATAAGGTTTGCAAGCTTTAAAAATCCATTTATGGATTAAAGTAAGCATCCCAGAGTTGGAATCTCCATTTTGATGAAGCTGTCAAAGAATTTGACTTCATCAATAACAAAGATGAGCCTTGTGTGTACAAGAAGGTTTGTGGGAGCATAATAGTGTTTCTGGTCCTATATGTGGATGACATCCTTCTCATTTGGAATGACATTCCAACTTTGCAAAAGGTTAAGCAATGGTTGGGAAAGTGTTTCTCAATGAAAGACTTAGGTGAAGCCAAGACAATACTTGGTATTCGATCTATAGAGATAGATCGAATCGGTTTTTGGGACTAAGCCAAGAAAAGTACATAAACAAAGTACTAGAGCATTTTAGTATGGGAGACTCAAAGAAAGGGCACATACATTTGGCTTTGGGAGTTCCTTTGACTAAATAATAGTGTCCTAAAACTAAAGAGAGAGGGACAACATGAGTAGAATCCTATATGCATCTGCTATTGGATCTATCATATACGCTATGTTATATACTAGGTTGGATGTTGCTCATGCACTAAATATAACCAGTAGGTTTTAGCAAGACCCTGGTGAGAAGCACTGGTCTGCTGTAAAGGGGATTCTTAAGTACCTACGAAGGACTAAGGATCACTTCTTAGTGTGTGGTGAGTCAAGAAGAGCTCATCATACAAGGTTATGCCGATGCTATTTTTCAAACCAGTAGTTACAACTCAAGATCACAATCTGGTTTTTTTTTATTTTGAACAGTGGTGCTGTAGCTGGAAAAGCTCAAAGCAAGAGATCGTTGCCAACTAAACTATAGAATCTGAGTATATTGTAGCAAGTGAGGCTGGAAAGGAGGCTATTTGGATTAGAAATTTTATTATTGGATTAGGAGTGGTCCTAAGCATCCTAGATCCATTAGAAATTTTCAGTGACAACAATCGGGCCATCGCACTGGCAAAGGAGCCCCGGTCACAGCAGAAATCCAAACACATACTTAGGAGGTACACCTTATCAGAGAGATCATTGATCGTGGGGACGTCAAGATTAGCAAGATAGTAGGTGAAAACAATGTAGCAGATCCTTTGATGAAACAGTTGCGTCCAAATCTGCACAAAGCTCATTTGAGAGCATTTGGTCTTAGGGCTATGCCCAATGGGACTATGATGCGGAACCCCAAGGTTAAAGAACCCGAAACCCCTTAAACATACGCTTTGATTTCAAAAGACAAAGAAGACAAACACCCTCCCTATTGAACCCCCAAACAACACGTGAATGGAAACGTAAATAATCGGGATAAGAAGAATAAGAAAACGCCACAATCAAATGATTGTTAAGTAATCCTAATTCTTGATGCAATAGAAAAGAAAGCAAGCAATCTCACAATCTCACTAAAGAATTTCGGCTAAGCCAAGAGAAAACTCTCAAAAGTTTATAATTTGATTCAATTGATTTTTTTATTTCCTTTACAAGTTATAATAACCTATTTATAGCCTCCAAACCCTAAAGGAATGGGTATACATAAATCCAATAGGTTTAAAACACTAAATTTAACCTAAAATAAGCTAAAACAACTACTTAAAACCCTACTAAGGTAAAGTGACGAATTTGAAGCCCAAAATAAAAGACTAAATAATAACCCAAATAACTAAATAATCCCTTTAAAAGAAAGCCCACATGCCTAAGCCCACATTTACAACTTAAATGAGTCATGTGACTTTTTAAATGAGGCACATGACTTGTACAATTAAAGCTCAAAGTTGTATAAGCCCAAAATTGATAGTAAAGCACCAAATCTGACTCCTATAAATTGGAGCACGCCCCAATAACATTTGGATCTTATATTTATGTGTTTGAACTCCATTTAGACCCATTTGAAAGTCATAAGGTTGCCCCTCTTCAATGGCATAGGATAGCCCTCTTGGATCCGTATCAGACTAGTGCTAGAGGGAGATTGTTAGTGTAAGCCCTACACTTAAGTTAATAAAGGAGGCATTTATTTTATCTATTGTTTTCCTGTGCATATCAATTGATGGAACTACCCAAGAATGTTGTTTCAGTTTAAGTTATCATGTGCGAGGCATATGGTTGTCAAACCTTGAAACAATTGAGACTTCATTCTAAATATCCCTAGTCAATCATAGTTATAAGAATAACAAATGAATTAAGACTAGAATACTCTCTCTGAGAAGTTGAGTTCTGTCTTACGGATCATAAGGACTAGAGTGTCAATCAGAGATCATAGATACATGTTTAGAACATGGTATCTGGATTCGATCCATTCATGAGAACATTACATGGTACAAGTCATAAGTGTTTCTCATGTGCAAGTTTTGGATTGGAGTTCTTAGACCTGAAATATCTATGAAACTCTTTATTAATTACCGTGTACTTTGACATACACCTAATGTACTCGTAACAGGGTGACATGTATGGGTATGCACTAATTCATGTTAGAGGGCATAAGAGAAGTGAAGGGATTACCTCTCTCGATAAGAGAGAAAATATCATCGACCACTTGATCAGTGAATTGAGACGTGTATGGCCATACCGAGATGAAATAATGAGTAATCGTTATTTATCTGAGAGTTTAGTGTCACTGGAATATCAAGAAAGGAATTAGTATATATAAAGATGACTAGTTCCATGCCTTATATTAATTCTGATATTTAAGGGTAAGGGACTATGCAAAATTGCATTAGGTCACTAAATGCCATTTGCATTTTCATTTAATTTGGAATGCTATAATATCTTACTAGGGAATATATATAGCCTTTGGATTATTTATTAATTCATTGCCAATATTAAATGGACCTATAGGATCGCACACAAAGCATTAGGCTTAAAATATTTAAGATAAAGTATTGGGCATTAATTTGGGCTTTTATTTAAAGTCAAATTAATGTGGATAATGGGTATTAAAATTTCTAAATAGACTTTGACCCATGAAGAGTGAAAAACATGGCAAAAGGAATGCTTAATTGATTATTTATTTATCTTTAGATAATTGATTATTTATCTTTAGATAATTAAGTTAATTAAATTTAAATTCCTATATGTCTTTGAATCAAAATATACCACTTAATTAGGAAGTGATGGAGGCTAAAATTACTACCTAAATGCTAGTGAGTTTCGACACACACAAAACCATAAGCTAAGTGATATATATGGATAAGAAGTAACTTAGCCGATTAGGGTTTTTTTTCTCTCTTGGTGCCGCCACTCTCAAGGGAAAAGGACTTTTTCTTCTTCCTTTGGATTTTGGGTAGCCATTAGTGAACCTTAGGAAGAACAAGATCAGATCTTGTGTCTTTATTTGAATACCCATAACCAAGTACACAAACATAGAGCACTCACGGTTTTAAGCCATCTTTGCAAGTGTGTGTATGCTCATAGAGTGGTGTAATGTAAAGGCTGTTCCTTTGGCATTGGTGTTCGAGATCAGCAGTATATAAGTCTATCATATATATTAGCCATAGCAAAAATCAAGTTTTAAAGGCATCTAAAGTTGTAAGTTTTTCATAAAATCGTAAAATTGCATGTTTCGATATTTTGTCGTATATTGCGCGGCATGAATGATCAAATTTTTAATTTTTCTGCTGCGTGATCTTCATGTTTATGCCATGTGATATCCCTTCAAGATGGCCATTGGAAGCATAACTACAAGGCCTATCTAGATTCTCTCAAGGAGAAGAAGCAAGCTGATGCTTCTACTTCAAGTATTCATATGATTGAAATTAATACTTATTCTATTGCTTCAAAACAATCTTGGGTATTAGATACCATATGTGGATCTCATTTGTGTAATGATCTATAGGGGCTTAAAAGCAGTAGAAGAGTTGGAAAGGCAGAAATATGTCTACAGTCAGCCATTAGACAAAACATCTCTACAACAGTTGTGGGGACTTACCATTTGCCTCTTCCAAGTGGATTAATACTGGAATTAAATAATTGTTATTATATTCCAGCTTTATCCAAAAGTATTATTTCTTTTAGTTATTTATTGAACGATTATGACATTTCTTTAAAAGACAAATGTTGTTGCATTTTTAAGAACAATATGTCTTATGATAAAGCTATCATTGAGAATGGTATATTTGTTCTTGATTTAATTAAAGAAGTGCATAATGTGGATACCAAGAGAATGAAACAAGATAATCTAAATACCTCATATTTATGGCATTGTTGTTTAGGCCATATAAATGTACTCATGACCAAGTTACACAAGTCAGGTGATTTAGGGTCATTTGATTATCAATCATTTGATACATGTGAATCTTGTTTATTGGGAAAAATGACAAAAGCTCCCTTTATTGGTAAAGGAGAATGAGCTAAAATGGTTTTGGACTTAATACATTCAGATATATGGATATATCTATCTAATTAAATATAAATCAGAAGCATTTGAAAAGTTCAAAGAATTCAAAAATGAAGTAGAGAAGCAACTTTGCAAGAGTATTAAGACACTTAGATCAGATCAAGGTGGAGAGTACTTAAGTCAAGAATTTCAAGATTTTCTTAGAGATAATGGGATTTTATCTCAATGGACTCCACCATATACACCACAATATAATGGTGTATATGAAAGGAAAAATTGAACACTATTATATATGATTTGATCCATGATGAGCCAAGCAGACTTGCCTAAGTCCTCTTGGGGATATGCATTAGAAACTACTATTTATGTGTTAAACAGAGTTCCTAGTAAAGTGGTTGATGTTACTCCATATGAGATATAGAATAACAAGAAACCCACACTTTCTCATATGAAAGTATGGGGTTGTCCTGCTTATATGAAGAGGACAATGTCAGACAAACTAGATATTAAGTCTGAAAAATATTTATTTGTGGGATATCCAAAAGAAACATTTGGATATCATTTCTATTATCCCTTAGAACAAAAGTTGTTTGTTTCAAGGCATGCTGTCTTCTTGGAAAGAGAATTTCTCCTACCAGAGGATAGTAGGAGTAAAATTGAACTTGGTGAAGTTCAAGACCCACAAATAGAAGTAGATCAACCAATTGAACCCGAGACTGAATTTCATAATGATGAGATTACAGTTGAACCTAATTATACATAAAATCCTAAAAGATCTACTAAGATGCATAGATCCTTGTGAGATATGGATTTCACATTAATTCAGATAGAGGCATAACTATAGTAGAGGACAATGAGCTTACAAGCTATCAAGAAGTTTTGAACAATTCAGAACGTGATTTATGGCTTAAGGCTATATAGTCTGAAATGGACTCCATGTATGAGAACAAAGTATGGACTTTAACTCAACCACCTGAAGGGATAAAAACCCACAAGGTGCAAATGGGTCTTCAAAAAGAAGACTGACATGGAAGGTAATATAGTTACCTATAAAGCTCGCTCAATAGCAAAGGGCTATCGTCAAAAAGAAGGTATTGACTATGACGAAACTTTTTCTCCTGTAGCGATGCTTAAGTCTATAAGAATACTTTTAGCCATTGCAACTCATTATGATTATGAGATTTGGCAAATGGATGTGAAGACAACTTTCCTAAATGGAAATCTGACTGAGGATGTGTATATGACACAACCGGAAGGGTTCATATCAGGAAATGGCGAAAAGTTATGCAAGCTTCAAAGATCTATTTATGAATTGAAGCAAGCCTCTAGAGCTGGAACATACGATTCAATGAGACAATCAAAGATTTTGGTTTCTCACAAAATGAAGATGAACCTTGTGTATATAAAAGGGTCAGTAGGAGTGCAATTGTCTTCCTAGTTCTATATGTGGATGACATATTAATCATAGGAATCGCCATTTCTCTTCTTCAATCTATTAAAATATGGTTATCCAAGTAATTCTCCATGAAAAACCTTGGAGAAGCATCCTATATTCTAGGAATAAAGATCTATAGAGATAAATCCAATAGGTTGCTAGGTCTTTCTCAAAGTATATATATAGATAAAGTATTGAAAAGGTTCAATATAGATCTCTCTATGAAAGGGTTTATACCAACGGTGCATGGGAAACGCCTTTCTAAGTCTATATGTCTGCAGACACTAAAGGATAGAGAGAGCATGAATAGAATACCATATACATCTGTAATTGGTTCTATCATGTATGCTATGTTATGTACATGTCCAGATGTAGCATTTGCTTTGAGTGTCACAAGCAGATTCCAATCCAATTTTGGAGAGGAACAATGGGCAACTGTCAAGAATATCCTTAAGTACTTGAGAAGGACTAAGGATACATTCTTGGTATATAGGGAGGGTAGTTTGAAAGTAAATGGGTATACGGATGCCAGCTTCCAATCTAACAAAGATGATTGTAAATCACAGTATGGTTTTGTGTTCATAATGGGAGGAGGGGCAGTTAGTTGGAAGAGTTCCAAACAAGAAACAACTGCTGATTCTAAGACAGAAGCTGAGTACATTGCTGCTTTGGAAGCATCCAAAGAAGTAGTTTGGATCAAAACGTTCATATCTAAACTAGGAGTGGAGCCTAACATTATTGATCCGATTCCTTTATATTGTGACAACAATGGTCTCATCAGTGATCCAAGCATGTTCTTAGACGCTACCATCTCATAAGGCATATAGTAGCCAAAAATGATGTGAAAATAGAAAAGGTCTGATACGAATCCAAGAGGGCTATCTTATGCCGTTGAAGAGGGGCAACCTTATGACATTCAAATGGATCTAAATGGAGTTCAAACACATAAATATAAGATGCAAATGTCACCATGCTCTAATTTATAGGAGGCAGATTTGGTGCTTTACCATCAATTTTGGGCTTATACAACTTTGGGCTTTAATTGTACAAGTCATGTGCTTCATTTAAAAGTCACACGACTCATTTAAGTTGTATTATTAATGGGCTAGGCTTGTGGGCTTCTTTTGGGCTTAGTTTAGTTAGTTTGGTTATTTATTTTAGTCTTTCTTTTGGGCTTTCATTTTAGGCCTATAAGGTTTATTAATTAGTTTTATTTTAAGAGTGTTTAAGACTTATTTGGGCTTAATTGGCTTGTAAAAGCCCAAGGAAATTCGTGTAAGGCCATATGAGTATTTAAATTAGGGTTTTAAAGAGTGAATTAGGGTTAGCCACCTTATAAATAGGCTACCCTAGGTTGTAAACTTCATCAATTGAATCAAATTATGAACTTTTGAGAGTTTTTCTCTTGGCTTAGCCTAATTTCTTTAGAGAGATTGTGAGATTGCTTGCTCTCTTTTCTATTGCATCAAGAATTAGGATTACTTATCAATCATTTGATTGTGGCGTGTTCCTATTCTTATCATCCCGATTATTTGCATTTCCATTCACGTGTTGTTTGGGGGTTCAATAGGGAGGGTGTTTGTCTTCTTTGCGTTTTGAGATCAAAGTGTATGTTCAAGGGGTTTCGGGTTCTTTAACCTTGGGGTTCCGCATCATTTGGTATTAGAGCCAAAAGAAAGGTAAATTCCTATTTATCTTAGTGTTAGGTTTGTGTTTTGTTTCTTTGATTTCTTTATGTTTATGCCGAATTAGGTAGTGATAAGTTTTGATTTGTGTGCTTTTTGTGTGGTAAATTTAGCATTTTCTTTTTCTTACTTTGTGTTTTGATTCATTAAAAAGCCTTAGAAACCGAACTTGAATTTTGAATCTTTGGCATAAAAAAAACCAAATTCTAGTAGTAGTAGCCTTTAGATTAGTGTGTTGAATTAAAAAAAATCGTGGTACTGTTCACGACACCGTTCATCGCACTATTCACGGTACTGTTCATCAAAAAAAAGAAAGAAAGAAGGGAGAAAAACGTGAAAGAGAAGAAAAATAGAAGAAGAAAAAAATTTAAGGAGCAAATTGAGCAAGGGTAGTTTATATAGCCTAAAGAAATTCTAATCCTTTCATAAGTGGGAAAAACTAATCCTTTTTGCTTTAGGATTTGGAGGGGAAGCATATACACCTTTGGGAATCCTTTAAAGGTTAGGAAATACAATCCTTATTGCTTTGGGTTTAGGTTTTCAAAATCCAATCCATACTTGATTTGGAATTACAATCATAATCCTAGTTAGACAAGGATTTATACTTGGCAAATATTTGTACTATCCATTTATTATCCATTTGTGCCAATCATTTTTATCATTTGCTATCCATTTGTGCAACCATTTTTGGCAACTTTTTCCATCATTTGTGTAACCATTTTTGGAAACTTTCCACAATTTGTGCAACCATTTTTGGAAACTTTTTCCACCATTTGTACTATCATTTTTGGAAACTTTTGCCATCATTTTGCTATCACTTTGCCATCTTTTTGCCATCGTTTTACACATAACTTGACACACTAATCAAGCTTGTTACATCGTTCGGCATAGTGAAAAAATTGGCTCTAAATTGATTTGTTTTGCATGTTTTATACTTTATTTAGTTTTAATTGGTATCTTGTTGATTTTCCTTCTTTGTTGGGTAGCATATTTAGGTTCTATATTTGGTTTACTTTGTAGTGAATCAAATTCATTCATTTTATCCATATTGTTATTTTCTTGATTCTTGTTGCTTATTTCTTTGTTTTAAGCTAGTTTTTTTTGTTCCATTTACATTGTTAGAGTATCTTTGCTTGTCCAATACTCTAATTTACTTATCATCAAGTGTTACACCACTCTTGTTCGTGTATCACCTCCATTGTGTCTAGAGTCTTCTTTTCTAGTTTTTGAGCTATCTTTTTGTTGTTAGTTATTATTTCCTTGCTTTCTTAAACGCTCAAGTTTTGATTTGTGATTTAAATTCTGAAGTTCAATTTTGAAGTTGCAAGCTTGAGAGGAAAAAGGCAAGAGAGGGAGAGGACATTAAGAGGGGTAAAAGCCAATTTTTGAGTGAAACACGAGTGAATGTGAGGATGTCTAATCACAAGTCCAAGCAACATTTACATCAAGATGAAAGGAATGCGTTTAAGGAAGAGATAAAGTTGTTAAGGCAAGACCTTAATAATCTACAATGGTTGGTTAGGCAATATTTTGAACCACGCATCAGAATGGAGGAAAGCAAAAAGAAGAAAAAGAAGGAGGAAGTTATCCTAGAGGAAATAATTTGTGAACCTGAAAAGGGTGATATAGATATAGGCTTTGATAGTGAGGTTACTCAAGACCATGAAGAGGATGTTGTTGATGAGCTTGATGAGGAAAAAGAGGTTTTGTGTGAAGTTGAAGATGTGGAGAACGTGGTTAAAAGGTAAATGAGGTTGTTTTAGATGTAGAAGAAGATAATAATGTTGTACATAATGCAAAAATATTTGAAAGTGAAGATGTCGTTAATTGTTTGAGTGAGAATGAAGAAGCTGGTTTAGTGGAGATGGAAGATCTGCATGTTACAATTTCTCCTCTACCGCATAAGGAGGATGAGGTGCACATGGGAAGTGACGAAGGTCAAAATCATATCACTGTATTAAATACTAACCATGTTTTGCATAGATCTTTTGTTTATAACTTGCAGGATCATGATGAGTTCTTTAATGAAGAAGCATTCATACTATTTCCACCAATGTCGAAGATCATTTATGAAGATGAAGATGAATGTATTCCTCAAGTGCCAATTCCCAACTATTGCAAGACGAAGATTCGAGGATGAATCTTTTCTAAAGAGGGAGGGAATGATACAAATCCAAGAGGGCTATCTTATGCCATTGAAGAGGGGCAACCTTATGACATTCAAATGGATCTAAATGGAGTTCAAACACATAAATATAAGATCCAAATGTCATTGGGCCGTGCTCCAATTTATAGGAGGCAGATTTGGTGCTTTACCATCAATTTTGGGCTTGTACAACTTTGGGCTTTAATTGTACAAGTCATGTGCTTCATTTAAAAGTCACGTGACTCATTCAAGTTGTATTATTAATGGACTAGGCATGTGGGCTTCTTTTGGGCTTAGTTTAGTTAGTTTGGTTATTTATTTTAGTCTTTCTTTTGGGCTTTCATTTTAGGCTTATAAGGTTTATTAATTAGTTTTGTTTTAAGAGTGTTTAAGACTTATTTGGGCTTAATTGGCTTGTAAAAGCCCAAGGAAATTCGTGTAAGGCCATATGAGTATTTAAATTAGGGTTTTAAAGAGTGAATTAGGGTTAGCCACCTTATAAATAGGCTACCCTAGGTTGTAAACTTCATAAATTTAATCAAATTATAAACTTTTGAGAGTTTTTCTCTTGGCTTAGCCGAATTTCTTTAGAGAGATTGTGAGATTGCTTGCTTTCTTTTCTATTGCATCAAGAATTAGGATTACTTATCAATCATTTGATTGTGGCGTGTTCCTATTCTTATTATCCCGATTATTTGCGTTTCCATTCACGTGTTGTTTGGGGGTTCAATAGGGAGGGTGTTTGTGTTCTTTGCATTTTGAGATCAAAGTGTATGTTCAAGGGGTTTCGGGTTCTTTAACCTTAGGGTTCCGCATCAAGGTCCCCACAGATGATAATGTGATGGATCCCCTCACTAAAACACTTTCCCAGATAAAGCATGTTCATTTATTAATGCTATGTTTAAATACATAAGTTTAATATGTATGAATTCGTATTCTTAATAAAAGGCATCATTCATTTATTAATGCTATGTTTAAATACATAAGTTTGTAAATCTTAAATTAATAAATGAAGTCTTTGATATTATAAACATAGTGCAAAGGCAATCATGAAAGTGTTCATGATATGAGATGTCTATTACATGCAAATGTGTTAATATATAAATATCCCTAGTCATAGAATTAACAAGATAGGATATTGTTAATTCGGATAGACTAGCACATGTTATGCTTCTTAAATGGTTCAAGCAGTGGTTCTCATAACTGTGATTATGGAAGATAATCAAAGCTAACATATGGATGCTTGTTAGAAGAACAAGTTCATTAGAGACCTGCAAAGAGAATCCCCATATGGATATTAAATCTATGTTAGTGAGGAATCTCTTCATAGCGGTTGTGCAAGTATCCTTAGACACCAAAGTTATCTTAAGTAGCAAGTGGTATACTTTGACTCCATAACTGATTACTTCCAACTGGGGGTAAACATAGTTAGGAGGTTAGGTATATCATAGTTAGGAGATTGGGTATATCATGACCTACTTGAAGTTAGTTGAGTGATCGCTAAAGGATTCACCATCCCAGATTTATTAAGGGAAGTTATCGCGCATGATTCTGTAATTGCCTTGTTCAGAGAATCTCTGGCTAGAGTAATATGCCGAGATTGATAGGGATCTATGAAGGGCATTTTGGGAACAATGGTTAAATTAATAGAACATACATAATTAGATTTATATGAGTTGACAGAAATCCATACTCAAAATCTAATTGAGATAAGAGTGGTAAAAAGAGTAATTGCACGGTAATTGTTTCTATGGAAGGGTATAGTCAAACCACTTGACTTTCCTGACATTTTGATAATCATGATGCCTAGCTAGAGGCTGCTCATGATTTTTATAATAGTGTATCATAAATATCAATAGGAATTGATAAAATGATTTAAAGAAGTTTAAATCATGTGAGTTTTGAATAGAACTCATAATTACATATTATACTGCCAATATAGACAGAAACCCAATAGGTCACACACATCTAGAGTAAAGGATAAAATGGTAAAATGACAAGGATAATAATATTTGATATTATTATGGGATAAGAGAGATGAATAAGAGAATAATTAATTAAAGAGTTTAATTAATTATGATCAAGTAGAGTTGTTCGCATAACTTTTTAGAAATATTCTGCAAAATGGATCTAATTGAAATATTATATTTCAAAATTAATTATTATTATTAGACTATAAGTGTTATAGGGCCTATATAATAATTAATAGATCAATTGGAGAAATTATAGAGGCCCAAAGAATTGATTTTGGCACATAAACCCTCCAAAGGAAGGGTTTCATGCCAACTTTAGATAGAAGGCCTTAGAGGCCTAATTCTTGGACCAAAAAAAAAATAAATATATTTCATAAGTGTTATGGAGCCTACATATTTAATTTGGAATTAATTTTGGTGATTAAATCCAAGTGTATGCACAAAGGGCCTAGTTTGTGGGTTTTGTGTATAGTCTTTTGTGAAAGGATTTAAATTGGATTTAACTAAGCCCAAATAAATTATTAATAATTTTAGAAGCCCACTTAATATTTCTCTAGCAATTTTAAAGAGCCCAATCCCATTATGAAGTTGGATTTTTAAGCTAACTATAAAAATCCAAGTGATAGGAATTTTAGGGTTAAGTGAACAATTAAAGAGAAAGAAAATTCTCTCTCTCAAAAACTGATATGCTTTTTCTGAAAGCTTAAATACCGCAAGTATACGGTGTACTGATTATAGTACTTAAGATATCGATCCCACGAGGAACGTTGATTAACATTGTACACTATTACTACTTGATTTTAATCTTGTTTACAATGCTAATTAATTTGCAAATTAAAACTATTATTAACACTACACTACACTACACTAAATTAAATATTATTCTACTTTAATGATGATCAGAGAAGACTTATGAGTATGATGAATGTAACATATACATAAATATGGAATTTGATATTTTTCTCTTATTTATAATTCAATCTTTATCATGCAAGCCAAGTTGGAATAATGTTCTATGTCGCAGCTCTCGCATCTAGACTAGATTATGCCTTAAACATGCATTTATGGTTCTAAATCACAGCTCTCGCATCTAGACAAGAATTACATAAACACACATTCAAAGAATAAAAACCAACCTATAACAACTATCTCCACATGCTATCTCTCAAACTATGCTTTGATAATGAATTTCCTATTAACTTTCAATAAGACGTTGCTCTCGCTAACTCCCTTATTTATGACCATTATGATGATTTTTAGAAAAGGAATTGCCATCTAAGGTCTTCTTCCTTAACTTATAATGATACTAATAAACTTTTAATAGAAAATCCTACATATAAAGATAAATGAAAGAGAAATGAATAAATTTGATTATTGACATTCAATTCCTAAAATGAATCCATAATAATAACAAAGAAACCTTCTTCATTTCACCAAATGTAGTCCTCTCCAAATGCCTTTTCTTCGAGCCATAAAACTAAAACTAAAACTACAACTCTTGTCCTCTAATTACACTTTCAAATAAAAAAAATAAAAATGATAGATCTCCCTAATGATTATAACTTCTAGGGTATATATAATTTTTCAAGCATCAAGTCCCTTCAAGTGCCCCTCCATATGGTTGCAACCCTTGATGAAACTTGGTGACTTTTCAAGCTCAACCACATTTAACCGCCTCAAGCGCGACAGGACACGCCTCTTTCTTTGCACCTTTCTCTTTAACTCTTGCCTTCAACATGCGTCCCTTGTTGTGCTCGCGGCCTCTGTCGCTCTCGCGACAAGGCTTCTTCACATTTTCTCCCTTTTTCTCCTACATACACAAAACTTGAAAAAACATTAAACACACCTAATTCTAACACAATTTAATATAACAAAACATTGATTAAATATGAGCTATTTAGGCTCATATCAGACCCCCACACTTAAACTTTTGCTTGTCGCCAAGCAAAACTTAACAAACAAGCAAACAACTCAATCATACAATTTCGGAGCTCACATTTATATTTCGTAAATATTTGAAAACCACATGCAAAAACTCTCATCTCTACACAAATTTAGCCCAAGTTTGCAAGGTCTCAAACAAAACCATTCACCATTAAGCTTAAACAACCATGCACATTTGGAAAAATATGAAGTAGCAAAGCACGAGGATGTATGAACTTAAGAACTTGAATATCTTAACACATGTAAACATTATTTCACACCAAATATTGCCCAAAGTAGTTCTCACTCAGACACTATATTCTTAAAGAACTTATTCACTCAATGTGTTTATGGGTTAGTGTTTCTCTCATCCCTTGAACATGCCATTGTCTACCATAAGCTTGTAATTAGTAAACATCTCCACTACTATTATAAAATAATACATAAAATCAAAAGGGTCTTACAAGGGTTGTAGCTTGGCTTAGGTTAAGGTAGGATAATTTTTGGTTTAAGTAGCTTAAATTGTGAATAGAAACAATATTACCATATCATAAGAGATTTGTTTAAGAACCTAAGCATTGCATGATGTAATTTACTTCTCATATTCCCTTCTCAATGTGATATGAGCACGACCAAGCACAATGGCAATAAGAAAGATGAACTAGCATTTCCTCAAGGACCAATAACAAGAGCAAGGTCAAAGAAGCTTAAAGAAGTCCTACAAGCATTCATGAAACTTTATGTGGAGAAGATGCAAGTTCAAGAAGAGAAAGAAGCTAAATTGGACTATGAAGACAAGTGTAGGCCGAATGGTGCAATGGGCCTTCAAGCTACTTTATTTAGTTTCTATTTTTTATGTAACATTTACTTAAGTATATTTGGGCAGCCTAAAACCTAAGAAAATGAATTGGGCTTTAATTAGAATAGGTTTGTTTTATTTTGGGCTTATTTTACTGTTTTGGATAGTTTAAGTGGGTAGGCTAAAGTTGGGCACTCTTCTAAAGAGTTGGGTAAAAATAACTATTTGAGGCTTAGAATACCTAAGGGGGCCGAATTTCACATGGGAGAATTGAATTTTAATGGGTTTGGGTCAGATTTAGGTTTAGGCCTACATTGGTGAACTTAGGGTCCTAAATTTTAGGAATGGATTTTCCTTGATAAATACTTATTATTTTGGGATATTATTCAGTAGAGTTTGAGGGAGAAATAATAGCTTGACCATATCTTTAAAGGGCTGGCCGAAATCCACTTTTAGCCAACATTAAGTCTACATTCATTCATTCATTCATTTTCATAGGATAATAAGCATATTTATCACTAGCTGTTAGGATTATTCTCAAATTGTATTTATCTTTATTTCTTCATGTACTTAGTCCGTATTATGGCCAAATACATGCAGATAAAGGTTAGGAATTATCTTTGTTATTTATTTTATTATTTATCTCTTAGAGTTAGTGTTTGATTTTAATTCATCTAGGGAGGGGTGGCTGCCTAGCCTATATAAAGGGCTGAATTTCTTCATTTGTAAGACACTTGAATTTTGATTAATGAGAATTTTCTTTGGCTTGGTCGAATTTGTGAGAGTTAATTTATTATTGATTCTTGCTATTGCATGAAGAATTAGACTTAGGCTATTTGTATGATTAATGTATGCTTGATTCTTCTTCTTCTTGTTTTCTAAATCAATCTATCATAAGCGTTTCCAATCAATCTTGTTTAGGGGTTCTTTAGATTGGGGGTTTATTATCTTATTTATGTTCAATATTCATGGTCTGTTGGAGTTCTAGTTTGGCATATAGGTTGGGGTTCCACATCAATTGGTATCAGAGCATAGGCTAAGGGGTAAATTCTTAACTATCCTTTAATTTTGCTTTTAAACTTTAATTTTCTATTTTAACTGAATAGGATCTTGCATCTAGTGATTTGGTTCTTGCTCTGTTGTGTTAATTACCTATCCTTAAGTATTGATCATTAGTTTGATTAAAGTTATAAAAAAAAGAGAAAAAAAATCAATTAGAAACAGCCTTGTTATCAATTCGGATTTACTATCTTGTTAAGTTCATGTTTGATCAATTGATGAATCTTGTGTTCTTGTTGAATCCGAATTTGCCATTGAGTATATCAAGCATATAATTTGCAATCTTTGAGTGGTTGAACTTGGTTTGGATATAATTTTGATCTACAAAGTACCTTGCACCACTTGGAGTAAGTTTTGATCAATCAAGCAAAAATTGGAGTTAGATTTGGGTTGTGTTTATTGCATGCTTTCTTTGATTTTTTTTGTTGAGTCTTACATCAAATCTGTTTAAACTAATCATTAGGTTTAGTTAAACATCGCATTTAAGTGCATCCGTCTTGTCCATTTTCTTCATTCTAAGTTTTCAATTTGTGTGTCTAAGCTATTTTTGGTTCCAATTACACTAGTTTGACATATTGCACGTTGTTGAACATCTATATATATATATATATATATTAGTGCACAAAATCTTCTTCTTGTGTATTAATTTCTGATTTTTGTTCAAATAGGTCAATTTCCCTCTAGAATTAGTATCTTTGCTGTTCTTGTTAGGTTTTTCATTGTTCCCTTAACCAAATTACTTAATTGTGCATATTTGTTTGAGTTTGTTTCTGAAGTGCAATTGTGAGATATCAATTTGTGATTTGAGAGAAAAAACACGTGAGGTTGAGTGAATTCTTTCCTTTATTTGTTTATTTAAAGTTTAAAGATGTCTGGAATCAATAGTAAAGAGGAAACCAAGATTGTGCCTGATAATAAGTTTATGTATAAAGCTTTTATGGATAGTTTGTAAAAGCTAAATCTCAGGATAGACAGTCTGGAAGATAGCCTTAAAGGTTCCAAAATCTACAAGGGAGGAAGAGGTAGACCAGTTGTACAACAATGATGAGGAAGAGGAGGCTCATTCTTTTCCAAGAAGAGCAAGGAGGTATGACAACCGAATGGAGAGCCAAGACAACAATTTGAGTGCTATCAAGATGAAGATTCCACCATTCAAAGGTAAAAATGATGTGGATGCCTATCTTGATTGGGAAAGAAAGGTGGAGATGATCTTTTCATGCCACCACTATTCGGATGAGAAAAAGGTAAAACTTGCATCCATTGAATTTTTTGAATATGCACTAATTTGGTGGGATGAGTTACTGAAAAATAGGAGGAGAAATGGGGAACTCCCTATCACTTCTTGGGAGGAAATGAAAAGAATCATGAGAAAGAAATGGAACTCCGTATCATAGGGAACTCCACAATCAGTTACAAAGACTTACACAAGGATCTAGTTCTGTGGAGGATTACTACAAACAAATGGAGATGCTCATGATTAAAGCAAGCATTGTGGAGGATGAATATCAAACGATGTCACGCTTTTTGGGAGGTATGAATAGAGAACTTGCTAATATTGTTGAATTATAGCATTATGTGGATATGGATGATTTGGTGAACATCGCAATTAAAGTGGAGAGACAACGAAGTAGACATGGGACATCCAAGTCCTGTTCAAATTCCAATAAAAACAAATGGAATTTAAAGTGGAACAAGGGAGACTCAAAGAAGGAATCCACTGCCAAGTACCAGTCCAATTCCAAAGAGAAAATGGTCACTGCACAAAAAGGTACTTCTGAAATAACCCTTAAAACTAATAGACATTGGGACATTCAATGTTTCAAATGCAAGGGTCGTGGTCATTATGCTAATGAATATGGGAATAAAAAGACCATGATAATAAGAGGGGATGAAATTATTTCTGATTCTAAATCTGATGAGAATTGTGATGATATGCCACCTTTGGAGGATTGTTCTGATATAGAATTGTATATCCATGGCAAAACCTAGCTCTGCAACACATGTTGGATTTTAACGGTTACATGCATCACTTACATGAGCGGAATTTTAAAATTTTTTAACCATTAGATCTGATCTTGCCATGAATACACAATATAACTATATGAGAATAAGAAAAATCACCTTTGATTTTTGTTGAACAGTTGATTTTACTTCGCACCGGGTTGTCGCAAACCACAGTGTCCAAAATCGAACACCTCCAATGAGTAATCCACACTAGAGAGAGGTAAATTGAACCAACAAATTGGTGTTCAACTAGGGCTGGCCGAAATCCAAGAGGCTAGCAATGGAAGTGGCGCAAAAAGGGAGAGAGAATTAAGAGAAATAGACTTTCCTTATGTTTTAATCACTTAACCCTAATTCTCATTAGTTGGCCTTTTATAGTTAGGTTAAAATTCCAACTCCTTAATGAGATTGGGCTCTTTAAAATTGCTGGAGAATTATTAATTGGGCCTCTGGAATTAATTATAATCATTTGGACTTAATTAAATCCAAATTAAATCTTTTCATAAAAGACCATGCACAAAATCCACAAACTAGGCCCTTTGTGCATCTAATTGGATTTAAATACCCAAATGGATTCCAAATCCAACCAAATTAAATATGTGAGTTCCATAACACTTATGTAACATATATAAATTAATTTGGTCCAAGAAAAATCCCTCTAAGCCCTTCTATATGGAGTTGGCGTGTAGCCCTCTTCTGGAGGGCTTCCTCCAACTTCTTCATTCCTTTGGCCCTTTATAATTTCTCCAATGGTCCTATTAATTATTATATCAGTCCTATAACACTTATAGTAGTCTTATAACACTTATAAGACAATAATAATTAATCATGAAATACATTATTTCATTTAGGTCCAATTTACAGAACATTTCTCAAAAGTTTCGCGGACAATTTTATTTGATCATAATTAATTAAACTCTTTAATTAATTATTATCATATTCTCCTCTCTACCTTTATAATAATATCAAATATTATTATCCTTGTCATTTTACCATTTTACCCTTTTCTCTATATGTGTGTGACCTATTGGGTTCCTGTCCATGTTGGCAGTATAATATGTAATTGTGAGTTCTATTCAAAACTCACATGATTTAAACTCCTTTAAATCATTTTATCAATCTCTATTGATATTTTGATACATCATTATACAAGTCATGATTGGCCTCTAGCTAGGCATCATGACTACCCAAATGTCAGGAAAGTCATGTGGTTTGACTGTACCCTTCCATAGAAACAGTTACCGTGCAATTACTCCTTTCACCACTCTTATCTCAATTAGATTCTGAGTATGGATTTCTGTCAACTCATATAAATCTAATTATGTATGTTCTATTAATTTAATCATTGTTCCTAAAATGCCCTTCATGGATCTCCATCCATCTCGGCATATTACTCTGGCCAGAGATTCTCTGAACAAGGCAATTATAGAATCATGCGAGATAACTTCCCTTGTTAAATCTGGGATGGTGAATCCTTTGTCAATCACTCAACTATCTTTAAGTAGTTCATGATATACCCAATCTCCTAACTATGTTCACTCCCAGTTGGAAGTAATCAGTTATGGAGTCAAAGTATACCACTTGCTACTTAAGATAACTTTGGTGATCTCAAGTCTAAGGATACTTGCACAACCGCTATGAAGAGATTCCTCACTGACATAGATTTAATATCCCTATGAGGATTCTCTTTGCAGGTCTCCAATGAACTTGTTCCTCTAACAAGCATCCACATGTTAGCTTTGATTATCATCCATAATCACAATTATGAGAACCATTGCTTGAACCATTCAAGAAGCATAACATGTGCTAGTCTGTCCGAATTAACAATGTCCTATCTTGTTAATTCTATAACTAGGGATATTTAGATATTAACACATTTGCATGCGATGGACATCTCACATCATGAACACCTTAATGATTGCCTTTGCACTGTGTTTATAATATCTAGGACTTCATTTATTAATTTAAGATTTACAAACTCATGTATTCAAGCACAACATTTATAAATGAATGATGCCTTTTATTAAGAATATAAATTTCATACATATGAAAAACATCCCTATTACATGGGCTCTAGGGCATACTCTCTAACAATCTCCCACTTGCACTAGAGCCAATCACTCATATGTCTCAGACCCATGCTATTTATATGGTGATCATGCTTTATCCGGGAAAGTGCTTTAGTGAGGGGATCCGCCACATTGTCATCTATGGGAACCCTTTCTATTTTCACATCATTTCTAGCTACTATTTCCCTTATGAGATGGTAGCGTCTGAGAACATGTTTGGATCGCTGATGAGACCGTGGTTCCTTTGCTTGCGCAATGGCTCCATTGTTGTCACAATATAAAGGAATCGGATCGACAATGCTAGGCACCACTCCTAGTTCGGTTATGAACTTTTTGATCCAGACTGCTTCTTTGGCTGCTTCTGAAGCAGCAATGTACTCAGCTTCCGTCGTGGAATCAGCAGTTGTTTCTTGTTTGGAACTTTTTCCAACTAACTGCTCCTCCTCCCATTATGAACACATAACCAGATTGTGATTTACAATCATCTTTGTCAGATTGGAAGCTGGCATCTGTATACCCGTTTACTTCCAAACTGCCCTCTCCATATACCAAGAATATTCCTTAGTCCTTCTCAAGTACTTAAGAATATTCTTGACAGCCGCCCAATGTTCCTCTCCAAAATTGGATTGGAATCTGCTTGTGACACTCAAAGCAAATGCTACATCTGGATGTGTACATAACATAGCATACATGATAGAACCAATTGCAGATGCATATGGTATTCTATTCATGCTCTCTCTATCCTCTAGTGTCTGCGGACACATAGACTTAGAAAGGTGTTTCCCATGCACCATGGGTATAAACCCTTTCTTAGAGAGATCCATATTGAACCTCTTCAATACTTTATCTATATATGTACTCTGAGAAAGACCTAGCAACCTATTGGATCTATCTCTATAGATCCTTATTCCCAGAATATAGGATGCTTCTCCAAGGTCTTTCATGGAGAATTGCTTGGATAACCATATTTTAACAGATTGGAGAAGAGAAATGTCATTTCCCATGATCAATATGTCATCTACATATAGAACTAGGAAGACAATTGCACTCCCACTGACCCTTTTATACACACAAGGTTCATCTTCATTCTGTGAGAAACCAAACTCTTTGATTGTCTCATTGAATCGTATGTTCCAGCTCCTAGAGGCTTGCTTCAATCCATAAATGGATCTTTGAAGCTTGCATACCTTTTCGCCATTTCCTGATGCGAATCCTTTTGGTTGTGTCATATACACATCCTCAGAAAGATTTCCATTAAGGAAAGCTGTCTTCACATCCATTTGCCAAATCTCATAATCATAATGAGCTGCAATGGCTAAAAGTATTCTTATAGACTTAAGCATCGCTACAGGAGAAAAAGTTTCGTCATAGTCAATACCTTCTTTTTGACGATAACCTTTTGCTACTAAGCGAGCTTTATAGGTAACTATATTACCTTCCATGTCAGTCTTCTTTTTGAAGACCCATTTGCACCCTATGGGTTTTATCCCTTCAGGTGGTTAAGTTAAAGTCCATACTTTATTCTCATACATGGAGTCCATTTCGGACTGTATAGCCTTAAGCCATAAATCACGTTCTGAACTGTTCAAAACTTCTTGATAGCTTGTAGGCTCATTGTCCTCTACTACAGTTATGCCTCTATCCGAATCAACGTGAAATCCATATCTCACAGGGACAGAATGCATCCTAGTAGATCTTCTAGGATTTTGTGTATAATCAGGTTCAACTGTAATCTCATCATTATGAAATTCAATTTCGGGTTCAATCGGTTGATCATCTTCTATTTGTGGGTCTTGAACTTCACCAAGCTCAATTTTACTCCCACTGTCCTCTCGTAGGAGAAATTCTCTTTCCAAGAAGACAGCATGCCTTGAAACAAACACCTTTTGTTCTAAGGGATGATAGAAATAATATCCAAACGTTTCTTTTGGATATCCCACAAATAAACATTTATCAGACTTAACATCCAGTTTGTCTGACATTGTCCTCTTCACATAAGCAGGACAGCCCCATACTTTCATATGAGAAAGCGTGGGTTTCTTGTTATTCCACATCTCATATGGAGTAACATCAACCGATTTACTAGGAACAAAAGGTGTTCGATTTCTAATAGTAACATCAACCGCTCGGCTCATCATTGATCGAACCATATCTAATAGTGTTCGATTTCTCCTTTCAGATACACCATTGTGTTGTGGTGTATATGGAGGAGTCCATTGAGATAAAATCCCATTATCTCTAAGATAATCCTGAAACTCTTGACTTAAGTATTCTCCACCTCAATCTGATCTAAGTGTTTTAATACTTTTACCAAGTTGTTTCTCTACTTCATTTCTGAACTCTTTGAACTTTTCAAATGCTTCAGACTTATATTTCATTAGATAGATGTATCCAAACCTGGAATAATCATCTATGAAAGTAATGAAGTAGGAGTAACCTCCTCTGGCATGTTTAGTCATTGGACCACATACATCTGAATGTATTAAGTCCAAAACCATTTTAGCTCGTTCTCCTTTACCAATAAAGGGAGCTTTTGTCATTTTTCCCAATAAACAAGATTTACATGTATCAAATGATTCATAATCAAATGATCCCAAATCACCTGACTTGTGTAACTTGGTCATGCGTTTTTCATTTATATGGCCTAAACGACAATGCCATAAGTATGAGGTATTCAGATTATCATATTTCATTCTCTTGGTATTCACATTATGTACTTCTTTAATTAAATCAAGAACAAATATACCATTCTCAATGATAGCTTTTGCATAAAACATATTGTTCTTAAAAATGTAACAACATTTGTCCTTCAAAGAAATATCATAATCGTTCATCAAACGACTGAAAGAAATAATACTTTTGGATAAGGCTGGAACATAATAACAATTATTTAATTCCAGTACTAATCCACTAGGAAGAGGCAAATAGTAAGTCCCCACAACTGTTGTAGAGATGTTCTGTCCAGTAGTTGACTGCAAACATATCTCTGCCTTTCCAACTCTTCTAAAGCTTCTAAGCCCCTGTAGATCATTACATAAATGAGATCCACATCCGGTATCTAATACCCAAGATTGTTTAGAAGCAATAGAATAAGTATTAATTTCAATCATATGAATACCTGAAGTAGATGCAACAGCTTGCTTCTTCTCCTTAAGAGAATCTAGATAGGCCTTGCAGTTACGCTTCCAATGACCATCTTTTCCACAATGGAAGCAAGTTCCTTTGGGATTCTCTTTCTTGGCAACCTTCTTCTTGGAGATCCCACCATTCTTTGGTTGCGCCTTGGTTATCTTCTTCTTCTTCTGCTTCTTGCCTTTAGCAGAAGTGACAACCATGACACTTTTTGGATCTTTCTTAAATGATCCATCAGCTGTCTTGAGCATGTTGATTAACTCAGGAATGGATACTTGGATCTTGTTCATGTTGAAGTTAAGCACAAAAGGTGCATAACTTGGAGCCAACGAGTACAAGATTAAATCTATGTATAGATCATTATCCATAACATAGCCAAGTCTACTCAAATGCTCAATATACCCATACATCTTCAATGCATGAGCAGCAGCTGAAGTACCTTCCACCATTTTGCAACTAAATAGAGCTCGAGCAATCTCATATTGCTCAGTTCTAGCCTGAGAAGAATCCATCATTTCAGCCCTGAAATGCAAAACGATGGTTCTAGCATCCATCATTTCATGTTGCTTCTGAAGCTCCAAGGACATAGCACCCAGCATCAGACATGCTGCTGCTTCACTATCCTCCATGTATTTTCGATAAATGCCTTTGATCTCATCAATGGCATCATCTGATGGAAGTGGTGGTGGATCTTTATCCAAGACATAATGGATCTTTTCAGCCCTGAGAACAATTCTCACTTGCCTGATCCAGTCAGAATAGTTGTGGCCAACCAGCTTGTTATCCAAGATTGATCGTATATTAATGTTTGATGTGCTCATGATGATGACCTAGATGTGAAAAAGAAAAGATATGAGAGTATGTTCATATATATGTATGCATTAATAAGGTCTTTAATTAATCCATTTACTCCCACTATTTTATTGCGAATTAATAGCCCTCACTATATAATTCGAGAAAACCCGATGGTTTTCTTAGTGGGCCAATATCCAATCCTTGATATGTAATTTGACCTTGACTGTGGTCAACAAGCCAAATTTCATACCCTTGAAAGGTAGGTATCTCTATACCAATTGTGTCTCTACACAACTATTGGATCATTAGGTTATCAACTCTTGATGCATGCATATCATATATGCATTCCCTAATCTTGCCTCTAGAACCATTAGCCTTGACTGTGGTCAACAAACTAATGGGCTAGCTAAGATGACCCATTTAATTAGATTTGAACACATTCGATATAATGTGAGCTTGACTGTGGTCAACAACCCACACTATAAAGAACTCTGGTTCTCCTCAAATTAATGGAAGGCTTATATACCTTAGTATTTGTTTGAAGGTTTTAGTTAATTAAGTCTCATCATACATGGTTGGCATACATTGGTATGCATCCTATATCTATCACATAAATATAAGCATACAAATATGGTATAGTTATGGACTTCACTACATTGATTTCCCCGAGCCAAGAGGGAAATCAAAAGGTCACACCTAGGTAGTATGCATGATTCAAACAAGAAAAATAATTACATTATCTTCAAGCTTGTTGGATCTCCATCCGGCCCATCTTGCTCCTTGAAAATGGTCTCCATCTCTATTTCTAATTCTAATCTAAGTAATCTAATTACATATTACAATTTGAAATGAAATACAAACCAAAAACAAGTAGCCGGGACATGAAAGTCCTCATTGGGCCAAAACATGCATAATGCTCAATCACATTGGGCTTTGTCCATAACTATCCATCATGCCAATCATACACCCTTATATGCCTTTCTAATGCATAAAGAAATGGATTACTAACTTTGTTTCAACCTTTGAAACTATATTTTGAGTTATTTTAATGATGTGATCAAATTAGGAAACTTTTTCCATTTTGGAAACTTTCATTTTAGGAAACCTTTTTGCATGAATGTGTTCTTGCCTTAATAATCAATCAAATTGATTATTAATTAATTATAAATTGATTATTTAATTAATTAATCATATTAAATAATTAAAAGAATCAATTTTGGGCTTAAAACAAGTGTAGGCCGAAACCCACAGAAGAAAAACCCTAAGTGTGTTCACACACAAACTAGTTTTGTGTCATTTGGACCATTTGGGCCTTTTGGAATGAGCCAAGCCCACTCCAGCCCTTAAAACCCATTAATAAACTTAATTAAGGTTTATAATAGTTAATTTAAATCAGCTCCTTGGGCCCACCAAGTCATTCACTAATTTAAACCAAGTCCGTAAACGTAATTAAGCCCATTAAGTGGTTTTAATGAATTAAAATTAATCAAATTAATTTAAGGCCCATTTTAATTAATCTAATTAATTAAAAACACTTTAATATATCATATATATCAGATTTAGAAGATCAAAATTCGTTCTAACCATGAACACATCAAGAACACACGAAGAACACCAATTTATCGAACTTTTCGACAAAACTAGTTTTCATGCAAAACTTGTTCGATTTTAATTCCGTTCAATCCTACGGCTTAATATCACATATGAAACACATAAAATATCATCTAAATGATTTTTAAATGGATCCATAAGAAATTAAATTAGAACAGCCCCTACATTACCTAGATTTTCACGCCAAACCCTAATCTTAATCATTCAAAAATTTCGTTTTTGTTTCCACCATATTTATTTGATCACACATACAACCAGAAATCAATATTTCTCATTCATGAACAATCAAATCTAATATTTTAAAGTTCATGAAATAAATAACTCAAAACAAAACAAAACTTATTTCGCAGAAAAATATAGAATTGTATATCCATGGTACCTGGCTCTGATACCATGTTGGATTTTAACGGTTACATGCATCACATACATGAGCGGAATTTTAAAATTTTTTAACCATTAGATCTGATCTTGCCATGAATACACAATATAACTATATGAGAATAAGAAAAATCACCTTTGATTTTTGTTGAACAATTGATTTTACTTCGCACTGGGTTGTCGCGAACCACAGTGTCCAAAATCAAACACCTCCAATGAGTAATCCACACTAGAGAGAGGTAAATTGAACCAAAAAATTGGTGTTCAACTAGGGCTGGCCGAAATCCAAGAGGCTAGCAATGGAAGTGGCGCAAAAAGGGAGAGAGAATTAAGAGAAATAGACTTTCCTTTTGTTTTAATCACTTAACCCTAATTCTCATTAGTTGGCCTTTTATAGTTAGGTTAAAATTCCAACTCCTTAATGAGATTGGGCTCTTTAAAATTGCTGGAGAATTATTAATTGGGCCTCTGGAATTAATTATAATCATTTGGGCTTAATTAAATCCAAATTAAATCTTTTCATAAAAGACCATGCACAAAATCCACAAACTAGGCCCTTTGTGCATCTAATTGGATTTAAATACCCAAATGGATTCCAAATCCAACCAAATTAAATATGTGAGTTCCATAACACTTATGTAACATATATAAATTAATTTGGTCCAAGAAAAAGCCCTCTAAGCCCTTCTGTATGGAGTTGGCGTGTAGCCCTCTTCTGGAGGGCTTCCTCCAACTTCTTCATTCCTTTGGCCCTTTATAATTTCTCCAATGGTCCTATTAATTATTATATCAGTCCTATAACACTTATAGTAGTCTTATAACACTTATAAGACAATAATAATTAATCATGAAATACATTATTTCATTTAGGTCCAATTTACAGAACATTTCTCAAAAGTTCCGCGGACAATTTTATTTGATCATAATTAATTAAACTCTTTAATTAATTATTATCATATTCTCCTCTCTACCTTTATAATAATATCAAATATTATTATCCTTGTCATTTTACCATTTTACCCTTTTCTCTATATGTGTGTGACCTATTGGGTTCCTGTCCATGCTGGCAGTATAATATGTAATTGTGAGTTCTATTCAAAACTCACATGATTTAAACTCCTTTAAATCATTTTATCAATCTCTATTGATATTTTGATACATCATTATACAAGTCATGATTGGCCTCTAGCTAGGCATCATGACTACCCAAATGTCAGGAAAGTCATGTGGTTTGACTGTACCCTTCCATAGAAACAGTTACCGTGCAATTACTCCTTTCACCACTCTTATCTCAATTAGATTCTCAGTCAACTCATATAAATCTAATTATGTATGTTCTATTAATTTAACCATTGTTCCTAAAATGCCCTTCATGGATCTCCATCCATCTCGGCATATTACTCTGGCCAGAGATTCTCTGAACAAGGCAATTATAGAATCATGCGAGATAACTTCCCTTGTTAAATTTTGGATGGTGAATCCTTTGTCAATCACTCAACTATCTTCAAGTAGGTCATGATATACCCAATCTCCTAACTATGTTCACTCCCAGTTGGAAGTAATCAGTTATGGAGTCAAAGTATACCACTTGCTACTTAAGATAACTTTGGTGATCTCAAGTCTAAGGATACTTGCACAACCGCTATGAAGAGATTCCTCACTGACATAGATTTAATATCCATATGAGGATTCTCTTTGCAGGTCTCCAATGAACTTGTTCCTCTAACAAGCATCCACATGTTAGCTTTGATTATCATCCATAATCACAATTATGAGAACCATTGCTTGAACCATTCAAGAAGCATAACATGTGCTAGTCTGTCCGAATTAACAATGTCCTATCTTGTTAATTCTATGACTAGAGATATTTAGATATTAACACATTTGCATGCGATAGACATCTCACATCATGAACACCTTCATGATTGCCTTTGCACTGTGTTTATAATATCTAGGACTTCATTTATTAATTTAAGATTTACAAACTCATGTATTCTAACACAGCATTAATAAATGAATGATGCCTTTTATTAAGAATATAAATTTCATACATATGAAAAACATCCCTATTACATGGGTTCTAGGGCATACTCTCTAACAACACAATGGCACACTACTACTATTTTCTCTTGTTCTTCTTCTTCTTCTTCTTCTTCTTCTTCTTCTTCTTCTTCTTCTTCTTCTTCTTCTTTTCTCTTCTTTGTATTTTTTTCTTCTTTTTTTTATTTTCTTTAGAACATAGCCTTGTTCTAATATTGATCCTAGAGAAGAATGGAATTTAACTCTCATTTTTTAAATACCATCATGCTTACATTAACAATATATATCTCCTAAAGATATAACAATTTATTTTTCTTCACAAAAAGGGTAAACACAAAGAAATAAGTTTTTTTGTTTAGTAAAGGATATTGGCTAATTATATGTTGCTCATCAAAAATGGGTTTAAGGCTCAAAATTGGCTACCTAAAGTCAAAAAGGTAAGTTTTTAAAGCAAGCCAAAATCGTGTAATTTAAATGCCCTTATCATTTTTCATGCACATCTCATACTAAATGTAATCTCAAAATTTACTGAGAACAAATTCTAGAGGAAATGGGCATATTAAGGCTCTCATACAAGAAAAATATCAATGTATAAGGCTCAAAAGCTCACTTAAGCTATAGGTCAAATTACCTTAAGCAATAAATTGGTAAAAAAATAATCCATTTACACATTTGAAAAGATACTCAACCTAAAAAGAACCTACACTAAAGTGCTTTGCCAAGTTATAACCTTCATTATGTACATTAATTTGTCAAAGTAAAATGAAAATGATTAGCCTAAAAATTTGCCTATCTAGACTAAAAATGACAGAAATTCAAGTTAAAGCATGCAATTAAATCCAAATAGGTGCCAAATACATAAACTCCAAAATTAAATTCACAACACAATATACAAATAAATAAATATACTAATAAAAAACATGAATAGAAACAATACATACATACCCCCCCACACTTAAAGGACACAATGTCCTCATTGTGTGAGAATGGTATAGCAAACAAATCACAAAACAAACAAAATCACAATAAATGTAAAAGAGAAGGAGAAAACAAACTCAAAAAGTTCCACTAGGAGAACTTGGTGGGGAAGGAGAGATTCCACATTTCACTGCAAAAACATCCTCCCTACAATGTCGCACTTGCGACAGACCTCGCGCTCGTGACAATGAAGAAAAATCGTTAGTTTTTTTTTTTTGCTTTATAATGAAATACTAAGTAAAATAACCTGCAGAACAAAAATTAAACTATGTTAATATACTAAATCGACTAAAAAAACACAAGAAATTAATAAAATATTGTAATCCAAAATCATAAATCAAGATTCATAATGACAATAAATTTAATCAAACATTTTTCCGGCAACGGTGCCAAAAACTTGATATGCTTTTTCTGAAAGCTTAAATAATGCAAGTATACGGTGTACCGATTATAGTACTTCAGATATCGATCCCACGAGGAACGTTGATTAACATTGTACACTATTACTACTTGATTTTAATCTTGTTTACAATGCTCATTAATTTGCAAATTAAAACTATTATTAACGCTACGCTACACTTCACTACACTAAATTAAATATTATTCTACTTTAATGATGATTAGAGAAGACTTATAAGTATGATGAATGTAACATATACTTATGGAATTTGATATTTTTCTATTATTTATAATTCAATCTTTATCATGCAAGCCAAGTTGGAATAATGTTCTATGTCGTAGCTCTCGCATCTAGACTAGATTATGCCTTAAACATGCATTTATGGTTCTAAATCGTAGCTCTCACATCTAGACAAGAATTACATAAACACACATTCAAATAAGAAAAACCAACCTATAACAACTATCTCCACATGCGATCTCTCAAACTATGCTTTGATAATGAATTTCCTATTAACTTTCAATAAGACGTTGCTCTCACTAACTCCCTTATTTATGACCATTATGGTGATTTTCAGAAAAAGAATTGCCATCTAAGGTCATCTTCCTTAACTTATAATGATACTAATAAACTTTTAATAGTAAATCCTACCTATAAAGATAAATGAAAGAGAAATAAATAAATTTGATTATTGACATTCAATTCCTAAAATGAATTTATAATAATAACAAAGAAGAAGTAAAGATTAGAAATAAAAGAAGGGGATCTCTCAACCCTTCTTCATTTCACCAAATGTAGTCCTCTCCCTTGTATTTTTGCCTTCTCTTCAAGCCATAAAACTAAAACTACAACTCTTGTCCTCTAATTACACTTTCAAATAAAAAAAATAAAAATGATAGATCTCCCTAATGATTATAACTTCTAGGGTATATATAATTTTCCAAGCATCAAGTCCCTTCAAGTGCCCCTCCATATGGTTGCAACCCTTGATGAAACTTGGTGACTTTTCAAGCTCAACCACATTTAACCGCCTCAAGCGCGATAGGACACGCCTCTTTCTTTGCACCTTTCTCTTTAGCTCTTGCCTTCAACATGCGTCCCTTGTCGTGCTCGCGGCCTCTGTCACGCTCGCGATAAGGCTTCTTCACATTTTCTCCCTTTTTTTCCTACATACACAAAACTTGACAAAAACATTAAACACACCTAATTCTAACACAATTTAATATAACAAAACATTATTTTGATAACAAAACATGGATTAAATATGAGCTATTTAGGCTCATATAAAAAACCCTAGCGGCCACTCCTTTGCTAGCAACAAGGGGAATTCGGCCAGCCTTGTGGTTCCTCTATTCTTGGTTCATTTATTCCTTCTCTAGTGTGGATTACTAATTGGAGGTGTTTAACTTTGGACACTATGGTTTGCGACAACCCGGTGAGAAGAAAAATCAAAGGTGATTTTTCTTATTCTCATTTATATTTATATTGTGAATTCATGGAAAGATCAAATCTATTGGTTAAAAATTTTAAATTTCGCTTATGTATGTGATACATGTAATCGATAATTCCCAACAAAATCTTGATTGCATCATTGTCATTGCTATCATCAATTGGTTCATGATTTTTATGAGCTCGGCTTATCCCTCCTTCAACTCTGCTTGCCTACTACCAAGGTGTCAAATTTTGTCATAATCTCAATGTATTGTTGAGAAAGGTAAAGTAATTGCTGCAACTTCAAGTCTTGGTTGCACAATCTTGCCTTTGACAACTTTATGCCAATAAGTCATTACCAAATGAGTACTGACCTTGACACAGGTGCACTTTTGATTTTGGACTGATCTCACTATCAGTACCAATTTTCTACTGATTGTGACATGCATTTTACATAAAGATAGATTTCAAGTTTCATTTTATTTGTGAATTTTAACCTATCAAACATCATTTTTAGGCCAAATGCCAAATGACCTTTTACAAACTTATTCAACTTTATTTGTAGCTTCTAAAACATCAATAATTACCTTAATATCTTATCTATAAGTCATGCTATTTAGGAAAAACTACAAGCTCTTCATTGAACCAAAACAAATTTTTTTAACACTTAGAAACTCATATAAGAAAATGGGTATAGAATAATACTAACTTTTCTTCACGATATTTTTGATCCGATGTGCCTAGTTTACCCTGAATTTTTATCATAGCATTTAAACCCTTCTACCAAGATTTATGCCCCAACATGATACGGATCCAAGAGGCCTATCTTATGCCATTGAAGAGTGGCAACCTTATGACTTTCAAATGGATCTAAATGGAGTTCAAACACATAAATATAAGATCCAAATGTCATTGGGCCGTGCTCCAATTTATAGGAGGCAGATTTGGTGCTTTACTATCAATTTTGAGCTTATACAACTTTGGGCTTTAATTGTACAAGTCATGTGCCTCATTTAAAAAGTCACATGACTCATTTAAGTTGTAAATGTGGGCTTAGGCATGTGGGCTTTCTTTTAAAGGGATTATTTAGTTATTTGGGTTATTAGTTAGTCTTTTATTTTGGGCTTCAAATTCGTCACTTTACCTTAGTAGGGTTTTAAGTAGTTGTTTTAGCTTATTTTAGGTTGAATTTAGTGTTTTAAACCTATTGGACTTATGTATACCCATTCCCTTAGGGTTTGGAGGCTATAAATAGGTTATTATAACTTGTAAAGAGGGATATAAAATCAATTGAATCAAATTATTAACTTTTGAGAGTTTTCTCTTGGCTTAGCCGAAATTTTAGAGAGATTGTGAGATTGCTTGCTTTCTTTTCTATTGCATCAAGAATTAGGATTACTTATCAATCATTTTGATTGTGGCATTTTCTTATTCTTCTTATCCCGATTATTTACGTTTCCATTCACGTGTTGTTTGGGGGTTCAATAGGGAGGGTGTTTGTCTTCTTTGTCTTTTGAAATCAAAGCGTATGTTTAAGGGGTTTCGGGTTCTTTAACCTTGGGATTCCGCATCATTTGGTATCAGAGCCAAAAGTAAGGTAAATTCCTATTTATCTTAGTGTTAGGTTTGTGTTTTCTTTTCTTTGATTTCTTTATGTTTATGCCGAATTAGGAAGTGATAAGTTTTGATTTGTGTGCTTTTTGTGTGGTAAATTTATCATTTTCTTTTCCTTACCTTGTGTTTTTTTATTCATTAAAAAGCCTTAGAAACCAAACTTGAACTTTGAATCTTTGGCATGAAAAAAACAAAATTCTAGTAGTAGTAGCCTTTAGATTGGTGTGTTGAATTAAACAAACAAAAAAAAAGAAAAAAAATCGTGGTACTGTTCACGGCACTGTACATCGCACTGTTCACGATAATGTTCATTCACTGTTTACGGTACTGTTCATAAAAAAAAGAAAGAAGAGAGGAAAACGTGGAAGAGAAGAAAAATAGAAGAAAAAAAATTAAGGAGCAAATTGAGCAAGGGTAGTTTATATAGCCTAAAGAAATCCTAATCCTTTCATAAGTGGGAAAAACTAATCCTTTTTGCTTTAGGATTGGGAGGGGCAGCATTTACACCTTTTCCAAACACCTTTGGGAATCCTTTAAAGGGTAGGAAATACAATCCTTATTGCTTTGGGTTTAGGCTTTCAAAAATTCTAGTCCATATCTAAATTGGAATTACAATCCTAATCCTAGTTAGACAAGGATTTCTACTTGGCAAATATTTATGCTATCCATTTATTATCCATTCGTGCCAATCATTTTTATCATTTGCTATCCATTTGTGCAACCATTTTGGCAACTTTTCCATCATTTGTGTAAACATTTTTGGAAACTTTCCACCATTTGTGCAACCATTTTTGGCGATTTTTGCATCATTTGTGCAACCATTTTTGGAAACTTTTTCCACCACTTGTGTTATCATTTTGAAAAATTTTGCCATCATTTTGCCATTACTTTGCCATCTTTTTGCCATCACTTTGCCACCATTTTGCACACAAGTTGACACACTAATCAACCTTGTTACATTGTTCGGTATAGCGAATAAATTGGCTCTAAATTGATTTGTTTTGCATGTTTTATACTTTATTTAGTTTTAATTGGTATTTTGTTGATATCCCTTCTTTGTTGGGTAGCATATTTAGGTTTTATATTTGGTTTACTTTGTAGTGAATCAAATTCATTCATTTTATCCATATTGTCATTTTTCTTGATTCTTGTTGCTTATTTCTTTGTTTTATGCTAGCTTGTGTTCCATTTACATTGTTAGGGTATCATTGCTTGTCCAATACTCTAATTTGGTTATCATCAAGTGGTACACCACTCTTGTCCGTGTATCACCTCCATTGTGTCTAGAGTCTTCTTTTCTAGTTTTTGAGCTATCTTTTTATTGTTAGTTATTATTTCCTTGCTTTCCTAAACGTGCTCAAGTTTTTGATTTGTGATTTAAATTCTGAAGTGCAATTTTGAAGTTGCAAGCTTGAGAGGAAAAAGGCAAGAGAGTGAGAGGACATTAAGAGGGGTAAAAGCCAAATTTTGAGTGAAACACGAATGAATGTGAGGATGTCTTATTACAAGTCCAAGCGACATTTACATCAAGATAAAAGGAATGCGTTTAAGGAAGATATAAAGTTGTTAAGGCAAGACCTTAATAATCTAGAATGGTTGGTTAGGCAATATTTCGAACCACGCATCAGAATGGAGGAAAGCAAAAAGAAGAAAAAGAAGGAGGAAGTTATCCTAGAGGAAATAATTTGTGAACCTGAAAAGGGTGATATAGATATAGGCTTTGATAGTGAGGTTACTCAAGACCATGAAGAGCATGTTGTTGATGAGCTTGATGAGGAAAAAGAGGTTTTGTGTGAAGTTGAAGATGTGGAGAACGTGGTTAAAAAGGTAAATGAGGTTGTTTTAGAGGTAGAAGAAGATAATGATGTTGTACATAATGCAAAAATATTTGAAAGTGAAGATGTCGTTGATTGTTTGAGTGAGAATGAAGAAGCTGGTTTAGTGGAGATGGAAGATCTGCATGTTACAATTTCTCCTCTACTGCATAAAGAGGATGAGGTGCACATGGGAAGTGACGAAGGTCAAAATCATATCACTGTATTAAATACTAACCATGTTTTGCATAGTTCTTTTGTTTATAACTTGCAGGATCATAATGAGTTCTTTAATGAAGAAGCATTCATACTATTTCCACCAATGCCAAAGATCATTTATGAAGATGAATGTATTCCTCAAGTGTCAATTCCCAACTATTGCAAGACGAAGATTCGAGGACGAATCTTTTCTAAAGAGGGAGGGAATGATACGGATCCAAGAGGGCTATCTTATGCCATTGAAGAGTGGCAACCTTATGACTTTCAAATGGATCTAAATGGAGTTCAAACACATAAATATAAGATCCAAATGTCATTGGGCCGTGCTCCAATTTATAGGAGGCATATTTGGTGCTTTACTATCAATTTTGGGCTTATACAACTTTGGGCTTTAATTGTACAAGTCATGTGCCTCATTTAAAAAGTCACATGACTCATTTAAGTTGTAAATGTGGGCTTAGGCATGTGGGCTTTCTTTTAAAGGGATTATTTAGTTATTTGGGTTATTAGTTAGTCTTTTATTTTGGGCTTCAAATTCGTCACTTTACCTTAGTAGGGTTTTAAGTAGTTGTTTTAGCTTATTTTAGGTTGAATTTAGTGTTTTAAACCTATTGGACTTATGTATACCCATTCCCTTAGGGTTTGGAGGCTATAAATAGGTTATTATAACTTGTAAAGAGGGATATAAAATCAATTGAATCAAATTATTAACTTTTGAGAGTTTTCTCTTGGCTTAGCCGAAATTTTAGAGAGATTGTGAGATTGCTTGCTTTCTTTTCTATTGCATCAAGAATTAGGATTACTTATCAATCATTTTGATTGTGGCATTTTCTTATTCTTCTTATCCCGATTATTTGCGTTTCCATTCACGTGTTGTTTGGGGGTTCAATAGGGAGGGTGTTTGTCTTCTTTGTCTTTTGAAATCAAAGCTTATGTTTAAGGGGTTTCGGGTTCTTTAACCTTGGGGTTCCGCATCACAACAACTACATTCTATTCTTTGACAGTAAACAACAGTTCACCATGATATTCAAGTTAATATTAAGGACAATTAGACGCATATTCAAAGGTGGGTTAGGAAGTACCAATTGGAATCATTCAAATTTCTATCCTAAAACTTAAGATATTGATAAAATAGTGCTATTAGGTTAAGTGAACCTAAACTAAGAATTTTGAAATGAGCATGCATGCAAATTTAGTCATAGTAATTGTTTCTTCTTTTGAAATTTATCCTCACATATATGTTTATACATCTTTATATCTATCAAATTAACTTAAGATCACTTCAAACAAGCTTCACATGGGGTTGTACAAATTTTTACTTCTTTAACTCTATTCTTTGATAGCAACTCCGTTATTCAACTAAACCCCCAAGATACATGCATAATCATTTTCCATCCTGTCAACACATTATTAATTCAATCATCACAAAGATAAGCACATGCAAGATTTTGAGAGTTCCCAATTCGAAATTGAAACTCCAGATCTTGCTTTAAAACCTTGTTTCTCTACTTCTCCTTCTGTTTCTTCTTTTAACTTTAATCCTTGCTAGCCTATTTCCTTGTAGAAATTTATCATTAAGTTCCTCTCATATGCATGATGAAGAATCATAAAAGAGCTCTATTAAGGAAAGAAGGGCCGAATTTACAAGTTAAAGGAGAAGGAAATGAAATTGTAGATTTTTAGATAGTGATGAGAGAAATGTAAACATTTTAGAAAGAGAGATGAAAGTTAAAATCTGAAGCATGATTTATACCCTTTAAAATGGTTTCTCTCTCTCCAATATGCATCTTTTTAATATATGTGCAAAGAATAACTATTTTAACTTAATCCTCCAACAATTTGCATGTCATATATTAACCCCACTCTCTTATTTATTTCAAATTCAGCCCCCCTCATAAACTTATAAATTTAACCCCACTTAAACCATCTTTTAACATTGGCCCTAAAATTTCTATCCTTTTTTTTTTAATTTAGCCCACAAACAAATTTTCTCCTATTGATTATACCTTTAGAAAATCATGCCTTATAATTCATATACACAACACATCATAAAATTACCAATTAATCACAATTATATCCTAATTGATCCTTTAACTATATTTTATTTCAGTTATGCAATCTTTTATACCATAATCCTAATTGACTCTTTATCTCTTTATCACATAAGACCTTTAATCCACAAGGTTTTAACTTTTAATAATTCATCTAATTACATTTGATGAAACATTATTAACATGATAATGCCCTTGAATTCTACTAGGGCCAATTTTGGGTCCTTACAATAGCCTTTCGTTAATTAAAAGAGAACCAAAGTTCTAGTATTAGGTTGTTGAGCAAACTCAATCCCATATTATATTGAATGTGTTTGAATCATAATAATGAGTCATCTTAACTAGCCCATTAATTTGTTGAGCAAACTCAAGGCTAATGGACCTAGAGGTAAGATTGGGTTGTACATATCAAGATATGCATATAACAAAAGTTCATGCCTAATGGTTTAATAGTTGCATAGAGATGCAATTGGTATTTGATACATACAATTAAAATTAGGGTTTAGCTTGTTGAGCAAACTCAAGGAAAAATTTCTAACTACGGATTGGATATTGACCCACTAAGGAAACCATCAAGTTTTCTCGGATCAATAGTGAGGGCTATTAGTTCATAGTAAAATAGTAGGAGTAAAATGAATTAATAAAAGACCTAATTAATGAATTCATATAAATGGACATATTCTAACATGCTTAATTCTTCACATTTAGGTTACTGCTTCATGAGCACTACACATATCTTCATTTAATTATAGATAACAAGTTGGTGGGCACCACCTACTCAAACTGGATCAGGCAAGAATTATTCTTATAGCTAAAAAGATCCACTATATTTTTGATAAAGATCCACCACTGCTTCTATTTAATGATGCTTATGATGAGTTCAAGAGCAATTATCAAAAGCATACGGATGATAGTGAGGCAGTAGCATATATAGGTACATTAAACATATTGGTAGGCTAGGTTATGTTATGGATGATGATCCATAGACCTGATCTTGCATTTATTGGCACCTAGTTTCACACCTTTTGTGCTTAATTTCAATATGATCAAGATCATGGTTACAATCTCTTAGCTTATTAACATGCTCAAGATTGATGATGGATCTTTTTAGAAGGTTTAAAAAGTATTCATGGTTATCTCTTCTACGCACTCTAAAAAGATAAAGGATGAGAAGTAGAATAAGAAGGTAACCAAGGCTTATGGTGGAATATTTAAGAAAGTGGCAACCAAAAAGGATAAGGACTCCAAAGAGACATGCTTCTATTATGGTAAGGTGGGCTATTAGAAGCAGAAATACAAAGTCTATGTAGAGTCTATTAAGGCAAAGAAGCAAGTCAAAGATTCTAATCCATATATTTATGTTATAGAAATAAATACATATTTTATTCTTTTAGGCAATTTGGGTACTAGAAATAGAATGTGGATCTCACTTATGTAATGATCTGTAAGGTCTAAGGAGAAGTAGAAGGGTTGACAAATGAAAGATGGATCTACAGTCAGCAACTGATCAAAAGGTTGCTACACAAGCAATTGAGATCTATCAGTTATCTTTGCTAAATAGGCTGATATTGGAGTTAGATAATTGTTATTATGTTATAGCGTTAGCTAGAAACATTATTTATATTTCATGTCTTTTGGAACATGGTTTTGATATTTGTTTAGATAGGAATAAAGGTTGTTCTATTTTTAAGAATAATTTATTCTATTGTTCAGGTTTTATTAATAATGGAATATTTGTCTTCATCTTGAAAAAGAAATACATAGCACAAATACTAAAAGAGCTAAGAAATATAACTTAAAGACTTCTTATTTATGGCATTGTCATTTAGGTCACATAAACGAGAATCACATGATTAAGTTACACAAATCTAGTGACTGAGGATATTTTAACTACGAGTCATTTGTAAAGGGTGAACCTTGTTTATTGGTTAAAATGATTATGGTACCCTTTAGTGGTAAGGGTATATGGGCTTGTGAAATATTAGAACTTATATATTCATTAGATGTATGTGGTCCAATGACCATGCATACTAGAGGAGGTTATCTATACTTCATAACTTTCATAGATGACTATTCAAGATATGGTTATATTTAAAGTTTAAATATGAAGCCTTTGAAAACTTTAAACAATTCAGAAATGAAGTAGAGAAAGAACTTGGCAAAAGTGTTAAAACATTAAGATCAAATCCAGGTGGAGAATACATAAGCCAAGAGTATCGGAGTTATCTAAGAGATAATAGGATATTTTTCTCAATGGACTACTCAACATACACCACAACATAGTGGTATATCTAAATGGAGAAATCGAACACTATTAGATATGGACCGATCTATGATGAGTCTTGCAGACTTGTAAAAATCCTTTTGGGGATATACATTAGAAACAAATATTTATGCATTAAATAGAGTTCCAAGTAAATCAATTGATGTTACTCCATATGAAATGTGGAATAACAAGAAACCTATACTCTCTCATATGAAAATATTAGGTTGTCCTGCTTATGTTAAGAGGACAATGTTAGACAAGTCAAAAGCTAATTTTGACAAATGCTTATTTATCGGTAACCCAAAAGCATCACTTAAATATTACTTCAATTTTACCTTAGACCAAAAGGTGTTTCTTTCAAGGTAGCCTATCATTTTAAAGAAATAGTTTCTCTAAAGAGAAGATCGTGGAAGTAGAGTTGAACTTAAAGAAATTCAAGATCCACAGTGGAAGCTGATCCACCGGTTGACACTAAGATGGTAACATATAAAGATGAGATAATAGTCGAGCCTATTAGTTTACAAGCCCCTAGATGATCTGCTAAAGTTCATTCAATCCTAGAGAGATATGGATTTCTCATTGTTAAGGATAAAAATTTAACTATAGTGGAGGATAATGAGCTTACTACCTATAAAGAGGTTCTGAATAGTTCTAAATATAATTTATGGCCAAGGCTATAAAGTCTAAAACCGACTCCATGTATGACAACAAAGCATTTAACTTTGATTGATCAACTTGAAGGGATAAAACCCACAAGGTGCAAATGGGTCTACAAGAAGAAAATCAATATGGAAGGTAATATGGTTACCTATAAAGCTTGTTTTGTGGCTAAAGGATATTGTTAAAAAGAAGGGATTGACTTTGATGAAACCTTTTTCCCCTATGGTGATGCTTAATTCTATGGTAAAACTTCTTGCCATTGATGCTCATTACATTTATGAGATACGATAGATGGATGTGAATAAAAATTTCCTTAATTGAAATCTAATTGAGGATGTATATTAAAGGATTTATATCCAAAGATGGAGAAAAGTTATGCAAGCATTAAAGATCCATTTATGGATTAAAACAAGCATCTAAGAGCTGGAATATCTGATTCAATGAGATAATAAGAGATTTTGATTTCTCACAAAATGAGGATGAACCTTGTGTATAAAACAAGCATCAGAAACCTTGTTGATCTAATACACTTATACTATGATAACAATGGAGCCATTACGCAAGCAACGGAACCATGGTCTCATTAAAGGTCCAAACATGTTCTAAGGTGCTACCATCTCATTAAGGGGATTATAGTAAGAAATAATGTGAAGATTGAGAGAGTTCCCATAGATAATAATGTGGTAGATCCTTTTACAAAAGCACTATTCTAGAGGAAGTTCGATCACTGTATACATTTTATGGGTTTTAGATATATGGGTGGCTGGCTTAAGTGCAAATGGGAGATTACTAGTGATATGCCTTAGAGCCCATAAGCAATAGGGTTTTTATCCATGTATAAAACATTCAATCTAACTAATAATAATGCATTCATACATTCTTTAATACTTTTGTGTAATAATATTTTCATGCATATGACTTTGACTATTAAATGTAGTCTTTGATTAATGAACATAGAACAAAGATAATCATGAAGAGTTCATGATATGAGATACCTATTGTATGCAAATATGTTAACAAGATAGGACATTGTTAATATTTGTAGACTAGCATATGTTATACATCTCGAATAGTTCAAGCAGTAGTTCTCATTTTTTGTGACTATTAAGATTATCAAAGTTGACATATGAATGATTGTTAGAAGAACAAGTTCATTGGAGACCTATCATGAGAAACTTCACATGGATACTTATCCTATATCAGTGAATTATCTCATCATAACAGTTGTCCAAGTACCCTTGAACTTGAGATCACCAAGGTATCTCAGGTAGCAAGTATTATACTTTGACTTTGATATTTTTACTCCATGAAGGGGTATACATAATTCAAAGATTGGATATAAAATGAACTACTTAGAGGTATTCAAGTGACCAATAAAGGATTCACCACCTCAATTATAGTAAGGAGTTCTATCTCAAGTATTTCTATATATATTTAATATGAAAACCTTACCCATGGTGGAATGCAAGATGAATGAGATTCACAAAAGCATTTTAGGAATAAAGATAAAGGTATGAGAATACAATTAGTTCATAAATGAATTGATACATGTTCATACTCAATTTATAAGTGAGATTAGAAGAATGATGAATGGAGTTATTGCATAGAAGTTTGATATAGAAGGGTAAAAGTGGAAACCACTGAATTCCTATCATTTGAGTAGTCAGGATGCCTGAGTAGAAGCCTCTCATGAATTGTACAATAATTTATGGAAAATATCAATTGAGACTTGATATTATGGTTTAAAAAAGTTTAAATCATAAGAGTCACAATTCGACTAGGACTCTTAAAGTCACAGCTCGACTATGATTTTTAAAGTTACAGTTTGATTAGGAATCCTATAGTCCTGGTTCGATTAGGAATCTTACAATCATAGTTTGACTAGGGTTTTGAAAATCCTAATTTGATTAGGAATCTTAGAGTTTCAAGTCAATTAGAGCTTTTAGAGTCCCAGTTTGATTGGAACCCTTAGTCAAATTTTGTACTACCAACGTGCAAAGGAAATCCAAAGGGTCACACACATATGTGAATTAAGGTCTAAGATAAAAGTAATGCATAAAAATGAGATAGGATGTCATGCAATATTTGATAAGTGGTAAGAGAAAATTTAGGATTTGATAAAAGGAAAAAAAGTCTCTTATATAGAAAATACCCATAAAGCCAAAAATATGCATATGGCTTTTCTATGATAGAGATTTTTCTTTGGAGCCCATTAGGCATTGGATGTAGTTAATAATCACTATAGGGATTCATTAATATATTACAAGGCTATACAATAATTTTGAATGGGTTTGGAGCTTAATTAAATGTGTAGCCTCTGCTTATTTAGGCACTATGTGTAGAATTAGAATATTGGGCTTCTGAGTTTCACTTAAGCCCATCCAATTGGTCCAAGCTCAATTAGAAGGTACTAATATTATAAAACAACCCTAGTATAATCCATGAGGTATATAATTGCATCTCAAAGTTGAAATTAGTGTAAAGAAAAGAGAAAAAGAAAATTAAAACTCTTCTAGTTGCCAAACCCTTGCCTCATCTCCCTTTCTTTTTAAGTCGAATTGTCTTTACTAGTCCCTAAGGTCATGTTGGCCATTGTTCGACTTTGAGATGGTTTTTAGACTTTAATTCTTGTTTCCTTGGAAGTGCCTTGAGGAAAGGATACCTATGGTTTATGATACCAGGTGCAACATTTAACAACTATTCAACAAACACCTGCGGTAAAGTTCCAAAAGTTTAGTTTGAAAATACAATTCCTTTGTCTAGATCATGAATTTTGGATTACAAGAATTTTAAATTTTGCCCTTTAAATGTGAATGTGATAATAAACCATTACCAAATGTATCAAATAGCTCTTCAATAGATCATCCAACAAGGTTTTCTCTTGTACTTCCTTTTTGCAATCCTCAATGGCAAGCATATTGACTTCCCAAAATCACATGATGGGTGTTTCATTACTTTGTTCACATCATAAACCATTTCCTCATCATTGAATCTAAGAGTCAATGTTTGCCCATATGCATTTATGAGTGCTCTTGATGTGTTTAGGAATGGCCTTTGCATGATTAACAATACCTTTTTATCCTCATCCATATCCATCACTGCAAAATCTATAGAGAATATAAAATTGCACACTTTAACTAGCAAATGCTCAACGATTCCCTTTGGATGCTTGAACAAACAATCCACCGATTGAAGGGTAATTTTGGTTTCCTTAATATTTTCCAGCTTTAACTTTCTGCAAATAGAATATGGCACCAAATTAATACTCACTCATAAATCATATAATACATTTCCCACAAAATTTGCCCTAGCTCATAAGGTAGTACAAAACTCATTAGATCCTTTAATTTTTCTGGAATTTTTTTAATGATAATAGCACTAAAACTCTTCAACAATTGAACTATTCCTTTCCCCTCTAGCTTTTTTTTTTATTAAGGCATAAGTCTTTCATAAATTTTGCACATTTCAGCATATGAAGCAAAGCTTCAGCAAAAGGTAAATTTACATTCAATATCTTAAATATATTTAAAAATTTTTCTAACTGCTCATTATTCCTCTCTTTTCTCACTATGAAAGGGAAAAGTAAATGTGATTCATCAATTGGCAACTAAAAATTTAATATGCCCTTACACTTTTTATTTTCCTTTGGAAGCTCTTCTACATGTTTTGGACTAGAATCACATACCTCTATTGTCAGCTCTACCATTTTAGAAGATGAAGAAGATTTACTTTGCTCTGCTCCTTATACTTCCTTACCACTCCTTAGAGTGATACCTTTACCTTTTATTTTGGATTACGGTGGATGTTGGATGGAAAAGTAGCCTATTGCCTTATAGAAAAAGAATTTGCCCTTTGATCGATTTGAGTTTCCAAGTTCCTCATCTCTGTATCCTTATTCATATTCCATTATTCTTATGACCTCTACCTAGCATCTTGGCTAAACATGAATTAGGTTTATCTAATCACGAAACTAGCAAACATATCCTTTAAATTTGGCTTCTTATCTTGTGGTGGGGCTTGTCAAGCTTGGAATCCAAGTGGTTGGAAATGTGTTTGGTGAACTGCAGGTGCCTCATAAGGTACTTAAAAATGAATTTGAGCTTACATAGGTTGATAAAGTATGATGTTATCGTTGGTTACGATTACTTTAGATAGTTTTTCATGGTTTAAATGGAGCTCTAAGTTGAGTGTTTGAAGTGGAAGCTTGATTGCCTTATCTACATGAGAAGTTAAGATGATTTCTTCACCTAGGATTTTAATAGTTGTTGAATGGACAATTTTTTTAAAGTCATGCAAAACATTTTTATCTCCTATTCCTACTAAGGAATCAATTTCCTTCTATTCACTTCCCAAACAAGCTCCCTCAAATGCACTAAAATCTTGTGAAATAGCTGAAACATTTTGAATTTTCAAACAATTTAATTCCTTTTACAACAATTCCATTTTTTCCTTCAATATAGCCACTTCATATATGCTATGAACACCTTACCTTTTGTTCATTCATCTTGTACTTGCCCATTGTGCTTCATTCATCGCCATTTCATCAAGTAACAATAATGCCACTTTTAGAATTTTGTTCATAAAGCTTTCCTCGATGCTGCATGTGGCAAAGATCTCATTATGGCCTTACAAGATTCATAGAATGTCATCATAAGTTAATGCATGGCAATATCTTGATAAGGATAACTCTTTAATAACATTTTAAACCTCTCCCTTGCTTTATAGAAACACTGTTCACTCAATTGCTGTAAATTGTAGATGTTATTCCTTACAATTTTAATTTTTATTTGACGAAAGAGCCTAACCAAAAATTTTTTTTACATTTGCTCCCATAACTGAAAGGATTGACTAGGAAGAATGGATAACCAATCTCTAGCTTTCCCATTAAGAGTGAATAGGAAAAGCTTCAGCCAAATTGCATCAATAGATGCTCTTTTAATTTGAACAGTATCACTAATCTCTAAAAATATTTCCAAATGTTGTGCTGGGTTTTCTATTTTTGATATTAAAAATTGATTACATTAAAGCATTATGATCGCAGCTAGTTTAAGCTCAAAGGATGGTTGTCAAGGCAGTAAAATTATCTTATGCTTCTTATTGCACCTTGGAGTAGCATAATCTCTAGGTCATTGGTCTAGGATCATCCTGATTTCTAGCTTGTTATTGCCCTACTCCTTGTTAATTCTTGAGAGGTACATTGAGGCATGGATCGTTTATATTTCTAGTTTGATTCTCTTCTCCTTCTATGTCAATTCCTCTAAATTTTAGGATTAAATGGTGCTAATTTTTGCCAATGCAATCTATCCATGCACAAAATATCACTTGTAAAGAATAGGAAAACAAAAGATAAAAATAGGTAAAATAAAAACACATAGAAATAATCAATCTAAAATTCACCCAAATATGCCAATCCCTGGCAGTGATGCCAAAAACATGATTGGCTGCTCACCAAGTGTACTGAATTGGTAAGAAATATAGAGGAGTACTGTTAAGACCTTAAGAATTATTATACCCCGGGGATTATATTGTGAGAATAAAAATCGATTGTTTATGAAAATCTGTAAAGAAATTGCAAATTTTGTTTCATGATTAGGTTTATAACTATGAAACTTCGGTAAACAAAATTAAAGTAAAATAAATTGAAAATTAAAGCAAGCAATGTCAATAAGCATGGGTCTAGATGTGGATGGCCCAACGAAACCCAAGTTTCCCATTTTGAAGCCAACAACTCTAACTACTCGATTTCCTATTTTGGAGCTAGTCGAATAGCTAGCTTAAGCATGGGTCTAATCAATCTTATATATGGATTGACTTCCCATTCTGGAGCAAATTAACCCTATACCCATTCATTTCCCACCTATTTTTTGACCTAAAATGCCCCCATTTCATAATTCCTATCAAAACTACAACTAAAAACTGCAAAAATTGTGTGTTCATGATATCTAATCCAAACAAGCACAAACCCATTCAACTTAAACAAGAGAATGATTAAATATTTGTATGAAATCAATATTCACAAAGGAAAACAAAACATCTGATAATATATTAAATCAAATAAGCATCAAAGTCTTACATGGGTATGGGGATCTATAGATCCACAAACAATAAAAATGACTACTCACTACACATTTAGTGAAATGAAAAGATGGGAGAGAAAGAAACTCTTAAGCACATTGAAGAAATCTAGATTTAAAATTAAAAAAAAACCTTTTCTCTAATCCCAACTAATTTTTATTGAAAAATAACTAAATATGTGATCAACTACTATAAATATAATGTTAATCTATCAAAAATAGTGAAATAAAGTGTTTAGAATGAAGAAGAAATCTTAAAACCCCTAAAACCATTGAAGAAAATACAAAGAAAAACTAAATCTTCAGCTTTTCCTTCTTTTAGCGAAGTAAATTTTTCCCATTTATAGTTCTGAGGCGGAATATAGTGGAGACTGTATGCTCTTTACTGTGCATAGGCAATTATAGTGGTACTGTGGAATGGTACATGATGGAGACTTATTAGTCTCTATCGTGCCTGATGATTCTGGACTAATTCTTTTAAAAGCTCCCTTAGCCATAATGGAGACTATTTAGTCTCTATTGTGACCATTAGTGAAATGGTGCACTTTGTTATACATTATAAAAAATAAAAAAAATCAAAATTATGGTAGGTGGCATAAATAGTAAGGCTGCACTATTTGCGACGAATTTGTGGTATTACAAAAAAAGATGAATTGATAAATAAATAAAAGAGAAAATTTAAGGTTATTCTTGGTGTTGGCATGAGAATTAGTGGGCTATACTATTGGGCCAAATTTTGGTGTCAATTAATCATTTGGGTTTGATCCAAACTTCTAATTGGGCCATAAATTAAATTAAGGAATTAATATAGAAAGGTTAATTTGACATTTTGGCTTCCTTATCTTGATCTAATTAAGAGATATTGGATTATTCTTTTTGTCTTAGCTTCGACATTTTAGTTTCCTTGTTTTGACTTGGCTTGAACATTTTTGGTTTCCTTTTTTTCTTTTGTCTTAGTGCCATCACATATCTTTACATCCAGTTAATTTTTCCATTAAGGAATTTTTTTTTTGCATTTTTCCATTATTTTTGAAATTTCTATGATTTTAAGTTTGGTGAACCATAATTAATAATTTAATTCTTGTTAATTTGAATTTATGCATTCCAGTAGTATACATACCTTCATCTTGTATACTTATTCAAACTGTATTTATTTTTCTCTTTTGCTTCTAATATTGAGCCTATCTTATATGTTTTCATTGCATTTCATATTTAATTTGTGAATCATCTTGACTTAGAGTTGAGTTGTAAAGGACAGTTGAGAACAACAAGCTTGAGTGGGAAAAGGCTTGAGTGGGTGAGCTTACAAGAAGGTAAAAGCCAAATTGAGTGAAACATAAGTTGACTTCCACCTTTTAGAGTGAAATATGTGAGGGAGTTAATTGTGAGGCCTTTTATTTCATCCTATCATTTTCTTGGAGCTAATAATAAATAATGTTAGAAAGGGAAGGGAAAGAGGCCATGCATAGGGAGGAGGATGAAAATGTGCCTAATTTGAAGATGATGGCACAAGGCATCTAGGAGTGGGTTTGAGAAGTTGACTACTAGGATGGATGGGATGAAAGAGAGACTTTGTAACACACTTACTATAGAAGGGTTCAAAACTACAATTCACATCTATCTTATAGGCAAAAACATATTCACATGTATATCCGACATTAATTCTTTATATAAACATATGTATGTGTGTCTAAACTATATTTGATTATAAAACATGTAAATATTTTTGGTTCTTGAGTATCACTATAATTTGTACATGTCTTTGCATATTAGAGTCATTATTTTGTTAAACATTACAAGTTGCATACTAACACTTTTTATTTACAATTATACACTTCTTTACAAATGAACATTTACATATAGTTAACACAAAATGAACATTACAAGAGACACTTTAGTCTTAGCCTCAGTGTTGACAATCCTCCAGCAAGCTTTGTCCCTGAGCAATCCTAACAAAGTACCTACATGCTAAAACACTCGTGCTAAAGCTATAAAGCTTAGTAGGGAACAAAATATACTAAGAGCACAACTTTTAGTGATTAATAATAAAAGAAATAATACAAGTAAGATAAACATTTAATAGAAAGCAATCTATCAGTATATATCATACTAAAGGTTCATAGAAGTAAGTCCTCTATATGAACATTAGAAAAATGCATTCTATTCTATGGACTCATAAATATATACACACATATATATATATGTATATCGATGTTCATCAAACTTTCATATTATCAATATGATCTATAATATAACTTTTCACTTTCTATTCTCATTTCAAAATAAATGCTTGCCTATGTTTTATGGGTATGGATAACAAGTGTTGTGGATACCTAAAGGTATCGAACTTGTAGGATATCCAAAGGTGTGAAAACTATAGGACCTGGATGAGGTTAAAACTGTAGCTCCTAATTTGTAACTAACTATAGGACCTAAATGGGGTTGAGACTATAGTAGCTATAATATCACTCTATAGGCATGCCTATTTGTCCATTACCAAGAACTATACGCAGGCATTACTTTCTATTTCATGTCATTTCACTCTTTAGATGCATATCACGTCAAAATTAGTAAAAAGGGATTCATATTCTATCAATGAATCCAATTATACTATCAAATATTCAATCATATATCACTTTTCTTTAATATTACTGAATTCATGCAATTCATACACTACAATTGTCATTAAACAGGTGTGAACATGTACACATATGAATGATAAACATACATGTAACCTTGCACACTTTTACTTGCTTATTCTTCAATGCATTCTTGAACCCAAACATAACACTATACATACATACTCTTAGTATATATAGGAAAATACATACCTTTTATCAATCATATAAATATAAATATAGAGTTCACTCCTATACTATGGGCTTTAGAATATTCATATACTAGTAATTGCTCTTATTCATGTAATTTTCCCCATTATATCTCATTATTTGGTCATAACTTAACATATGTAAATATGTATATGTATACCTACATGGTTCATATTTCATGTCTTCTATTAGTCTTTTAAAAACGTTAGTTGTGTTAAGAGTAGTTATATAACTAAATCATATCCTAATAATTCTTTGTATTTAGGTTCACTTGGTGTTCATATCTCAATGTTCCATTATGCAATTCATGCACATATCATTTTGTTATGTTTTTATACATGTTTTCATAACATTCTAAATGTGTTCAAAAAATATTTAGGAGCCATTTGGTAGCTTTTCGGGGTATAAAAATCAAATATAGGTTGGAATAGGGGAGGGCCATGGTAGAGACTAAATGATCTCAGCTATATAATTTGATTCCATTTGGAGGAGAATGCTTAGGCATAGTAGAGACAAAATAGTCTCTACGGTGGCAACACATTTTATCCAGAATTTTGTAGACATCCTTAGTTCAACTTGCACACCAATTTGACCTAGCAAGTGTTACTTTATATTAAAACTTTATAGGGGAGAAAGGAATATATAATTTTTGCTTGTCATATTTACTTAAAAGAAAAAACAAATCAATAAACACATATGCATGCAATGATTTGAGAATATGGCCTATTATCACCAACTGCAATTCTCATTATTAAATAAGGGCATCCCTATTTATAGTCCACGAGCACTCTCATGCCATTATAGAGATAAATGAAAACTATGAAGTTCTATGCCTATTCTTTTACCCCTCAAAGTGAAACCTTTATTTCTTAAGTGATTTCTAAATTTGAAGTAAATTAAATTGTTATTTCACAAAATGCCCTAATTCTCATTATGAACAAATTGACTAACATAATATATATGGTGATCAAGCATACATAACACATTAAACACCCAATCAAACTTAAATCATTTGTACATTAAAATAAAATACATATTATTATGAATGTCAATCCATACTTGTAATTCTAATTAACAAATTAGCCTAAATATACATTGCCAAAGAAAACAAACTCAATGAAGAAGAATAAAATCAAGAAAAATAACAAAAAGAAAATAGAAGAAATTGGTCGATGACTTCTCAATGCTTATTCTTCCTCATTGGAATTTGCTTTTCCTTCATAATTTTTTGAATTATTTTGCTAGTTAATTGATAGTTTTTCCATGCCTAGAATGTGTTTAACTTTATGTATTTTTAGGCCCAAAGGTGTCCTAAATGATGTCTTTTCAAAGATGGTTGTAGGCATGAAAAGGCATTTGAAAGGTTGCAATGCTTGGTATTGGTGATGACTAACACATTGGTGCTAAGTTGGGTAAGTCAGCATAGGCTAGCCAGCTTTGTAATGAGTCAGCATAGATTACATAAGTTGGCACTCATCATACTTGGTCATGACTAAATTCAACAAGGTGCAAGTTAGCACATTGGTCATCGTAACGAGTCGGTACCAATGGGACAATCCCTCAATTATGCTTCAAACCATCCATTTAGAAAGAATTAGCCTATAAAACAAATAAGACAAAAAAAGTTAACACAAAACATAATAAAATAAACAAAACATATGCGTAAAACTAACAAAGTGATGCACAATTAGGTAAAATGACTGTTATATTGCATGACATCAAAATTTCCCACACATAATGATGCGGAACCCCAAGGTTAAAGAACCCGAAACCCTTTAAACATACGCTTTGATTTCAAACAACAAAGAAGACAAACACCCTCCCTATTGAACCCCCAAACAACACGTGAATGGAAATGCAAATAATCGGGATAAGAAGAATTAAGAAAACGCCACAATCAAATGATTGATAAGTAATCCTAATTCTTGATGCAATAGAAAAGAAAGCAAGCAATCTCACAATCTCTCTAAAGAATTTTGGCTAAGCCAAGAGAAAAACTCTTAAAAGTTTATAATTTGATTCAATAATTAAGTTTACAACCTAGGGTAGCCTATTTATAAGGTGGCTAACCCTAATTCACTCTTTAAAACCCTAATTTAGATGCTCATATGGCCTTACACGAATTTTCTTGGGCTTTTACAAGCCAAATAAGCCCAAATAAGTCTTAAACACACTTCAAACAAAACTAATTAATAAACCTTATAGGCCTAAAATGAAAGCCCAAAAGAAAGACTAAAATAAATAACCAAACTAACTAAAACTAAACCCAAAAGAAGCCCACATGCCTAGCCCATTAATAATACAAATTAAGTGAGTCATGTGACTTTTAAATGAAGCACATGACTCGTACAATTAAGCCCAAAGTTGTTAAAAGCCCTTGATAGCTTAAGCTTGCCCAATTCCTTCTCTTGCTTCCAAGAGGCTAAGTACTTTATACTTGCCTTCAAGTTCTCCATAACACTTCTCAAAGGCATCTTCATTAAGTTCTTGAGTAACAAAGCCTTGAACATAAGATAACATGGCCATCTTTAGCTTCTTTGCACGTTCTCTTGTAATTGGACCACTAGGCATTTTAAAGGATCATTGGTTGATGGTGGTGGATCTTTATCATTCCCTCCCTCTTCAAAAAGATTTGTCCTCAAATCTGCATCAATATCAAAAGGAGAAAGGTCAGACGCATTAAAAGTAGCAGAAACACCATATTCACCTGGTAAATCTATCTTGTAAGCATTATCATTGATGCACTCCAACACTTGAAATGGACCATCACCACGTGCATCCAACTTGCTCTTCCTTTGGTTTGGAAACCGTTCCTTGCGAAAATACACCCAAACCCAATCTCCAGGAGAAAATACCAATTGTCTTCTACCTTTATTGGCTCTTTCAGCATACTTCTGATTCTTCTTCTCAATAATAGCTCATGTTTGCTCATGCAAAGATTTCACCAATTCTGCCTTCCTATTACCATCCAAACTAGAAATCTCATGTAAAGGCAATGGACAAAGATCAAGCACAGTCAGTGGGTTAAAACCATAAACAAGCTCAAAAGGTGAAAAACCAGTAGAAGAATGAATACTTCTATTATAAGCAAATTCGATGAAAGGTAAACAATCCTCCCATGTTTTGAGATTCTTACCTACTATGGCACGAAGTAAAGTTCCCAAAGTTCTATTCACCACCTCTGTTTGACCATCTGTTTGTGGGTGACAAGTAGTAGAAAACAATAATTTCGTACCCAACTTACCCCATAGAACACGCCAAAAATGTGAAAGGAACTTTGTATCCCTATCTAAAACAATGGCACGTGGAACACCATGCAAATGCACAACTTCTCTAAAGAATAGATCAGCAATATTAACAGCATCATCACATTTATGACAAGCAATAAAGTGAGCCATCTTGCTAAACCTATCTACCACAACAAAAATACTATATCTACCACGTTTAGTTTTAGGCAATCCAAGCACAAAATCCATAGAAATATCAATCCAAGGAGAACTAGGCACTGGTAGAGGCATATACAAACCATGAGGCATAGTTTTAGACTTAGCTTGCCTACATGCAATACATGAATTACTTACTTTTTCCACATCCCTACGCATATGAGGCCAATAAAAATGCTCATTCAACATGTCATACGTCTTATGCACCCCAAAATGTCCCATCAATCCCCCACATTGAGATTCTAATACAAGCAAATCACGCATAGAACATTTAGCCAAACAAAGCTTGTTGCCCTAAAACAAAAACCCATCATGCCTATAAAATTTATCAAAAGCTTGATGCTCACATGTTGCATACAATTACCAAAATCAAGATCTCCAACATATAGTTCCTTAACATGCTCAAAACTAAGAAACTTAGAACTAAGTGTAGAAATTAAAGAATATCTCCTTGACAATGCATCAGCAACAATATTATCTTTTCCATGCTTGTATTGAATGACATAGCGAAACTGTTCAATAAATTCAACCCATTTAGCATGCCTTTTATTCAATTTACCTTGTCCCTTCAAATGTTTGAGGGACTCATGATCGGTATGAATGACAAACTCCTTAGGAAGAAGGTAATGTTGCCACACATCCAAAGCTCTTACTAAGGCATATAGCTCTTTGTCATAGGTTGAATAGTTGAGTTGGGCTCCATTAAGCTTTTCACTAAAGTAGGCAATTGGTTTCTTCTCTTGCATCAACACCGCCCCAATACCCTACACCAGAAGCATCACATTCTATTTCAAATGTCTTATCAAAATTAGGCAAAGACAAAATAGGAGCAAAACACAACTTCCCTTTCAAAGTATCAAATGCCTTTTGTTGTGAACCCCACTTGAATCCAACATACTTCTTGATGATTTCTGTAAGTGGTGCAGTAATGGACGAAAAATCTTGCACAAAATGCCTATAAAAACTTACTAATCTATGAAAGCTCCTTACATCAGAAGTAGTTTTAGGCATGGGCCATTCTTGAATTGCCTTAACTTTTTCTTCATCCACTTCAATTCCCTGTGTACTCACCACAAAACCAAGAAACACAAGTCTATCTATGAAAAATGTGCATTTCTTAAGCTTAGCATACAACTTTTCAGATCTCAAAGCTTGTAAAACTAACCTAACATGCTCAATATGTTCTTCATAAGACTTGCTGTAAATGAGTATATCATCAAAGTACACAACAACAAACTTTCCTAAATATGCACGTAATACATGGTTCACAAGCCTCATAAAAGTGTTAGGGGCATTAGATAGCCAAAATGGCATAACCAACCATTTATACAAACCATATTTAGTTTTGAAAGTTATTTTCCACTCATCACCAGGTTTCATTCTAATTTGATGATATCCACTCATTAAATCTCATCTAGCCTAGGAATGGGATGTCTATACTTTACAGTGATTTTGTTGACTGCACGACAATCAACACACATCCTCCAAGTTCTATCCTTTTTAGGCACCAAAAGAACTGGCACTGCGCATGGACTCATGCTTTCTCTCACCAATCCCTTCTCCATGAGTTCTTCCACTTGCTGGTGCGGAACCCCAGCCTATATGCCAAACTAGAACACCAACATACCATGAATATTGAACATAAATAAGATAATAAACCCCCAAAAAAGATTGATTGGAAACGCTTATGATAGATTGATTTAGAAAACAAGAAGAAGAAGAATCAAGCATACATTAATCATGCAAATAGCCTAAGTCTAATTCTTCGTGCAATAGCAAGAATCAATAATAAATTAACTCTCACAAATTCGGCCAAGCCAAAGAAAATTCTCATTAATCAAAATTCAAGTGTCTTACAAATGAATAATTCAGCCCTTTATATAGGCTGCCTAGCCACCCCTCCCTAGATGAATTAAAATCAAACACTAACTCTAAGAGATAAATAATGAAATAAATAACAAAGATAATTCCTAACCTTTATCTACATGTATTTGGCCATAATATGGACTAAGTACATGAAGAAATAAAGATAAATACAATCTAAAAATAATCCTAAAAGCTGGTGATAAATATGCATGATTATCCTAAGAAAATGAAGGAATGAATGTAGACTTAATCTTGGCTAAAAGTGGATTTCGGCCAGCCCTTTAAAGATATGGTCAAGCTATTATTTCTCCCTCAAACTCTACTTAATAATATCCCAAAATAATAAGTATTTATCAAGGAAAATCCATTCCTAAAATTTAGGACCCTAAGTTCACCAATGTAGGCCAAAACCTAAATCTGACCCAAACCCATTAAAATTTAATTCTCCCATGTAAAATTCGGCCCCCTTAGGTATTCTAAGCCTCAAATAGTTATTTTGGCCCAACTCTTTAGAAGAGATAAACCCAACTTTAGCCTACCCACTTAAACTACCCAAAACAGTAAAATAAGCCCAAAATAAAACAAACCTATTCTAATAAAGCCCAATTCATTTTCCTAGGTTCTAGGCTGCCCAAATATACAATATTAAATGTTACATAAAGAATAGAAACTAAATAAAGTAGCTTAAAGGCCCATTGCACCATTCGGCCTAAACTTGTCTTCATAGTCCAATTTAGCTTCTTTCTCTTCTTGAACTAGCATCTTCTCCACATAAGGTTTCATGAATGCTTGTAGGACTTCTTTAAGCTTATTTGACCTTGCTCTTGTTATTGGTCCTTGAGGAAATGCTAGTTCATCTTTCTTGTTGCCATTGTGCCCAATCGTGCTCATATCATCCCCTCCACCTTCGAAAGGATTCATCCTCGAATCTGAATCACAGTCAAATGGAGATAAGTCAGAAACATTAAAAGTTGCACTTACACCATACTCACCTGGCAAATCAATCTTGTATGCATTGTCATTGATCCGTTCCAGTACTTGAAATGGTCCATCTCCTCTTGCATCAAGTTTAGACTTCCTTTGGTTAGGAAACCTCTCTTTACGCATATGGATCCAAACCCAATCTCCTGGTTCGAATATTACTTGCTTACGGCCCTTGTTAGCCTGCTTTGCATACATTCTGTTCTTTTTCTCAATGTGCTCGCATGCTTTCGTATGTATTGTCTTAACCAAATCAGCCTTAGCCTTACCATCTAAGTTAGAAAGTTCATTCAAAGGTAAAGGCATCAAATCCAAAACAGTCAATGGATTAAAACCGTACACAATTTCAAAAGGTGAAAAACCTGTAGAAGTATGAATTGCACGATTATAAGCGAACTCAACAAATGGTAAACATTCTTCCCAAGTTTTAATATTATTACCAATTATAGCACGCAACATAGTTCCTAAAGTTCTATTAACAACTTCGGTTTGGTCATCTGTTTGTGGATGACAAGTAGTGAAAAACACAAGTTTAGTACCAAGGTTACCCCACAGAACACGCCAAAAGTGACTTAGGAACTTAGAATCCCTATCTAAGACAATAGTCCTAGGTATACCATGCAATCGAACTACTTCCCTAAAAAATAAATCAGCTATGTTGCATCATCAGTTTTATGACAAGCAATAAAATGTGCCATTTTACTAAATCGGTCCACTACAACAAACACACTATCCCTTCCCCTTTTTGTCCTAGGTAAACCTACAATGAAGTCCATATAAATGTCAGTCCAAGGTTCAGTAGGAACAGGCAAAGGAGTATACAAACCTTGATTTAAGGACTTAGACTTAGCCTGTTTACATGCAAAACATTGAGCACACACTTTTTCAACACTTTTTCGCATATTAGGCCAATAAAAATGTTCATTAAGCATGTCTAAAGTCTTTTTCACGCCAAAGTGTCCCATTAATCCTCCACTATGCGATTCCTTCACAAGCAACTCTCTAAGAGAACATGCAGGCATACATAGTTGTTTTCCTCTAAAAAGAAACCCATCATGTCTATAGTACTTATTAAATGCATAATGTACACATGCCTTGTACACTTCACCAAAATCAGAATCATGATCATACATTTCTTTCAAATGCTCAAAACCTAACAGTTTAGAACTAAGCATAGAAATCAATGCATATCTCCTAGAAAGTGCATCGGCAACAACATTCTCCTTACCTTGCTTGTACTTAATTACATATGGAAAAGTATCAAGGTACTCTACCCACTTACCATGCCTTCTATTCAACTTACCTTGTCCTTTTAGATATTTGAGAGACTGGTGATCTGTGTGTATCACGAATTCTTTAGGCAAAAGGTAGTGTTCCCAAACCTCAAGAGCTCTCACCAATACATAGAAATTTTATTATAGGTAGAGTAATTCAAATGTGGTCCACTCAACTTCTCACTAAAGTATGCTATTGGGCCAGAAGCATCACATTCAACCTCAAAAGTCTTAGAAAAATCAGGTAATTTCAAAACAGGAGCAGTACACAATTTATCTTTCAAAACATTAAAAGCATATTCCTACTCTTTACCCCATTTAAAACCAATAGACTTTATGATTTCATTTAGAGGTGCAGCAATAGTAGAAAAATCCTTAACAAATCTCCTATAGAAACTTGCTAAACCATGAAAGCTCCTCACCTCACTTGCATTCTCAGGTATTGGCCATTCTTGGATAGCCTTAACCTTTTCATTATCTACCTCAACACCACGTGCACTAACAACAAATCCTAAGAAAACAATACTATCAACACAAAATGTGCATTTCTTCAAATTAGCATACAATTGTTGTTCTCTCAAAACGGCTAACACAAGTTCAACATGCCTTAAATGCTCTTTTAGATTTTTGCTGTAAATCAAGATATCATCAAAATACACAACAACAAATTTACCTAAGAATTCAAGTAAAACATGGTTCATGAGTCTCATAAATGTGCTGGGCGCATTAGTTAAGCCAAAAGGCATAACTAACCATTCATACAAACCATATTTTGTTTTAAAGGCAGTTTTCCATTCATCACCTAATTTCATCCTAATTTGATGATAACCACTTTTTAAGTCAATTTTAGTGAATATTATAGCACCATTTAACTCTTCAAGCATATCATCTAACCTAGGAATGGGATGGCGATACTTTACAGTGATTTTGTTAACTGCTCGACAATCAACACACATGCGCATATGGTTCCATTCTTTTTAGGTACCCAAAGAATAGGTACAGCACAAGGACTTAGACTTTCTCTCACGTGTCCTTTTGCTAAAAGTTCCTCCACCTGTCTTTGCAACTCCTTGGTTTCCTCTGGATTTCTTCGATAAGCTGGACGATTTGGAATTTGTGCACCAGGAACAAAGTCGATTTGATGTTCAATCCCTCTAGTTGGTGGCAACCCAGGTGGTATCTCCTTAGGGAAGACATCTTTATAATCCTGCAATAACTTAGTAAAAGAACTAGGCAAATTTGGGCCAACGTTAGTTTTAGAGAAATAATTGTCCTTAAACCTCAAAAGTACTAAAGCTCTCATGCCTAAGTATGCATTCCTCAACTCTCTTTCTTTTGCATAAAAGGAGTATTTGCTAAATTTTTCACTCGGCTCACTCTGCACTCCTTTTACCTCAGCACACAATAACTTCTTCTCTCCTGCACTTCTCTCTTTCTTTTTCTCACTAGTGCAGTCTCTCACCATTGGACCTTTACTTTTATTATTTTCACTACTGGCCTCTTTTCTCTCATTTATCTTTTCTTTCTCACTTCCCTTTACCTCTTTTGCAGATTGATGTATCTTTACTTGATCTGCATATACCTCTTTAGGTGCCAAAGGGGCAAGTGTGTGTTTACATCCTTTAAATGCAAAAGTGTACCTATTTCTAAATCCATCATGTAATACATGCCTATCAAATTGCCAAGGCCTTCCTAGCAAAATATGACTAGCATGCATAGGTACAACATCACAGATGACTTTATCTTCATATTTACCAATGGAAAATAATACAGTTACACGTTTGGTCACCTTTACTTCCCCACTATCATTCAACCACTGAAGTCTGTATGGGTTAGGGTGTTTCTCAGTTTTAAGTCCTAATTTATCAACTAAGACTGTACTAGCAACATTAACACAACTACCTCCATCAATTATCATACTACAGACTTTTCCACCTATTAAACACCTAGTATGAAAGATGTTTTCCCTCTGTTCTAGTCCTTCTTCTTTCACATTTACATTCAATGCACGCAATACAACTAAGGACTCCCCTTGAACAGGATATTCTACATTTTCATCTATATCAGAACAATCCTCCAAAGGTGGCATATCATCACAATTCTCATCAAATTCAGAATCAGAAATAATTTCATCCCCCCTTATTATCATGGTCTTTTTATTCCCACATTCATTAGCATAATGACCACGACCCTTGCATTTGAAACATTGAATGTCCCTATGTCTATTAGTTTTAAGGGTTGTTTCAGAAGTACCTTGTTGTGCAGTGACCATTTTATCTTTGGAATTGGACTGGTACTTGGCAATGAATTCCTTCTTTGAGTCTCCCTTGTTCCACTTTGAATTCCATTTGTTGTTATTGGAATTTGAATAGGACTTGGATGTCCCATGTCTACTTCGTTGTCTCTTCACTTTAATTACGATGTTCACCAAATTATCCATATCCATATAATGCTGTAATTCAACAATATCAGCAAGTTCTCTATTCATACCTCCCAAAAAGCGTGACATCGTTTGATATTCATCCTCCACAATGCTTGCTTTGATCATGAGCATCTCCATTTCTTTGTCGTAATCCTCCACAGAACTAGATCCTTGTGTAAGTCTTTGTAACTGATTGTGGAGTTCCCTATGATAGTAACTAGGCACATACTTCTTTCTCATGATTCTTTTCATTTCCTCCCAAGAAGTGATAAGGAGTTCCCCATTTCTCCTCCTATTTTTCAATAACTCATCCCACCAAATTAGTGCATAATCAGAAAATTCAATGGCTGCAAGTTTTACCTTTTTCTCATCCGAATAGTGGTGGCATGAAAAGATAATCTCCACCTTTCTTTCCCAATCAAGATAGGCATCCACATCATTTTTACCTTTGAATGGTGGAATCTTCATCTTGATAGCGCTCAAATTGTTGTCTTGGCTCTCCATTCCGTTGTCATACCTCCTTGCTCTTCTTGGAAAAGAATGAGCCTCCTCTTCCTCATCATCGTTGTACAACTAGTCTACCTCTTCCTCCCTTGTAGACTTAACCTTGAAACCTTTAAGGCTATCTTCTAGGCTGTCTATCTTGAGATTTAGCTTTTGTAAACAATCCATAAAAGCTTTGTACATAAACTTATTATCAGGCACAATCTCGGTTTATTCTTTACTATTGATTCCGGACATCTTTAAACTTTAAATAAACAAATAAAGGAAAGAATTCACTCAACCTCACGTGTTTGTCTCTCAACTCACAAATTGATATCTCACAATTGCACTTCAGAAACAAACTCAAACAAATATGCACAATTAAGTAATTTGATTAAGGGAACAATGAAAAACCTAACAAGAACAGCAAAGATATTAATTCTAGAGGCAAATTGACCTATTGGAACAAAAATCAGAAATTAGTACACAAGAAGAAGATTTCGTGCACTATAATATATATAGATGTTCAACAACATGCAATATGTCAAACTAGTGTAATTGGAACCAAAAATAGCTTAGACACACAAATTAAAAACTTAGAATGAAGAAAATGGACAAGACGGATGCACTTAAATGCGATGTTTAACTAAACCTAATGATTAGTTTAAACAGATTTGATGTAAGACAACAAAAAAAAATCAAAGAAAGCATGCAATAAACACAACCCAAATCCAAAATTAGGAGTACTAACCTGGTCTTGAAGAAATCAAACCAATTGTGAAAGTTCTAACTCCAATTCTTGCTTGATTGATCAAAACTTACTCCAAGTGGTGTAGGGCACTCAAAATTATATCCAAACCAAGTTCAACCACTCAAAGATTGCAAATTATATGCTTGATATATTCAATGGAAAATTCGGATTCAACAAGAACACAAGATTCATCAATTGATCAAATATGATCTTAACAAGATAGTAAATCCAAATTGATAACAAGGCTATTTCTAATTGATTTTTTTTCTTCTTTTTTTGTAACTTTAATCAAACTAATGATCAAATACTTAAAGATAGGTAATTAACACAATAGAGCAAGAACCAAATAAGGAACTAGATGCAAGATCCTATTCGGCTAAAATAGAAAATTAAAGTTTAAAATAAAAAATTAAAGGATAGTTAAGAATTTACCCCTTAAACTATGCTCTGATACCAATTGATGCGGAACCCCAGCCTATATGCCAAACTAGAACGCCAACATACCATGAATATTGAACATAAATAAGATAATAAACCCCTAATCTAAAGAACCCCCAAACAAGATTGATTGGAAACGCTTATGATAGATTGATTTAGAAAACAAGAAGAAGAAGAATCAAGCATACATTAATCATGCAAATAGCCTAAGTCTAATTCTTCGTGCAATAGCAAGAATCAATAATAAATTAACTCTCACAAATTCGGCCAGGCCAAAGAAAATTCTCATTAATCAAAATTCAAGTGTCTTACAAATGAATAATTCAGCCCTTTATATAGGCTAGGCAGCCACCCCTCCCTAGATGAATTAAAATCAAACACTAACTCTAAGAGATAAATAATGAAATAAATAACAAAGATAATTCCTAACCTTTATCTACATGTATTTGGCCATAATATGGACTAAGTACATGAAGAAATAAAGATAAATACAATCTGAAAATAATCCTAAAAGCTGGTGATAAATATGTATGATTATCCTAAGAAAATTAAGGAATGAATGTAGACTTAATCTTGGCTAAAAGAGGATTTCGGCCAGCCCTTTAAAGATATGGTCAAGCTATTATTTCTCCCTCAAAATCTAATTAATAATATCCCAAAATAATAAGTATTTATCAAGGAAAATCCATTCCTAAAATTTAGGACCCTAAGTTCACCAATGTAGGCCTAAACCTAAATCTGACCCAAACCCATTAAATTCAAATCTCCCATGTAAAATTCGGCCCCCTTAGGTATTCTAAGCCTCAAATAGTTATTTTGGCCCAACTCTTTAGAAGAGATAAGCCCAACTTTAGCCTACCCACTTAAACTACCCAAAACAGTAAAATAAGCCCAAAATAAAACAAACATATTCTAATAAAGCCCAATTCGTTTTTCTAGGTTCTAGGCTGCCCAAATATACTTTATTAAATGTTACATAAAGAATAGAAAATAAATAAAGTAGCTTGAAGGCCCATTGCAACATTCGGCCTAAACTTGTCTTTATAGTCCAATTCAGCTTCTTTCTCTTCTTGAACTTGCATCTTCTCCACATAAGGTTTCATGAATGCTTGTAGGACTTCTTTAAGGTTCTTTGACCTTGCTCTTGTTATTGGTCCTTGAGGAAATGCTAGTTCATCTTTCTTGTTGCCATTGTGCTTGGTCGTGCTCATATCACTTGCCTTTGCATCTCCTTAGTTGCCATAGGATTGCTTTTATAGGCTGGTCTATTGGGGATGGTAGATCCTAGTACAAAGTCAATCTGATGTTCTATCCCTGTCAAAGGTGGCAATCCATCCGGCATTTCTTCAGGAAATACATCAGAATACTCCTGCAACATAGAAACAAAACTAGGAGGCAAAGAATCAAGATTAAGGTCAGTGTTAGAAAACAAAGTTTCCTTGTAGATGACAAGGATCAATGGTTGTCCTAAAGGTAAAGCACTCTTAACCTCTCTTGTTCTCACATAAAAATTTTGTTTTTGCCTCCCCCCTTGCTTGTTTTCACTCACCAATGGGCCATTTATTTGTTTTGTTTCTTTTCTGGCCTCTTTTCTCCTTTTCTTTCCTTTTTCTCTTTCTTTAACCCCTTGGGCCGAAACCTCTCTCCCCTTTACTCATTTGGCCGAAGCTTCTTTCTCTTTCTCAAACATTTTCTTTTGTTCTTCATAAATCTCTTGAGGAGATAATGGAGCTAAAACAACCTTTCTACCTTCATAAGAAAAAGAAAATCGGTTAGTGTACCCATTATGAATAGCTTGTCTATCAAACTGCCAAGGCCTCCCCAAAAGCAAATGGCCTGCCTGCATAGGTACAACATCTCATAAAACCTCATCTTTGTACCATCCAATTGAAAATGGCACTCTAACTTGGCGTGTCACCTTAACTTCTCCACTATCATTCAACCATTGCAACCTATAAGGTCTAGGATGCTTCTTTCATGCCAAGTTCAACTTTTCAACCATACTTGCACTAGCTACATTCGTGCAACTCCCCCCATCAATAATGATTGTGCACACTCTCCCATTAACTAAACACTTAGTGTGAAATATGTTCTCTCTTTGTTCTAGGCTATCTTCCTTAACATTCAAGTTTAAAGCTCTCCTAGCAACTAAAGAGGTCCCGGTTTCAGCGACTAACAACTCTCCTTCACTATCATAATCACTACAATCTTCTAAAGGAGGCATTTCATTATCACTATTTTCTGATTTAGAAGTAATTTCCCCATCATCCCTAGCTATTATTACCCTCCTATTAAGACATTCACATGCTACATGCCCCTTACCCAAACATTTAAAACATTTAATTTCTCTACTAGGGGTAGGAGTACTAGAGTTACCTTTAACAACCTTATTTGGAAGTTGGGGTACCTTTTCTTCTTTGGGTGTTGAATCTGCCCTATAGGGTTTAGATACGCTAAAGTCCTTCTTCTCCTCCTTTTTAGTCCATTTAGATGCCAACGAGTGATTTGAGTTGTTGTTGGTCTTATGGAAGCCTCTACTCTTCTTTTGCTTTTCAATCTTCATTGCCATATGCAACATTTCTTCCATGGAGTCATATTTGTATAATTCAAGGGCATCAGCAATATCATTGTTTAGCCCACTTAGGAACCGAGCCATGGTGAGACCTCAATGTTTACTCTCACCATGCACATTTCCATTTCCTTATAGTACTCCTCCACTGATTTTGCTCCCTGCACAAGCCTATGCAATTTTTGATGCAATTCTCTAAAATAGTGTGAAGGAACAAACCTTTTTCTCATGGCTTCCTTCATGTCTTCCCAATTATTAATGAGACGCCTTCCCACCTTCCTTCTAGTCAAATTGAGTTGCTCCCACCAAAACACTACATAATCAGTAAACTCCACAGCTGCAAGCTTCACCTTCTTTTCCTCTAAATATCTGTTGCATTCAAAGATCATCTCCACTTTTCGCTCCCACTCCAAATACTCTTCTGCACTATTTCGGCCTTCTATCTTGAGTTTGATGTTGCCCAAGTTTCCATCTATCGTTGCACTAGCCTCCTTTTCATCTTCATCATCATAATCATGCACTACTTGTTCAATAATTTGATTTCTCCTTGCTGTCCTTCTAGGTACATTGGATGTACTTCCCTCAATCCTCTCTTCTATTCCATCTATCCTAATGATGCGGAACCCTAGCCTATATGCCAAACTAGAACGCCAACATACCATGAATATTGAACATAAATAAGATAATAAACCCCCAATCTAAAGAACCCCCAAACAAGATTGATTGGAAACGCTTATGATAGATTGATTTAGAAAACAAGAAGAAGAAGAATCAAGCATGCATTAATCATGCAAATAGCCTAAGTCTAATTCTTTATGCAATAGCAAGAATCAATAATAAATTAACTCTCACAAATTCAGCCAAGCCAAAGAAAATTCTCATTAATCAAAATTCAAGTCTTACAAATGAAGAATTCAGCCCTTTATATAGGCTAGGCAGCCACCCCTCCCTAGATGAATTAAAATCAAACACTAACTCTAAGAGATAAATAATGAAATAAATAACAAAGATAATTCCTAACCTTTATCTACATGTATTTGGCCATAATATGGACTAAGTACATGAAGAAATAAAGATAAATACAATCTGAAAATAATCCTAAAAGCTGGTGATAAATATGCATGATTATCCTAAGAAAATGAAGGAATGAATGTAGACTTAATCTTGGCTAAAAGTGGATTTCGGCCAGCCCTTTAAAGATATGGTCAAGCTATTATTTCTCCCTCAAACTCTACTTAATAATATCCCAAAATAATAAGTATTTATCAAGGAAAATCCATTTCTAAAATTTAGGACCCTAAGTTCACCAATGTAGGCCTAAACCTAAATCTGACCCAAACCCATTAAAATTCAATTCTCCCATGTAAAATTCGGCCCCCTTAGGTATTCTAAGCCTCAAATAGTTATTTTGGCCCAACTCTTTAGAAGAGATAAGCCCAACTTTAGCCTATCCACTTAAACTATCCAAAACAGTAAAATAAGCCCAAAATAAAACAAACCTATTCTAATAAAGCCCAATTCGTTTTCCTAGGTTCTAGGCTGCCCAAATATACTTTATTAAATGTTACATAAAGAATAGAAACTAAATAAAGTAGCTTGAAGGCCCATTGCACCATTCGGCCTAAACTTGTCTTCATAGTCCAATTTAGCTTCTTTCTCTTCTTGAACTTGCATCTTCTCCACGTAAGGTTTCGTGAATGCTTGTAGGACTTCTTTAAGCTTATTTGACCTTGCTCTTGTTATTGGTCCTTCAAGAAATGCTAGTTCATCTTCTTGTTGCCATTGTGCTTGGTCGTGCTCATATCACCTAAGGTTCAGCTTTCGAATCTCCCTAATAAACGCTTGATATAGCATCTTGTTATCGGGCACATTTACATCATCCTCTTGGGATATTCCTTTCCCACTAAATTCTTCAGTCATGGTGGATTGTCTGCAAGAAAATTTTAGATAAAAAGCCTCACAAGCACTCCTTCACGTGTTTTAACACTCAAGAATGTCACTCCCCTCGTGTTCACACAATTAAGGCTTTTACCCTCTTATCGTCCTCTCACTCTCTTGCCTTTTTCCTCTCAAGCTTGCCACTTCAAAAATTGCACTTCAGAATTTAAATCACAAATCAAAAACTTGAGCACGTTTAAGAAAGCAAGGAAATAATTAACTAACAACAAAAAGATAGCTCAAAAACTAGAAAAGAAGACTCTAGACACAATGGAGGTGATACACGGACAAGAGTGGTGTACCACTTGATGATAAGTAAATTAGAGTATTGGACAAGCAAAGATACTCTAACAATGTAAATGGAACAAAAAAACTAGCTTAAAACAAAGAAATAAGCAACAAGAATCAAAGAAAATAACCATATGGGTAAAATGAATGAATTTGATTCACTACAAAGTAAACCAAACATAGAACCTAAATATGCTACCCAACAAAGAAGGAAAATCAACAAGATCCCAATTTAAATAAAGTATAAAACATGCAAAACAAATCAATTTAGAGCCAATTTATTCACTATGCCGAACTATGTAACAAGCTTGATTAGTGTGTCAAGTTATGTGCAAAACGATGGCAAAAAGATGGCAAAGTGATAGCAAAATGATGGCAAAAGTTTCCAAAAATGATAGCACAAATGGTGGAAAAAGTTTCCAAAAATGGTTACACAAATGATGGAAAAGTTGCCAAAAATGGTTGCACAAATGGATAGCAAATGATAAAATGATTGGCACAAATGGATAATAAATGGATAGCACAAATATTTGCCAAGTAGAAATCCTTGTCTAAGATTATGATTGTAATTCCAAATCAAGTATGGATTGGATTTTGAAAACCTAAACCCAAAGCAATAAGGATTGTATTTCCTACCCTTTAAAGGATTCCCAAAGGTGTTTGGAAAAGGTGTATATGCTGCCCCTCCCAATCCTAAAGCAAAAAAGATTAGTTTTTCCCACTTATGAAAGGATTAGGATTTCTTTAGGCTATATAAACTACCCTTGTTCAATTGCTTCTTACTTTTTTTTTCTTCTACTATTTTTCTTCTCTTTCACGTTTTTCTCCCTTCTTTTTTTTTGATGAACAGTATCATGAACAGTGTGATGAACAGTACCGTGAACATTGAGATGAACAGTGTCGTGAACAGTACCACGATTTTTTTTTCTTTTTTTTTTCACTAATCTAAGACACAAAAATCACACAAATCAAAACTTATCACTACCTAATTCGGCATAAACATAAAAAAATCAAAGAAAAGAAAACACAAACCTAACACTAAGATAAATAGGAATTTACCTTACTTTTGGCTCTGATACCAAATGATGCGGAACTCCAAGGTTAAAGAACTTGAAACCCCTTAAACATACGCTTTGATTTCAAAAGACAAAGAAGACAAACACTCTCCCTATTAAACCCCCAAACAACACGTGAATGGAAACGCAAATAATCGTGATAAGAGGAATTAAGAAAACGCCACAATTAAATGATTGATAAGTAGTCCTAATTCTTGATGTAATAGAAAAGAAAGCAAGCAATCTCACAATCTCTCTAAAGAATTTTGGCTAAGCCAAGAGAAAAACTCTCAAAAGTTTATAATTTGATTCAATAATTAAGTTTACAACCTAGGGTAGCCTATTTATAAGGTGGCTAACCCTAATTCACTTTTTAAAACCCTAATTTAGATGCTCATATGGCCTTACACGAATTTTCTTGGGCTTTTACAAGCCAAATAAGCCCAAATAAGTCTTAAACACACTTAAAACAAAACTAATTAATAAATCTTATAGGCCTTAAATGAAAGCCCAAAAGAAAGACTAAAATAAATAACCAAACTAACTAAAACCAAACCCAAAAGAAGCCTACACGCCTATTAATAATAGAGGAAATTACATGTTTTACCGTGTTTTTAACTCCTATTTTAAAAATGCAGCCAAAAGTTTTAAGTCTTTTAAAAATACCTTTTTAAATGTTTTGGTTTTCAAAAATACCGTTTTTCTTTTGAAGCCCTTTTGAAGCCCTAGCCTTAATTTTGTACCAAATCATTTTTAGCCCGTTTTGAAGCCCTAATTCCCATCTCGCTCATACCGACCTTCATCCCTCTCATAACTCATTTATGTTTAATCTTTCTCGTTTCGGTAACCTTTGAAGCCCTAATTCCCATCTCACTCGCTCATATCGACCTTCATCCCTTTCATAACTAATTTCTGTTCATCTTGTTTTTTTTTTCTCATTTCAATCGATTGCGGAATCTAGTTACAGTCATCATTTTCGTGCCGTCTCTTCTCAGTTTTATTGATTCGCCATTTCTCGCCGATTTCTTACTGGTGAGTTATCATTTTTTTGTGTTTTCGTTGTCGGATTGGATTATTTTGATTACTGGTGAGTGATTAATGGTGCGTATGTTGGAAGCAAGGAATCCTGATATGTTAACACCCATATTACGAGTCCCCTTTTTTTATTTCATCGATCTTAAATTCCTGGTTTAGATTTAGAAATTTAGGGTTTATATTTCATTATAATGTCGTGTTACGAGTCCTGTTTTTTATATTTCATCGATCTTAAATTTCTGCTTTAGATTTAGAAATTTAGGGTTTATATTTCATTCTAATATCGTGTTATATGTGAGGCCGATTCATTGTTTAATTTTGATTTGTGTTGTTTATGTGGATTTTTTGTTAGATAAACGGAGTCGTATGATGATTGTAAGCATAGTTCAACTGATAATATTGGTGATTAGAAAACTATTTTAGTTGTCTGATCCTATCTGGTAGCTAAGAATTTTTTATGGGTTCAGAAATCTGTTTATTTATGGATTTTGTATTTTATATTACTTGATTTTTATAGTGATGTATGAATAGATGTAGTTCACATATTGTGTTGCCATATGCAACTGATGTTTTGCTGCATTTGATGTTTAAATGCAAGTTAGGCATATTGTAGTGGGTTTTGAATTTCTTGAAATATTTATGATGGTTTAGAAGCTTTGTACATTTTGGTTTGTGGGATAACTTGTAATAGCTTTACTCCTTTATTTGTGAAATAAGTTTATAAATTTATTAGCAGGTGGCATATTGCTTATTTTTATATATTTTATATTAGATTTTTTATCATTTTTTATACATACTTGTTGTAGATGGGACGTACTTCTGATATTTTGCGTAAGTTGAAGAAACCTAAAGACAAGAAGATTATGGAATCAAATTCTCAGAATTCATCAAATACTAGAAGGAAGAAAGGGGATAAACAAAAATCTAGTAAACAGTTGACGAAAGGGACTTCAACTGGCAAAAGAAAAATCGTACCAGATGAAGATTTGAATAGAAGTTCTAAGAAATTGAAGATTGTATCTGTGGAGACTAAAAATTTAAAGGTACATTTCTAATTGATGTTTTTATTTTCAGTTTGATTTTTTACTTTTATACCATGGTATATCTGGTATACCAATGTTATACCACCTGGTATACCACATGGTATAACAGCTATACCAATGTTATAACACCTGGTATACCACGGTATACCAACGTTATACCACCTGGTATACCACGGTATACCAATGGTATATCATGGTATACCAATGTTATACCACCTGGTATACCAGGTACACCACGGTATATCGATGGTATATATGGTATATGACATGGTAAATCCGGTATACCAATGTTATACCAACTGGTATACCAGGTATATTACGGTATACCAATGGTATATCATGTATACCAATGGTATATCATGGTATACCAATGTTATACCACCTGGTATACCAGTGTATACCAATGGTATATATGGTATATGACATGGTAAATCCGGTATACCAATGGTATATCATGGTATACCAATGTTATACCACCTGGTATACCATCTGGTAGATCTAGTATACATATGGCATACCATGCAGTATAATAACTTCCTTAATGAATTATATTTTTTTTTTCAAGTTTGGGATTATATTGTTCACCCAGATGAGTATTTCCATCCAAAGATTAATATCCCCATGAAGGTAGATGCTGTTGATTATATTAAGAAGAAATTGAATGAAGAAGAGCATAATAGATTTAGAAATTGTTGTTTTGGTAGTTTTTTGAATATGAATCAGGTTGTTTTACAACCCCAATTGATTCATTCTTTGTTATTAAGGGAAGTTTATTATGGTGATGATGATGAGATTTGGTTTAATGTTAATGGTGTTCATATGAAGTTTGGTTTGTTAGAGTTTGCCATTATGACTGGGCTGAAGTGTACTGGTAATAACAAGAAGCCAATGGTAGGAAGTGGCGGTAGCAGGTTGCTGAGAAAATATTTTAATGGTAGAGATAAGGTGGACAGAAAGGCGATTTTTGATTTGTTTATGGGGGGTAAATGGGTTAGTGGGGATGATGGTTTTAAGATAGCAATTCTGTTTTTTGTTTATTGCTATCTTATGTCCAACAAGATGGAAAATTATATAAGTGAGCAGGAAGTTGCTTTTATTGAAAATGGTGATTTTAATGGATATCCTTGGGGTAAGGATATATTTAAACTCACCATATCGAGTTTGAAATCAAAGTTTTTGAACAAGAAAAAAACGGGTTCATACAGGCTGATTGGTTTTCCATTAGTTTTACAGCTGTGGTTTTATGAGTGTCTAAGTCCTCATAGTCCAATATATGCTGTCCGAGCTGAGAGAGAAAGGATTCCAAGAGTCTTAAAATACACTGTTACTGGATTTCCCAGCTTCCAAGACTTGCAGAGAACATTATTTTACAGTGATGCTAATACGGTAAGTGTTTATTTATATGTTTGTTATTTATTTATTTCTTCGTTTTCCAATATACAACTCATCACACTTGTTTTGATTTTTTTTTGTTGTTTCTTGTCTGAACTTCATTTTTTTATGTTTTTTAGCGATGTAAAAATATAGTTGCTTCAGTTATTGAGAAGAACACCCTTGATTTGGGTGAACTTTTTAATAGAGGAAAAGCTGAGGAAGTTCAGGGTGAAGATTGCAGTGTGCATGTTCCGGATTCCTTAAATCCTGCCGGTGTTGAGAATGTTTCTAATCCAGATGGTGGAGGAACCTCTAACATGGAATCTGACTTCAAAAAAGAATTAAAAGAAGAGGTGCAAGGAATTAAAGAACAGATGGAAATGTTTAAGGAAGATGTGCATGGTGTTGTGAAAGATCTTGGTGAATTGAAGGAATATTTAAAATTAAATTTCACAAGAATTTTTGATTCTTTGAAGAGAATTGAGAACAATTCAAAAGGGAGTTTTAGCACCAAGGTATGTTCTTTTTTGTTGTTAATTTTATTATTTTTTTATAGTAAAAATATGTTGATACTACATATAATAAGTAACTGATGTTGTTTTTGAAAGGTTTTATTTATTTATTTATTTCTATTTCTATTTTATTTTTGCAATGTTTAGTTCAACAAGGATGCAGAATTTGATTGTGGGGATGAGGCGGTGGGGGTAGATGGTGTGATTGGTGGGGATGCTGATGGTGATGTGGGTGATAAAAAGTATGCAGGAGAAGTAAGTTCTTCGTTTGATGATATTGATCCAAATTTGCTCAATGAAATTGAGGCATCGGCATGGAAGACAAAAAATGAAATGGAATATAAGGTGCGTAGAGTAACTGATTTGTAATTTATTATTTTAAATTGGTTATAAGTATGTCATAACAAAATTTATAATGCAAAGATGTACTGGAATCTGGTATACCATGTGGTACATCAGCTATTACAGCAGAGTACCAAAATCAATAATACGAACATATGCTGGAAGATGTATTTCAGGTGGTATGCCAGGTATACCGATGGTATACCAAATTATTATGATACATACGTGTTCTATTATTTGAGCAAGATTTTTATATATTGAAATGCATAAATTATATATTTTTTAAATTAAGTGTTTCTAACTTTTTTATTGTTTTGTGTTTTATTTTGAATTAAGCAATATTTGTATTTATTATTTAATATAGGTTTATGAAATATATCAGGTTACTGGAAAGGAAATTGTTGTGTACCGAGATATTCCTAGTGTGACCCCCAGTCCATATGTGCAAAAAAGGGAGATTAAACCGACTGCTGTTATGAAATCACCATACGTGAACATTTTTAGTTCTAATGAAAGTGTGGTGGATCATAATGTTGTGTTTATGGAACTTATCGATAAGGTGCCAATCGATGACAAAATTGGGGAGGAGCCACAACATTGCTTCAAAGGAATATTTGAAGATTGGTTAAAAGAAGGAATGAAAAAGAATACAAAGTAAATGCTATTACTAATTTTTAGCTTTTCATTTGTTTTTTTTGTGTTATTTTTTTGTATTATAATGATTTTTAATGTTTGTTCGGTAGGAGAAAAATTTATGATAAGGAGGTTGATGAGATTTCAGAACCTTTTAATTTTGAAGTTGATATTGTGGATAGGAAGACATGGTTCTATTTGTTGTACACTTGTAGTCAACCCCTGTCAAATTCAGTAAGTTCTATATTGTGCCTTTCTTTTAGTTGTCCAAATTTATTAGATTATTTATTTTATTTCGTTTTTTTACAGCACATGGATGTTTTTTTTAATTATCTGAGGAAAAAAGGGAAATATTCAAAACACATAGAGGTAAGTTTTACGACAACCGATAATGCTTTCGATCAAAAGTTACAGATGCTGTATGGAAAGTTTTTGAAGAAAAGAGATGTCCAGTCTGTGGTGAATTTAAATAATCGGATCTCTGATTGCATTCTTGGGTACGGTTTATTCTGTGGTAGGCCATTGATGCGGAACCCCAAGGCTAAAGAACCCGAAACCCCTTGAACATACACTTTGATCTCAAAACGCAAAGAAGACAAACACCCTCCCTATTGAACCCCCAAACAACACGTGAATGGAAACTGATGCGGAACCCCAAGGTTAAAGAACCTGAAACCCCTTAAACATACGCTTTGATGTCAAAAGACAAAGAAGACAAATACCCTCCCTATTGAACCCCCAAACAACACGTGAATGGAAACGCAAATAATCGGGATAAGAAGAATAAGAAAACGCCACAATCAAAATGATTGATAAGTAATCTAATTCTTGATGCAATAGAAAAGAAAGCAAGCAATCTCACAATCTCTCTAAAGAATTTCGGCTAAGCCAAGAGAAAACTCTCAAAAGTTTATAATTTGATTCATTGATTTATATCTTTACAAGTTATAATAACCTATTTATAGCCTCCAAACCCTAAGGGAATGGGTATACATAAGTCCAATAGGTTTAAAACACTAAATTCAACCTAAAATAAGTTAAAACAACTACTTAAAATCCTACTAAGGTAAAGTGACGAATTTGAAGCCCAAAATAAAAGACTAACTAATAACCCAAATAACTAAATAATCCCTTTAGAAGAAAGCCCACATGCCTAAGCCCATATTTACAACTTAAATGAGTCATGTGACTTTTAAATGAGGCACATGACTTGTACAATTAAAGCCCAAAGTTGTATAAGCCCAAAATAACTTAGGCCCAATTCCTTTGCTTGCTTCCAAAAGCTAAGTACTTTAAGCTTGTGATGTTGATTGATGAAATCATCATGAATTGCCCTTTCTAGGGTCGTATCATTCCCTCCCTCTTTAGAAAAGATTCGTCCTCGAATCTTCGTCTTGCAATAGTTGGGAATTGGCACTTGAGGAATACATTCATCTTCATAAATGATCTTCGACATTGGTGGAAATAGCATGAAGGCTTCTTCATTAAAGAACTCATCATGATCCTGCAAGTTATAAACAAAAGAACTATGCAAAACATGGTTAGTATTTAATACAATGATATGATTTTGACCTTCATCACTTCCCATGTGCACCTCATCCTCCTTATGCAGTAGAGGAGAAATTATAACATGCAGATCTTCCATCTCCACTAAATCAGCTTCTTCATTCTCACTCAAACAATCAATGACATTTTCACTTTCAAATATTTTTCCATTATGCACAACATCATTATCCTTTTCCACCTCTAAAACAACCTCATTTACCAAGTTCTTCACATCTTCAACTTCACTCAAAACCTCTTTTTCCTCATCAAGCTCATCAACAACCTCCTCTTCATGGTCTTGAGTAGCTTCACTATCAAAGCCTATATCTATATCACCCTTTTCAGGTTCACAAATTATTTCCTCTAGGATAACTTCCTCCTTCTTTTTCTTCTTTTTGCTTTCCTCCATTCTGATGCGTGGTTCAAAATATTGCCTAACCAACCATTCTAGATTATTAAGGTCTTGCCTTAACAACTTTATATCTTCCTTAAATGCATTCCTTTCATCTTGATGTAAATGTCGCTTGGACTTGTAATAAGACATCTTCACATTCACTCGTGTTTCACTCAAAATTTGGCTTTTACCCTCTTAATGTCCTCACACTCTCTTGCCTTTTACCTCTCAAGCTTGCAACTTCAAAATTGCACTTCAGAATTTAAATCACAAATCAAAAACTTGAGCACGTTTAGGAAAGCAAGGAAATAATAACTAACAACAAAAAGATAGCTCAAAAACTAGAAAAGAAGACTCTAGACACAATGGAGGTGATACACGGACAAGAGTGGTGTACCACTTGATGATAACCAAATTAGAGTATTGGACAAGCAATGATACCCTAACAATGTAAATGAATCAAAAGCTAGCATAAAACAAAGAAATAAGCAACAAGAATCAAGAAAAAATAACAATATGGATAAAATGAATGAATTTGATTCACTACAAAGTAAACCACATATAGAACCTAAATATTCTACCCAACAAAGCAAGAAATCAACAAAGAGACCTAATTAAAATAAATGAAGTAGGTTGCATGCAAAAACAAATCAATTTAGAGGCAAAATTCTCACTAGGCCGAATGGTGTAACAAGCTTGATTAGTGTATCAAATTGTGTGCAAAATGGTGGCAAAGTGATGGCAATTTGATGGCAAAATGATATCAAAATGGTAGCACAAATGATCAAAATGATTCCAAAAAAATGATGGAACAAATGGATAACAAATGGCAGCACAAATGGATAACGAATGATATAAAATGGTGGCACAAATGGATAGCAATTGGATAGCACAAATGGTGGTTCAATAATTGCAAAGTAAATCCTTGGTTAAGTAGGACTAGGATTATAATTCCAAACCCAAAGCAATAAGGATTGTATTTCCTACCCTTTAAAGGATTCCCAAAGGAGTTTGGAAAAGTGTATATGATGCTCCTCCCAATCCTAGAGCAAAAAGGATTAGTTTTCCAACTTATGAAAGGATTAGGATTTTCTATATAAACTACCCTTGCTCAATTGCTTTTTAATTTTTTTCTTCTTCTATTTTTCTTCTCTTTCACGTTTTTCTCTCTTTTTTTTTGATGAACAGTACCGTGAACAGTGCGCTGAACAGTACCGTGAACAGTGCGATGAACAGTACCACGATTTTTTTCTTTCTTTTTTTTTTTTAATTCACTCACTAATCTAAAGGCTTACTACTACTAGAATATTTTTTTTAAATGAAACAAAACACAAGGTAAGGAAAAGAAAATGCTAAATTTACCACACAAAAGCACACAAATCAAAACTTATCACTACCTAATTCGGCATAAACATAAAGAAATCAAAGAAAAGAAAACACAAACCTAACACTAAGATAAATAGGAATTTACCTTACTTTTGGCTCTGATACCAAATGATGCGGAACCCCAAGGCTAAAGAACCCGAAACCCCTTGAACATACACTTTGATCTCAAAACGCAAAGAAGACAAACACCCTCCCTATTGAACCCCCAAACAACACGTGAATGGAAACTGATGCGGAACCCCAAGGTTAAAGAACCTGAAACCCCTTAAACATACGCTTTGATGTCAAAAGACAAAGAAGACAAATACCCTCCCTATTGAACCCCCAAACAACACGTGAATGGAAACGCAAATAATCGAAATAAGAAGAATAAGAAAACGCCACAATCAAAATGATTGATAAGTAATCTAATTCTTGATGCAATAGAAAAGAAAGCAAGCAATCTCACAATCTCTCTAAAGAATTTCGGCTAAGCCAAGAGAAAACTCTCAAAAGTTTATAATTTGATTCATTGATTTATATCTTTACAAGTTATAATAACCTATTTATAGCCTCCAAACCCTAAGGGAATGGGTATACATAAGTCCAATAGGTTTAAAACACTAAATTCAACCTAAAATAAGTTAAAACAACTACTTAAAATCCTACTAAGGTAAAGTGACGAATTTGAAGCCCAAAATAAAAGACTAACTAATAACCCAAATAACTAAATAATCCCTTTAGAAGAAAGCCCACATGCCTAAGCCCATATTTACAACTTAAATGAGTCATGTGACTTTTAAATGAGGCACATGACTTGTACAATTAAAGCCCAAAGTTGTATAAGCCCAAAATAACTTAGGCCCAATTCCTTTGCTTGCTTCCAAAAGCTAAGTACTTTAAGCTTGTGATGTTGATTGATGAAATCATCATGAATTGCCCTTTCTAGGGTCGTATCAGCCATGGGCTCATTGTGATAATATTTTGTTTCCTATCAATGTACAAAAAGAATGGCATTGGATTCTTGTTAGGTTATCTGTTTTTGATAGGTGTTTATATGTGTATGATTCTTTGAGGTCAAGAACAAGTAAAGAGTCAGTAGATCATGTATTAGGTGCATATAGTATTTTGCTTCCTTATTTTTTGGAAGCAACGGGATTTTATGATAGCTGCGAAACAGCTATTGATTTTAGTAAAGGGGTCTATGCAACGAAGCAATGGACTGATCCTCTCGATATTGTAGAGGTGGAGGGGTTGCCACTACAAGATCAAAGGTATATTTTGATACCCTTTTTTGGAAAATATAAAAAAACAGTAAAATTTGTTTTAATTTATTTTATTTTGTGGTTGCAGTGATTGTGGGGTTTTTGTTTTATCCTTTGCTGAGTATTTCATAGAGAAAAAGAAGATTCCAGTTGAAGATTTTAATGTGCAAGTACATAGGGCTAGGCTGGCAATCTCTTTATATTTTCATGGAAAGTCGAAGAAGCTTCACGGGGTCGAGAGTGAATCTGAAGCACCGCCTAAAAGACCAAAATCGAAAAATGTTCGCAAAAGTCGTAAAGGGAAAGCTGTTGTATTATAATTTGACAATAGGCTTAATTGTAGGATCTTGTACTAATTGTAGTGCACTTGGCACACAACACTAACAACTGAATGTTTTAGGTGGTTAATCTGCCTTTTTGTTTATATATTCTTTTATCTGCCTTTTTACTTACTTTGATTAATTAGAATATACAATAGAAACTATGCAACTAATTCATTAGAATATACTCTCTTGCTTCCTTTGATTCAGTGCAAATTTTAGTTGTGTTACAATGCAACATAACTTATGCAATGTACGACAAGGATTGGTGAAAATTCCATTGCCGTGTATGGATTAATTTAACTTGTTAATTGTATTTGAGTTGAGTTGTATTTTATCTTGGAATTTGCTTGGAATTGTGTGTGGTTTATAATATTGTTTTTGATATTTTTATCTTACACATTGCACATTTTAATTTGACCGAATTACATCAGTCACCCTTTAATTAACATTTTCTTAATTATAACTATGTCTCTATAGTTAATAATTAATTAGTTAATGAAAAACTAAATTTTATTTTGGAATTTTGGTATACTACCGGTATACTTGGTATATCAGAATTGAGATTGACAATCTGAATTTTGGTATACCGGAGGTATATCAGGTATACCAGCGGTACACCAACATACAGAATTGAGATTGACAATCTGGATTTTGGTATACCGGCGGTATACCTTGTATACCAGCGGTATACCAACATACATAATTGAGATTGACAATCTGGATGCTGGTATACCAGTGGTATATCAGGTATACCAGCGGTATACCAACATCCAGAATTGAGATAGACAATCTGGATTTTGGTATACCAGAGGTATACCAAGTATACCAGCAGTATACCAACATCCAGAATTGAGATTAACAAGCTGGATTTTGGTATACCGACGGTATACCAGGTATACCAGCGGTATACCAACATCCAGAATTGAGATTAACAAGCTGGATTTTGGTATACCATCGGTATACCAGGTATACCAGAGGTATACCAACATCCATAATTGAGATTGGCAGTTTGGATTATAAGGTATACCAACGGTATACCAGGTATACCAGTTAAAAAAATTAAAATTATATTATACATTTAAAAATGCTAAATTAAATATTAATAATATATTGTTTAACTAGTAATTAAAGCTTAAAAAATGGATTATATTTCGTGATAAGTGAATAAAAAAAGAGAACTTTCATGTTGACCATAGAAGTCTTGTCACATTTTTGGACAGTAAATGCATCATTGCTTATATTCCTATTCTATTTTTTGGTATACTAATTATGAACAGAAAAAAAATAACAAATATTGTCTATTTTGCAGCATTTTTGCAGGTCTTCCGATTGTGGCCAAATTCTTTACATTTTCCGCACCTCAATTTCAACTTTGATTCCCATTGTGATTTGATTCTTCTTTTCTTAGGTCTTCCTGCTTTAACTCTTCCAATTGGTGGCAACACAAGTTCTTATTCAACTTTAGTGGGTATTTTCCAATTTCTCTTTTCAGGAATTGGATACACTGATGCTTCATAAGTTGCTAGCATTGAATCTTTAGTATGGTAGATTGAACAATAATCATAAGCGTTCAAGTGAAATTCACTCACTACTGCCAAAGCATGTGGACAAGGCAATTCATCCATTTGAAAATGATTACAGCTACAACTTCGTTCTTTCATGTTGATCACATGACTATTGTCATATTCTTTGACGGTAAATACATCATCGTTCAAAGGTTTCACCTAAAAAAGTAATTAAAAATTTCGATTTAGATTTTGGTATACCAAGGTATAATTGGTATACAACATTATAGATTTGAACATATATGAAAAATATATTAGAGTATTGAGATCTAACCGTCATTTTCTGAGACATAATGTAGTTTTTTCTGAGTGTTTCTTCATGCCTTGTTGCAAGTGTTGTGAACGTGGATAATGCCAATTGTCTATTTTTGTAACTCCACTCTTGTGTCAATTCTCTCAAATATTCAAATAAAGCTACTATTGGGAGTTCTCTTGCTGATTTATTTGCTGCATTCATTGATTCAGCTATATTTGAGGTCATGATGGAGAACCTATTGTTCAATGAATGCACTCTTGACCATTTTTCAAATCCAACATTAGTCAAATATGTTATTATTCGGGAATCTACCTTATCAATCACATCCATTTTGTTCTCAAATTCTTCAATTGTGTATGCCCCAGATGCTCCAAAAAATAAATCCTTAATCTTGCTTGAATTTTTCTTGAATTTTGCCTTCAAATTATTCCACAAGTGGTATGTGCATACACAATGGCTGACCTCTGGTAAGATTTTTTTGGTTGCTTTGTCAATACTGTCATGTCTATCCGATATTATGCACATACCTTCTCTAATACCATATGTTTCTCTAAACTTCATGAAGAACCATTCCCAAGAACAATCATTTTCAGAATCAACAACAGCAAAGGCTAGAGGATAAATCTTACTTGCTGCATTTTGTGTGCATGCTGTGATTAGTGTCCCTCCATGTTTTGATTTCAAGAATGTGCCATCGACAACAACTATCGGCCTGCAGTGCTTCCATCCCATAATTGAAGCTCCCAAAGCAATAAACAAGTATAGGAATGTGCCATTTTCTCCTGTTTGAATATCAACAACAGATCCAGGATTAGTAGCCTTTAACATATACAAATAGTTGGGTAGTAGAGCATAAGACTCTTCAGGATTTCCCCTAAGCAATTCAAGAGCTTTTGCTTTTGATCTCCAAGCTTTTCCATAGTTTATTGTAACCCCAAAATCAACTTTCATATCACGAATGATATCATGTGGAGTGTATACCGATTTCACATTCAGGAACTTTGTCTTCATGATTTCTCCAATCACATTCGACGTTGCTTGTCGTTGATTGCCTAATCTCGATTGCAAAGGGCAAGTATGAATGTTGTTGAACTTTTTTATTTTGAATATAGATGTATTGCCCATCCTTGATGCACTTAATTGCCAACTACATTTCTCATCCACACAATTCAAAACATATCTCTTGACAGATGATTTATAAACTTTGTACTAAAAGCTATTTTTTAATGCAAAGAAACTTAAAGCTTTTGTGAGGGTCTCCTTGTCATTGTAAAGTTGTCCAATCTCTATATGAGTATATCTTGGGTTATTTATGATATTAGATTTTGTTGTCCCCGTGTCCTGTTCTTCTTCATTAGCCAATCCTTTGTTTTCTCAATAGTATGTCTGCTCAATATGCTAACATAATCCATCATTTCAGAAATATTTCCTTCCAATTGTAAAAGATGTTGCTCTTGTAATGACAAAGAATTTGTTGTTGATGCTTGCATTTCATTTATTGGATCTGCATTTATCATATTGTTAGACATTAAATGCAAAAGAAATTATAGTAAAATATAAATTTGAGAAAGGAAATCATGCTGTTTTTTGGTATACCAGGTATACCACCCAGTATGCCAAATTACTGCATGCAATGCATGATTTGTTTTTTTGTATACTGGATAGTATACAAAGTATACCAGCCGTATACCAAAATGTATAAGTTATAAATGTAATTAAAATTGGTTATTTCTAACCTTTCTCAATCTCTGTAAGATATAAAGGATACGCTGTGAGATCCTTGTCCCTCTTCTTCAATTCTAAGTAAAATTTCATGCTATTATCATCTTCTACTTCTAATGGAAAATATTTGACAAAATACTTTATATTGATAGGAGCCATTTCTGTAGTGATTTTTAATTGATCTGATACTATCCCAACAAAAGTTTCATAGCTACAATCATTTGGTATTAGTACTCCTTTGACTTCAAATCCTTCAAATTTGTTATCACTTGTCCATTTTCCTTTATACTTAATCAAAACTGGAATACTATCCATCTCTGCATTAAAAAAGTGTCAAAATACAATATCAATAAAGATATTTTACGAAACTGTATGAATGCCTTACAAGTAGTTAAGAAATTTCATGGCTAAGAAATAAAGACAACATTATAATTCAGGTATTGGAGGTTTTGGCAATGAGGTTATAAAACAAAGTTCATCATTCGGTTGTTATTGAACCTAATTGTTTGTTAGATTACCTTGCAAATCTATTTTCCCCTTCTTACTCTTTGCCTCAGTTGATATGTTAAGTCTGTCACACGGTTTTTCATATTCCTAGGAGGACTAGCAAAATTCACACAAATACAGCATGCTGGCAATTCTTGAAAAAATAATAGCATACTGATGTCAATATTCTTAAATTTTGTAAATAAAAATGTTGTAAATTACATCTAGTAATACAAATAAACATAAAAAAAAGGTAAACAAAATAAGATGATAGAGATTTTGGATGAAGGAAAAAATGTGATAACTGATTCACCAGAAACAAAAGAACATTTTGCTTATAAAAAATGGAGAATATATTTATTAGGAGTAGATTATTTTATAGAACATTTGATCATAAAAAATTCATATTGGCATTTTGACAAACACTTTGTATGCAGCAATTAAGACACCAAATTCTAAATCAACTAACAAACGTGCAAAATCTCATTACGCCAGGAACCAATAGAATCTTAGTCATTGATATCAATAATTTGATGATAAAGGCGGGATTGCATCATATTTTATAATAGTGAATGTAACAAACAGAAAAGCATGGCTTAGAAAGAATGTCACGTTTAGAATTTCATGTTTGACAAACAAAAAACAGAATAAATTTTCAAGAAAAACGGTAGAGGAGGAGACTCACCTTCAAAATCTTCTTCAACTAAAAATGCAGACCATGAATTAAGAAAGAGGAAGCTTCAAAAATCTTCATCTAACAGCAGGAAGAAGAATATCAGAAGAAGAAAACGATTGAGAAAACGAAAGAAGAACGAAACAAAAGTAAGGGCAAAAGTGACTTCAACGAAATAAAGGAGACTTTGTGTTTGAATGAAAAAGTGGTATTTTTAAAAATAGAAATTTAAAAAAAGGTAATTTTGAAAAGGAAAAAGAGGTGGAGGTATTTTTAATAATGAGTCCTGTTTTTTGGGTAGTTTTGTAAAACTCCCTTAATAATACAAATTAAGTGAGTCATGTGACTTTTAAATGAAGCACATGACTCGTACAATTAAGCCCAAAGTTGTTAAAAGCCCCTGATAGCTTAAGCTTGCCCAATTCCTTCTCTTGCTTCCAAGAGGCTAAGTACTTTATACTTGCCTTCAAGTTCTCCATAACACTTCTCAAAGGAATCTTCATTAAGTTCTTGAGTAACAAAGCCTTGAACATAAGATGACATGGCCATCTTTAGCTTCTTTGCACGTCCTCTTGTAATTGGACCACTAGGCATCTTTAAAGGATCATTGGTTGATGGTGGTGGACCCGTATCACATAAACCTTGCTTGCCTTTAAGCAAAAATGCAAAAAATCCAAGTGAAAGAGTTAAAAACTTTAGGTTTTAAGTTTAATTTTAGTATTTTTTTTGTGTTTTTGTCTCATTTGCATGATTTTTAGTGTTTTAACTGTCAAATTTCTCTTTGTATGCCAAATAGAATTTTATTGAAATTTATAAAGTTTCGGTGTGTTTAATGGGCTAATTTAAACTTTTGTACAAAGAATTGGCTTGCACATAGTAGAGACCAAAGTATCTAAGTCGTGTGCCTTGTAGAATCCCCAATTCGCTGTGTTTCATTTTAGCATCGACTGAGACCATTTGTCTTGGCTGTTTCCAATGCAGAATTCAAAAACTTTCAATCTAAAATAGGTCACTTGATGGAGACTATATGGTCTGCCATATGCTTATACTACAATACTATTTTTCCCTGATTAGACGTGACTGAGATCACTTAACTGTTAAATTTCTCTTTTACGCCAAATAGAATTATATTGAAATTTATAAAGTTTGGAGTGTTTAATGTAAGTTTTAGGATTAGATTAGGTTTATTTTAAATGTAAGCTTTAGACCATTGGTCTCAGCCATGCGTAATGTGTAGTTTTTCATACAGAAGGTGAACTTGGCTGAGACCATTTGTCTCAGTTGTGTGCCATATCTTTAGGTAGTTCACTTCATTTTCTCCTATTTTTATATGCTTCTTCAATACAAACACTCCATTTCTTATGCATTTGCATCAATTTTGGCATAATGAACATGAATCAACCTCATTTAGCTATTTTTGTGTTTTATTTCCTACTAATTTTATATTTTATGTGAATTTTGTATTTTACTTTATTTTATTGTTGTTTTAGTTTTAATTTATAGTTTATATTAATATTTTGTTATTTCTAGTTTAATTTTCAATTGATTTTTGATATTAATTTAGTTGTAATGTTTTTTTTATTTGTTGATTGTTATTACATAATTTTACATCTTAGTTAGTTTCCCCTCGTTATGATTATTGTTGTGAACGATCTTGAACTTAGAATTAAAAAGCCTTATTTAGATTAGTTGGAATAGCAAGAGAGTGGTTGGTTATTGAATGAATTTTTCTTTATCAATTAGTTTCAATTAGATCAATACTAATAGGTCTCCTAATATATATGAACTTTTTAGCAAAATTTTGAAAATAATAAAAATTAGTGCATGAAGGTGATTGAGTATTAATTTTTGAGCACTAGAAAGCCCTTCACCCTTCGAAGTAAGTAAACAACTAAAAATTGAGATGAGAAATGACTTAGGCAATATTTTTCTTGATCTAATTTTAAAAAGACCTTTTGACCTTCTTTTCCATATAATATCTCTTGTAAGCCCTTTTGAGCCTATTTAAACATGCTAAATGTGTGCTAATTTTATATTTGTTGATTACATCTATACTTTGATCCGTTAAACCTAAAAAGCCCTTATCTTGCCCTTTTTAAACTTGCCATTTTATAAATAAGTGAGATAAGTTTTTCTTTAAAAATGCCATTGTGCAAAGGGTTGTGCATCAATTGTGAGATTCTAGTGTTGGTAGTACATTGCCAATATCAAGTGAGATTAAAAAAATTTTCAAAATGTAGTTCCTTTTTAAGAAAATTTTTTTTGTGTCCCTACTTATCAATTGTAAAATTGATTGCTTTAGCTATTAAATAAAGAAAAAAAAAGAATAAAGCTAGCAATATTGGCTTCATTTAAGTGTGGGGTACTCTATGTGTAGAGGAGAATTATTCTAAGCTCTTTAAACATCAATTGAGTTAAAATCTTAGTGTGAAATTAAGAGAGGATTCTTCATCTTCTTTATGTTGTTTCATTGAAAAATGTTCTACATTTTGGATATCTAAAGTTTGGCAATAATGATGAGTGAATAAGGTCAGAGTTAAAGTCTTATTTGTTTAGGAGAAAAGTGGTGAGTTGAGGTAGAAATGACAGTTCAAACTTGCATATCCTAATCCTTTCTTAATGTCATACCTTAGGCACATTATAACCTTTTAAGTCCTAAGGATCTTGTCTTGTTGAGAGTTATATGCGGAGATAACCTTCGGGTTTCGGTGCTAAATGAGAGGCCTATGGAATCCTTCAAGTTTCAAAAACAAAGTCACGTGTGCAATCTTTTTTACACCAATTCTTTTCTTGATTATCAAATTGTACTAAAAATTTTTGTTTAAAAAGTTATATTAAATTGTTTTGGCCTAGCACATGCACAAGGAGATTATCTAGTAAGGTCTAGTTGGGTCTTTTCGATTTAGGATTTTGTTCAGTGACTTTCACTAAAGTGTTGTTCTACTTTTTCTTAATTTGTGTTTTCTTTCTTTGAGTTTGAGTGTATGCATGAATGTAGTTTGTTTGTTTGATCAAGGGCAAGCAAAAGCTAAGTGTGGGGTATTTGATAACTTTAAGTTTTGTGTTTAATTTCAGGATATTTTTGTTTGTGTTTGTGTCCTATTTTGCATGATTTTTAGTGTTTTAAGTGTTAAATTTCTCTTTTTTTTTCAAATAGATTATATTGAGATTTATAAAGTTTTGGTGTGTTTAATGGGCTGATTTTGACTTTTATGCAGAAAATTGGCTTGTGCATGGTAGAGATAAAAGTATCTCAGCTGTGTGCCTTATAGAATCCCCATTCTACATTGATTCATTTTAGCACTCGGCAGAGACCATTTTTCTCAACTTTTTCCAATGCAAAATTCGAAGATTTTCAATCCATAATAAGTCACTCGATGGACACCAAATGGTCTCAGCTGTGTGCTTATGCTATAATACTATTTTGCCCCAATTAGACTTGGTTGAGACCATTTATCTCTGCCATGTCCACTACAGCAAAAGTTATGTTTCTATTTGGCAAAAAAGGAGAGCATTTTGGATATAAGGTTTTCTTCTTCCATTTTTTAGGGTTTTCTTTTTATTTTCTATAGTAGCAACTTAGATTATATTTATTTTAAATGTAAGATTTAGATTAAGTTTATTTTTAACGTAATTTTTAAGATTATATTTAATTTTTTGCAGTTAACTTATAGTTTTATTGCTAAGAGACCTATGAATCCCCATACCCATGTAACAGATTGAACTTATTTTTGATATATCTAAATGTTTTGTTCTTCATTGGGTTTATTCATTTATCTATTTTATTAAGCATTTGGGCTTTTTGCTTCATTGGGTGATTGGTTATTATGCTTGAATGGAATGGTAATTCCATGCTTTATTTTAGCTTTACATGAGCTATGAATTAAAGGAGGTCGGATTCCGGATAGAGGCCTTAGGTTTATGGCTTATGTATTGTTAATTTAAGAAATAGTTAAAGGATAAATAGGTATTGGTGTAACAAGCTCCGAAATGGGATGTCAAATCATATCCAGGTATTGGGACCCACACTTATGGTAGCTATCAGGTAAGCTCCGGAATGGAATATTCGGTAGTTAGAGTAGCAGGCCAATGGGCTACTAAGGGTTTGGATGGGTTGTCCACATTTAAGACATGTGATTCTTTAGGCTTGAGTTTATTACATTGGATATGGGGAGGATTAGAGTACCTTGGCAATATCTTTAACTTATGTTTTAATTGTTAGTTTAATTATATTTATTGTGTTAATTAGATTTAGGATATGCTCTTTATTGACAACTTTGGAATTTGTCTCGTACCAATCCTACTCAACTTTAGATATCTCACTGAATAGCCTTTATCCCTTTGGTATAATATTCTGGGGTCTTAACTATATTCGCCTATATTACTTATCGATCTAGTGCACTTGCTAGTGTCGTAACAAAGAGCCAACCAAACAGTTATCTTTTAAGAGTGAAAATAGCTTCCCTTTGTACCAATGGCTATCTTTTAAGATCATCTTAAATATGAATGAATATTTAAAATAAAATAGGCAAGAACTAACTTCCAAAGTTCAACAATGATAGAGTAGACAAGTTGCATAACATATTTAATAAAGTTAACCTACTATATCATGTTATTAAAATCAAAATCAAGAATGTAAAGTCAATAGTCTAACTAAACCATCCAACTAGGATGAAGAATCTTCAAACTTAGAAATTTAAGAACAAAATATAGCCATTGGGACAAAGGCAAGCTCGAACATTATCTCATAATTCACATGGCATTTTTACACACTTATAAATTTCTATATACTTTGCAATTTGGTGGATGCATTTTATGCTCCATCCAACACCATTTTTTATTATTCGTAATGGGTGCATTTTATGCTCCATCTGAAAAAAATGATATTTATTTATGACTTTTCTTTCTTTATTTTTTTTCCTCTTTTTACATTATTGTGTTCTCATCCATTATTGAAAAGTGACCTATGCATATTGTGGCTATAGTTTTCTTAAGGACATCAAAATTCTTAAAAACTAAACTTGAATCATGAAATTATAGCCTTAAGTATAGTTAGAAAAGTAACTAAACATCCTATAGACTTTAAAAATAACAACAAGAGATAGTAAGAAAAACTTAAAGCATATATTATATGAAACTTAAGATTCTATTATTAAGCATCATAAATAAGTTATTAACATGACATCAATATGCACTCAAGCATAGCAAGATAAACTTAGAGAAAAATAATATTAAGAGAAATAAGATAAAAGATTATGCATCAATATAGCATAACACAATGCACGCAAAAAAAAAAGCAAAACATGAAAATAAACTAAAAGCTAAAACATCCCCCCTACTTAGAATTTCACATTGTCCCCAATGTAAATCCAAAAAGATAAATTGAAAGGAAAAGAAAGACACCACTCGTGCATCCGAAGAAGGTGGAGTCTAATCAATAATAGACCCAACTTTAGCAATGAAAGTATCAATTTTATACTCCATACTCCTTTGCCCTCAAGCAAGATTACAAGCCATGGTCTCTATCAAATTCAATTGATGCTACATTTTTTGTTGATTTTCTAACACTTGGTCCTAAACCCTTGATGACCTACTAGAGCAAACTAGAGGGGCCACAAATGGGACAATCGGTTGGCCCACTTGCACCTTTATAATATGTAGTTTGAATTACAGCCAACTCTCTATAGGGTTTCCTCCTCTTGAAGTACACCAAAATCCTCATCTTTAGTAGTCTTATCCTCCTCTTTTTCACTTTCTTCCTCCTTTTATGGTGGTGGTTATGATGGTGCCAACCCTATCCAATAAGAATGAGAGCAGATAAGTATCAAGCTCATTGGGGCATCAGCCACCTCACAACAACTCAAGGTTAACCTAGTGAAATAAGTAATAGGGATATCTTTATTAGAGGTGCATGTTAACATTTGATTAAATATCTAATCGGTCCAACATACTTACTTGTGATTATTAATGCACCACATAAGGAAAAATTCTTGATAAGAAACCATATTAAATTCAGACTTATGAAAAATAACACATGCAATAACTGAAATGATGTCCTCAAATCAGTCAATAATGTCCAAAAGTCATTAAATATGAAATTCTTAGAAGGATCACACATTCCGTCCTTAAAATAAAAAAAAAATTATGCATAAAGGAATAAGTGAGTGTGTGCTTATCCCCTAACATAAGAAACTTTAAGACCCTATAATCATTTTCATTCACTTTTAAAGTAGTGTAAAACTCCATAAGCAAGTTAACGTAGGTAGGCTCACGCATTGAAACAAATCTGCCAAGGCCATAAGAATTTAAAAGATGTGTAAAGGATTCTAACATATCAAGGTCTCTTAGAAGAGTACTAGAGAGGTTGTTTTAAAGATTTTTTAAGAGAAAGAAGATAAAACTAGATTTTTAGAGAGAGAAAATAAGAGAGGGTGAAGAAGAAAAAGGAAATTAAGGGGTATATATAGGGAAATAACTCATAGTTGATACGGATCCACCACCATCAACCAATGATCCTTTAAAGATGCCTAGTGGTCCAATTACAAGAGGACGTGCAAAGAAGCTAAAGATGGCCATGTCATCTTATGTTCAAGGCTTTGTCACTCAAGAACTTAATGAAGATGCCTTTGAGAAGTGTTATGGAGAACTTGAAGGCAAGTATAAAGTACCTAGCCTCTTGGAAGCAAGAGAAGGAATTGGGCAAGCTTAAGCTATCAAGGGCTTTTAACAACTTTGGGTTTAATTGTACAAGTCATGTGCCTCATTTAAAAGTCACATGACTCACTTAAGTTGTATTATTAATGGGCTAGGCGTGTGGGCTTCTTTTGGGTTTAGTTTTAGTTAGTTTGGTTATTTATTTTAGTCTTTCTTTTGGGCTTTCATTTTAGGCCTATAAGGTTTATTAATTAGTTTTGTTTTAAGTGTGTTTAAGATTTATTTGGGCTTATTTGGCTTGTAAAAGCCCAATAAAATTCTTGTAAGGCCATATGAGCATTTAAATTAGGGTTTTAAAGAGTGAATTAGGGTTAGCCACCTTATAAATAGGCTACCCTAGGTTGTAAACTTCATCATTGAATCAAATTATAAACTTTTGAGAGTTTACTCTTGGCTTAGCCGAAATTCTTAGAGAGATTATGAGTTTGCTTGCTTTCTTTTCTATTGCATCAAGAATTAGGATTACTTATCAATCATTTGATTGTGGCGTGTTCCTATTCTTATTATCCCGATTATTTGCGTTTCCATTCAGGTGTTGTTTGGGGGTTCAATAGGGAGGATGTTTGTCTTCTTTGCATTTTGAGATCAAAGTGTATGTTCAAGGGGTTTTGGGTTTTTTAACCTTGGGGTTCTACATCATTTGGTATCAGAGACAAAAGAAAGGTAAATTCCTATTTATCTTAGTGTTAGGTTTGTGTTTTGTTTCTTTGATTTCTTTATGTTTATGCCGAATTAGGTAGTGATAAGTTTTGATTTGTGTGCTTTTTGTGTGGTAAATTTAGCATTTTCTTTTCCTTACCTTGTGTTTTTTTTATTCATTTAAAAGCCTTAGAAACCGAACTTGAACTTTGAATCTTTGGCATGAAAAAAACAAAATTCTAGTAGTAGTAGCCTTTAGATTGGTGTGTTGAATTAAAAAAAAAATCGTGGTACTGTTCACTGCACTGTTCATCGCACTGTTTATGGTACTGTTCATCAAAAAAAAGAAAGAAGAGAGAAAAACGTGAAAGAGAAGAAAAATAGAAGAAAAAAAAATTAAGGAGCAAATTGAGCAAGGGTAGTTTATATAGCCTAAAGAAATCCTAATCCTTTCATAAGTGGGAAAAACTAATCCTTTTTGGTTTAGGATTGGGAGGGGCAGCTTTTCCAAACACCTTTGGGAATCCTTTAAAGGGTAGGAAATACAATCCTTATTGCTTTGGGTTTAGGCTTTCAAAAATCCTAGTCCATATCTAAATTGGAATTACAATCTTAGTCCTAGTTAGACAAGGATTTCTACTTGGCAAATATTTGTGCTATCCATTTATTATCCATTCATGCCAATCATTTTTATCATATGCTATCCATTTGTGCAACCATTTTGGCAACTTTTCCATCATTTGTGTAAACATTTTTGGAAACTTTCCACCATTTGTGCAACCATTTTGGCGATTTTTCCATCATTTGTGCAACCATTTTTTAAAACTTTTTCCACCACTTGTGTTATCATTTTTGAAAACTTTTGCCATCATTTTGCCATTACTTTGCCATCTTTTTGCCATCACTTTGCCACCACTTTGCACACAACTTGACACACTAATCAAGCTTGTTACATCTTTCAGCATAGAGAATAAATTGGCTCTAAATTGATTTGTTTTGCATGTTTTATACTTTATTTAGTTTTAATTGGTATTTTGTTGATTTTCCTTCTTTGTTGGGTAGCATATTTAGGTTTTATATTTGGTTTACTTTGTAGTGAATTAAATTCATTCATTTTATCCATATTGTTATTTTCTTTGATTCTTGTTGCTTATTTCTTTGTTTTAAGCTAGTTTTTGTTCCATTTACATTGTTAGAGTATCTTTGCTTCTCCAATACTCTAATTTACTTATCATCAAGTGGTACACCACTCTTGTCCGTGTATCACCTCCATTGTGTCTAGAGTCTTTTTTTTCTAGTTTTGAGCTATCTTTTTGTTGTTAGTTATTATTTCCTTGCTTTCTTAAATTTTGTGATTTAAATTTTGAAGTGCAATCTTGAAGTTGCAAGCTTGAAGTTGCAAGCTTGCAAGCTTGAGAGGAAAAAGGCAAGAGAGTGAGAGGACATTAAGAGGGTAAAAGCCTTAACTGTGTGAAACACGAGAAGAGTGACATTCTTGAGTGTTAAAACACGTGAGGGAGTGCTTGTGAGGTTTTTTATCTAACATTTTTCTTGTAGACAATCCACCATGACTGAAGAATTTAGTGGTAAAGGAATATCCCAAGAGGATGATGTAAATGTGCCCGATAACAAGATGCTATATCAAGCATTTATTAGGGAGATTCGAAAGTTGAACCTTAGGATAGATGGAATAGAAGAGAGGTGTGAGGGAAGTACATCCAATGTACCTAGAAGGACAGCAAGGAGAAACCGAATTATTGAACAACAAGTAGTGCATGAGTATGATGATGAAGATGAAGAGGAGGCTAGTGCAACGATAGATGGAAACTTGGGCAACATCAAACTCAAGATTCCTCCTTTCAAGGGCCGAAATAGCGTAGAAGAGTATTTGGAGTGGGAGCGAAAGGTGGAGATGATCTTTGAATGCAACAGATATTCAGAGGAAAAAAAGGTGAAGCTTGCAGCTGTGGAGTTTACTGATTATGCAGTGTTTTGGTGGGAGCAACTCAATTTTAGTAGAAGAAAGGTGGGAAGGCATCCCATTAATAATTGGGAAGACATGAAGGAAGCCATGAGAAAAAGGTTTGTTTCTTCGCACTATTTTAGAGAATTACTTCAAAAATTGCATGGGCTTGTGCAGGGAGCAAAACCAGTAGAGGGGTACTATAAGGAAATGGAAATGTGCATGGTGAGAGTAAACATTGAGGAGGATGAGGAGGTCACCATGGCTCTGTTTCTAAGTGGGCTAAACAATAATATTGCTGATGCCCTTGAATTATACAAATATGACTCCATGGAAGAGATGTTGCACATGGCAATGAAGATTGAAAAGCAAAAGAAGAATAGAGGCTTCCATAAGACCAACAACTCAAATCACTCTTTGGAATCTAAGTGGACCAAAAAGGAGGAGAAGAAGGACTTTAGGGTATCTAAACCCTATAGGGCAGATTCGACACCCAAAGAAGAAAAGGTACCCCAACTTCCAAACAAGGTTGTTAAAGGTAACTCTAGTACTCCTACCCCTAGTAGAGAAATTAAATGTTTTAAATGTTTGGGTAAGGGGCATGTAGCACGTGAATGTCCTAATAGGAGGGTAATAATAGCTAGGGATGATGGAAAAATTACTTCTGAATCAGAAAATAGTGATAATGAAATGCCTCCTTTAGAAGATTGTAGTGATTGTGATAATGAAGGGGAGTTGTTAGTCGCTGAAACCGGGACATCTTTAGTTGCTAGGAGAGCTTTAAACTTGAATGTTAAAGAAGATAGACTAGAACAAAGAGAGAACATATTTCACACTAAGTGTTTAGTTAATGGGAGTGTGCACAATCATTATTCATGGGGGGAGTTGCACGAATGTAGCTAGTGCAAGTATGGTTGAAAAGTTGAACTTGGCATGTGAGAAGCATCCTAGACCTTATAGGTTGCAATGGTTAAATGATAGTGGAGAAGTTAAGGTGACACGCCAAGTTAGAGTGCCATTTTCAATTGGATGGTACAAGAGATTTATGAGGTTTTATGTGATGTTGTACCTATGCAGGCAGACCATTTGCTTTTGGGGAGGCCTTGGCAGTTTGATAGACAAGCTATTCATAACGGGTACACTAACCGAATTTCTTTTTCTTATGAAGGTAGAAAGGTTATTTTAGCTCCATTATCTCCTCAAGAGATTTATGAAGAACAAAAGAAAATGTTTGAGAAAGAGAAAGAGGCTTCAGCCAAAGGAGTAAAGGGGAGAGAGGTTTCGGCCCAAGGGGTGAGAGAAAGAGAAAAACAAAAGAAAAGGGGAAAAGAGGCTAGAAAAGAAACAAAACAAATAAATGGCCCATTGGTGAGTGAAAACAAGCAAGGGGGAAGGCAAAAACAAAATTTTTATGTGAGAACAAGAGAGGTTAAGAGTGCTTTAGCTTTAGGACAACAATTGATCCTTATCATCTACAAGGAAACTTTGTTTTCTAACACTGACCTTAATCTTGATTCTTTGCCTCCTAGTTTTGTTTCTATGTTGCAAGAGTATTCTGATGTATTTCCTGAAGAGATGCCGGATGGATTGCCACCTTTGAGAGGGATAGAACATCAGATTGACTTTGTGCCAGGATCTACCATCCCCAATAGACCAGCCTATAGAAGCAATCCTATGGAAACTAAGGAGATGCAAAGGCAAGTGGAAGAACTCATGGAGAAGGGATTGGTGAGAGAAAGCATGAGTCCATGCGCAGTGCCAATTCTTTTGGTGCCTAAAAAGGATGGAACATGCAGGATGTGTGTTGATTGTCGTGCAGTCAACAAAATCACTGTAAAGTATAGACATCCCATTCCTAGGCTAGATGATATGTTGGATGAATTATGTGGTGCTGTGTATTTTACTAAAATTGATTTAATGAGTGGATATCATCAAATTAGAATGAAACCTGGTGATGAGTGGAAAACAGCCTTTAAAACTAAATATGGTTTGTATGAGTGCTTGGTTATGCCATTTGGGCTATCTAATGCCCCTAGCACTTTTATGAGGCTTATGAACAATGTATTACGTGCATATTTAGGAAAGTTTGTTGTTGTGTACTTTGATGATATACTCATTTACAACAAGTCTTATGAAGAACATATTGAGCATGTTAGGTTAGTTTTCCAAGCTTTGAGATCTGAAAAGTTGTATGCTAAGCTTAAGAAATGCACATTTTGCATAGATAGACTTGTGTTTCTTGGTTTTATGGTGAGTGCACAGGGAATTGAAGTGGATGAAGAAAAAGTGCAGGCAATTCAAGAATGGCCCACGCCTAAAACTACTTCTGATGTAAGGAGCTTCCATGGATTAGCAAGTTTTTATAGGCATTTTGTGCAAGATTTTTCGTCCATTGCGGCACCACTTACAGAAATCATCAAGAAGGATGTTGGATTTAAGTGGGGAGATGCACAACAAAAGGCGTTTGATACTTTGAAAGGGAAGTTGTGTTCTGCTCCTATTTTATCTTTGCCTAATTTTGATAAGACATTTGAAATGGAATGTGATGCTTCTGGGGTAGGTATTGAGGCGGTGTTGATGCAAGAGAAGAAACCAATTGCCTACTTTAGTGAGAAGCTTAATGGAGCCCAACTTAACTATTCAACCTATGACAAAGAGCTATATACCTTAGTAAGAGCTTTGGATGTGTGGCAACATTACCTTATTCCTAAGGAGTTTGTCATTCATACCGATCATGAGTCCCTCAAACATTTGAAGGGACAAGGTAAATTGAATAAAAGGCATACTAAATGGGTTGAATTTATTGAACAGTTTTCCTATGTCATTCAATACAAGCATGGAAAAGATAATATTGTTGCTGATGCATTGTCAAGGAGATATTCTTTAATTTCTACACTTAGTTCTAAGTTTCTTGGTTTTGAGCATGTTAAGGAACTGTATGTTGGAGATCTTGATTTTGGTAATGTGTATGCAGCATGTGTGATACGGATCCAAGAGGGCTATCTTATGCCATTGAAGAGGGGCAACCTTATGACTTTCAAATGGGTCAAAATGGAGTTCAAACACATAAATATAAGGTCCAATTGTCATTGGGGCATGCTCCAATTTATAGGAGGCAGATTTGGTGCTTTACACTCAATTTTGGGCTTATACAACTTTGGGCTTTAATTGTACAAGTCATGTGCCTCATTTAAAAGTCACATGACTCATTTAAGTTGTAAATGTGGGCTTAGGCGTGTGGGCTTCTTTTGGGTTTAGTTTAGTTAGTTGGTTATTTATTTTAGTCTTTCTTTTGGGCTTTCATTTTAGGCCTATAAGGTTTATTAATTAGTTTTGTTTTAAGTATGTTTAAGACTTATTTGGGCTTAATTAGCTTGTAAAAGCCCAAGGAAATTCGTGTAAGGCCATATGAGTATTTAAATTAGGGTTTTAAAGAGTGAATTAGGGTTAGCCACCTTATAAATAGGCTAACCTAGGTTTTAAACATAATTATTGAATCAAATTATTAACTTTTGAGAGTTTTCTCTTGGCTTAGCCGAAATTCTTTAGAGAGATTGTGACATTGCTTGCTTTCTTTTCTATTGCATCAAGAATTAGGATTACTTATCAATCATTTTGATTGTGGCGTTTTCTTATTCTTCTTATCCCGATTATTTGCATTACCATTCACGTGTTGTTTGGGGGTTCAATAGGGAGGGTGTTTGTCTTCTTTGTCTTTTGAAATCAAAGCGTATGTTTAAGGGGTTTCGGGTTCTTTAACCTTGGGGTTCCGCATCATTTGGTATCAGAGCCAAAAGTAATGTAAATTCCTATTTATCTTAGTGTTAGGTTTGTGTTTTCTTTTCTTTGATTTCTTTATGTTTATGCCAAATTAGGTAGTGATAAGTTTTGATTTGTGTGCTTTTTGTGTGTTAAATTTAGCCTTTCATTTTCCTTACCTTGTATTTTTTTATTTATTAAAAAGCCTTAGAAACCGAACTTGAACTTTGAATCTTTGGCATGAAAAAAAAAATAAAATTCTAGTAGTAGTAGCCTTTAGATTGGTGTGTTGAATTAAAAAAAAAAAGAAAAATCGTGGTACTGTTCACGGCATGTACATCGAACTGTTTACAGTACTGTTCATCGCACTGTTTACGGTACTGTTCATCAAAAAAAAAAAAGAAAGAAGAGAGAAAAACATGAAAGAGAAGAAAAATAGAAGAAAAAAAAATTAAGGAGCAAATTGAGGAAGGGTAGTTTATATAGCCTAAAGAAATCCTAATCCTTTCATAAGTGGGAAAAACTAATCCTTTTTGCTTTAGGATTGGGAGGGGGAGCATTTATACCTTTTCCAAACACCTTTGGGAATCCTTTAAAGGGTAGGAAATACAATCCTTATTGCTTTGGGTTTAGGCTTTCAAAAACCCTAGTCCATATCTAAATTGGAATTACAATCCTAATCCTAGTTAGACAAGGATTTCTACTTGGCAAATATTTGTGCTATCCATTTATTATCCATTCGTGCCAATCATTTTTATCATTTGCTATCCATTTGTGCAACCATTTTGGAAACTTTTCCATCATTTGTGTAAACATTTTTGGAAACTTTCCACCATTTGTGCAACCATTTTTGGCGATTTTTCCATCATTTGTGCAACCATTTTTGGAAACTTTTTACATCGTTCGGCATAGTGAATAAATTGGCTCTAAATTGATTTGTTTTGCATGTTTTATACTTTATTTAGTTTAATTTGGTATTCTTGTTGATCTCTTTCCTTTGTTGGGTACAACAACTAGGTTCTAAATTTGGTTTACTTTGTAGTGAATCAAATTCACCCATTTTATTCATATTGTCATTTTCCTTTATTCTTGTTGCTTATTTCTTTGTTTTAAGATAGTTTTTGTTCCATTTACATTGTTAGGGTATCATTGCTTGTCCAATACTCTAATTTGATTATCATCAAGTGGTACACCACTCTTGTCCGTGTATCACCTCCATTGTGTCTAGAGTCTTCTTTTCTAGCTTTGAGCTATCTTTTGTTGTTAGTATTATTTCCTTGTTTTCTTAAACGTGCTCAAGTTTTTGATTTGTGATTTACATTCTGAAGTGCAATTTTGAAGTTGCTAGATTGAGAGGAAAAAGGCAAGAGAGTGAGAGGACATTAAGAGGGGTAAAAGCCAAATTTTGAGTGAAACACGAGTGAATGTGAGGATGTCTTATCACAAGTCCAAGCAACATTTACATTAAGATGAAAGGAATGCGTTTAAAGAAGATATAAAGTTGTTAAGGCAAGACCTTAATAATCTAGAATGGTTGGTTAGGCAATATTTCGAACCACGCATTAGAATGGAGGAAAGCAAAAAGAAGAAAAAGAAAGAGGAAGTTATCCTAGAGGAAATAATTTGTGAACCTGAAAAGGGTGATATAGATATAGGCTTTGATAGTGAGGTTACTCAAGACCATGAAGAGGAAGTTGTTGATGAGGAAAAAGAGGTTTTGGGTGAAGTTGAAGATGTGGAGAACATGGTTAAAAAGGTAAATGAGGTTGTTTTAGAGGTGGAAGAAGATAATGAAGTTGTGCATAATGCAAAAATATTTGAAAGTGAAGATGTCGTTGATTGTTTGAGTGAGAATGAAGAAGCTGGTTTAGTGGAGATGGAAGATCTGCATGTTACAATTTCTCCTCTACCGCATAAGGAGGATGAGGTGCACATGGGAAGTGATGAAGGTCAAAATCATATCACTGTATTAAATACTAACCATGTTTTGAAAAGATATTTTGTTTATAACTTGCAGGATCATGATGAGTTCTTTAATGAAGAAGCATTAAAACTATTTCCACCAATGCCAAAGATCATTTATGAAGATGAATGTATTCCTCAAGTGCCAATTCCCAACTATTGCAAGACGAAGATTCGAGGACGAATCTTTTCTAAAGAGGGAGGGAATGATACGGATCCAAGAGGACTATCTTATGCCATTGAAGAGGGGCAACCTTATGACTTTCAAATGGGTCAAAATGGAGTTCAAACACATAAATATAAGGTCCAAATGTCATTGGGGCATGCGCCAATTTATAGGAGGCAGATTTGGTGCTTTACCATCAATTTTGGGCTTATACAACTTTGGGCTTTAATTGTACAAGTCATGTGCCTCATTTAAAAGTCACATGACTCATTTAAGTTGTAAATGTGGGCTTAGGCATGTGGGCTTCTTTTGGGTTTAGTTTAGTTAGTTGGTTATTTATTTTAGTCTTTCTTTTGGGCTTTCATTTTAGGCCTATAAGGTTTATTAATTAGTTTTGTTTTAAGTATGTTTAAGACTTATTTGGGCTTAATTAGCTTGTAAAAGCCCAAGGAAATTCGTGTAAGGCCATATGAGTATTTAAATTAGGGTTTCAAAGAGTGAATTAGGGTTAGCCACCTTATAAATAGGCTAACCTAGGTTGTAAACATGATTATTGAATCAAATTATTAACTTTTGAGAGTTTTCTCTTGGCTTAGCCGAAATTCTTTAGAGAGATTGTGAGATTGCTTGCTTTCTTTTCTATTGCATCAAGAATTAGGATTACTTATCAATCATTTTGATTGTGGCATTTTCTTATTCTTCTTATCCCGATTATTTGCGTTTTCATTCACGTGTTGTTTGGGGGTTCAATAGGGAGGGTGTTTGTCTTCTTTGTCTTTTGAAATCAAAGCGTATGTTTGAGGGGTTTCGGGTTCTTTAACCTTGGGGTTCCGCATCAATGTGAGCATCAAGCTTTTGACAAATTTTATAGGCATGATGGGTTTTTGTTTAAGGGCAACAAGCTTTGTTTGCCTAAATGTTCTATGCGTGATTTGCTTGTATTAGAGTCTCATTATGGGGGATTGATGGGACATTTTGGGGTGCATAAGATGTATGACATGTTGAATGAGCATTTTTATTGGCCTCATATGCATAGGGATGTGGAAAAAGTATGTAATTCATGTATTGCATGTAGGCAAGCTAAGTCTAAAACTATGCCTCATGGTTTGTATATGCCTCTACCAGTGCCTAGTTCTCCTTTGACTGATGTTTCTATGGATTTTGTGCTTGGATTACCTAGAACTAAACGTGGTAGAGATAGCATTTTTGTTGTGGTCGATAAGTTTAGCAAGATGGCTCACTTTATTGCTTGTCATAAATGTGATGATGCTGTTAATATTGCTGATCTATTCTTTAGAGAAGTTATGCGTTTGCATGGGGTTCCACGTACCATTGTTTCAGACAGGGATACAAAGTTGCTTTCACATTTTTGGCGTGTTCTATGGGGTAAGTTGGGTACAAAATTATTGTTTTCTACTACTTGCCACCCACAAACAGATGGTCAAACAGAGGTGGTGAATAGAACTTTGGGAACTTTACTTCATGCCATAGTAGGTAAGAATCTCAAAACATGGGAGGATTGTTTACCTTTCATTGAATTTGCTTATAATAGAAGTATTCATTCTTCTACTGGTTTTTCACCTTTTGAGCTTGTTTATGGTTTTAACCCACTGACTGTGCTTGATCTTTGTCCGTTGCCTTTACATGAGATTTCCAGTTTGGATGGTAATAGGAAGGCAGAATTGGTGAAATCTTTGCATGAGCAAGCAATAGCTAATATTGAGAAGAAGAATCAGAAGTATGCTGAAAGAGCCAATAAAGGTAGAAGACAATTGGTATTTGCTCCTGGAGATTGGGTTTGGGTACATTTTCGCAAGTAACGGTTTCCAAACCAAAGGAAGAGCAAGTTAGATGCACGTGGTGATGGTCCATTTCAAGTGTTGGAGCACATCAATGATAATGCTTACAAGATAGATTTACCAGGTAAATATGGTGTTTCTGCTACTTTTAATGTGTCTGACCTTTCTCCTTTTGATATGGATGCAGATTTGAGGACAAATCTTTTTGAAGAGGGAGGGAATGATACGGATCCACCACCATCAACCAATGATCCTTTAAAGATGCCTAGTGGTCCAATTACAAGAGGACGTGCAAAGAAGCTAAAGATGGCCATGTCATCTTATGTTCAAGGCTTTGTTACTCAAGAACTTAATGAAGATGCCTTTGAGAAGTGTTATGGAGAACTTGAAGGCAAGTATAAAGTACCTAGCCTCTTGGAAGCAAGAGAAGGAATTGGGCAAGCTTAAGCTATCAAGGGCTTTTAACAACTTTGGGTTTAATTGTACAAGTCATGTGCCTCATTTAAAAGTCACATAACTCACTTAAGTTGTATTATTAATGGGCTAGGCGTGTGGGCTTCTTTTGGGTTTAGTTTTAGTTAGTTTGGTTATTTATTTTAGTCTTTCTTTTGGGCTTTCATTTTAGGCCTATAAGGTTTATTAATTAGTTTTGTTTTAAGTGTGTTTGAGATTTATTTGGGCTTATTTGGCTTGTGTAAAAGCCTAAGAAAATTCGTGTAAAGGCCATATGAGCATTTAAATTAGGGTTTTAAAGAGTTAATTAGGGTTAGCCACCCTTATAAATACGCTACCCTAGGTAAACTTCATCATTGAATCAAATTATAAACTTTTGAGAGTTTTCTCTTGGCTTAGCCAAAATTCTTAGAGAGATTGTGAGTTTGCTTGCTTTCTTTTCTATTGCATCAAGAATTAGGATTACCTATCAATCATTTGATTGTGGCGTGTTCCTATTCTTATTATTCTGATTATTTGCGGTTTCCATTCACGTGTTGTTTGGGGGTTCAATAGGGAGGGTGTTTGTCTTCTTTGCGTTTTGAGATAAAAGTGTATGTTCAAGGGGTTTCGGGTTCTTTAACCTTGGGGTTCCGCATCAATAGTGGAATGGAAAAGGCTGTAATAATAAATGAATATGAAGACTACTATTTATAGCTAAGAAAAATTTAAATAAGGATGAGAAAAAAGTAGGAAAATATATGACTTAAATACCAAAAATAGGAAATTAAGAAAGGGAATTAAATATCTAGAAAAATATTGGAAAATTTGATAGGCCGGGTTATGTCACTAGTCAACATGAGTGGCATAGCTTGGCACATGCTGTGACTATAATGAGTTAGCACGCTATATGACAAGTCGATATAAATGCAACTCTTTGTAAATTAGCATATCCATTTGTGACTCAGTCTACATCTTTTTTGGAATGATTTTGCATGTTTACTGATGAGTCATCACAATCCAGCCAAGTCAGCTACGTCTGCTGTCTATGTCGAGTCAGTATAGATGGAACGAGTTAGCACACTGACTGTCCTAAAAACTTAAAAATTAAAACTTCCATAAACTAAAAGAGAAATATTAGGCTATTAACAAATAATGTGTAAAAATGAATAAAAAACATAATAACAATAGTAAACAAACCTAAAACATATTAAAAAATCCTAAAAAGACTAAATGTGGAAAAAGAAACACTTAACTAAATATGTGTAAAAATCGAAAGCACTATGTACTCTGAGTCATAACATCTCTCATGGTGGAGAGAGTAAGCAATTTCACCTCACCAATGGACTTATCACACAAGATAAGGCTTGAGGCGATGACCATTAATCTTAAAGATCTCTCCTTTATCATTTTTCATGTTGAAACCTTCATATGTATAAACTTTAACCACTTTAAGAGGACTAGACCATCTAGAATAAGCTTCCCTACCAAATCACCCCTATAAAATTTCTTTTTGAGCAAATGCTTATCATGTCACATCTTTGTGCAATCTTTATATAAACATTGCATATAATAGGCATTCATCCTTAGCTCTTCTAACTTATAAAGCTGAAGTAATCTCTTCCTACCTGTTTTTTTTCATATCAAAATCCAAAGTTGTTGTAGCCCAACAAGCCTTATGTTCAAGCTCTACGAGCAAGTGATAAAGGCTTGCCATAGATAATTGATATGGGTAAGGCCAATTTAGAGTATTGAAGGCTGTCCTACATCCCAATAGGGCATCATATAACATTAATGCCCAATATTTCCTTGATGAATAAATTCTCTTTTATAGAATCCACTTAAGCTCTCTATTATTTACTTTCAACTTGTCCACTAGTTTAAGGATGATATAGAGTAGCAACCTTATATGTTAACCTATACCTCTTTAATAGAGTATCAATAAAATTATTGCAAAAATGTGAACTTCTCATTATTAATAATATCTCTAGGTGTACCGAACCTTGGAAATATGACTTTCTTAAGCATTTTCCTAACCATTTTGATATCATAAGTGAGAATAGGCATTACTTTAATTCATTTAGAGACATAGTCCACCATGACCAAAATGTACTTTTGTCCTATAAAACTAAAAAAAAAGAAAAATCTATCCCTTATAGATCAAAAATCTCTACTTTTAAAACTCCTTTCAATGGCATCTTATTCTTTATTGTAATATTACCTACCCCTTTGGCTTCTATCACATGTAGGTATAAATTTCCTAACATCATTAAACAATGCAGGCCACCAAAAACTAGATTGAAGTACCTTAAAAATCCATCTTGGCAACACCAAAGTTACTGCCAACTTTCATGAAGTGACAATGCTTCAATACATCTTCAACCTCATATTGGGGAATACATCTTCTAATCAAACCATCAAACACATCTCTTGTAAAGTAGGGGCTCTTTCCAATAGTTGAACTTACTATTGTGTAAAAGCTTCTTCCTTTAGTTATACTCCCAAGCCACAGGGAAGGATACCACTTACTAGATAATTAGCAATATCAACAGACCAAGGTACTTCTTTGAGATACCATGCTTGAAAGGTGTTCTCCATGAAAACTCTCATTAATAGGCACACCATCATCATTCTTTTTCAACCCATCTTGATCTAATCTTGACAAGTAATCTATCATAAGATCTCACTTCCTTTTTTTATCTCTAACTTCCCAATCAAAATCTTTAAGCATCAAAGTCCACCTTAAAAGCCTTGGATTTGCATCCTTTTTGCTTAAAAAGATAATTGAAAGTAGCATTATCAAAAATAGATGACAACTTTTTGCTCCACGAGATAAGCTCTAAACTTATATAATACATTGACAATAGCTAATAACTCTTTTTTTTTTGTAATGGTGCAATTGATTTGAACTCTATCTAAGAACTTGCTAGTATAATAGATAACATAAGGATTACCTTCATTCATTTTCCCTAAAACAACCCCCATCGTAAAGTTATTTGCATTACACATAGTCTCAAAAGGTTTATCCTAAGTAGGTGGTTGTAAAACAAGTGCTGAAATAAAATCTTTCTTTCATATATAAAATGCATAAAGGAAAGCTTTATCAAATGTAAAATCAACATCCTTGGCAAGCGAATTGCATATTAGCTTAGCTATCTTACAAAAATACTTAACAAACCTCCTATAAAATTCTGCATGGCTAAGAAAACTTCTAATATCTTTAATACACTTTGGAGGTGCCATTTTGGCTATCAACTTACATAATTTCTCCATCCACTCTAATCCTTTAGTTAAAATAAAATGAATAAAAATCAGAACTTATTGTGCCAAGAATCGACATTTCTCCAAATTAAGTATCAAACCATACTTTACACACCTATCAAGAACTATATAATGGTAAAAGTTAGATCCATAAATACTAAAATAGTGCATGAAAATTTCAACACGTTCATCAATTAAATCGCTATCAATTAAATCGCTAAAGATGGAAAATATACATCTTTGAAAAGTAAGTGGGACCATTGTACAAAAGAAAAGTCATATGCCTAAAGGTAAAAATACCATAAGGACATGTAAATTTAGTCCTAATAGGTATTTGATAAAAACAATTTAGACTATCTCGATAGCAAAAATATTAAAAATTTGCTAACCTTTCTAAGACTTGATCAAAAAAACGGTAATGATCTTTCCTAGTTACCCTCATTTAAATTCCCATAATCAATACACATACACCATCCCATAATAGGTCTAGTAGGCATCAAATTATTAGATTCATTTTTAACAACCGTCAAGCCTCCATTCATATGAATAACTTGAATGGGGCTTTCCTACTTACCATTCCCTAATAAAATTTATGATTCGATTATCCGATAACTTGATCCCATCATTCCCCACCACTTCCTTAAGAGTGAAATTTAAATGCCTTTGACCATCATTGGAAGGCTTAGAATAATTTTTTAATAAAATTTTATATATACATATCTTAAGGCAAATCACTTTTAAGTTAGTAATGGAAAAACCCATAACATTCTTATGCTTAAGCAAAACATCATGTAAAACATCAATATGATCATTAGATATTGTTGAATTAGTAATAAAAGGAAATTGAAATTTTGAGTTAAGAAAAATATATCGTAGATTAGATGGTAGAGGCTTGAGTTCTAACTTTGCTTCCACCTTTTGTGAATTATCTTTTAGGTCATCATCCTTATTCAAGGGTTTAAACTTTGAGGGCCTATGAAACAAAAATGAATTGGCCTCCAATTGATGCACTTAAGCATCCCCTCTAAAATGAAGCTCAATAGGATACTGCCTCAAAAAATCATGTAAAACATCATCAACACACTCATCAATAATATCAATAGAATCTATTCTACTTACACTTTCAATAGATGAAGACCTCGTCATCTTAAAAACATAAAATTTAATGATTTTATTATTTACCTCTAATGTGATTTCACCTCTCTTCATGTCAATGGTGGCACCAGCTATAACTAAGAATTGTCATCAAAATAAAATTTAAATTTCTAAGTCCTCTTCCATGTCTAAAACAACAAAATCAACTTGAATAATAAATTTACATACCTTGGTGGGCACATTCTCAAGATTGCTAAGAGGATGAGTGATAGATTTGTTAGCCATAGATAAACATATGTTAGTAGGCTCAAGTTCATCTAAATCTAAATGGTTATAAATAGAATATTGTTAAAGATTCACACTAACACCTGCATTATAAAGAACTTTATCAAAATGAATTCCACCAATAACATAAGGAATCGTAAAATAATCGAGCTCCTTTTGCTCTAGTGGAGACTTAAAGCACATAGCCTTAGACTGTGATGCCCCTAATTGGAATTTCATGTTTTAAGTAGGATTTTATTTGACTAAGATCAAATTCAAATGAAAATTTCATATAAGGTATGGGTCAAGTGATAAATTCTTTTATTAAATTAATTGCATGAAAGAAATTAAATTATTATTTTGGTTTAATAATGGTCAAGGGTGTAATTGAAGCATAAAGGATTTAATTAGGGGTCAATTTATAAATATGGCATTTTAAAGGTCAAGTGTGAATAAAAAAATGTCTGAGAGGTTGATTTAAGGGAAGGAATAAATGGAGAGGTCAATTGATGCGGAACCCCAAGGTTAAAGAATCCGAAACCCCTTAAACATACGCTTTGATTTCAAAAGACAAAGAAGAAAAACACCCACCTTATTGAATCCTCAAACAACACGTGAATGGAAACGCAAATAATCGGGATAAGAAGATTCTTAACGCCACAATCAAATGATTGATAAGTAATCTTAATTCTTGATGCAATAGAAAAGAAAGCAAGTAATCTCACAATCTCTCTAAAGAATTTCGGCTAAGCCAAGAGAAAACTCTCAAAAGTTTATAATTTGATTCAATCATGAAGTTTACAACCTAGGCTCCTATTTATAAGGTGGCTAACCCTAATTCACTCTTTAAAACCATAATTTAAATGCTCATATGGCCTTACACGAATTTTCTTGGGCTTTTACAAGCCAAATAGGCCCAAATAAGTCTTAAACACACTTAAAACAAAACTAATTAATAAACCTTATAGGCCTAAATTGAAAGCCCAAAAGAAAGACTAAAATAAATAACCAAACTAACTAAAACCAAACCCAAAAGAAGCCCGCACGCCTATCCCATTAATAATACAAATTAAGTGAGTCATGTGACTTTTAAATGAAGCACATGACTTATACAATTAAGCCCAAAGTTGTTAAAAGCCCTTGATAGCTTAAGCTTGCCCAATTCCTTCTCTTGCTTCCAAGAGGCTAAGTACTTTATACTTGCCTTCAAGTTCTCCATAACACTTCTCAAAGGCATCTTCATTAAGTTCTTGAGTAACAAAGCCTTGAACATAAGATGACATGGCCATCTGATATGGATCCAAGAGGGCTATCTTATGCCATTGAAGTGGAGAAACCTTATGACTTTCAAATGGGTCTAAATGGAGTTCAAACACATAAATATAAGATCCAAATGTCATTGCGACGTGCTCCAATTTATAGGAGGTAGATTTAGTGCTTTACCATCAATTTTAGGCTTATACAACTTTGGGCTTTAAATGTACAAGTCATGTGCCTCATTTAAAAGTCACATGACTCATTTAAGTTGTAAATGTGGGCTTCTTTTGGGTTTAGTTTAGTTAGTTTGGTTATTTATTTTAGTCTTTCTTTTGGGTTTTCATTTTAGGCCTATAAGGTTTATTAATTAGTTTTGTTTTAAGTGTGTTTAAGACTTATTCGGGCTTATTTGGCTTGTAAAAGCCCAAGAAAATTCGTGTAAGGCCATATGAGCATTTAAATTAGGGTTTTAAAGAGTGATTTAGGGTTAGCCACCTTATAAATAGGCTACCCTAGGTTGTAAATATATCAATTGAATCAAATTATAAACTTTTGAGAGTTTTCTCTTGGCTTAGCCGAAATTCTTAGAGAGATTGTGAGATTGCTTGCTTTCTTTTCTATTGCATCAAGAATTAGGATTACTTATCAATCATTTGATTGTGGCGTGTTCCTATTCTTATTATCCCGATTATTTGCATTTCCATTCACATGTTATTTGGGGGTTCAATAGGGAGGGTGTTTGTCTTCTTTGCATTTTGAGATCAAAGTGTATGTTCAAGGGGTTTCGGGTTCTTTAACCTTGGGGTTCCGCATCATTTGGTATCAGAGCCAAAAGTAAGGTAAATTCCTATTTATCTTAGTGTTAGATTTGTGTTTTCTTTTCTTTGATTTCTTTATGTTTATGCCGAATTAGGTAGTGATAAGTTTTGATTTGTGTGCTTTTTGTGTGGTAAATTTAGCATTTTCTTTTCCTTGTGTTTTTTTTATTCATTAAAAAGCCTTAGAAATCGAACTTGAACTTTGAATCTTTGGCATGAAAAAAACAAAATTCTAGTAGTAGTAGCCTTTAGATTGGTGTGTTGAATTAAAAAAAACAAAAAAAAAAAGAAAAAAATCGTGGTACTGTTCACGGCACTGTACATCGCACTGTTCACGGTACTGTTCATCGCACTGTTTACGGTACTGTTCATCATAAAAAAGAAATAAGAGAGAAAAACGTGAAAGAGAAGAAAAATAGAAGAAAAAAAAATTAAGGAGCAAATTGAGCAATGGTAGTTTATATAGCCTAAAGAAATCTAATCCTTTCATAAGTGGGAAAAACTAATCCTTTTTGCTTTAGGATTGGGAGGGGCAGCATTTACACCTTTTTCAAACACCTTTGGGAATCCTTTAAAGGGTAGGAAATACAATCCTTATTGCTTTGGGTTTAGACTTTCAAAAATCCTAGTTCATATTTAAATTGGAATTACAATCCTAATCCTAGTTAGACAAGGATTTATACTTGGCAAATATTTGTGCTATCCATTTATTATCCATTTGTGCCAATCATTTTTATCATTTGCTATCCATTTGTGCAACCATTTTTGGCAAATTTTCCATCATTTGTGTAACCATTTTTGGAAACTTGCCACCATTTGTGCAACCATTTTTTTGGCAATTTTTCCATCATTTGTGCAACCATTTTTGGAATGTTTTTCCACCATTGGTGTTATCATTTTTGGAAACTTTTGCCATCATTTTGCCATTACTTTGCCATCTTTTTGCCATCACTTTGCCACCATTTTGCACACAACTTGACACACTAATCAAGCTTGTTACATCGTTCGGCATAGTGAATAATTTGGCTCTAAATTGATTTGTTTTGCATGTTTTATACTTTATTTAGCTTTAATTGATATCTTGTTGATTTTCTTTCTTTGTTGGGTAGCATATTTAGGTTCTATATTTGGTTTACTTTGTAGTGAATCAAATTCATTCATTTTATCCATATTGTCATTTTCTTTGATTCTTGTTGCTTATTTCTTTGTTTTAAGCTAGTCTTTGTTCCATTTACATTGTTAGAGTATCTTTGCTTGTCCAATACTCTAATTTACTTATCATCAAGTGGTACACCACTCTTGTCCGTGTATCACTTTCATTGTGTCTATAGTCTTCTTTTCTAGTTTTTGAGCTATCTTTTTGTTGTTAGTTATTATTTCCTTGCTTTCTTGAATGTGCTCAAGTTTTTGATTTGTGATTTAAATTCTGAAGTGCAATTTTGAAGTTACAAGCTTGAGAGGAAAAAGGCAAGAGAGTGTGAGGACATTAAGAGGGTAAAAGCCAAATTTTGAGTGAAACATGAGTGAATGTGAAGATGTCTTATTACAAGTCCAAGCGACATTTACATCAAGACCTTAATAATCTAGAATGGTTGGTTAGACAATATTTCGAACCACTCATTAGGATGGAGGAGAGCAAAGCGAAGAGGAAGAAGGAGAAAGTTATCCTAGAAGAAATAATTTGTGAACCTGAAAAGGGTGATATAGATATAGGCTTTGATAGTGAAGTTACTCAAGACCATGAAGAGGAGGTTATTGATGAGCTTGATGAGGAAAAAGAGGTTTTGGGTGAAGTTGAAGATGTGGAGAACTTGGTAAATGAGGTTTTTTTAGAGGTAGAAGAGAATAATGATGTTGTGCATGATGGAGAAATGATTGAAAGTGAAGAAATTGTTGATTGTTTGAGTGCAAGTGAAGAAATTTGCTTAGTTGAAATGGAAGATTCACAAGTTACAGTTGATTCTCTATTGATTAAGGAGAATGAGTTGCACATGGGAAGTGGAGAAAGTCAAAATCATACCGCTATATTAAATACTAACCATGTTTTGCATAGTCCTTTTGTTTATAACTTGCAGGATCATGATGAGTTCCTCAATGAAGAAGCATTCATATTATTTCCACCTATGCTAAAGATCATTTATGAAGATATGTATTCCTCAAGTGCCAATTCCTAACTATTGCAAGACGAAGATTCGAGGATGAATCTTTTCTAAAGAGGGAGGGAATGATATGGATCCAAGAGGGCTATCTTATGCCATTGAAGAGGGGCAACCTTATGACTTTCAAATAGGTCTAAATGGAGTTCAAACACATAAATATAAGATCCAAATGTCATTGGGGCGTGCTCCAATTTATAGAAGGCAGATTTAGTGCTTTACCATCAATTTTAGGCTTATACAACTTTGGGCTTTAATTGTACAAGTCATGTGCCTCATTTAAAAGTCACATGACTCATTTAAGTTGTAAATGTGGGCTTCTTTTGGGTTTAGTTTAGTTAGTTTGGTTATTTATTTTAGTCTTTCTTTTGGGCATTCATTTTAGGCCTATAAGGTTTATTAATTAGTTTTGTTTTAAGTGTGTTTAAGACTTATTCGGGCTTATTTGGCTTGTAAAAGCCCAAGAAAATTCGTGTAAGGCCATATGAACATTTAAATTAGGGTTTTAAAGAGTGATTTAGGGTTAGCCACCTTATAAATAGGCTACCCTAGGTTGTAAATATATCAATTGAATCAAATTATAAACTTTTGAGAGTTTTCTCTTGGTTTAGCCGAAATTCTTAGAGAGATTGTGAGTTTGCTTGCTTTCTTTTCCATTGCATCAAGAATTAGGATTACTTATCAGTCATTTGATTGTGGCGTGTTCCTATTCTTATTATCCCGATTATTTGCGTTTCCATTCACATGTCGTTTGGGGGTTCAATAGGGAGGGTGTTTGTTTTCTTTGCGTTTTGAGATCAAAGTGTATGTTTAAGGGGTTTCGGGTTCTTTAACCTTGGGGTTCCGCATCATTGGAGGCACGCCCCAATGACATTTGGATCTTATATTTATGTGTTTGAACTCCATTTAGACCCATTTGAAAGTCATAAGGTTGCCCCTCTTCAATGGCATAAGATAGCCCTCTTGGATCCGTATCACCATCTTTAGCTTCTTTGCACGTCCTCTTGTAATTGGACCACTAGGCATCTTTAAAGGATCGTTGGTTGATGGTGGTGGACCTGTACCATTCCCTCCCTTTTCAAAAAGACATCCATATCAAAAGGAGAAAGGCCAGACACATTAAAAGTAGCAGAAACACCATATTCACCTGGTAAATCTGTCTTGTAAGCATTATCATTGATGCGTTCCAACACTTGAAATGGACCATCACCACGTGCATCCAACTTGCTCTTCCTTTGGTTTGGAAACCGTTCCTTGCGAAAATACACCCAAACCCAATCTCCAGGAGAAAATACCAATTGTCTTCTACCTTTATTGGCTCTTTTAGCATACTTCTGATTCTTCTTCTCAATATTAGCTCTTGCTTGCTCATGCAAAGATTTCACCAATTCTGCCTTCCTATTACCATCCAAACTGGAAATCTCATGTAAAGGCAATGGAAAAAGGATCAAGCACAGTCAGTGGGTTAAAGCCATAAACAAGCTTAAAAGGTGAAAAACCAGTAGAAGAATGAATACTTCTATTATAAGCAAATTCAATGAAAGGTAAACAATCCTCCCATGTTTTGAGATTCTTACCTACTATGGCACGAAGTAAAGTTCCCAAAGTTCTATTCATCACCTCTGTTTGACCATCTGTTTGTGGGTGACAAGTAGTAGAAAACAAAAATTTCGTACCCAACTTACCCCATAGAACACGCCAAAAATGTGAAAGGAACTTTGTATCCTTGTCTGAAACAATGGTACGTGGAACACCATGCAAATGCACAATTTCTCTAAAGAATAGATCAGCAATATTAACAGCATCATTACATTTATGACAAGTAATAAAGTGAGCCATCTTGCTAAACCTATCTACCACAACAAAAATGCTATATCTACCACGTTTAGTTCTAGGAAATCCAAGCACAAAATCCATAGAAACATCAGTCTAAGGAGAACTAGGCATTGGTAGAGGCATATACAAACCATGAGGCATAGTTTTAGACTTAGCTTGCCTACATGCAATACATGAATTACATACTTTTTCCACATCCCTACGCATATGAGGCCAATAAAAATGCTCATTCAACATGTCATACATCTTATACACCCCAAAATGTCCCATCAATCCCCCACAATGAGACTCTAATACAAGCAAATCACGCATAGAACATTTAGGCAAACAAAGCTTGTTGCCCTTAAACAAAAACCCATCATTCCTATAAAATTTATCAAAAGCTTGATGCTTACATGCTGCACACACATTACCAAAATCAATATCTCCAACATATAATTCCTTAACATGCTCAAACCAAGAAACTTAGACCTAAGTGTAGAAATTAAAGAATATCTCTTGACAATGCATCAGCAACAATATTATCTTTTCCATGCTTGTATTGAATGACATAGGGAAACTGTTCAATAAATTCAACCCATTTAGCATGCCTTTTATTCAATTTACCTTGTCCCTTCAAATGTTTGAGGGACTCATGATCGGTATGAATGACAAACTCCTTAGGAAGAAGGTAATGTTGCCACACATCCAAAGCTCTTACTAAGGCATATAGCTCTTTGTCATAGGTAGAATTAGTTGAGTTGGGCTCCATTAAGCTTCTCACTAAAGTAGGCATGGTTTCTTCTCTTGCATCAACACCGCCCCAATACCTACACCAGAAGCATCACATTCTATTTCAAATGTCTTATCAAAATTAGGCAAAGACAAAATAGGAGCAGAACTGATGCGGAACCCCAAGGTTAAAGAACCCAAAACCCCTTAAACATACACTTTGATTTCAAAAGACAGAAGACAAACACCCTCCCTATTGAACCCCCAAACAACACGTGAATGGAAATGCAAATAATCAGGATAAGAAGAATAAGAAAACGCCACAATCAAAATGATTGATAAGTAATCCTAATTCTTGATGCAATAGAAAAGAAAGCAAGCAATCTCACAATCTCTCTAAAGAATTTCGGCTAAGCCAAGAGAAAACTCTCAAAAGTTAATAATTTGATTCAATTGATATATTTACAACCTAGGGTAGCATATGTATAAGGTGGCTAACCCTAAATCACTCTTTAAAACCCTAATTTAAATGCTCATATGGCCTTACATGAATTTTCTTGGGCTCTTACAAGCCAAATAAGCCCGAATAAGTCTTAAACACACTTAAAACAAAACTAATTAATAAACCTTATAGGCCTAAAATGAAAGCCCAAAAGAAAGACTAAAATAAATAACCAAACTAACTAAACTAAACCCAAAAGAAGCCCACATTTACAACTTAAATGAGTCATGTGACTTTTAAATGAGGCACATGACTTGTACAATTAAAGCCCAAAGTTGTATAAGCCTAAAATTGATGGTAAAGCACTAAATCTGCCTCCTATAAATTGGAGCACGCCCCAATGACATTTGGATCTTATATTTATGTGTTTGAACTCCATTTAGACCCATTTGAAAGTCATAAGGTTGCCCCTCTTCAATGGCATAAGATAGCCCTCTTGGATTTGTATCATTCTCATGACTTTCAAATGGATCTAAATGGAGTTCAAACACATAAATATAAGATCCAAATGTCATTGGGCCGTGCTCCAATTTATAGGAGGCGGATTTGGTGCTTTACCATCAATTTTGGGCTTTATTTGTACAAGTCATGTACTTCATTTAAAGAGTCACATGACTCACTTAAGTTGTATTATTAATGGGCTAGGCGCCTTTTGGGTTTAGTTTAGTTAGTTTGGTTATTTATTTTAGTCTTTCTTTTGGGCTTTCATTTTAGGCCTATAAGGTTTATTAATTAGTTTTGTTTTAAGTGTGCTTAAGACTTATTTGGGCTTATTTGGCTTGTAAAAGCCCAAGAAAATTCGTGTAAGGCCATATGAGCGTTTAAATTAGGGTTTTAAAGAGTGATTTAGGGTTAGCCACCTTATAAATAGGCTACCCTAGGTTGTAAACTTGATCATTGAATCAAATTATAAACTTTTGAGAGTTTTTTCTTGGCTTAGCTGAAATTCTTTAGAGAGATTGTGAGATTGCTTGCTTTCTTTTCTATTGCATCAAGAATTAGGATTACTTATCAATCATTTGATTGTGGCATTTTTCTTATTCTTATTATCCCGATTATTTGCGTTTCCATTCACGTGTTGTTTGGGGGTTCAATAGGGAGGGTGTTTGTCTTCTTTGTCTTTTGAAATCAAAGCGTATGTTTAAGAGGTTTCGGGTTCTTTAACCTTGGGGTTTCGCATCATTTGGTATCAGAGCCAAAAGTAAGGTAAATTCCTATTTATCTTAGTGTTAGGTTTGTGTTTTCTTTTCTTTGATTTCTTTATGTTTATGCCGAATTAGGTAGTGATAAGTTTTGATTTGTGTGCTTTTTTGTGTTAAATTTAGCCTTTTCTTTTCCTTACCTTTTGTTTTGATTCATTAAAAAGCCTTAGAAATCGAACTTGAACTTTGAATCTTTTGCATGAAAAAAAAAACAAATTCTGGTAGTGGTAGCCTTTAGATTGGTGTGTTGAAAAAAAAAAGAAAAAAATCGTGATACTGTTCACAGTACTGTTCATCGCACTGTTCTGGTACTGTTCATAAAAAAAGAAAGAAAGAAGAGAGAAAAACGTGAAAGAGAAGAAAAATAGAAGGAAAAAAAAGTAAGGAGCAATTGAGTAAATGTAGTTTATATAGCCTAAAAAAATCCTAATCCTTTCATAAGTTGGAAAAACTAATCCTTTTTGCTTTAGGATTGGGAGGGGCAGCATTTACACCTTTTCCAAACACCTTTGGAAATCCTTTAAAGGGTAGGAAATACAATCCTTATTGTTTTGGGTTTAGGCTTTCAAAAATTCTAATCCATATTTAAATTGGAATTACAATCCTAATCCTAGTTAGACAAGGATTTCTACTTGGCAAATATTTCTGCTACCATTTATTATCCATTTGTGCCAATCATTTTTATCATTTGCTATCCATTTGTGCAACCATTTTTGGCAAATTTTCCATCATTTGTGTAACCATTTTTGGAAACTTTCCACCATTTGTGCAACCATTTTTTGGCAATTTTTCCATCATTTGTGCAACCATTTTTTGGCAATTTTTCCATCATTTGTGCAACCATTTTTGGAAACTTTTTCCACCATTTGTGTTATCATTTTTGGAAACTTTTGCCATCATTTTTCCATTACTTTGCCATCACTTTGCCACCATTTTTCACACAACTTGACACGCTAATCAAGCTTGTTACATCGTTCGGCATAGTGAATATTGCTCTAAATTGATTTGTTTTGCATGTTTTATACTTTATTTAGTTTTAATTGGTATCTTGTTGATTTTCCTTCTTTGTTGGGTAGCATATTTAGGTTTTATATTTGGTTTACTTTGTAGTGAATCAAATTCATTCATTTTATCCATATTGTCATTTTTCTTGATTCTTGTTGCTTATTTCTTTGTTTTATGCTAGCTTTTGCTCCATTTACATTGTTAGGGTATCATTGCTTGTCCAATACTCTAATTTGGTTATCATCAAGTGGTACACCACTCTTGTCCGTGTATGGTGTCCATTGTGTCTAGAGTCTTCTTTTCCAGTTTTTGAGCTATCTTTTTGTTGTTAGTTATTATTTCCTTGCTTTCCTAAACGTGCTCAAGTTTTTGGTTTGTGATTTAAATTCTGAAGTGCAATTTTGAAGTTGCAAGCTTGAGAGGAAAAAGGCAAGAGAGTGTGAGGACATTAAGAGGGTAAAAGCCAAATTTTGAGTGAAACACAAGTGAATGTGAGGATGTCTTATTACAAGTCCAAGCGACATTTACATCAAGATGAAAGGAATGCATTTAAGGAAGATGTAAAGTTGTTAAGGCAAGACCTTAATAATCTAGAATGGTTGGTTAGACAATATTTCTAACCACTCATTAGGATGGAGGAGAGCAAAGCGAAGAGAAAGAAGGAGAAAGTTATCCTAGAAGAAATCATTTGTGAACCTGAAAAGGGTGATATAGATATAGGCTTTGATAGTGAAATTACTCAAGACCATGAAGAGGAGGTTGTTGATGAGCTTGATGAGGAAAAAGAGGTTTTGGGTGAAGTTGAAGATGTGGAGAACTTGGTAAATGAGGTTGTTCTAGAGGTGGAAGAGGATAATGATGTTGTGCATGATGGAAAAATATTTGAAAGTGAAGATGTTGATTGTTTGAGTGAGAATGAAGAAGCTGGTTTAGTGGAGATGGAAGATCTACATGTTACAATTTCTCCTCTACTGCATAAGGAGGATGAGGTGCACATGGGAAGTGACGAAGGTCAAAATCATATCACTGTATTAAATACTAACCATGTTTTGCATAGTTCTTTTATTTATAACTTGCAGGATCATGATGAGTTCTTTAATGAAGAAGCATTCATACTATTTCCACCAATGCCAAAGATCATTTATGAAGATGAATGTATTCCTCAAGTGCCAATTCCTAACTATTGCAAGACGAAGATTCGAGGACGAATCTTTTCTAAAGAGGGAGGGAATGATACGGATCCAAGAGGGCTATTTTATGCCATTGAGAGGGACAACCTTATGACTTTCAAATGGGTCTAAATGGAGTTCAAACACATAAATATAAGATCCAAATGTCATTGGGGCGTGCTCCAATTTATAGAAGGCAGATTTAGTGCTTTACCATCAATTTTAGGCTTATACAACTTTGGGCTTTAATTGTACAAGTCATGTGCCTCATTTAAAAGTCACATGACTCATTTAAGTTGTAAATGTGGGCTTCTTTTGGGTTTAGTTTAGTTAGTTTGGTTATTTATTTTAGTCTTTCTTTTGGGCTTTCATTTTAGGCCTATAAGGTTTATTAATTAGTTTTGTTTTAAGTGTGTTTAAGACTTATTCGGGCTTATTTGGCTTGTAAAAGCCCAAGAAAATTCGTGTAAGGCCATATGAGCATTTAAATTAGGGTTTTAAAGAGTGATTTAGGGTTAGCCACCTTATACATAGGCTACCCTAGGTTGTAAATATATCAATTGAATCAAATTATTAACTTTTGAGAGTTTTCTCTTAGCTTAGCCGAAATTCTTTAGAGAGATTGTGAGATTGCTTGCTTTCTTTTCTATTGCATCAAGAATTAGGATTACTTATCAATCATTTTGATTGTGGCATTTTCTTATTCTTCTTATCCCGATTATTTGTGTTTCCATTCACATGTTGTTTGGAGGTTCATATGGGAGGGTGTTTGTCTTCTTTGTCTTTTGAAATCAAAGTGTATGTTTAAGGGGTTTCGGGTTCTTTAACCTTGGGGTTCCGCATCAAGAACACAACTTCCCTTTCAAAGTATCAAATGCCTTTTGTTGTAATTCTCCCCACTTGAATCCAACATCCTTCTTGATGATTTCTGTAAGTGGTGCGGCAATGGATGAAAAATCTTGCACAAAACGCCTATAAAAACTTGCTAATCCATGGAAGCTCCTTACATCAGAAGTAGTTTTAGACGTGGGCCATTCTTGAATTGCCTTCACTTTTTCTTCATCCACTTTAAGTCCCTGTGCACTCACCACAAAACCAAGAAACACAAGTCTATCTATGCAAAATGTGCATTTCTTAAGCTTAGCATACAACTTTTCAGATTTCAAAGCTTGTAAAACTAACCTAACATGCTCAATATGTTCTTCATAAGACTTGCTGTAAATGAGTATATCATCAAAGTACACAACAATAAACTTTCCTAAATATGCACATAATACATGGTTCATAAGCCTCATAAAAGTGCTAGGAGCATTAGATAGCCCAAATGGCATAACCAACCATTCATACAAACCATATTTAGTTTTGAAAGCTATTTTCCACTCATCACCAGGTTTCATTCTAATTTGATGATATCGACTCATTAAATCAATTTTAGTAAAATACATAGCACCACATAATTCATCCAACATATTATCTAGCCTACGTCTATACTTTACAGTGATTTTGTTGACTGCACAACAATCAACACACATCCTCCAAGTTCCATCCTTTTTAGGCAACAAAAGAACTGGCACTGCGCATGGACTCATGTTTTCTCTCACCAATCCCTTCTCCATGAGTTCTTCCACTTGCCTTTGCATCTCCTTAGTTTCCATAGGATTGCTTCTATAGGCTGGTCTATTGGGGATGGTAGATCCTGGCACAAAGTCAATCTGATGTTCTATCCCTCTCAAAGGTGGCAATCCATCCGGCATTTCTTCAGGAAATACATCAGAATACTCCTGCAACATTTTCAAAACTAGGAGGCAAAGAATCAAGATTAAGGTTAGTGTTAGAAAACAAACAGTGTTAGAAAATAAAGTTTCCTTGTAGATGACAAGGATTAATGGTTGTCCTAAAGCTAAAGCACTCTTAACCTCTCTTGTTCTCACATAAAAATTTTGTTTTTGCCTTCCCCCTTGCTTGTTTTCACTCACCAATGGGCCATTTATTTGTTTTGTTTCTTTTTTGGCCTCTTTTCCCCTTTTCTTTTCTTTTTCTCTTTCTTTAACCCCTTGGGCCGAAACCTCTCTCCCCTTTACTCCTTTGGCCGAAGCTTCTTTCTCTTTCTCAAACATTTTCTTTTGTTCCTCATAAATCTCTTGAAGAGATAATGGAGCTAAAACAACCTTTCTACCTTCATAAGAAAAAGAAAATCGGTTAGTGTACCCATATGAATAGCTTATCTATCAAACTGCCAAGGCCTCCCCAAAAGCAAATAGCCTGCCTGCATAGGTACAACATCACATAAAACCTCATCCTTATACCATCCAATTGAAAATGGCACTCTAACTTGGTGTGTCACCTTAACTTCTCCACTATCATTCAACCATTGCAACCTATAAGGTCTAGGATGCTTCTCACATGCCAAGTTCAACTTTTCAACCATACTTGCACTAGCTACATTTGTGCAACTCCCCCATCAATAATGATTGTGCACACTCCCATTAACTAAACACTTAGTGTGAAATATGTTCTCTCTTTGTTCAAGCCTATCTTCCTTAACATTCAAGTTTAAAGCTCTCCTAGCAACTAAAGAGGTCCCGGTTTCAGCAACTAACAACTCTCCTTCACTATCACAATCACTACAATCTTTTAAAGAAGGCATTTCATTATCACTATTTTCTGATTCAGAAGTAATTTCCCCATCATCCTTAACTATTATTACCCTCCTATTAGGACATTCACGTGCTACATGCCCCTTACCCAAACATTTAAAACATTTAATTTCTCTGCTAGGGGTAGGAGTACTAAAGTTACCTTTAACAACCTTGTTTGGAAGTTGGGGTACCTTTTCTTCTTTGGGTGTCAAATCTGCCCTATAGGGTTTAGATACCCTAAAGTCCTTCTTCTCCTCCTTTTTAGTCCATTTAGATGCCAATGAGTGATTTGACGAGTTGTTGGTCTTATGGAAGCCTCTACTCTTCTTTTGCTTTTCAATCTTCATTGCCATGTGCAACATTTCTTCCGTGGAGTAATATTTGTATAATTCAAGGGCATCAGTAATATCATTGTTTAGCCCACTTAGGAACCGATCCATGGTGATCTCCTCATCCTCCTCAATGTTTACTCTCACCATGCACATTTTCATTTCCTTATAGTACTCCTCCACTGATTTTGCTCCCTGCACAAGCCTATGCAATTTTTGATGTAATTCTCTAAAATAGTGTGAAGGAACAAACCTTTTTCTCATGGCTTCCTTCATGTCTTCCCAATTATTAATGGGATGCCTTCCCACCTTCCTTCTACTCAAATGAGTTGCTCCCACCAAAACACTGCATAATCAGTAAACTCCACAGCTGCAAGCTTCACCTTCTTTTCCTCTGAATATCTGTTGCATTCAAAGATCATCTCCACCTTTCGCTCCCACTCCAAATACTCTTATGCACTATTTCGGCCTTTGAAAAGAGGAATCTTGAGTTTGATGTTGCCCAAGTTTCCATCTATCGTTGCACTAGTCTCCTCTCCATCTTCATCATCATAATCATGCACCGCATGTTGTTCAGTAATTCGGTTTCTCCTTGCTGTCCTTCTAGGTACATTTGATGTACTTCCTTCACGCCTCTCTTCTATTCCATCTATCCTAAGGTTCAGCTTTTGAATCTCCTTAATAAATGCTTGATATAGCATCTTGTTATCGGGTACATTTATATCATCCTCTTGGGATATTCCTTTCCCACTAAATTCTTCAGTCATGGTGGATTGTCTGCAAGAAAATGTTAGATAAAAAACCTCACAAGCACTCCCTTACGTGTTTTTACACTCAAGAATGTCACTCCTCTTGTGTTTCACACAATTAAGGCTTTTACCCTCTTAATGTCCTCTCACTCTCTTGCCTTTTTCCTCTCAAGCTTGCAACTTTAAAATTGCACTTTAGAATTTTAAATCACAAATCAAAAACTTAAGCACATTTTAAGAAATCAAGGAAAGAATAACTAACAACAAAAAGATAGCTCAAAAACTAGAAAAGAAGACTGTAGACACAATGGAGGTGATACACGGACAAGAGTAGTGTACCACTTGATGATAAGTAAATTAGAGTATTGGAAGAGCAAAGATACTCTAACAATGTAAATGGAACAAAAACTCGCTTAAACCAAAGAAATAAGCAACAAGAATCAAAGAAAATGATAATATGGATAAAATTAATGAATTTGATTTACTACAAAGTAAGCCAAATATAGAACCTAAATATGCTACCTGATGCGGAACCCCAGCCTATATGCCAAACTAGAACGCCAACATACCATGAATATTGAACATAAATAAGATAATAAACCCCCAATCTAAAGAACCCCCAAACAAGATTAATTGGAAACGCTTATGATAGATTGATTTAGAAAACAAGAAGAAGAAGAATCAAGCATACATTAATCATGCAAATAGCCTAAGTCTAATTCTTCATGCAATAGCAAGAATCAATAATAAATTAACTCTCACAAATTCGGCCAAGCCAAAGAAAATTCTCATTAATCAAAATTCAAATGTCTTACAAATGAATGATTCAGCCCTTTATATAGGCTAGGCAGCCACCCCTCCCTAGATGAATTAAAATCAAACACTAACTCTAAGAGATAAATAATGAAATAAATAACAAAGATAATTCCTAACCTTTATCTACATGTATTTGGCCATAATATGGACTAAGTACATGAAGAAATAAAGATAAATACAATCTGAAAATGATCCTAAAAGCTGATGATAAATATGCATGATTATCCTAAGAAAATGAAGGAATGAATGTAGACTTAATCTTGGCTAAAAGTGGATTTCGGCCAGCCCTTTAAAGATATGGTCAAGCTATTATTTCTCCCTCAAACTCTACTTAATAATATCCCAAAATAATAAGTATTTATCAGGGAAAATCCATTCCTAAAATTTAGGACCCTAAGTTCACCAATGTAGGCCTAAACCTAAATCTGACCCAAACCCATTAAATTCAATTCTCCTATGTAAAATTCGGCCCCTGATACGGAACCCCAAGGTTAAAGAACCCGAAACCCCTTGAACATACACTTTGATCTCAAAACGCAAAGAAGACAAACACCCTCCCTATTGAACCCCCAAACAACACGTGAATGGAAACGCAAATAATCGGGATAATAAGAATAGGAACACGCCACAATCAAATGATTGATAAGTAATCCTAATTCTTGATGCAATAGAAAAGAAAGCAAGCAAACTCATAATCTCTCTAAGAATTTCAGCTAAGCCAAGAGAAAACTCTCAAAAGTTTATAATTCGATTCAATTGATCAAGTTTACAACCTAGGGTAGCCTATTTATAAGGTGGCTAACCCTAATTCACTCTTTAAAACCCTAATTTATATGCTCATATGGCCTTACACGAATTTTCTTGGGCTTTTACAAGCAAAATAAGCCCAAATAAGTCTTAAACACACTTAAAACAAAACTAATTAATAAACCTTATAGGCCTAAAATGAAAGCCCAAAAGAAAGACTAAAATAAATAACCAAACTAACTAAAACTAAACCCAAAAGAAGCCCACACGCCTAGCCCATTAATAATACAACTTAAGTGAGTCATATGACTTTTAAATGAAGCACATGACTTGTACAATTAAAGCCCAAAGTTGTACAAGCCCAAAATTGATGGTAAAGCACCAAATCTGTCTCCTATAAATCGACGCACGCCCCAATGACATTTGGATCTTATATTTATGTGTTTGAACTCCATTTTGGCCCATTTGAAAGTCATAAGGTTGCCCCTCTTCAATGGCATAAGATAGCCCTCTTGGATCCTTATCAGCCCCCTTAGGTATTCTAAGCCTCAAATAGTTATTTTGGCCCAACTCTTTAGAAGAGATAAGCCCAACTTTATCCTACCCACTTAAACTACCCAAAACAGTAAAATAAGCCCAAAATAAAACAAATATATTCTAATAAAGCCCAATTCGTTTTCCTAGGTTCTAGGCTACCCAAATATACTTTATTAAATGTTACATAACGAATAGAAACTAAATAAAGTAGCTTGAAGGCCCATTGCACCATTCGGCCTAAACTTGTCTTCATAGTCCAATTTAGCTTCTTTCTCTTCTTGAACTTGCATCTTCTCCACATAAGGTTTCATGAATGCTTGTAGGACTTCTTTAAGCTTCTTTGACCTTGCTCTTGTTATTGGTCCTTGAGGAAATGCTAGTTCATCTTTTTTGTTGCCATTGTACTTGGTCGTGCTCATATCATCCCCTCCCCCTTCGAAAGGATTCGTCCTCGAATCTGAATCACAGTCAAATGGAGATAAGTCAGAAACATTAAAAGTTTCACTTACACCATACTCACCTGGCAAATCAATCTTGTATCCATTGTCATTGATCCGTTCCAGTACTTGAAATGGTCCATCTCCTCTTGCATCAAGTTTAGACTTCCTTTGGTCAGGAAACCTCTCTTTACGCATATGGATCCAAACTCAATCTCCTGGTTCGAATATTACTTGCTTACGACCCTTGTTAGCCTGCTTTGCATACATTTTGTTCTTCTTCTCAATGTGCTCACGTGGTTTCGTGTGTATTGTCTTAACACAATCAGCCTTAGCCTTACCATCTAAGTTAGAAAGTTCATTCGAAGGTAAAGGCATCAAATCCAAAACAGTCAATGGATTAAAACCATACACAATTTCAAAAGGTGAAAAACCTATAGAAGTATGAATTGCACGATTATAAGCGAACTCAACAAATGGTAAACATTCTTCCCAAGTTTTAATATTCTTACCAATTATAGCACGCAACATAGTTCCTAAAGTTCTATTAACAACTTCGGTTTGGTCCATTCAATTTTTCTAATTTATCTCCTTTTGATTTTTATTGAGATTTGAGGATGAACCCTTTTGAAGATGAATGGTGTAGGCACTAGGTCCTAGGGAGGCTTTTTTCAGGATTACCTATTGAGGAAAACTACCCTTTGAAAGGTGGGGGATCAAAGATTTTGAAGTTTTTTTTTTGTACTGTAAAACCCTTTTGAAAATGTTTTAAAGAGTTTTGTTCTTAATTCGACCACACGAGGGAAGCCAAATGTTAAATAGGGAGAAATATTCTCGATCGGGGGCTTAAAAGTCATTTTTAATAGCTTTTAACCTTGCACAACCATACCCTGGATTACACACCTATACAATAAGGGAATATTATCATTATTTGGCCAATTGATAACTTGATTGCCATTTTTGGGTTACACACCAATGCAAAGCCCTTACATGGCCACACATGTGAAAGAATCTTGCTTTTTTGGGCAAGTTGACTATCGCACTTGAGTTGCACACCCATGCAAATCGCTTGTATGACCAAAAGCACATCAAGTTTTTAAAAACAATTTGACAAGTTAGTTGGATTTTTTGGGCTTACAAACCTACAGAAGAGCCTTGTAGAGTTATATAACTCTTCCTATATAAATTTTTATCTGAAAACTTTAGGGAGGTTGGAAAAATATTTGGCAAAACTCCTAGAAAATCAATTTTATTTTGGTGGGAAACTTTAAAACTTAAAGCTTCCTTTTGGAACTTAGTTCCTCAGTTTCAAATAGATTTTCCAACTGTTTCAAAAAAGAAAAGCTTTAGGAATCTAACATTTATACATTTACAATTTTAAATGCAATAAATTTTATTTAAATGGTATAAATAACCTCTTATCGAGTAGTTACACTGAAGGTAATATAAAAAATCTCTTCTACTTAATCTAGCTTTCTGATAGTATAAAGTGTATACATTAACAATTTTAAACACTATAAACTTTATCTAATTTATTTGATACATTTTGTAGCATATTTATGTCTAGACCCAGATTGTGAAACCCTTTTTACATGTATTTTTCTATGTGGTAGAAATTATTATGTTGTCATTTTTAAATTACCTTTAATTTGTTTTGAAGTTGCTTTTTTTGGAAATTTTGATTTGAGAATTGTTTTGTGTGTTTAGCAATTACTTTTTTGCTCCTTTTGGATCTATTTGTCGATGAAGGCTTTGCTTTTAAAGGAAGGAAAAATGAGTCTTTTATTAGGCAAGTATGGCTATACATCACTGGATGCACACATGTGTGTCATGTGATGCATGGCCAAAAAAATGCTTTCATGCCCTTTTAAAAATAAAAAAGTCAACCATACATTGCTCAATGCGTGCTAGTGTATTTTTTGAAGCTTGCCAAAATTTTGGTTTCCTCAATTTTCTTTTTTATGTCATTTTTCTTTTAATATTTACCATGTTTGTTGATATTATTATTATCATTAGTTTTTTATGGATAATCTCTTTATGAGTATAGCCAAGCGAGCATTGCAGGCAAGTTTATCTCTCCCTGTCTTTATTACAAAAAGGCTTTTGACCACGAAAGGAAAACACAATAAAATTATTTGTATTAAAGAATTGGAACCTTTTACTAATAAAATTGGTCTAAAGTCCTATTTTTTGCCTAAGAAACTCCTGTACAAAAAATTTGACCAAAGTCCAATTTTTTTATGAATAATTAAATAACACAGGACATTTCATAATAGAACTTGGACTGAGGTCCCTGTCTTCAACTCACACAAAGAAACAGTTGTTCATAAAGCGCATGGGAGGACCAATGTCCTCATTAAAATGATCATAATAAATTGCCCAATTTATAAATGCATATTGTGTCAATTTACTCTATGCCATGAGTTATCGCTTCCTATGTGCTTGTGTGTGAATTTAATTTATTTATTTGCTCTAATATTGTATGAAAGAAAGGAAATAACATCATCAATCGAAAAGTCATTATGCCACATCTATCAAAGCTAGAAAATGAGTGAAGTTCTAAGCTCTCTTTTGTTTTTGTCCTCATGAGGTCAAAATACCTTTTTCTAATGTGCTATTAGGTGATGACTTCTTACATCAACCTTTGTGGTGCCCAATAAATGCCTCTCACTGATCGATTACCAATGATAAGATAGGTATACCTTGAGAAATTGTCGAACCTTTTGAGGTTCGTGACTCATCAAGTTGCAAAGTGACCAATTGCTCAGGAAAGGAAACCTTAACCTATTCGAACCCTAAAAGTGGGATTGGGTTACCAAGGTAAAATATTTTCTTCCATTTTGCTTGAATATCTATCCTTTGGTTTCTAAGGACGGTTATTTACCACCGTCAAGTGCGCATCATAATAGCAACTTTGCTGAGGACATTAATACTTCACTCCGAAACTTTCTTCAATCTATATGACATTAAAAAGACTTTCGGTTAAGAAATTTTATCTTTTTTTTAAATTGAATTAGAATCATATTATAGCCTTATAATAAGTTAGGTGTCCCATTTTTTAACCCTGATGCATTTCGAAGCACTCCCTTATCGTTAACTTAAGTGAGTGCAATGTTAGGGATAATTACCAGCCCAAGTGTAATACCAATTAGTATATCAAATAGTGACCCATTTTTTCATTATGCTTATGATGAGCTAAACCTATTTGTATGGACCATACTTGGGTAGCCTTGTAATCGAGTACTTGGGCCAAAGCCCATACAATGGCATAGAAAACTCCACTTGGATGTTCGCAATAATCTTGCATTGCTCATGATGTGGGTCTTTGTGTAACACCCTCACACTATTAATTTTTTCGTTAATTATGCATTACACTACCATTATTCCTTTGTAATGATTATATTGTTACTATAAATAATCACATGTTATATTTCATGTGCATTTTAGATGTTACTATCACTGTTGTTAGGCTTTACATTTCTATACTTTAGCATACATATCATATTCTATATAAGTCACTCTAGATTATACATATATGCTTATACGGTTAATTACATAAGTGAGCCTATTACAACTCAAACCTTTAAATTAAATACATGCTTGCATACAAATTACTTTCTATACAAAAATTATACAAAATATTAATCCAGAACTCCCTACATAAACTTCTTGTCAAACTTATGTTGGCCTTCTTTATGTAAAGATATATCCCTAAACAAAAGTCTTATCTGCTAAACCTACGTAAACAACACGTGCAAAGCTATAAAGCTTATTAAGGAACCATTCATGATGGACAACTACTCATAGCTGTCATCAACAAACATTCAATAAGCATCACTTGTAAAATAGGATCTCAATGATAGTACAATACTAACAATAGCAACATAACAAGGTATATAATCAATAAGATGATAAAGTTCAACAAATATCTTAGCATACATAAATCATAAGGTTGTTTGATATAATCTATGCATTTAAACTTTTGTTGTAATTAGAGTAAATCATATGTTTCATCAATAACATCTGAGCATTTATGTCTTGATTCAAGTATTGTAATTATAATTAGTCTACATATGTTCTTAAAGTGGATAATAGGACTGTAAATACCCATAGGTATTAAATACTATTGTTATTCGGAGATATCAAATCTTTAAACAAAAATGGGATCGAAATCTACTGTTGATCGATCGAACAAACCCAAATGAGCCCATTTATGATGCAAATAGGACCAACTCTATACTTTAAGACCCAAATAGGGATGAAATATTGCAGCTGCAACTATCTTCCTATAGACATACCTATCCATTGATAATTGAACTTTATTTGCAGGCAATATTGTGTTCATATTCATCTCATTTGTCATGTTTGTGCTTTTATTACACAAGTTCCACATATATAATCATATAAGAATATACAAAACCTCTATCGTGCATACTTGTATACTTAATCCCATATAACAACACGAGTAACTATAAATTTACATATATCATTATAATAATATACTTTAGCATGATAACAAATAAGCATACTCATATAGTCTTGAATGAGTAATAAACATTATAATAGTTCATATATTTGCCATATGTCATGCTTCTTAAACGTTATATACCTATTCCATTACAATTTGCTATTATCATATACCCATGAGCTTATATCTCATTGTATGTTATTTCTTCATTGTGAAATACTCTAAACTTCTTTTATCATTTCAACCCCATTAACTATATACTGTTTGATTTGATTTTACTAGTTCACATTCTATTGGGTTGATATTTGAGGTATAGTAAGATATTGCTTTAAAGTGGAAGAAAAAGAGTGAATAACTTTCCAAGAATAGGTTGTGAGCACGACAGGTGTTGCGGTTGCGACAAAAGAGGATTTGTAATTCAATTGATGAAACAAAAGAAGAAAGCAAGGGAGAAATGTAAGGCTCCATCATGGTCGTGATGGGCTTGGGTTAATTTCTTCATTCATAATTTTAACAACATAGCCTAGAAAATTCATCTTGCATGTCTGTAATTTAATGCTCAAGGTTTACCTTATTTATATTGTATTTAAAACACTATAATTTTACATGATTCTTAATAAAGAATTCATTAACAAGATCTCTAATTCAAGCTCTTTATTTTGAATTCAATATACACAAAATAGAGCATTATGCTCTACTGTAATTTTTACCAAGCCACAAAAATATTAAAGATCTTTCAAGCTTTTTCGAACACTTTATTTAAACTAAAGTTCAAATAATTAGATATTAACTTTTAACACATTTCCCCTACAAATTTGTCCTTACATGTAATCTATTTTCTAGATTCTAATTTAAGTGTTTAGCTTTTTCTTATCCATTCAAGCCATTTATATGAACATATTCAGAATTCATTATCTCTTTCTTCTAATTAAGCCTTGATTTCATCATAATCAACTCTAATCATACATACATCACAAATTTCACACAAAGTTCCTATTCCTTGGCTAAAAACCACAATCAATCATTAGACTTTCAAAACTTCTTTGCCATTATTCTTCCTACTCCATTCTTTTTCTATAGAGGATCATGTATTATTGCATTATAAGTCAATTTTTTATCCCACAAAATCCATTACAAAATAAAAATTTAAAATATGAAGCTTGAAAAAAGTTTGTAGTAAATTTTGTTACCTTAACAAATCTCCCTTTAAAACCCTTTTTATCCAAACACACAAAGCATAAATGTTGAGAGTTACAAAAAGAGAGAACATGAAAATCCTTAAAGAGAGATGAAAGAGGAGAAAAGTTTTGTTTTTTTTTGTCTTTGCTGACCAAGACACATAGATTTTCCCAATATAAACTCTTCTCTTTCTTCCATGCATATTTTAGAAAGTTTAAAGGGAAGCAAAAGTTTCCTTAAGCTCCCAATTAGGCCCCTCAAGTTATCTTACTTCATTATTAATACCCTTATCTTAATTTTCTAATTAATTCATAAACATCACATAAAGTAAAATTACAATTTTGTCTTTTTTAACCCTAATCTAAAATTCACTTGTTAATTAAACATTAATTATTAATATTATTATTTATTCATGCCTTTTTTACTAGGGTGAAATTTGGGTCCTTACACTTTGTATATTAAGCAAATGTGAATAAATCCAGATGTTCGCTTATCAAAGGCTACCATACCTCAGTAAGCCTAAAGGCTACCATACCTCAATGAGCTCGTTTTGATTTATTTAGATCGTTCAAATATGCATTGACCAAAAACTCATGTGCACTCTTTTTGAACTTCATTATATTGTCGAATTTTTATCATTTACCATATTTGTCCATTACGATCGCCTATTGGCCTATAGATTATGCCCACTTAGGGATAAGGCTTTTGATGACGCGTGTGGGAGGAATAAGGTGGAAAGGATTTTTGTGTGTGGATGTTGATGCTACATCTAACTATCAAGCATCTACATTACTTTATACATCACACCGATAACCTTATTTTGGTAGCCATAATAGAGTCATCATCACTTAAGTGGTTTTAAGGTTCAAATGGTATTTGGTTAAGAAATGGATTTTTAAACAGGTGGAGGAGTTGGTATCAAGTTAGAGTTTAGAGTTGGGTTCTGAGTATGGTATAAATAGTGTATCAAAAGATTTTTTGGAAGGTTTCAGACAGTTAAAAAGGGAAATCATGGCTAATCTCACTCGGTCGATTGGTTCTTTTAGTTCTTAAGATATAGATAAAAGGATGAATAACCTTTAAAGGAAATGATGTCAATGTTTGCTAATCTTACAATGAGTTGAGCATATCACTATTGCACTAGTTATTTCTCGAGTAAAACCAACCACTATCAAGGGGATTCTAGTTGTAGCACCCATATCCTATACTTAGCTATTACCACAATATCTTATACAATAAGACATATATTACAACATTCTCAAGCTGAAAACTTATTAGATAACTTAAAGAAGAAATTAAAACCATAACATGTGAACTTAAGAGTAATACCTTAATTATATAAAAGTCCTTAATACATTACAATGTTTTCACAAACATAACATTTGTACTTATACAAAATTTGCAACATAATTAAAGTTTCCATAACTACAAAATAAAAGGACAAAGAGAAGACTCTACTATCAATCTTCTAAGACTTGTGTTGGCCAACCTGCTACAGATATCAGTCTTGGGATAAAGTCCTATCCTCGCAGCCTACACGGATAAAGAACCAGTGCTAAGCTATAAAGCTTAGTGGGGAACACAAATATGACAAACGACCACTCACAGCGGTCGCCAATAAGCATACATCATGAACTATAAGTATAACTTATGCTCAATTTAAAAAAAAATACAGACAAGAGTCCACACATGATAACCGAATGATTTAATGATAGTAAATTCGGCATTGATGCTTTATATACACAACATTTAATCATATAAGCATATTTATCCTTTAGACTTGCGATTCATTCATTGAATGATATACCACTGTTTATACTCAGTCATTCCTTCCATTTACTAAACACTTTAACATATACTAGGAATATATATATATATATATATATATATATATATATATATATATATATATATATATATATATATATGCTTATGATCAACAAGGACATATGCATATTCGTAAGTAAAACAGAGCATTAGTACTATGAAAGTTTATCATTTATCAATCTAGAATTATATTTGTAATACTTATTGTACCAATGCATACATAGAATTTCTAGCTCACTTCCATCTCAAATACCATTATCATGTGAACTTTATCACTTGTAAATCTGTAAATATTTTATGTGTATGCATAAGACATTATACATCAATTCTCAATAAAGAGCAAGAACGAGTAGATATAGGGAAAACATATAACCCAATGTATTAATTTGAAAAGCAATCACCAACATGAATACCTATACATAACTCTTATATTCCATTGCTATAGAAAACACTTATTTTAGCAAAACATTTTCATAGCTTTCATACATGATGAATCTTGCAAGTCATTTATCTACTTCAAGCAAGCAACATATTACTATAGAAAACATACTATCTCTAATATAGTCCATAACTAGATATTAATGATGCACTAGTTCATTTATATAACTCTGTACATACTATTTCTATATGCGATAATCATGCATAAGTGTATATTACAGCCTCTTTTAATATCATAATTTCCATATGTGATGAAAAGGAATTTCACATATAAATTAGATTATGAAATCAATTTATGAATTGTAATGCTTCATGAAACTTTAAGTTAAACATCAAACTTTTCTTAACTTTGGTATAAAGCCTGCACTATTCTAAAGAGGTGGATAACGGGTTATACGGTAGCACCCGAAGGTACAAATAAGATACCCGAAGGTATAAATTGATTGATTATAACGGAGGCAGCTGAAGGTACAAGTCTGTTTAGTCACCCAAATAGGGTTGACTACAACCCAAACGGGGTTGAATATGAACTATATGGGACCATATCTATTTAGTCACCCAAATGGGGTTGAAACTATTGCAGCTGCAAGGTAACCTTATAGGCATGCCTATCTATCCACTTCCTAGATTCAAAGCAGGCAGTACCCTTATACGAACAATGTACTCATATACATGCTCATGTGTAACTTTATGTAAACCTTTGAACATGCTCAATATTGGGTATTACTATTCTGTATTTGAAATCTTTTTCAATCCTGTAACTATTTCGTATAACATGGTTGTATCTATATAATACTATTTGCACCTGTGCATAATCATGTACAAATATATATCTTCTCTAGTGCATCAACATATATGCATAATTCATAAAACAATTTATACAATTTGCTCATGTAACAATCACATGACAAAATACTCCCTCTCTAATGCATACACTTGTATACATAGTCACATATAACATTGCCATTATATACTTTAATAAGATTTCTATAAGTCTATTACTTTGTAGATCTACATTTTAGCATGCTAACATGTGACATCACAATGCTTAATCATGTCATTTCAATTAAACAAAGACATATTCATGCATTTCACTTTAAACATATTCTCTAAATCATTACTCTAAACATCTTTTGAACCCAATCATGTAAGATCATACTATACACACACACACACCCACACACACACATATTCTACAAATCACATAGTTATACAAGTAAAATTGACATTTCAAACTATAAGTATCATGGTAATCTTCAAGAGATCAATAAAAATCGTGTATAATCATTTAGACATTTACATATATACACATTTATATATATTACATTCATGTGATATATGATAGTCGTACATTAAAAACCTTCATTTATCATATTTAGACATTTCTTAACTTCATAGTATACATGCATGCATCAAATAAACATTTACTCCATCATTAAAAATATGCACATGAAAGCATAATTGCACATAACAACCATGTACATAAGTTTGATCACATATAAATATTTGATATCTTTATCATATATCTTTACCTATGCACATATATGAATATATATATATATATATATATATATATATATATATAGAGAGAGAGAGAGAGAGAGAGAGAGAGACCTTTGTTAATAATCATATCACATGCCATATCCGATTCATTATTTATTCATATGGACACATATTTAACTTAACTATATAAGAAAAACAATAATGTAAGACACATTAAAATTCAGCACAGGGCAGCATTCTAGACTCAACTTGTGAGCCACAAATGAATTTAAAAATGTCATTTTTAGGCTAAATTATCTTCTACAATATTATTCCCCTATGTGTCTATAGCTCAAGATATTTGAGAAATACTATAGGCTGTTCATAGAACCAAAACAGTGTTTGCTATCACTTATAAAAATTCATAGCATAAAATTAAGAGGGATTTAGACCAACATTTCTCATAAAAAACGTGCTCCTAGGTATCTAGTTTTTCCATAATTTTACAGCATAAGATTTTAACTTTTCTACTAATACTTATGCCCAAAATACTATAATCAGTTCTTGAACCGAAATCAACAGCTCTCTTAAATTTTCATATAAATATTTGGATGGGTTATATACATATTTAGCTCCAGGTTCCTTCTAAAAAAATGTTTATCTTTCTATCAAGTTTACATAGAATCAAACCCCACTCAATTATGACTTAAATACAAGGAGTTATGATTAAAACATTGGTAACTATTCAAAACTGCCTATACACTTCAAACAGTTCACTTGTACGAATTTTATGGGTTCCTTAACAACAAAATCAAGCCATGACTCCTTCTAGATAATTGAATCTAGTTTACCCAGAATTTTGAATCACCTCAATCCAAGGTCTACAACTCCAGATATGGATAAAACAAGCAGGCTGGTTCACAAGAACCACACCCAGTTTTTCATCAACATTCAAAAACATGATTTTCTCCTACTTAAATCTCTCATTAACCCTAAAAAAACTAATGAATTACCATTAAAATTAAGTAATCCAAGCATAAACATTTATATTCACACACATGCATGAAGAATAAGTTCCCAAACCTTAGTCGAAAATTCCTCTCTCCTTGTTCCTTCTACCTTCTTCTTCTCCTTTACATCAATCCATTCATTTAACACCAAAATTCCAGCATTCAACTCATTAGATCATCAACTAAGGAAGATGAAGATGAAGAAAAATAGATTAACTAACAAATTTATACACTTATCTTGTTGTTTAACACTAACTACACTTGATTAACTCCACATGCAAAGACTTTTCTTTAAGAATTCCTTGAGAGATCTCTAGAGTTTTTGAGAGAGAGGAAGAGAGAATGCAAAATCTGTATTTTTCCACTAAGAAGATGCCGTCCACCTCACCTAAAGCCCTTTTTATACTTGTCTTGCATGTGAGTTTAAGTGGAATGTGACATCACTTGGTCCCTCACAATTCCTCTTTTAATCCCCCAACTAATTGCATGTTACACAAATTTTTCTCATTTATTTGCATGTAAGAGTTTAGCCCCAAAGATTCTTTCTTTTTTTAAAAAAAAAATCAACCCCACTTAAAGCTTCTTTCAACATTGACCCCAATCATTCATTATTTTTAACATTGACCTCTAAGTTTATATCCTATTTTAATTTAGACCTCAAACTATTTTTTTTAATTATACCATTATAAAATTCATAACACATAATTCACACATTCATCACCTAATTAATTACAACCTAATTACACTTATATCCCAATTGATCCTTGAAATAAAATATTATTTCAATTACACACAGAAATAAATAACTAGTTTATCCTTCAATATACAAACTTATAGTAATTCATCTAATTAAGCTTGATTAAACATTAATAATCGGGATTATGTCCTTGAATTCTACTAGGGCCTATTTTGGGTCCTCACACTAGTGGCAGCTATTGTGACACCCCTATTAATAGCAAATGTCAAAAATGACGCTATGAATGGGATAGAAGAAGATACTATTTAAGGTCATCCTAAACATGACTTCACAACTGATGAGTGTAAAGAATTATGGGTCCCTTAAGTGTTAAAGAATCTTATGCCAAAGGAAGAGAACACAACCATGAAAAAGATGGAAGAAAAGTTAAAAGCCTTGACCAAAATGTTGTCATTTAGTGATACGGATCCAAGAGGGCTCTCTTATGCCAATGAAGATGGGCAACCTTATGACTTTCAAATGGGTCTAAATGGAGTTCAAACACATAAATAAAAGATCCAAATGTCATTCGGGTGTGCTCCAATTTATAAGAGGCAGATTTGGTGCTTTACCATTAATTTTGGGCTTATACAACTTTGGGCTTTAATAATACAAGTCATGTGCCTCATTTAAAAGTCACATAACTCATTTAAGTTGTAAATGTGGGCTTAGGCGTGTGGGCTTCCTTTTAAAGGGATTATTTAGTTATTTGGGTTATTAGTTAGTCTTTTATTTTGGTTAGTCTTTTATTTTGGGCTTCAAATTTGTCACTTTACCTTGGGAATGATGAGGAACCCCAAGGTTAAAGAACCCAAAACCCCTTGAACATACACTTTGAACTCAAAACGCAAAGAAGACAAACACCCTCCCTATTGAACCCCCAAACAACACGTGAATGGAAACGCAAATAATCGGGATAATAAGAATAGGAACACGCCACAATCAAATGATTGATAAGTAATCCTAATTCTTGATGCAATAGAAAAGAAAGCAAGCAAACTCTTAATCTCTCTAAGAATTTCGGCTAAGCCAAGAGAAAACTCTCAAAAGTTTATAATTTGATTCAATTGATATATATCCGTCTTTACAAGTTATAATAACCTATTTATAGCCTCCAAACCCTAAGGGAATGGGTATACATAAGTCCAATAGGTTTAAAACACTAAATTCAACCTAAAATAAGCTAAAACAACTACTTAAAACCCTACTAAGGTAAAGTGACGAATTTGAAGCCCAAAATAAAAGACTAACCAAAATAAAAGACTAACTAATAACCCAAATAACTAAATAATCCCTTTAAAAGGAAGCCCACATGCCTAAGCCCACATTTACAACTTAAATGAGTCATGTGACTTTTAAATGAGGCACATGACTTGTACAATTAAAGCCCAAAGTTGTATAAGCCTAAAATTGATGGTAAAGCACCAAATCTGCCTCCTATAAATTGGAGCACGCCCCAATGACATTTGGATCTTATATTTATGTGTTTGAACTCCATTTAGACCCATTTGAAAGTCATAAGGTTGCCCCTCTTCAATGGCATAAGAGAGCCCTCTTGGATCCGTATCATTTAGAGAAGGGGTTAGCCATAAAGACATTGATTTGGACTTTTTTAGTTTTAACCTTGTAGGTCTTTCTATTGCCTAGTACAGTAGTTTGTATAGAAGGATTAAAAAAAACACTACTAAAGGTTAATAGAGGAGTTCTTTAAGTAGTATAATTGTAAAATAGGTCAGATTATTATTATGCCTATCACTAACACATGGGGTATAAAACTAATTACTACCATATTTTTTAGGGATCATATCCAAGATTTGATTCATTCCCAACAAATACCTAATCCAAATAAAGGACTAAGAAGAGGGATACTTATAATGTTGTACCACCACTTGTCTTTATGGGTTGGGTATGGGTTACTGGAGTGGTATGTTCTAAAGGATTTATATGGCAATGACTACTTGGCTATCACCATAAGGCTTGAAAGAGTGAAGACAGTCCAAATACAAGCATAGAGGAAACAATAGAAGCAAAAGAAATTAGGGAATCTATTCAATTGGTAGATATATATGACACAGATAATGAAGCTAGGTTAGCTCGCTGGAGAAGAATTAGAAGACATAGGAAACTGATGAAGGTGAGAAGGAAGTTGCAAATGAAAATATGGTTCAAAATGTCACGAGAAGTGGTAGGGTTGTGCCTAAAGTTAAAAGACAATAAAAGCCCATCATACCTATAGAAGAAGAAGCAGATGATAACTTTGTCCTTAAGCAATTTAAGAAGGCACCTACTTAGATTTTAATTTGGGACCTATTAAGGCAATCACCTACCTATAGGAAAAAATTTGTAAAAGCTTTATATGAATCCAATAAGGCTACAACCTGATCTCCTTCCAACCTCCAAGAAATGGTGAAAGAAAATTTTAAGGAGAAAATTATGTTCACTAATGTAGATCCGTCGTTGCAAGGATGTGAGCATAGCTACCTTTTGTACATCAAGGCAAAGGTTAATGGCAAGCATACCACATGTGTGATGGTGGATGATGGCTCTTCTATTTATGTGTGTTCTTTCATTATAATTATGTCGTATGGTATTGATGAGAGACCATGCTTACAAATTCTAAGCTTACTATATAATGGCTTATGAGAAGTCTAATAAGCAAGATGTTAGCACTTTTAGAGCATCAATTAAGACAGGGCCTATCAAGATAGAGGCAAAATTTGCAGTGATTCAGATTCAATCTAATTTCTCTCTATTATTGGGATGACCTTGGTTTCATAAGTTAGGGGGTTCCTTTAACCCTTCTTCAAATGGTTCAAATTCAACATGAAGCAGGTATGGTTACTATTAAGGTAGCAAAGGAGGATTTAGAATCTACTATGAGTATGTAATTAGCAAATCCAATGGGTTCCACATAATAGGGGTTGGTATTAAAAAAGAGGAACGAATTTCACTAGCCCCTAAGTCATAAATAAGATGAAAAATAATAGCTATCTTTTAGGAGAAGGACTAGGGAAGAACACTCTCAGGAGACCCACTTGCCCATTACTTATTTTTGTTAGAAGGACAAAAGAAGTCTAGGCTATTGCAAGAACCATATTGAGAAGAAAGTTAACCTGTAACTTAAAAGGATTCCTTATATCTTTGAGAGCTTTATGCCAGCATCCCAAGAAAGTAAGTACCATGGGACAGCCAAGCCTATAATTGTTCAAAGGAAGATTGTCCCTAGATTTGAGATATTTGATGATGTTTTCAACTAGTTAGCTGGGACCATCAAGCTTGTACTTGGATTATAGGATTAGGAGATTGTGTTAAGCTTGCTAATTTGGATTTAAGTCACCCAAAGGATGTATTGATGCTGAATTGCTGGCCATCAGGTCTACAAGGAAAAAGAAGATTGAGTATGAAGTTGCACCTCTTGAGGAAGAGACTCCACCATCGGCTCCAGTAGTGAAAGGGGAAGACCATCTGCTACTACATCAGCTACCCTTAATTTAGATAATGATTTCATAGTTGATGTAATTTATATTCTTGATTTTTTTTTGTGATAATGTACCTTTATCTACTAAAGTTAATAAGATGAATAACTTTGCTTATTTGTACGATGTCTCATTTGATTGCATCATGCATAATCATAATCATAACACATTCATATTTAACATTACTTTAACAAGCACTACTCCAGTTAATATCGGTATACAAGATAACTCGAGACAGATCTTGATTTCATATGATGTAACTACTAAAGAAAGGATAAAATTTGAAAATATATTAAGAAAATATGAATGTCTTTGCTTGAACCTATAAAGACTTGTCTAATATTAATAAAGAAGTTGCAAAACATGCCATTCCAATGTATCCAAATAGTAAGCCAACCAAACAATAGCTTTGAAGACTCAAGCCGAAGTAGGTATAAAAGGTAAAAGAAGAAGTAAACAAGGAGATTGAGGCCATGTTTCTGGTGGAGGTTCAATAACCTATATGGTAAGCCCATGTTGTCCTTATCACTAAAAAAGATGGAAAGGTATAGATGTGCATCCACTATCGGGATTTAAAAAAACATGCTAAAATGATAACTTTTTGCTCCTACATATAGATTTGTTGATTGACAATGCAACAAAGTGCAAGAAGTACGATTTTATCAATTTTGGGCTTATATTTATGTGTTTGAACTCCATTTAGACCCATTTGAAAGTTATAAGGTTGCCCCTCTTCAATGGCATAGGATAGCCCTCTTGGATCCGTATCAACTAACCCTGATTTCATGGCTGATTCTAGATCCATAAGCCATTTGTAAAACGACATATATAGTCAAAGTAATCATATAAAGTCAAGCATGTGACATTCAAAGGTATTTCAATTTGACAAGTTACCAAGTGAAATGGAAAAAAAACCAAATCCTAAATTAGAATTGACCTCAACAAAGAGGCAGAAGATTAGAAGAAATAGCTCACCTGATTCGTATTAACTAAAATAGCTTAAATTGCTTGAGAATCTTTAAAAGTGCAATCCTTGGTCGAAACAATCAAACAACTGGTATCCTGTCTAGAGATATGATCTTGTGCCTAAATAAGAGATTCCACCAATTACTTTTAAGATAAAAATTGAACATCATAAGTTTAAGATTAAAAAATTAGGCATATGAAGTCTAACCAAATTGTAATGTCATGATATAGGTAGTCCTGAACAATAGTTTCACTCATGTTTAGTGCCATATTTTTTTTAAAAGAGAAAACATGAGATTTTACTTGCTTAATTGGATTATGCCCTCATTTGTGTGCTGATATATATAAAAATAATTCTTTTACATAGTAATAATTTTGTATAATTAATTTGATCCATAAGTAAATACACATGTGCCAACACTAAGATGATGAATAAAAAAAATAAAGCTAAAAATTAATTAAAAATAAAAAGTGGAGAAATTTAAAGTAATAGTGAAATATTGTTGATAATAAGTACAAAAACAAGAAACATAATAAAAAATGACAAGTATAGCACCAAGGAAGTTATTTAACATCTAGAAATTAAGGCAAACTCTCATGAGCAATGTTAAACATCATTAATCTAATAAAAATACTTACTCGATTAACCATTTAAAAAATTCATTACATAAAATATTTTATGAAGCATAACATCACTAAAATTAAAATATAAATTTTATAAGTTTATAATTAAAAATACAAAGTATAAACTTAAATTAACCCCTCTGAATTATCAAATCAAATGAAAGAGTGTTGTCTTGAGTACTTGTCTAAAATAAATTATACTAACAATGAGACATACAATCAATGGCCAAAAAATAGGGATGATTGAATATTCAAAGTAAAAGTCCAGAAATAGTACAACATGCTGCTAATGGTGTGGGCGCATGGAGATGCCAACATAAATTAAATCTAATTCTCAACCTAGAACCCAAATTAACGGAGCAATTTTTTTGTTAAGTTTAAATGTCATCATTTTCTTTTAATTACATTTTATTACTTTAGAAACTTGTAGTGAATGAAACTTCATTATCTTTCTCTTACGTCTAAATCATCACCCACTATTGCTTTCACCCTTTTCCTTTATTCTTGAATTCTAATTTTTTTATAATATGATTGATTTTAGAGCACCAAAGAAATTAACACAGAGATTCAAAAGAGCCTATAGCTAGCTCATAAAAAAATAGAGACTGCACCGATATCACTCTATAATAGACTAATACCATCAATCGTTAAATCGACAGGAAGAGATGAGAATATGTTACTGCAACTACAGAATTCAATACATACCCGATGCTTTGCACCATGCCTCTCCAAAAGTTTGATCAAAACATGGTTTTTGCATTATATAGCATCTGCAAGAGGCTATTCAAGCAAACACCAATCAATATGGAAGTATATAGCATCTGAGATTCATAGTAAATTTCTTGAAATAGGACTGGATAGATACAAAATCTTCTTAAAAGCAATGTCATTTCTTTACCCTTATGAGTTTTGAAGCTATTTCAGGAAAATAAAAAGAAAAGAATCTTTCCAAAAAACCATAAGTAAAAGTACCAAAATAAACAATAAAATTCATAAAATATCATCAACCAATGACCCAAAAATTCAGAAGAAATTGAAAATCAATATCTTGTTAGTTCATACCATGCTACCTTCATGATATTTAGTGTCAATCTTAGCTTTACAGTTAAGCTATGGTTCCCTATTTTTTCATATTTTTCAGGTGGTCGATCACTGACTGTAATCACGAGATCCATTAGAGGAGTATCAGACTAGAAAGTTATATTTTTCTTTTCAACTTTTTAGCATTTTCTTAAATTGGGAAATTAAGGTTTTATTATCACTTCCAATGGGAAAAACCTTAACAAAAAAATTAAGCATGAGATCCATAATTACTACATCAACAATATATATGTTAAACCTAGATCTATTTCTCCTAACTTAGGATCTAAATGTTAAAGCCCCAAATTTTACCAAAATCCCTAAATCTAAATGTTAAACCCCCAAATTTACCAAAATCCCGAGATCTATTTCTTCTAACTCAGGATCTTCAATTTTCCATCACAAAACCAAGATTGAAGGGTGAAATAGGACTCCCCTAGGTATTATGAGATGAAAAACAACTAGCAATGGCAAGAGAGTGGTTGCACGACAGTTATTATTGTGGAAGCGACAATAGCAGCTCACATCGACACGATGACAGCAGCTGAGCGAAGCTTTCAATGGGAATAAAGAAGAGAAACAAAGGAAGCAAAAGAAAAAACGACAGAAGAAAGGAAATTATTGTATGGCTTCTGGAATAGGCAATGGTGATAGAGAAATAAATTAAAGTCTAAATCAAAACAACACAGTTTTTACAAAGTATAAATTTACAGATAAAATTGATTTTTCTTAGGTAAATTACCGACAAAAAATTTCACCGTCAGTAATTTACCTGCGGAAAATGAATTTCGTCAGTAAATAACTACAAAATTCATTTTTTATAGGCAAATTACCAACGGAAAAATGTTTCATCGGTAAATTACCTATGAAATTCTATTTTCGTAGTAATTTTTTGATGGAATTCTTTTTCCATAGGTAAATTACCAATGAAAAAAATTTTTGTTGGTAATTTACCTACGAAAAATGAATTTTGTCGATAATTAGCTATGAAATTATGTTTTCGTCAGTACATTATCGACAGACATAATTTTTCGTCGATAATTTACCTACGAAAAATTATCAACGGATTCAACATATCGTCAGTTAAATTCATGTATACCGTTGCAATCAACATTTTTTCCAACAACTTTCCCTACGGAAAATATTTTTTCGTCGATAATTAGCGACAAAAAATTTTTCATCGGGATTTTGGATTTTTCTTGTAGTGATATATGTGCTTGAATGTTCTATTCTTCATTGTGCTTATTCATTTATCTATTTCATTGTTAAGCATTTTATCATTTTACTTCATTTGAATGGATAGTTATTAAACTTGGAATATAATGGGTATTTGCATGCTCTGTTTTTGCCTTGTATAAGCTATGAATTAAAGGAGATTGGATTCCAAAATAGAGGCATTTGGTTCATGGTTTGTGCATTGCTAATTCTAGAAATAGTTGAATGATTGATTGCTATTGAATTAGTAAGGTCCGAAATAGGATACTAGTTTATGCCTATATTTTGGGACGCGAGCTTATGTTGTCTATCAAATAGGCTCCGAAATAGGATACTGGGTAGTTAGAATAATAGGCTCCGAAATGGGATAATAGGGGTTTAAATGGGTTGTCCATATTTGAGACATATGACTCCTTAGGCTTATGCTTATTGCATTAGATATTGGGAGGAGTATAGTACCTTTTCAATGTTTTAATTTTTAATTTATTTAGTTTTGTTGTTTATTTATTTTGTTAATTAGATTTAAGATATGCTCTCAATCAAAAACTTGAGAATTTATTTCAGATAAATTTTGCTTAGCTCTAGATATCTAATTGAATAGCCTTTTATCCTTTGGTTTTGATATTCTAGGGTCTTAAATATATTCCCCTATATTACTTATTGATCTAGTGCACTTTAACAAGTTTTTGGCGTCATTACTTGGGATTAATGGTGTTATTTGTTTGATATATTTATTTGAGGTTTGTTTGAGACTTTTATTTTTCTCTGTTTCTGATTTGGCATTATTCGTTTTAGGAAGATTATGATTCATTTTCAAATGATGTGTGGTACTATCCAAGGTGATGAATTGGTTTTATTAGGAGCATAAGTGGAAGAGCTGAGGAGTAAAATACGAGAAATGTAGTACTCATTTCAACCTTTAACATTCTACTCACCTCCATCTTTTGAAGATCCTAGCACACAATGGATATCGCAAGAGTCATATGCCTCCAAAGTTTAAGTCCTCATTGAATTGCTTGAAAGCAAGGATAGGCAATTAAGAACTGAAAAAGAAGAATGGATGGCCATAATTAATTCTAAAGTGCAAAAGATAAAGAATCTAGAGAAATTATTGAAGACTCAAGAGCATCTATTGAGAAGTTAAGAATCGGGAATCAAAAGTTTAGAATCCAAATTGGAATTCATGAGTATTTTGGTGTAAAATTGAGCTGATGGCGATAATGAGAAGAAATTAAGTCATACATAGCTAGTGGAAGTGTTGGGTGCATCAATTGGAGGAGGGATCAATCATTGTTGAAGAAAAGGCCTACAACTTAGATGGTGAATTTCTATCTCTAGTGAAGGATTTTTCACTAAAAGAGCAAAAATTGTTCAACTCTAAAGTGAAAACACTGAATTTAATCCACTTAAAGAGTTAATTAAGGCTAGAAGAGCCAGAAGAGTACATTTATGAACAACCCGAGGTAGAGGGGTACTTCATTGAAGACATGGTGTTGCCCACGTTGGTGAATTTTGATACGTTTCTCCTACTGATGGGGGAAAATGAGGAGCAGAGTCCAGAGAGATCAACATTTGGATCACAAGCTTGACCTTCTGATAGTAACGAGAGTTGAGCTGGGACTTATTAAACAAGAACTAATTCTCTATCTCTACTCTTTAATTATGTTTGTTTTTGCTTTGAAGTTTCTAGTTTTTATTTGCATTTTTACTAATTGTGTTGTGATTCATTTGAGCATTGTGTTTTGCATGAAGAAGATTAGAATTGAGTATGTTAATGTGCATGAAAATGGTTGTGACCAAATCATCCCAGCCGTGTAGCAAGTGCATTTTTTATTCCAAAAAGGGGCACTCGGCCAAGACCATTGATCCTAATCGTGTGCAATGTGCAATTTTTGATAAGAAAGGTGCACCCATCGCCATATCTTGAGGAATTTCACTTTATTTTCTCCTCTTTTTATTTGCATTTTCAATACAAGTACTCCATTCCTTGTGCATTTAAATCAATTTTGGCATGATGAACATGAATCCACCGTATTTAGCTATTTTTGTGTTTTATTTTCTAGTAATTCTATATTTTGTGTTAATTTTGTATTTCACTTTACTTTATTACTATTTTGGTTTTAATTTATAATTTATGTTATTATTTTGTCATTTCTAGTTTTATTTTCAATTGTGTTTTGATTGTAGTTTAGTTGTGATATTTGTTTTTATGTGTTGTTATTACATACTTTTGCATCTTAGTTAGTTCACCCTCGTAGTTGTTCCTATTGTGAACAATCTTGAACTTAGAATTAAAAAGCCTTATTTAGATTAGTTGGAATAGCAAGAGAGTGGTTGATTGTTGAACAAATTTTTTTATCGGTTAGTTGCAATTAGATCAATATCAGTAAATCTCCTAATAAATGTGTACTTTAGGCCTATTTTTTTAAATAATAAAAACAAGTGCGTGAACCTGATGGAAAGGGAATTCTATAGTGCTAGAACCTTCCTTATCACCCTTCGAAGCAAGTAAGCAACTCAAAGTGAGATTAGAAATGACTTCAGCAATGCTTTTCTTGATGGAATTTTAGAAAGACCTTTTGACCTATCTTTGCTATATAATATCCCTTGCAATCCTTTTTGAGAATATTTGAGCATGCTAAATGTTTGCTAATTTTATATTTGTTGATTACATCTGCATTTTGATCCTTTAATCCCAAAAAGCCTTTGTCTTAGCCTTTTTGAGCTAGCAATTCTAGAAGTATGTGAGATACATTTTTCTTAGGAAGTGCTAGTGAGTAAAGGGGTATGCTTCAATTGTTAGATTGTAAGAGTTGGGGATACATTGCCAATATCAAGTGACATTAAGAAATTTTTCAGAATGTAGTTCCTATTTAAGAATATTTTTTGTGAGTCCTTGCTTATCAATTGTAAAATTAATTTCTTTAGCTATTTCAAAAAAAAAAGAGGAAAGGAGAATAAAGCTAGCAATCTTAGTTTAATCTGAATGTGGGATACTTTATGTATAGAGAAGAAGGATTTTAAGCTCTTTCACCATTAATTGAGCTATAACCTTAGTAAGAAATTTAGAGAGGATTCTTCTTCTTATTTGTGTTATTACTTTGAGAAATATTCTAAATTTTGGATATCTAAAGTTTGGCAATGATAATGAGTGAATAAAGGTAGAGTTGAAGTCTTATTTTTAGGAGAAAAGGTTGAGTTAAGGTAGAAATAGCAGTTCTAAATTGTTTATTTTAATCTTTTTTCATTGTTAGCCATACTACATTGTAACCTTTCAAGTACTAAGGATCTTATTTTGCTGAGAGTTGTGTGTAGAGATAACCTTCAGGTTCCAATGCTAAAGAAAAGGCCTATGGTGCCTCTTGAGTTTCAAGAACAAAATCATTTATGCAATTTTCTATACATTAATTCTTTTCTCAATTATCGGATTATGCTGGGAATTTTTGTTTTAAAAGTTGTTTTAAATTATTTTGGCCTAGTACACACACACAAGGAGATTTGCTAGTATATACATACTTATATTTATCAGTATGCACATAAATGTGTAAATATTTATGTATATAGACTAATAGATTTTCATGTAATTGCATAGTACGGTATTACATATCATGGTTACCCAAGACAGTCCAACTATCACATGCATACATTTCATAAATTATATTTCACTGAAATAATTTATAGCCAAAAAGAATTTAAGATAAATCAATATAATAGGCCATTCATCATGCTTACACTATATAAGTAAAGAAATCGATATATGTATTTCTTCATTTCGAGCACAGTTCTTAATCTTTAATCTTTAATATCCTGCACATGTACTCATTCAAAGGGTGGATAATGGGAGCAATGGATATCCGAAAGTATCAAATAATGGATATTTGAAGATATCAAACAATGGACCAAAAAAGGGCTGAGCTATGGTCCATTAAAGGAACAAATAATGGACCCAAATAGGGTTAACTATGGCAGCTACGACTATATCCCTCAAGGCATGCCTATTTAATCCACAACTGAACTAAAACCCGCTAGCTTAACCATTTTTTTATAACATCTTTGATTCAATATATTCTCAAAGTCACAATTTATACAAGAAGGCACACTATTCTTATCATAAATCAGTATTGAGCTTTAGGCTCTAGCATACATGGATGCCAATCATATGATCATATAGTTGCATCAACATTCATTCATCCATATGGTATTTGCATGATTATACAAACAATAAAAAAGTATAATAGTTTATTGATCTATCTCATCATAATCAACATTATGCATAAATTCACTAAGGCAATATGAAAATGTAGTTCTTACTACTAAAAGTCTTCATAAGGTTGAATACATGTCCATACATATACAACTTGAATCATGGCAATACATGTTTTTCTTACTCATACTTGTTCATATACTGAGTCAAACTACTTATCATAGCATAGTTACATCAACTATAAGATATTAAACTTGCGGAACTCATTGATAGTTCTCATTGGCATACCTTGTTGCTTCTTGATGTGAGTAGCTTCCATACGTCATCGTAATTATTCACATCAATACATAATCACCTAAACAACATTTAACCATCTATGATCAATATAATAAAATGAATGAGTTCATTTCATCTTAAGGTCATCACTTATTCTTATTTAACCCCTTATTTCACTTTTATAGTTTGTTAGATTGTAGACAATAGGTTATATACTCTAACATGATCATATATGCATCAATCATCTTGCTTGTACTTTGCAACTTATAACATTTTATATCCAGGCAAGTTTATGTAAGATTATTCCATTTCATACATCAGCACCTTATTTGTGGGGATGTGTTTAACATAATAAGGCATAGGGCATGAGCAAATAGACAAGTATGTTCCTTTATGTCAAGGCTATTCACTACCTTCCATTATGACTTGAAGCATAACCAAACTTCTATAGCCTCCTAACCAAGCATAAAATGTAATACCCCATCTTTTTTAACTTAGATATGTAACATTGTTACTATCATCTTATTGTCACTAGGATATATCATAGTATTTTATGCCATTGTATAGACACATCAATGTGTAACAATTAGGCAAGACAATTTATTTGATAGAGTACATATCTTATACCAACTTTATAAGACACATCAAATAGCATATAATTTCTTAAGGTTACTATGTTGCCTCTTACTCTCCTTATTTCTGTACCCAATACGCACCAAAACACATTCTAGCAAAATAATTCATACTAGCATTGCCATATGCAAGTCCCTTTAAATCAGCTTTCAAGTGAACCCCATAACTTAACTCAGTAGGTTTTATTACTCTAAAACTTCTCACCCTTTCAATATACATACATGCATACATAAGGATTCTCCAATTAGGTGACCATGCCATATATGGCATATTGGTGGCTTTAGGTGACTTACAACTTAGTTTAATCTACTCCCTCTTATAATAACATTTATGTCATTCAAATTTCGATAATATCTCATCTTATAGTTATACTTTTTTTAACTATATCTTTCTAAACTTTAGCATTGGGAATACTTCACATCTCTATTAATTCATCAATAATAAGATAACATACTACCCACCACTTTAATATACAATCATCATCAATATTATTCATTGCTAGCTTAATTCACCCTAATTATATAACTCTCTTCATAAGCTTATAGGCTACCCAATACTGTGTTTATAATTTATAAGTGATTTATTGTTTGGGTGAATGAGTATAGATAATTAGAGAGAGTACAGGTAACCATGCACTAGGAGAGGAAAGGCCATACTTAGTCATACACAGTGAAGAACTTAAGGATACTTGGCTGTGCAATGTAACAAGAGATGGGCCACTTGACCGTGCATTGCAAGAGGAGAAGGGACACTTGGCCTTTTAAGGGAAAATAAGGGATCGTGAGCGGTTGTTCAAGGAAGAATCAAAAGGCTTGATCGTCCATGCAAAGGAGAATAGAACTATTTCAAGGAAATATCAAGGGCCATGTGTAGCCATGCAAGGAAAAGCCAATGAGGATGTATGGCCATGCAGGGAAGTACCAAGTGATGTGCACGGTCGTGCATTGGGAAATCAAAGGGCCTAAGAGGCTGTACGAGGTAAGGGAGCTATGCACAGCCATGCATGCGAAAGAGAAGCACCAGGCTTCCGTGCATTGGATATTAGAAAGCATGGTTTAAAAGAAACCCAGATTATGCCGGTCAATATCTTAAATCCTAGATCTCAACCTAATAACTTATAGTAATGCTCATTAGACCTTAAAATCTACCCAAACTCATATACATTGCTAGATTAACTTTTAATTTCATAAAAAAGGACACACATACAAGAAGAGAGGGAAGTTCCCTTAACAACTTTTGTGAACAGTTTACTAAACCTAATTCCCATAGTAGTTATTGAAGCTTCATCTTCTCTAGCTCCTATGTCTGATTTCTTCCTTCCCAACGCTTGATCTAACTTTTATCTTTCTTTCCTTACACAAAAGAGATAACAAGCATGGTTATCCTCTCTCCAAACCCCTAACACCAGAAATCAAGTCCAAGATTTGGATGAGAAGGGTTGTAAAAGAGATAAAAGAAACGTTACCTTTAAGATGCTCCCTTACAAATCCTAAGGTTTTACTTTCTTCAATATGTAACCATAACCAAAGAAAGGGAGAGAGATTGCATCTCCCTTCTCTGCCCTTTTTCACGATCTCTACCTTCTCCAAGAAACTTTAAATGAGTGAGTGGGGTAAATATCTCACTAAGAAAATTCCAAAATTACCCTTATACACTAACAAAGTATAAGATTTATTGAATTTGGATAGAAATTATTGAATTCAAGCAAAACAAGGCAAAAAACACTTAAAATTACATCAAAATTGACTAAAAACTAGACACTGAATTAGGGTTATCACTCCCAAACCTTTATTAAATCCTCTTTTAATAAATCTAACTCTAGCCTATTCTTAATTCAAATTGTTAGTTTAAGTTAACTTTTGAATAATACATTATTGCCTTAATTTCCAAAACACAACCTTGCATCAACATGAATAAAATCAACTAAGAACATGCAAATCATTGGTCAAGATTGAATTAACAGTCAACCATTTAATCATAAAAGAATCATTAATTCAATAAAACTAAAGATAAGATTTAGCCCAACAATTAAGAAATAACACACTTGAATTAAATTTAAGCTCAAATTAGAGTTATTACAATAAAAGAATAAGGCTTAAGGTTCCCTTAGCAAAAGTAAGAAAAATTGCTCACTATTCATCATTGAAATAATTGAAAAACTAAAATAAAAGATAGGATACTCAAAAAGTCTTAAGCCTTATTTTAATGTCTTCATAAAATAGAAAAACGCAACTTTAAACCCTAAGATACTTCAAACCTTGAAACTAGGTATAAACTTTGAAGAAAATTGATGAAATCCCTAACTCTGATGCTAAGCATGCTTAAATACCCTAGAATGGAAGAGTTTAACTACCACCAAACTTCCTAAATCAATACATCGATAGAAATTGTAATCTTGATCAAGTGCCTCGATAGGGTTGGAATTTAACCCAACCGAGATGATGAAATTCTATTAAATTGGCCATATGCCTCGGTAAGCTTTGAATTCAACCCAACTAAGATGCTCATCTCTGCATTCTCTTCACCAAAACTCTCCTTTTAGACAACTCGGTTAGGTTGATTTCTTACCCTACCGAGTTGATTTGCTTTTTTCATTCAAACATTCCCTACAAAATGCCAAAATGCAATTGAACGTATACAAAATAAAGACTTGTAAAATTGAACATAAAACCAACTAATTCAACATTAAACAACTCCTAAATACACTAAAAACACACTAGGAAATATAGTTATAATTCAAAGCTACCAAATACCCCACACTTCAACCAAGAATCATGCAGCTTAAAATCATGTTTCACAATTGACAATAACACTTAATAAAATTTCAACTAGATCAAATTGAATCAAAAAACTACAAGCCAATTTATAAGTGTGTGTGTGTGCTAAACCAAAATATTTTAAGTCTTTAAAAAATAAAAACACCAATGTAATCTCATGGTGAAGCTTCAAAATTAATGTACACCTGAATGTACAAATAGTTTTGTACTTAAAACTTTGGAAACACCATAAGCCTCCCATTTAGCACTGGAACCTGAAGATCACATCCATTAAATGACTCAAAATCAAACATAGAATCACTAGGATTTCATTAGGTTGCAATGTGTTTAGTCCAATGGTTAATAGATAATAAATAATAGTAAACAAAAAGAATAGCCACTTTTTGATTGAATATACTAATATTTTACGAACTTCACTCCACTACATCAAAGGCTATATATGAGCATGACCAAGCACAATTGGCAACAAGAGATATGAACTAGCACTTCCTTAGGGACAAATAACAAGAGCAAGATCAAAGAAGCTTAAAGAATTCCTAAAAGTATTCATGAGACCTTATGTGGAGAAGATGCAAGTTCAAGAAGAAAAAGAAGCTGAATTGGACTATAGAGACAAGTTTAGGTCGAATGGTGCAATAGGCCTTCAAGTACATTATTTAGTTTCTATACTTTATATAAGATGTAATTAAATGTATTTGGGTAGCCTAGAACCTAGAAAAATGAATTGGTCTAGTTTTAGTGGAGTTTGTTTTATTTTGGGCTTATTTTACTATTTTAGGTAGTTTAAGTGGGTAGGCTAAAGTTGGGCTTATCCCTTCCAAAGAGTTTGTCCAAAATAACTATTTGAGGCATATAATCCACTTTTAGCCGAGTTTAGGCCTATGTTCATTCCTTCTTTTCTTAGTATAATTATCAATATTTATCACTAGCTTTTAGGATTATTTTTAGACTGTATTTATCTTTATTTCTTCATGTACTTAGTCCATATTATGGTCAAATACATGTATATAAAAAGCTTAGGAATTATCTTTGTTACTTGTTTCATTATTTATCTCTTAGAGTTAGTGTTTGATTTTAATTCATCTAGTCGACCTACCTTATTTAAAGGGATGAATTCTTCATTTGTAACACACTCAATTTTTTATTAATGAGAATTTTCTTTTGCTTGGACAAATTTGTGAGAGTTAATTTATTATTGATTCTTACTATTGCATGATGAATTAGACTTAGGCTATTTGCATGATTAATGTATGCTTAATGCTTCTTCCTTTCTTTTTAAATTAATCTATTATGAGTATATCTAATCAATCATATTTAGAGGTTCTTTAGATTTGGGGTTTATTATCTTGTTATGTCCAATATTCATTGACTATTGGTGTTCTAGTTTGGCATTTAGGCTAGGGTTCCACATCAATTGTTATCAGAGCACAGGCGAAGGGGTAAAATAATAACAGTCCTTTAATTGTTCTTTTAAACATTAATTTTCTATTTTGGCCGAATAGGATCTTTGTGAGGCCCCAGTGTCGGCCCTAACTAGATTATGGAAAATTAGCGAGGATTATGGTTAAATAATGTGAAATAAGATTAACTTAACTTTAATTACGGTAAATTAATCTTAACCTAGGATGAGTTATTTTGATGGAAACTAAGCTCAAGGATTCTTGAAAATTGAACTAGAAAAGTCACATTCAGTGTAGTGAGAATTCATCCTAGGATTCACTAGACTTAGTAGCCCTGTTTTACCTATAACATGAGTTATAGAGATTGAAAGCAAGTGATTTTAGTTGGGTTAGAAACTAGACTCATATACCTATATTTCTTATGAGAATTCTAAGACTAAATCTCCCTATAAGATACTAAAAATCGAGCTTCAATCCTTACTATGTTTGATGTCCTATTATTGGGAATAATATGTAGTTTTTCTTAGATATCTCAAGATTTAGAAGAGAAAATGAGATGATTTTTACTGTTCTAGAAACTAAAAACATAGAGCAACAACTTTATAGAGACCATTTAGCCTAGAAACCTTATTTACTATGTGAAATAGTTGATATAAAGTCGGATAGAATTACTACTTAATAGTCCACTCGGTGGAGTGACTTTCCACTCCACTCAGTAGCAACCCACTCGATAGTGTGACCCTTCCACTAGAGTAAAATCATCCTCCATCGAGTGGTTCTTTGCTACCTAGTCACTCAGTAGAGTGGAACCCTTGCTCCATTGAGTTACTAGCCATAGTTTTGTTCAGTTAGATTTCTTCTCTTGCAATAGGACTTAATCATAAGATTAAATTGTTTTGAAATAGTTTATGATGTATTATAACCAATGTGGTTTTCTTAATTACTCAAGCTTGGTATGCATATCGAATGGTATAAGAAGATAATAATTTATAGTGAGGAAATGGTAAAGATAACTAAAATGGGTTGCAATATTATCTTTACAGTTCAGAAGGTATGGTTACCCTAAGTCGTGATATAGTATCATCTTAATTCTAATTAATATAGTTTTGGGTCATGTTGAATAATAAAAATTCATCGTATTATCATATTGACAAATTCATACTAAGTAACTATCGTTCATGATCTAATAGAGTATAAAAGGGTGTTATAATGTTATAAATTGAAGTAAGGAAAGGACTAGTTAATACAGTATCACGCTAATAATACAAATGCAATATAAGTATGTAAAGATTGGAAATTGCCTTCAAATATAATGAATTAAGGAATATTGAAAAAGGGATTGTCTATCCTTGACAACCTTTGATTGATGTTTAATAACTTAATGAATACCAATATTAGTGACAAATTAGATATTGTGGTATGCTTTTGGCTCTTATGATATTGTAAGGAAATCAACGATTAAATGCCATGTTCTTACACATGTTTGCTTTGGTATATGGTGTTAAAGATTATGTATATGGAACAACGATATTGAATCTTTATGCATGTATAAGCGCTAAGACAATACAAAATGGAATGAATAGGTGGTGATCTTAGGTTTGGTGCATGTTCATTGGATGTGATACACTTAATACATGTATCTAACGTGTTGGATGAGTGTGAATGTGAGATTACATTGAGTATAATGAAGCAAGAAAGATGGTTATGAAGGACCATATAGGTATGTTCTCCTGAAGTGATTATGTTTTTACCGGCTATTTCATGCATTTATAGTTGGCATGATGAAATAGATCGATTGCTATAAAGGCTATGCATTTTTATTGTTTTGGCATAATGTTGCAATTATTGTGATATGAAATAAATGAATATTTATGCAATTTCATGTTTATGCAATTTCACATTCTTTTATATTGTGGCTCTAAGCCAATAATGTTTTGTAAAAGGTTTATGATTAGAATCTAAAGATGTTCATTGGGTATTGTTTAGCCTGTGAGTCTTAGTTCATTTGTGAATTAGACAGGCATGCCTAGAGGGATACAATTGTGCTGCAATAGCTGACCCATTTGGGTCCATTGTTTGTTCCTTTAATAAAACCATATCTCAGCCTTTTTCGGTCCATCGTTTGATATCTTTGGATATCCATTGCTTGATACCTTCAAATATCCATCATTAATACCAATTGGTATCCATTGCTCTTGTCAACCACCCTTTGAAATAGTACTTAAGCAAGCTATTAAAGATTGTGAAATATGCTCGAAATAAAGAAACACATACATCAGTTGCTTCACTTAAGTAATGTAAGCATGATGAATGGCCTATTATATTGTTTATCTTAAATTCATTTTAGCTATAAATATTTCAATGAAATAAAATTCTATGTTTATTACTATATAATTTCGATATCTTATGATAACCATGAGGGGTTGAGGTTTTCATGTAAGTGCCGGTGTGAGTTGGCTCAACCAATAGGTTCCATGGTGAATAGATGGGCCCCAAAGCGTACAATATTGTACTAGCAGTTGTACGGATTGTAACATACACAATGGATTTCATGTGCTTGAAATTTATAAAACGTATGCTTGTGATATTGGGATTTTGTTGGGTAATTATGATATGTAATGCTATTCTCAATAACGACATGCAAATTTATTAGTCTATATGCATAAATGTTCACACATTTATGTGCGTACTGATAACTCTGACATAAGCCAAAGGATAGAGTATGACATAATAATGAGTTTATGATATTTAGTTGTCATGCCAAGATAGTATTAAGGAATATATGATTATAACAGGAATCGTGAATTATAAATGTATTTCGTACTTAAGATTATGTGATATATGTGAACTAATTATGCCTAAAAATATCTCTTATAGATGTTACATGACATATGCCCTCCTATATGCTTTGAATGAACAACGAATGCATATCTTATGTAACCAATGTGATTAAATGCATATGATTGAAGTTTTGGGTAGTTTATCAAGTAAGAGGTGTGCTAATAAAAATGAATTGATAAGTCTTCAGGAACTAGATGAGTTCACATAATGCTCTAGATTGTGGTAAGCATGGTATTTATTGTTAAGGTTGAAGATTCCTCTAGATCATTCATCATGAAATAATTAATATTGTGTACTCATATGTTTTCAATTTGTGAAAGCTGGTAATGAACTGATGATATTTTGTAGGAGTTTGTCCATAGAGTTTTGTGTTTTCCCCACTAAGCTTCATAGCTTATCATGGGTTTGTTTATTAATGTAGATCTCAGGATAAGCTCCATTTTTGATCGATAGCTGTAGTGAAATGACCCATATGAGGATAAGATCTGGTAGGTTATAGTTGTCCTTGGGGTTTTCATAATGTATTAAAGGCCATTTACGTTATGTCTCCTTATTTTAGAGTTTGAATTGGTTATATTGTGGCATGTAATTAAGGCCTGTATTATAATAATAATAATAATAATAATAATAATAATAATAATAATAATAATAATAATAATAATAATTATTATTATTATTATTATTATTATTATTATTATTATTATTATTGTTGTTGTTGTTGTTGTTGTTGTTGTTGTTTCTGCATGATCTTTACTAGATTTATGTTGGTATTGATGATTCTACATGTCTTACAAATTAGGATGTTACAGTTAGTTGTATAAAAACACCCAGGTTTAGTCTTTTCTAGGCAATATGAGAATAGGAATTTGTTTTCGGAAGTTTAATGGGTTGGCCTAGAGCATATATCAATATTCTGTGTTACTGCGAATTGAAAATTTGATGACTTCTATAGATGGCTAATTTTTGGTTTTGTCTATATTAGAGTACAAGTAAGATTTTGGTTCAAAAATAGTTAGATAATGTTGAATGAATTGCCAGCATCTCCCATCTTCTGATGTTAGAAGTGCTTAGGTTCATTTATATTCTAAGATTGAAGGATAGTATAACATAAGTATGTTAATTGATATATCTGAATTGCTCTATTATGGTATTTGAGGAACAATTTTATATATTTAGGAGAGCTTTTGATTTTTGGCATTTTGATGATACGAAGTCACGGTTTTTAATATGCTCTTTATATTTGTCAGAGTTTCTCAATCAGCATGGGCAATTGAACATATTTAATTATATTGGGATGGGATAGAATATGTATAGTACATGAGAATACACATTGGTATTCTATTGCATACATGAAATCATTCACGCATTGCATAACATCTAACACCATCTAATAATAGATTAATACTATCATATCATATTTTTGGCCCAGTTGAAAAGGAAAACTAATTAGAAATATAATGAGCATAAAAGTAATCAGACACCAAGGAAAGGTATCATTATTACAAAAGGATGAGTTAAATTATAGTTATAAAAGACTTATGGTCATACTTGTTTATAGTTAAAGTAGAGTTTTGCAAAGTTCATAGCAAAGATGATACTGACTACTATTTTTAATTTTGAGGATGAAATTATTTAAGGGGGAGAGATTTGTGAGGCTCTAACCTTGGCACTAACTGGATTATGGAAAATTAGCAAGGATTATTGTTAAATAAGATTAATTTGCAGTAATTAAAATTAAGTCCCATATGGGGTATTTTGGTAATTATGCATGTGTATTAAATGGCTATAGTTATAGTAAGTACTTATGGTTAGTGATGCAATTGAATTAAATTAGAAGTTTGGGCTTAAATTGTAAGAATTATATGTTAATGGGGGTTTAAATGTATAAGGGTAATTTTGAAAATTCCATTAGTGGGATATTTACCCCACTAACTCTTTAATAGCTTCTTGGATAAGGGACTGTAATTGAGATGAGTGGTGGAAATCAGCAAGGAAAAGGGGGAGATCCAACCTCATCTTCTCCTTATCCTTCTCTTTCTCTCTTTCTTTCTTTCTTTCTTTTTCTCTAGTTTCAAGTGGAGATTTGCATAGCTTAGGGTTTGATGAGTTAGTCTCTTAAAGGGAATGAAGCAATAAAAAAATAAAGAGCTATGGAAAAGGATTTAAGGCTTCAATCTCGTATATGGTAACATTTATGAATTTGAATGTGTATTCTTATGTATGTGACATGGATAATGAAATATTTTAACCTAGGATGAGTTATCGTGATGGAAACTAAGCTCAAAGATTCTTAAAAAATGAACTCAAAAAGTCACCTTCCGTATAGTGAGAATTCATCCTAGGATTTATTGGACCTAGTAGCACTATTTTACCGATAACTTTAGTTATAGAGACTAAACGTAAGTGATTTAAGTTGGGTTACAAACTAGACTTATATACCGATGTTTCATACGAAGAAGTCTAAGACTAAATCCCCCTGTAAGATACTTAAAATTGAGCTTGAATCCTTACTATGTCTGCTTCCCTATCATTGGGAACAACATGTAGTGTTTTTTGGATATCTGGAGATTTAGAAGAGAAAATGAGGTGATTGTTATTGTTACAGAAACTAAAAACAAAGAGCAACAACTTTATAGAGACCATTTAGCCCAAAAACCTCAATTACTATGCAAAATAGTTAATACAAAGTCAAACAGAATTGCTGCTCAATGGTCCACTCGGTGGAGTGACTTTCCACTCCACTTAGTAGCATCCAAACTCGGTAGAGTGAGTTCCACTCCACTAAGTAGCTACCCATTGTATTAGGTAGTAACTCATTTGGTAGGGTGGGATCTTGCTTTACTGAGTGGTTCTTGGCTACCTACTCACTTGGTAAAGTGGAACCCTTGCTCCACCGAGTTGCTGGTTACGATTTTGTTCAGTTAGATTTATTTTCTTGTAAAATGACTTAATCTTATATTGGACATGTTAAATTGTTTTTGAAATAATTTATGATTTATTATGACCAATATAGTTTTCTTAATTACTCAAGCTTGGTATGCATATTGAATGGTATAAGAAGTTAATGATTTATAGTGAGGATTTAGGTAGAGATAATTAAAATGGGCCGCAATATTATCTTTCCAGTTCAGAAGGTATGGTTACCTTAAGTCTTGATATAACATTGTCTCAATTCCCATTTATCTTATTTTGGGACATGTTGAATAATAAGAATTCACCCTATTATCATATTCAGGAATTTGTACTAAGTAACTGTCGTTCAAATGAATTGATGATCGATATGATTTAATAGACTATAAAAAGGGAGTTATAATGTGATAAATTGAAGAAAGGAAAGGACTAGTTAATACAATATCAAGATAATAATACAAATGCAATATAAGTATGTAAAGAATGGAAATTGCCTTCAAATATAATAAATTGAGGAACATTGAAAAAGGGATTGTCTGTCATTGTTAACCTTTGATTGATGTTTAATAACTTAATGAATACCATTATTAGTGAAAAATTAGATATTGTGGTATGATTTTGGCTCTTGTGGTATTGTGAGGAAACCAACGATTAAATGCCATGTTCTTATACATGTTCACTTTGGTATATGGTGTTAAAGATTATGTATATATAACAACGATATTGAATTTTTATGCATGTATAAGCACTAAGACAATATGAAAGGCATGAGTAGGCGGTGATCTTAGGTTTGAAGCATGTTCATTGGATGTGATACACTGAATATATGTATTTAACATATTGGATGAGTGTGAATGTGTGATTATTACCATGAGTATGATGAAGCATAGAAAATGGTTATAAAGGACCATGTAGGTACGTTATCCTGAAGTGATTATGTTTTTACCTGTTGTTTCATACACTTATAGTTGGCATGATGAAATAGGTCAATTGGTATAAAGGCTATGCATTATTATTATTATTATTGCAGAACCTTTCAATTACTATGATATGAAGTAAATGAACATTTATGCAATTTCATGTTTATGTGGTTTCACATTCTTGTATATTATGGCTCTAAGCAAATAATGTTCTATGAAAGGTTTATGATGAGAATCTATTCATTGGGTATTATTTAGCATGCGGTCTTAGTTCAGTTGTGGATTAGATAGGCATGTTTATAGGGATATAATTGTAGCTACCATATACTACAAGAAAAATGCAGTTTCCCGACGGAAATTCCCGATGGAAATGAGTAAACTTTCATAGGGAAACGAAAAATACCGATGGAATTTAGCAATGAAACCGATAAAGGGGAATCGATTGTAGGCATTTTTTTATGAAAATATTTTTATTGGTAAATTTATCGACGAAAAACATCAACCTTCGTTAATTACAATGGAAAGTACATATCAAAAAATTTTCATAATTTGACATATTGATCGACGGATTTAAAATTATGTGGGTATATTTACCAATGAAATAAGTATTTCGTAGGTAAATTTAATGAAGGAAATAATACCGTCGCTAAAGTTGCCAATGGTTTGTCATATCCCATCGGTAAATTAGTGATGGTATTTTTGCGTCATTAAATTTGGTCCTAAAAAAAATTAGCTACGAAATCATCCATCACTATTTCGTCACTTAAATTATTATCATATAATTCCAGCTATATAAATATTTAATAATATAGCTGCCAGCCACCGCAAAAGCTTCAAAACTTCATAAAATGTAAACATATAAATAGAGACATATTTTCAAAGACGTATAAATCCACCAATTTAAGATATCAAATTGGACAACTTTGAACATAAATGCAAAGCACTATTGCAAGAAGAAAATGTAAACATATACATAAAGACATAAATGTAAATATACAAACATAGATATCTAAATTAAAATGAGCATGGATAAGAAGATTAACATAAGTAAAGCCCAACTAGAATACGAAAAAAATTAATTTAAAGTATAGTGATATTATAAACTTATTTTTTCTTCTATTAGATCATCAAACACAATGAACATCAAATGTACAATAGAATTGATGCAATAGGAGTTCACATTGCATGATTGTGTCTCTATGCATACATGTAAATCGAATATGTTTTTGCTACTAGCAAGCATTGATAGTTCCAAAAGATATTATGTTCATAGCATATGGAAACTGGGAGAAGCTAAAATGGTAAAATAGCATCATATATATCCTACAAATGTAACTAGGTGCTCACTATTCCAAAAACAAACGTAACTAGGAGTTATGCTATTTCAATTTCAACAACTTTTTGGTAATATGTCAATTATACTTCAATGGGCTAACTGGTTTACGGCCACTTTGTATACATTTACTAAAAACTTAAGAACTAATAACCTTCCAAAAATTGTCATATTTCCTAAAAATGAGTTTAGGTGGACCATGAAACTGTTAGTGTATAAAATTCTTCTTAATGCAGTTGCTCATACTGTGATAGTACTTACGGGGATTATTTAGGTCAATAAACAATTAACCAACCACCTAAGTCAAGGGTCACAGCATGAATGAATATTGTACTTATTTGTTATGCAGCAGAAGGAGATTGACATAAGTATTTTAGCTTTGAGATAGGAAGTGGTATAAGGTAGATAGGAAAACCAAATCACAGGATCATTGAAACTACAAAAAATAAAAGACATGTAACACCCTAATCAACTAACCATGTATAAACATTAATCATCATCATAACCTAGCAAAGATAAGGCATGGATAATAATAAACAGCACATGCAATAATTATTACATGCCACAATAACTTAAAACGAACTTATGATTAAAAGACCTATCATAATGCCAAAATACATAATGGAATCCTCAAGGGCAACTGTACTCTGTCAGATCTTCTCTTCAAAGGTTGACTAGCCACCAACTATCGATCCACTAGAGCTTAGCCAGTACCTACACGGATAACAAACCCATGCTAAGCTATAAAGCTTAGCGGGGAAACCAACTCCAAGGATAAATTCGAATAAATTATCAAAAAAATTACCCTTTTTAATTTAAGGAAAACATATAAGTAAACAATAGTAACGATCTCACCCTTGCTATACCAAAAGAACTCACAATCCTAAACATGAACATTATTCTTTCAATAATCTAAACCTCCTGGTAAATGATAATACAGCTTTCATTGTAAGCATTTAATAACATTTATCATGTATGATATGCCTTTAATGTTCAATCCAAGCATAAGGATATATATATATATATATATATATATATATATAACAATTGCTTCACCTATGTAATGTGAATATGATAAATGGCCTACTATATTACTTGATTGAATTCCTTGTTGGCTAGAATGATATAAATGAAATGTAGTTCTCTGCTCTGTACTATATTGCTAAGGTGGCATGACATATGTGAAGTATTGACGCCTAAAATATCTCTTATAGATGATGTATGATATCTGCACTCCCTTATGCTTAGATTGAACATTAAAGGCATATCATACATGATAAATGTTATTAAATGCTTACAATGAAAGCTGTATTATCATTTACTAGGAGGTTTAGATTATTGAAAGAATAATGTTCATGTTTAGGATTGTGAGTTCTTTTGGTATAGCAAGGGTGAGATCGTTAATATTGCTTACTTATATGTTTTCCTTAAATTAAAAAGGGTATAATAATTTTTTTGATAATTTATTCGAATTTATCCTTGGAGTTGGTTTCCCCACTAAGCTTTATAGCTTAGCATGGGTTTGTTATCCATGTAGGTACTGGCTAAGCTCTAGTGGATCGATAGCTGGTGGCTAGTCAACCTTTGAAGAGAAGATCTGACAGAGTACAGTTGCCCTTGAGGATTCCATTATGTATTTTGGCACTATGTTAGGTCTTTTAATCATAAGTTCATTTTAAGTTATTGTGGCATGTAATAATTATTGCATGTGCTGTTTATTATTATCCATGCCTTATCTTTGCTAGGTTATGATGATGATTAATGTTTATACATGGTTAGTTGATTAGGGTGTTACATGTCTTTTATTTTTTGTAGTTTCAATGATCCTGTGATTTGGTTATATATATATATATATATATATACACATACATACATATATCTTTATTTAATAGTACATGGCTGAATCTTTTAACTTTTAAAAGCCTGCCAAAGTACTAGTTCAAAGGGTGGATAACGGGAACAATGGATACTGCAGGTATCAAATGATGGACCCAAAGGGCCGAACTATGGTTCCATAAAGGAACAAAGCAATGGACCTAAACGGGGTCAACAATGGTTCCAGTAAGGAACAAACAATAAACCCAAACGGGCCAAACGATGGTTCCATAAGGAAAAAAATCCAAACAGGGTCAACTATGGCAGCTGCTGAATCCCTATAGGCATGCCTATCTAATCCACAACTGAACTAAGACCCGCAGGCTTTATCACTTTAAGAACATATTGAATTCATCATATTTTTGTTAGAGAGTATGCCCTAGAGCCCATGTAAAAGGGATGAATTTCATATGTATGAATTTATATTCTTAATAAAAGGCATTATTCATTAATTAATGCTATGTTTAAATACATGAGTTTGTAAATCTTAAATTAATAAATGAAGTCCTTGATATTATAAACACAGTGCAAAGACAATCATGAAAGTGTTCATGATATAAGGTGTCTATTGCACGCAAATGTGTTAATATCTAAATATCCCTAGTTATAGAATTAACAAGATAGGACATTGTTAATTCGGACAGACTAACACATGTTATACTTCTTGAATGGTTCAAGCAGTGGTTCTCATAACTCTGATTATGGAAGATAATCAAAGCTAACATATGGATGCTTTTTAGAAGAACAAGTTCATTGGAGACCTGCAAAGAGAATCCTCACATGGATATTAAATCTATGTCAGTGAGGAATCTCTTCATAGCGGCTGTGCAAGTATCCTTAGACTTGAGATCACCAAAGTTACCTTAAGTAGCAAGTGGTATATTTTGACTCCATAACTGATTACTTCCAACTGGGAGTGAACATAGTTAGGAGATTGGGTATATCATGACCTACTTGAAGATAGTTGAGTGATTGACAAAGGATTCACCATCCCAGATTTAGTAAGGGAAGTTATCTCGCATGATTCTATAATTGCCTTGTTCAGAGAATATCTGGCTAGAGTAATATGCCAAGATGGATAGAGATCCATAGAGGGTATTTTAGGAACAATGGTTAAATTAATTGAACATACATAATTAGATTTATATGAGTCGATAGAAATCAATACTCAGAATCTAATTGAGATAAGAGTGGTGAAAGGAGTAATTACACGGTAACTTTTTCCATGGAAGGGTATAGTCAAACCACTTGACTTTCCTGACATTTGGGTAGTCATGATGCCTAGCTAAAGGCCAATCATGACTTGTATAATAGTGTATCAAGAATATCAATAGGGATTGATAAAATGATTTAAAGAAGTTTAAATCATGTGAGTTTTGAATGGAATTCTAAATAACATACTATATGCCAATATGGACAGGAACCCAATAGGTCACACACATATAGAGAAAATGTTAAAATGGTAAAATTACAAGGATAATAATATTTGATATTATTGTGGGAATAGAGAAGTGAATAAGAGAATAATTAATTAAAGAGTTTAATTAATTATGATCAAGTAAAATTGTTCGCAGAACTTTTGAGAAATGTTCTGTAAAATTGGACCTAATTGAAATAATGTATTTCATAATTAATTATTATTGGACTATAAGTGTTATAGGGTTGATATAATAATTAATAGATCCATTGGAGGAATTACAGAGGCCCAGATAAGTAAAGTTAGTGCAAAATCCCTCAAGAAAAAGGGCCACACGCCAACTCCAAACAGAAGGCCTTAGACGCCTATTCCTTGACCAAAATAAATTAAATATGTTACATAAGTGTTATGGATCCTACATATTTAACTTGGTTGGATTTGGAATTCATTTGGGTAATTAAATCCAAGTATATGTACAAAGGTCCTAATTTGTAGGTTTTGTGCATAGTCTTTTGTGAAAGGGCTTAAATTGGATTTAATTGAGCCCAAATAATTATAAATAATTCAAAAAGCCCAATTAATAATTCTCCAGCAATTTTAAAGAGCCCAATCCCATTATGAAGTTTGATTTTTTAACCTAACTATAAAAATTCAAGAGACGTGGAATTAAGGTTAAGTGTGAACAATTAAGTAAAGCTTCTTCTCTTTTTTATCAACCCCAGCTGCCACTCCCAAAAGCTAGCATCTATGGATTTCAGCCAGCCTTTGTTTCTCCCAATTTTTGGTTCATTCATTCCTTCTCTAGTGTTGATTACTCATTGGAGGTGTTCGATTTTGGATATCGTGGTTTGCGATAATCCGGTGAGAAGGAAAATCAACTGTACATAAAAAATCAAAGGTGATTTTTCTTATTCTCATTAATATGTATATTGTAAATTCATGGAAAGATCATATATATTGGTTAAAAAATTTTAAATTCTACTTATATATGAGATGCATGTAACCGATAATTACCAACATGGTATCAGAGCCTCGATTTTGCCATGAATATACAATTCTATATTTTTCTACGGAATAAGTTTTATTTTTGAGTTATTTATTTCATGAACTTTAAAATATCAGCTTTTATTGTTCATGAATGGGAAATATTGATTTATGGATATATGTGTGATCAAATAAATAAAACAAAAACAAAAATGATTCTTTTGAGAAAGGGATCATGGTTTTGGCGTGAATTGCTTTTAATTTTAGGGGCTGTTCTAAATTAAAATTTTATTGATCCACTCTAAGATCATTTTGATGATAATTTATGTATTTAATATGTGATATTAAGCCATAGGATCAAACAAAATTAAAATCGAACAAGTTTTGCATGAAAACTAGTTTAGTCGAAAAGTTCGATAAATTTGGTGTTCTTGGTGTGTTCTTGATGTGTTCTTGTTTAGAATGATTTTAAATCTTCTAAATCTGATATATCTGATATATTAAAGTGTTTTCAACTAATTGGAATAATTAAAACGGGTCTTAAATTAATTGGATTAATTTTAATTTATTAAAACCACTTAATGGGCTTAATTACGTTTACGAATATGGTTTAAATTAGTGAATGACTTGGTGGGCCCAAGGAGCTTATTTAAATTAAATATTATAAACTATAATTAAGTTTATTAATGGGTTTTAAGGGCTGGAGTATGCTTGGTTCATTTCAAAAGGCCCAAATGGTCCAATAGACACAAAACTAGTTTGTGTGTGAACACACTTTAGGGTTTTGTTGTGTGGGTTTCGGCCTACCCTTGTTTTAAGCCCAAAATTGATTTTTTAATTATTTAATATGATTAATTAATTAAATAATCAATTGATGATTAATTAATAATCAATTGGATTGATAATTAAGGCAAGAACACATACATGCAAAAAAGGTTTCCTAAAATGAACGTTTCCAAAATGGAAAAAGTTTCCTAATTTGATCACATTATTAAAATAACTCAAAAGTTTGTTTCAAGTGTTGAAACAAAGTTAGTAATCCATTATATATTTTACTTTATTCATTAGAAATGCATATAAGGCTGTATGATTGGCATGATGGATAGTTATGGACAAGGCCCAATGTGATTGAGCATTATGCATGTTTTGGCCCAATGAGGACTTTCATGTCCCAACCACTTGTTTTTGGTTTGTATTTTTTTTTTCAAATTGTAATATGTAATTAGATTACTTAAATTATAATTAGAGATAGAGATGGAGACCACTATCAAGGAGCAAGATGGGCCGGATGGAGATCCAACAAGCTTGAAGATAATTTAATTATTTCTTACTTGTTTGAATCATGCATAATACCTACGTGTGACCTTTTGATTTCCCTTTTGGCTCGGGAAAATCAATGTAGTAAAGTCCATAACTATACCATATTTGTATGCTTATATTTATGTGATAGATATAGGATGCACACCAATGTATGCCAACCATGTATGATGAGACTTAATTAACTAAAACCCTTAAATAAATACTAAGGTATATAAGCCTTCCATTAATTTGAGGAGAACTAGAGTTCTTTATAGAATGGGTTGTTGACCACAATCAAGCTCACATTATATTGAATATGTTCAAGTCTAATTAAATGGGTCATCTTAGCTAGCCCATTAGTTTGTTGACCACAATCAAGGCTAATGGTTCTAGAGGCAAGATTAGGGAATGCATATATGATATGCATGCATCAAAAGTTGATAACCTAATGATCCAATAGTTGTGTAGAGACACAATTGGTATAGAGATATCTACCTTTCAAGGGTATGGAATTTGGCTTGTTGACCACAATCAAGGTCAAATTACATATCAAGGATTGGATATTTGCCCATTAAGAAAACCATTGGGTTTTCTCGAATTAAATAGTGAGGGCTATTAATTCGCAATAAAATAGTGGGAGTAAATGGATTAATTAAAGACCTAATTAATGCATACATATATATAAACATACTTTCATATGTTTTCTTTTTCACATCTAGGTCATCATCATGAGCACATCAAACATTAACATACGATCAATCTTGGATAACAGCTTGTTGGTAGCAACTATTCTGACTGGATCCGACAAGTGAGAATTATTCTCAGAGCTGAAAAGATCCATTATGTCTTGAATAAAGATCCACCACCACTTTCATCAGATGATGCCATTAATGAGATCAAAGTCACTTATCGTAAATACATGGAGGATAGTGAAGAAGCAACATGTCTAATTCTAGGTACTCTATCCTCGGAGCTTCAGAAGCAACATGAGATGATGGATGCTAGAACTTTCATTTTGCATCTAGAGGAGCTTTATTCTTCTCAGGCTAGAACTGAGCAATATGAGATTGCTCGAGCTCTATTTAGCTGCAAAATGGTGGAAGGCACTTCAGCTGCTACTCATGCATTGAAGATGTATGGGTATATTGAGCATTTGAGTATACTTGGCTATATAATGGATAATGATCTATACATAGATTTAATCTTGTACTCGTTCGCTCCAAGTTATGTACCTTTTATGCTTAACTTCAACATGAACAAGATCAAATTTACCATTCCTGAGTTAATCAACATGCTCAAAACAGCTGATGGATATTTTAAGAAGGATCCAAAAAGTGTCATGGTTGTCACTTCTGCTAAAGGCAAGAAGCAGAAGAAGAAGAAGATAACCAAGGCGTAGCTAAAGAATGGTGGGATCTCTAAGAAGAAGGTTGCCAAGAAAGAGAATCCCAAAAGAACTTGCTTCCATTATGAAAAAGATGGTCACTGGAAGCGTAACTGCAAGGCCTATCTAGATTCTCTCAAGGAGAAGAAGCATGCTGATGCTTCTACTTCAGGCATTCATATGATTGAAATTAATACTTATTCTATTGCTTCAAAACAATCTTGGGTATTAGATACCGGATGTGGATCTCACTTGTGTAATGATCTATAGGGGCTTAGAAGCTTTAGAAGAGTTGGAAAGGCAGAGATATGTTTGTAATCAGCTACTGGATAGAACATCTCTACAACGGTCGTGGGGACTTACCATTTGCCTCTTCCAAGTGGATTAGTACTGGAATTAAATAATTGTTATTATGTTCCAGCTTTATCCAAGAGTATTATTTCTTTCAGTTGTTTATTAAACGATTATGACATTTCTTTAAAGGACAAGTGTTGTTACATTTTTAAGAACAATATGTTTTATGCAAAAGCTATCATTGAGAATGGTATATTTATTCTTGATTTAATTAAAGAAGTGCATAATGTGGATACCAAGAGAATGAAACATGATAATCTAAATACCTCATACTTATGGCATTGTCGTTTAGGCCATATAAATGAGAAACGCATGACCAAATTACACAAGTCAGGTGATTTGAGATCATTTGATTATGAATCATTTAATACATGTGAATCTTGTTTATTAGGAAAAATGACAAAAGCTCCTTTTATTGGTAAAGGAGAACGAGCTAAAATGGTTTTGGACTTAATATATTCAGATATATGTGGTCCAATGACTACACATGCCAGAGGAGGTTACTCCTACTTCATTACTTTCATAGATGATTATTCAAGATATGGATACATCTATCTAATGAAACATAAATCAGAAGCATTTGAAAAGTTCAAAGAATTTAGAAATGAAGTAGAGAAACAAATTGGCAAAAGTATTAAAACACTTAGATCAGATCGAGGTGGAGAATACTTAAGCCAAGAATTTCAAGATTATCTTAGAGATAATGGGATTTTATCTCAATGGACTCCACCATATACACCACAACACAATGGTGTATCTAAAAGGAGAAATCAAACACTATTAGATATGGTTCGATCAATGATGAGCGAAGCAGACTTGCCTAAGTCTTTTTAGGGATATGCACTAGAAACTGCTATTTATGTGATAAATAGAGTTCCTAGTAAATCGATTGATGTTACTCCATATGAGATGTGGAATAACAAGAAACCCACGCTTTCTCATATGAAAGTATGGGGTTGTCCTGCTTATGTGAAGAGGACAATGTCAAACTAGATGTTAAATCTGAAAAATGTTTATTTGTAGGATATCCAAAAGAAACCTTTGGATATTATTTCCTCCATCCCTTAGAACAAAAGGTGTTTGTTTCAAGGCATGCTGTCTTCTTGGAAAGAGAATTTCTCCTACGAGAGGACAGTGGGAGTAAAATTGAACTTGGTGAAGTTCAATACCCACAAATAGAAGTAGATCAACCGATTGAATCCGAGACTGAATTTCATTATGGTGAGATTAAAGTTGAACCTGATTACACACAAAATCCTAGAAGATCTACTAGGATGCGTTCTATCCCTGTGAGATATGGATTTCATGTTGATTCGGATAGAGGCATAACTATAGTAGAGGACAATGAGCCTACAAGCTATTAAGAAGTTTTGAATAGTTCAAAATGTTATTTATTACTTAAGGATTTGCAGTCTGAAATGGACTCCATGTATGAGAATAAAGTATGGACTTTAACTTAACCACCTAAAGGGATAAAACCCATAGGGTGCAAATAGGTCTTCAAAAAGAAGACCGACATGGAAGGTAATATAGTTACCTATAAAGCTTATAAAAAAGAAGGTATTGACTATGACGAAACCTTTTCTCCTATAGCGATGCTTAAGTCTATAAGAATACTTTTAGCCATTACAGCTCATTATGATTATGAGATTTGGAAAATGGATGCGAAGAAAGCTTTCCTAAATGGAAATCTTACTGAGGATGTGTATATGACACAACCGGAAGGGTTCACATCAGGAAATGGCAAAAAGGTATGCAAGCTTCAAAGATCCATTTATGGATTAAAGCAAGCCTCTAGGAGCTGAAACATACGATTCAATGAGACAATCAAAGAGATTTGTTTCTCACAGAATGAATATTAACCTTATGTGTATCAAGGGGTCAGTGGGAGTGCAATTGTCTTCCTGGTTCTATATGTGGATGACATATTGATCCAGATTGCAATATATAGAGTATTTTATTATGTATACAATAATATAGAGTATTTTATATGTGTGGTGAAGTGAGGCCATATGTGCATCCATAAATACTTGTATCTAAGAATCAGATACTTAATGCGATGCCTTTCTATATTGACCTTATTTCAAGTTATTATCTTTTCCTTGAGTTGATGTAATAATTGGTAGCTCAGCTGAAATATAGGCCTTGTTCTGTCCCTCTCTGCAATTATACTCTGTTTTATCTAGTCTTATTAACCTGTTCAAATTGTAAAATGGATATGAAACTTTTGCAGCAAAGTTTTATATAGTCTATTATTTTGGCCTAAAGAAAAGATAGGATTTCTTTTAGTTCACTATTATTTTGATGCATTGCGCTGATAGCAACTTTGTTTTCAACTGGTCTGTTTGTGTAATTGGTCCATCTTTCCTTTCTCTAATAATGCATTTTTTCCCAATATTCATGTACTTTTAAACTGCACTCAAACTAGTAAACCGCAAGTGCCTAATTGCATGAATTTTGTCAATTGACGTTGATATGCTTGTTGAAAATTCATGAGCTATGAATGTATTGGTGAATTCTGACATGAGTCAATGCTTAAATTGGCTATAAAGACTGCTTACGCTACCATTGCTACTCTTTGATTTTTTTAAGTTGCTTGGAGTTTAATGAGACTGTTTTGTTGTATTATTGTCGCTGTTTTTATTCATTTGAGCTTATAGATTGTTTAGAGGGCATGTCTGCAGCATGATCATTTGAGCCTTGATTCACAGACCACAAAAAGAATATTAATTTTTTTAGTAAAAAAAATAAAAGCAGCTTAGCTACTTAGCTTGCTGTGTAATTCATCTCTAATTTCCATGCTGCTACTAGTGCCATATAGCTGATAGGTCGAAATTGGTAGTTTTGCTTATATGTCAACTGATGATATGAAGTTGCCTCTAGTTTAAAAATCATTTCTTTAGATGCGGAACCCCAGCCTATATGCCAAACTAGAATGCCAACATACCATGAATATTGAACATAAATAAGATAATAAACCCCCAATCTAAAGAACCCCCAAACAAGATTGATTGGAAACGCTTATGATAGATTGATTTAGAAAACAAGAAGAAGAAGAATCAAGCATACATTAATCATGCAAATAGCCTAAGTCTAATTCTTCATGCAATAGCAAGAATCAATAATAAATTAACTCTCACAAATTCGGCCAAGCCAAAGAAAATTCTCATTAATCAAAATTCAAGTGTCTTACAAATGAAGAATTCAGCCCTTTATATAGGCTAGGCAGCCACCCCACCCTAGATGAATTAAAATCAAACGCTAACTCTAAGAGATAAATAATAAAATAAATAACAAAGATAATTCCTAACCTTTATCTACATGTATTTGGCCATAATATGGACTAAGTACATGAAGAAATAAAGATAAATACAATTTGAGATTAATCCTAACAGAAAGTGATAAATATGCTTATTATCCTAAGAAAATGAATGAATGAATATAGACTTAATGTTGGCTACAAGTGAATTTCGGCCAGCCCTTTAAAGATATGGTCAAGCTATTATTTCTCCCTTAAACTCTACTTAATAATATCCCAAAATAATAAGTATTTATCAAGGAAAATCCATTCCTAAAATTTAGGACCCTAAGTTCACCAATGTAGGCCTAAACCTAAATCTGACCCAAACCCATTAAAATTCAATTTTTCCATGTAAAATTCGGCCCCCTTAGGTATTCTAAGCCTCAAATAGTTATTTTGGCCCAACTCTTTAGAAGAGATAAGCCCAACTTTAGCCTACCACTTAAACTACCCAAAATAGTAAAATAAGCCCAAAATAAAACAAACCTATTCTAATAAAGCCCAATTCGTTTTCCTAGGTTCTAGGCTGCCCAAATATACTTTATTAAATGTTACATAAAGAATAGAAACTAAATAAAGTAGCTTGAAGGCCCATTGCACCATTTGGCCTAAACTTGTCTTCATAGTCCAATTTAGCTTCTCTCTTCTTGAACTTGCATCTTCTCCACATAAGGTCTCATGAATGCTTGTAGGACTTCTTTAAGCTTCTTTAACCTTGCTCTTATTATTGGTCCTTGAGAAAGTGCTAGTTCATCTCTCTTTTTTTCGGTGTGCTTGGTCGTGCTCATATCATAGAATATCAACATTAACAATCAATTCTCAAATTTATATTAACATGCTTGAAATTAAATCATAACATAGGAGGATCAATATCAAAAGTATCCAACTATCACATATGCAATGGGAAATACAGTTAAACATATTATCTCATGTATCATACTTTATGCATCTAAAAATTAACTGTAACTAATAACACAACAGTTTAGCCTGCTTAAGTTCTAAAGGTGGATAACGGGATCGATGGATACCTAAGGGTATCAAATTGGTGGATATCCGAAGATATCAAAACTATGGATCCAATTAGGGCCAACTGTATGGTGGATTGGTCAAGGACCCAAACGGGTTCAAGGAACAACCCAAATGACTGTGCAAGATCCAGCAAGATCAACTATACTGTGGACCTAAAAAGGTCGACTGTGGCAGCTGTAATTCCCTATAGGCGCCTATTTATCAACAATTGAACTATAATTACAGGCAAAACTCTATTTAATCTTTCTTTTCATATATCATAATTGTACTTATGGTGTTCAGTTTGCACTTATATAATCATATGATAGCTATATTGTTACTATGACATAACTGCATATTTAAGTTCATTTACTGATACAATTACTTTTTACATACCATCATTAGATATCTCATATTAGCATATTCATGATACGTTAATCAAGTAATGCATCATACCTATTCAAGTGTTCATTATTAATACTTTACAATATAGCATATCGTATACATGTGATCATGTATACAAATACATAATCCCTAGTGAATATGAATATATAACATCATAATAATATACTTTATTATGTTATCATTAGGCATCACACATGAACATAGTCATACATAGTATTTCTTATTTCACAATATAAGTGCACGTTCAAATATAATTTACTCTATCATTAGAGTATGAATATGTAAGATTAATTGCATAAAACAATCATGCACAAATTTCATCACAAATATATGTTAGATATATTCATCACAAGTCCTTACCCATGTACACGTGTGAATATATATGTATACATATAATCTTATAGTAATAGTCATATTACATGCCCTATCCAATTTATTTTGTAATTACATAAACAAATATTTAGCTCAATTAATTAAAAACCATAAGATAAAGTACATTAAAAATCTGCATGGGCCAGCATTCTGGACTCAATTTGTGAGCCAAAAATGAATTTGAAAATGTCATTTTTAGGCTAAATGATCTTCTACAATCAAATTCCAATATATGTCTAGTTTCCAGAGCATCAAAATTCACCTTAATATCGTACCTATAGCTCAAGATATTTGAGAAATACTATCAAAATTCATAGTATAAAATTAAGAGGGATTTAGACCAACATTTCTTCATAAAAAACGTGCTACTAGGTATCTAGTTTACCTATAATTTTACAACGTAAGATTTTGACTTCTCTACTGATACTTATGCCCAAAATACCAAAATCTATACCTTAACAGTACAAACAGATTCAATGAATTTCGTGCTAATTATTTGACATACTTAAAAATAAAATTAGGCATTACTTCCTTCATATAAAATGTGTATTTATGAGTCTATTTTGTATAGGAATTAATCTCATGTCATTCTGATCATTGTACATACATATATCTCAATTTTTCCCCAACCTCATCCATAATCTGAAATTAGAAGTTCTCCTAAATTCAATAAATCATAAAAAATATCTAGAGGCAGAATTGAAGGTAGGTTCCTCTTCAATTTTGTAGGAAAATGTCTTATATAACTACAAATATTTGATTTGTTACAATTAGAGGTCTCTATTACAACTTACACTAAATTTTCAGTCACTAGGTCATAATATTCATCTCATCCCTTCATGCACAATTCTTACATTGCACTCTCTTTTAATTACTACAAATTCAATTTAATCACAACAAGTTCCAGCAACCATATTCACATGCAACAACCAAATTTAGATGCATTAAGGTAGCCCTAATCCCATACCTTGCCCGATTCTCCCCTAGTTTTCAATCCCTTACAACTTCTTTTCCTTTACTCTTTCTACCCTCCTCTTCTCCTTCACAAACATCATCATCATCAATTAAAATTTCCAACACTTATTCAATATTTACCTCAACCAAAATGAAAAGAAGAAGAAGAAGAAGATGATGATGAAATTTAGTAGAGATTATTTACCTTAAAGTTGTACACTTAATTACCTTTAATTAACCAACATGAATTGTCACTTAAATTGCTTGAAAAAGATTCAAAGACATTAAAAGAAAATGAGAGGAAGCATTTTCTAGTTTTCTTCTCTCAAATGGCCGATCCAACCACCTCACACAACTCTCTCCTCCTTTAAATCTTTATTATATAGTGACATGAAAAATATCCTTATTAGTGCTTTCAAACTTTGCATGATACACCATGAACACACACTTTTTTTAGCATGCTATAAAGTGACCCCTCCACTAAATATTTTTTTAAATTGACCACTCCATCTAATCCCTTTTATAAATTAACCTCTTAATTATTCATTTATTCACATTTGCCCCTAAAGATGTTGTAATTACAAATTTACCCCAAATTAATATTTTATACTTCAATTATACCCTCAATTAATATTAAACTATAATATTAAATTTTATTTTCATGCAATTAATTTAATAACACAATAATTTATCACTTGTCCCATACTTATGCTAAATTTTCATTTTTAATTTAATCTTAATCAAATAAATCCTACACAAATCATGAAAATTTCAATTAGGGTCATTTAGGGGCCTTACAAATCTCTCCGCCTTAAGGAATTTCGTCCTCGAAATTCATACATGATTTAAACAATTGAGGATATTGCTCCCTCATGGCTGCCTCTAGTTCCCAAGTTACTTCTTGTATACCATGATGTTGCCAGAGTACTTTAACCAGAAGGATCTACTTGTTCCTCAATTGCCTAATTTCTCTAGCCAGAATTTCTTTTGGTTCCTCATCATACGTGGCTATAATTGAATATCTTGAACTTGTAAGTTATGAGATTCATCAAAGCGATATCTTTGAAGCATAGATACATGAAACACATCATAAAGCTTGGCTAATTCCATAGGAAGAGCCAACCTATAAGCCACTGGTCCGACTCTTTGAAGAATTTCATACGGACCAATGAATCTCGGACTGAGTTTTCCCTTTTTCCCAAATCTAAGCACTTTTTTCCAGGGAGATACCTTCAAAAACACTTATCACCCACCTGGTACTCGATATCTTTTCTTTTCAAGTCAGCATATGATTTTCGCCTGTCACTAGCTTCTTTCAGCCTCTAATTGATAACTTAAACTTTTTCCTCTGTATCTCTAACAAGGTCATGACCAATTAACTTACTTTCAGTCTACTCAGTCCAGCAGATTGGAGTTCTACATTTCCTGCCATACAAAGCCTCATATGGTGCCATTTTAATACTCTTCTGATAGCTGTTATTATAAGTAAATTCCATTAAGGCTACATATTTATCCCAACTTCCAGAAAACTCCAAAGCACATCCCCTCATCATATCTTCGAGAATCTGAATAACCCTTTCGGATTGCCCATCTATTTGAGGATGAAAAGCTATCTATACTTGAGCTGTGTTCCCAAAGCTTGCTATAGACTCTGGCAAAATCTCGATGTAAACCTTGGATCTCGATCCGAAATTATAGACACAGGTATACCATGTAACCGTACAATCTCATTCACATATAATTCTACAAGCCTATACATGGAATAATTTGTTCGAACCGATAAAAAGTGATCTACCTTTGTTAACTTATCCACTATTACCCAAACAACATCATATTTTCTTTGAGAAAGAGGCAAACCAGTAACAAAATCCATGGTAATGTCTTCCCACTTCCACTATGGAATCGAAATGGGATTCAAGAGACCTGAAGGAAACTGATGTTCTGCTTTCACTTGCTGACATGTTAGACATTTAGAAACATAATCAACAATATCCTTCTTCATGCCAGGCTACTAGTAAAACTGTTTCAACTCTTGATACATCTTGTTCCCACCTGGATGCATAGTAAATGAAGTATTATGAGCTTCATCCAACAATATTCTTTTCACTTCTTTGTCATCAGGAATACACAACCTATTATGGTAGTATACACCACCATCTTCTTTCATTGAAAAATCTGATTGATCTCCTTCACAAATTACTTTGATAATTTGTTGTAACTTTACATCATCCCTCTGAGCATCTATCACTGTCTGCCTAACCATGGGCCTAACTTTAAGCTGTGCTAGTAAGGCACCATTTGAAGCAAATTTCCATCTGCACTATATCTGCACTATTTTAACATCAATACTGCCATTGTCTTATGACTCAAGGTATCAGCAACCACATTCGCTTTTCCTGGGTGGTAGTCAACTATACAATCATAATCTTTGAATAGTTCCAACCATGTTCTCTGCCTCAAATTAAGTTCTTTCTGAGTAAACAAGTACTTAAGGCTTTTATGATCTGTATAAATCCTACATTTTTCCCCATACAAGTAATGTCGCCAAATCTTTTAAAGCAAATACCATAGCTGCTAGCTCTAAATCATGAGTTGGGTAGTTCTGTTTATGTGTTTTCACCTGCCTAGATGCATAAGCTACAACTTTACCATCTTGCATTAATACACAACCCAAACAAACCTTAGAAGCATCACTGTACATTGCATACTCTTTCCCTGACATAGGTTGAGTCAACACTAGAGCTTCTGTCAACATCTTCTTCAACCTTTCAAAGCTTGCTTGACAATGATCAGACCATTCAAACTTAATATTCTTCCTTAACAGCGTAGTGAGGGGTGAAGCAATGACAGAAAAACCTTTCACAAAACAACGATAATAACTTGCCAACCCAAGAAAACTTCTAATTTCATGTACATTCTTGGGTGGTCTCCAATTAACAATAGCTTCAATTTTATTTGGATCAACCCTAACACCTTCAGCAGATACAACATGACCTAGGAAAGAAACTTCCTTAAGCCAGAAGTCACATTTACTCAATTTGGCATACAATTCATTTTCTTTCAATGTTTACAATACAATTCTCAGATGTTCAGCATGCTCGCTTCATTTCTAGAGTAAATTAATATGTCATCAATAAACACTACAACAAATCGATCTAAGTAGGGTTTGAATACCCTATTCATAAGATCCATGAATGCAGTAGGTGCATTAGTCAACCCAAATGGCATAACTAAGAATTCATAATGCCCATAACGAGTTCTAAATGCAGTCTTAGGAACATCCCCATCTTTAACTCTAAGCTGATAATATCCTAATTGCAAATCTATCTTTGAAAACACACCAGCACCACTTAACTGATCAAATAAATCCTCAATTTGAGGTGAAGGACATTTGTTCATCACTATCACTTTGTTCAACTGTCTATAATCGATACACATTCTCATTGAACAATCCTTCTTCTTAAAAAATAAAATTGGAGCACCCCAAGGTGACACACTAGGTCTGATGAAGCCTTTATCTAACAATTCCTATAATTGAACCTTTAACTCTATAATTCAGATAGAGCCATTTTGTATGGTGCCCTGGAGATCGGGACTGTACCAGGTAATAGATCAATGGAGAACTCAACATCTCTTTCTGGAGGAAGACTAGGTAATTCATCAGGAAATACTTTTGAAAATTCTTTCACAATCGGTATATTCTCAAGCTTCATTGTATCCCTTTTTGAGTCAAGGACTAAAGCTAAAAATGCTTTACATCCCTTTCTAAGACAACGCCTATGTTGCATTACTGATATAACATTAGTTAGTAGCTTAGAACAATTGCCTTCTACTACCACTTCCTTTCCTTCATCATCCCTGAAAGTTACTATTTTCATTTCATAATTTACCACTACATGATGCTTGGATAATCAATCCATTCCCAGAATTACATCAAACTCATGAAAAGGCAACACAATCAAATATGCTGGAAATGCTCTCCCTTGAACTATTATAGGATAGTTTTTACACACCTTATTAACAATTATACTATGTCCCAATGGACTAGTTACACATACATCAAAATCTAACTGTTGTGTTTTAAACCTATCTCTACCCGAAACCCCAATACAAACATATGAGTGAGTAGAGCAAGGATCAATGAGTGCATGTATGTTACAATTATAAAGAGAAAAAGTACCAGCTATAACTTCTGGAGCATTCTGTTCCTCCCGAGCCTTCATTACATAAGCCTGTCTAGCAACCATTTGAGTATAAGGTTTATCAACTGTTTCTAACATATTCAAGGACTGAGATCTATGATGAGCTGATCCACCCCTTCCTCTGCCTTAACCTCTTCCAGATGGGGGTGCATTAGAAGCTCCCCTACTATTCTGTTGCTTAAAACCTTGGTCCAATTTTAAAGGACAATTTGCCACATTTAAAGCATTCTCCAGCCATTTTCCTGCAATTACCCCAATGGTGCTGGGAACAATGTGAACACTCAGGTGCTTTACCCCCACTCTATCTTTCCGAAGCTTCCTTCTTATTTTTAAACTTGGAAGAAGATTCTTGTTTCTTTCCTTTATTAATAGAACTAAAAATAGACTCTGCAGGCTGACCTCCTTAAGTTCCTCTAAATGTTTTTCCAGCCCTGGGACCACTTCTTTTGTGCTCCATCTCTCTTTTAGCTATTTCATACTTTTAATTTTTATAGCAGTTGTAACCAGTTGATTAAAATCTACCACATTTAGAGATGTAAATTCGAAAATTTTTTCTTTGATTCGATCATTCAACCCATCTTCAAAGTACCTACATTTAAATACTCCTGTCAACATTTCCTTTGGAACATACTTGCATAACCAGCTAAATTCTTTTTCATATTCAGCCACAGATAAAACTTTTTGTCTCAAACTCAGAAACTGCTTCAATTTCTCCTCCTTGCAAGCCTCAGTAACATATTTCTTTTTGAACTCCCCCTCAAAGAATTCCCAGAAAAGGCTAAACCATGCTCTGATACCAAATTGAAACACCCTAATCTAATGCCTTTATCATGTATCATGTTATACCTTTCAATCACATAATGGTAGGTTATTAACCCAAAGCTATATACATTTATCATGTCAAATAGTCTATTTATATAGGTATCCTATGCATCAATTAGGTATTTCCCACAACTTCAGTCTTTTAATTACGTAAGCATAATGGCTTATTCTATAACATATTCATCATTTTCATGTTACTTATAACTGTCTTAACTTATTATCTTATCATGCATATCATTTATCAATTGATCTAGCATATTTATGACTAAGCATTTTAGCTACTATATGCATGCATGCTTTAACATTCTTTTACTAAACTTATTACATCACTTACTTCATATTACATATACATACATATATATATATATATATATATATATATATTTGATAGCCCTTTTCATACATATTAAACGTGCAAAAGAACTTGCACCAAAAATAACCAAAAAAAATCCTACATCAACTTCTACGACTAAGGTGTTGGCCTGTCCTGATGCTGAGATCGTTCCTGAGCAAAAGCTTATACAGCAGTACCTACACGAATTAAATAACCCGTGCTAAGCTATAAAGCTTAGTAGGGATGCTAATTTTGAAAGCCAACCACTCACAGCGATTGTCGGAAACCTATAACATACAAAAGTTGATAATAACAAGAATAACATATTTAATATAATATTTTCTTAAACCATTTTCTATAATGAACACATATCATTCATTTACATAGCAATACTGGCTTAAAGCCCTGATATTCAAGAATGCATATCACCTGTTTATATACTTACATAGCTATTGGATAAATTATATCTTACACTAGCATGCTTTAGCATAATGGTAATTGAGTATTATGCAATACTAGCTCAAAACAATTTTTAAGAACCTAATGCAATACACATCATTGAATGTAAGTTGAGGAAGTAACAACATGATTTGAATTTCAAGGTTGACTTTGGTAATACTCGATGATAGTTCATGAGAATGAAACCATACATATAGTCATATAAACCATGAGCACATGACTCCACATGTAAACATATTCAATAAAGAAGAACGTACTTGAGTGGTTCCTCAATACCATTTCTCTTTTGTGTCATTATACTCAATTTAGTCATCGCACATTCATTTTATTCAATACATTATATACATGCATTATATGTCTCACAAGTAGTGAAAGTATTCAAATGTGAGATTAACGTTTACCTATGTCATTTATAATGTCTTTGTAAGACTTCCCAGTTCAATAATTTCATTTAGAAACTTATGGCTTATTAACCACCACTTTAATTAACATAAACATCATGTACATTACCTATGGTCCATTTAATTCTCTCTAATTATATTTTATAATACGAGATTCATGATTCATAAAGAATTTATAGCTTAGAGTGTGTAATAGACCCATTAAAAGAAAACATGTGAGTGGCCGTGTCAAAGGAGGAGGAGTAGGCATACATGGCCACTCAAGGAGAACAAAGGCCAAACGCATGGCCAAGTAGAAGGAGAAGTAAGTCATTCACGTGGCTGCGTAAGGAGAAAGGCAAAGGCAGTGCGCGACCACTAAGGGAAAAACCCAAGCCATCATGTGGCCATGCATGGAGAACCAAAGGGAACATGCTGCCACGCATAGAAATCCAAAGAAAATCACGTGGTCACGCATGGACAACTAAAAGGAGGCACACGGCCACACAAGGAAGAAACAAAGAGGAGGCACGGCCATGCACTAAAGGAGCAAGAAAGCATGGGTATGCATGGCCACGTAAGGAGAAGAGGAACAAGTCACGTGGCCACGCAAGGGACTTCGGCAGCCATCGATAAAACCTAGATTTTTCAACTTGAAACTTAAATCCCAGATCCCATCTTAAGCACTTAGTTTTAATTCGTTGCAAATTCGTCTAAATCTTTACAATTTAACCCTTAACTTCTACTAAGGGAACACATACAAAAATATAGGAAGAAAATCATCAAGTAACCATCCACATAAAGTTCCCGTACCTCAAATACAACTTCATTTCCTTAGGAAGTCCACTGATCTAGCACTTTCTTCCTTCTCCTATCCTTGATCTATCTGCTTCTCTCCTTTCTCCTTACACATGGGATAACAACAGGATCTTGTCATCCCTCATAACCAAAAATCATAAATGAATAAGAGAAGAGGAAGAAGAGATCTTCAATTGAAGACATTACCTTTAATCTTCACTCACAAACCCTAGCTCCATTCTCCAACCCATAACCAGTAGAGAGAGAGAGAGAGCTATCCCTCCAAAATGGCAATCCCCCCTCTCAAAACCCTTGTTTTCCTTCTTCTATAAGCTATTGAGGGAGTTAGTGGGGTAAATATCTCATTGTGTGAATTTTCAAAATTGCCCTATACAACCTAACCCCATCAACTTATCTTTCTTAACATTTAACACCCCAAACTTCTAATTTACTTTAACTATATCCTCTTTATCTTATTTTTAACCATAAACAATTTATATTCATGCTGAAATTACTAAAATACCAATGCAAAATAATTCAACATTTGCCTTAATTAACCATAGTTCTCGTCACTTTATTATAATCCGGTTAGGGCCATGATTGGGTCCTTACAAGACAACAGCTAAAGTATTATGAAACTCAACTAACAATGGAGTGGTGCATATATTCACAACTTTCCAACTGAAGACTAAAGTTGAGAAAATATATTGTACATCTTTCACTTTTGAATTGGGGTCATCTTCTTTATATTTGAGGATATTGCAACCTTTTTTGCCAAATCCTCTTCCATATTTGGGTGGCTAAGGGCAGTTAGATCAATATTTCCATTAGGAAGATAGGTTTTTGGTTGTATTGAACCAAATGACATTCTTACTGTACAATTCATTATTCACAATATAGCTAGCCATTTGATCCCATTCACTTTGCTTCTGACCATATATCAATATTCTATATGCAACCATCTGTAGCCATAAAGTTATGTATTACTCATAAGCAATCTCCTTCAGGGCTTTCCACAAATAAAAGAGATTCATGAGAGTCAAAGCATAGTGTAGATGACAAAGAACTTGTCATTGTAGAATAAAACTACCGATCTATGTTCCAACAGTTAATAAAACAAGATCCTTTCACATACATGAAAACAATAGAAAGGCTTCTATGAAATCTCCTCCGGTTAAGTAATTTAGACTATGCAGTTAAGATACAACAGTTGACAATGTTAATAAACAAAAGCACAGAAATGCAAATAGCATACTGAGTCTCTGAATTGTCATTTTTTGTTTTGCAAAGTTCATTTGGGCCAATGTGCATCAAAATAAATGTTCAAGGACCCATTTTAATACAATAGAAGTTGAGAAACTCAACATGAAAAATGTTATAGTTTAAGGACCTAAAAACGTAGGAATGGGAAAAAGATCTTGTTGAATAATTCAAACTTACAATCTTTGTTTGGATACACATGAATAATCCCATCTTGCATCTTAAAATAATGCTATAGAAAAAGTTGAATGTGGTTATAAACAAAGAAAAGCAATAATTATAAAGTTGAGGAATAGATGCAAAAGGTTGAATCAAATACATAGACTCACATCAGACTTTCATTCTGAAACATATAAAAATGGATTTGGATTAGGCTTTGGTGTCCTTGGGTCAGAAAATAACTACCTTCTCCCATGGAGCAATTGCTTCCTTGAAAACATATCTTTTTCGCATCTCTAGACTTTCTTGAAGTATTATATAGGCTTTTACTTAATCAGGAGATGGTACCTAAGTCCAATAAAATGTAGGAATAAGAAAAAGGGAAAGAGATCAAATAGAAGTTCTAAACCATACATACAAGAAATAAACTTCAACAAAAAATAGATCTACCAAAAATAAACTATAGGGAAAAAACAACAACATCCATTTAGTGAGGGTAGGACATGTTAAAAATTATTCTTGCTAGTTGCTATATATATATATATATATATATAGAGAGAGAGAGAGAGAGAAAGAACAAAGAAATAATAACCTTTTCATAGTTGAACTTTCTATTTATGTTGTTTAAATTTATTATCTTGCATTAGATAAATGAAATTGCGTAATATTTATATTTGTAACCACTATAGTTACTATGATGTACAAAATTTTGTAGTTCTTTCTTCATACCAATCAAGACAAAAATTAGTTAGTTATATTATTGAAAAATAGTATCACCGAACTAAAACATTTTAACACTAAATTAATAACCAAAACTTTTTCTAAGTTGAGGGAATAGAATAATTCGAGCAACATGAATAATATTTGCTATTCTAAGTTTTGTCACTGGTAGATCTAAATAAAAATTCAAAACAACAGCTAGTATAATACAAAAAGTGTGAGGCCCCTAACATGACCCTAATTGGAATTGCATATTTTAAGTAAGATTTTATTTGACTAAGATCAAATTAAAATGAGAATTTCATAAAAAGTATGGGATAAGTGATAAATTATTTTGTTATTATATTAATAGCATGAAAATAAAATTTAATATTATTTAAGGGTATAATTGAAGTATAAAATATTAATTTGGGGTAAAATTTGTAATTATGGCATTTTTAAGGTCAATTGTGATTAGAAGAATACATTGAGAGGTCAATTTATTAAAAGGATTAAATGGAGAGGTTGATTTAAGAGATAGATTAAATGGAGGGGTCAAACTATAGCATGCATAAAGGTGTGTGTTTATTGTGTGACATGCAAAGTTTGGAAGGACTACAAAGGATATTTTTCATGTCACTATGTAATAAAGATTTAAAAGAGGAGAGAGGAGTTGAGTGAGTTGGATGTGTCGGTCATTTGAGAGGAAAAACCAAAAATCCTTCATCTCATTTTCCTTCAATGTCTTTGAATCTTTTTCAAGCAATTTAAGTGATAATTCATATTAGTTAATTAAAAGGCAATTAAGTGTACAACTTTAAGGTAAATATTCTCTACTGAATTTCATCTTCTCTCCTCCTTTTATTTCTCAATTTGTTGAAGTAATGGTTGAGTATGGTGCAGGAATTTTAATTAAATGACGATGTTGGTTGTAAAGGGAAAGAAGAGAGTAGAAAAATCAATGGAAAAGGAGTTGCTAGAGATTGAAAGCAAAAGGGGATTTCGGCCAAAGGTATGGGATGAGAGTCTTCCTATTTGTTTGTGGTTGTATTGGTAGAACTATGTTGTGAATGTCTTGAAATTTGAGTAATTAAAGAGATGATAATACTTAAGAATTGTACATGCAAGGATGAGATGATAACCTTTTGACCTAGTGTCTGAACTTCTAGTATAAGTTAAAATAGAAATCTCTAATTGTAACCTTTCAAATTTTTAAAGTTTTACAAGACCTACAAGATTGTAGGAGGAACCTAGCCTTAATTTTGTCTCTAAATAATTTTTATGATTTATTGAATGTTAGGTGAATTGTTAATTCTGGTTCTGGAATAGTTTATGGAAAATTTGAGATATCTATGTGTATAATGATCATAATGACATGAGGTTAATTCCTATCCAAAATATAATCTTAAATACACATTTTGTATGAAGGAAGTATGACATAAAAATGTATGCAAGCATGTCAAATGTTGACTTGAAATTCTTAGGTACTAGATGTACTATTAGGGAATAGACTTTAGTAATTTAGGCATAACTTTTGGTAGAATTGTTAAATTACTACAAAGTAAAATTCTGGTAACACTAGAGACTTGGAAGTAAAACTTTGATGAAGACATGATGGTCTAATTACTTCTTCATTTTACGCTATAAAGTTTTATATGTGGTAATAAACACTGTTTCGGTTCTATGAACAACCTATAGTTTTTCTCTAATATCTCAAGCTATAGATAAGATATTAAGGTGAATTTTGATGATTTAGAAACTAGACACATATGGGAATAAGATTGTGTAAGTTCACTTAGCCTAAAAATGACATTTTCAAATTCATAAGTGGCTCACAATTTGGGTCCAGAATGTTGCCCTGTGCAGATTTTTAATGTATGTTACCTTATGTTTTTTTAAAAATAGTTAAGTTAAATATGTCTCTATATGAATACATAATGAATTGGATATGGCATGCGATATGACTATTAAAAAAGGGTTATATGTATACATATACATTCATACATGCACATAGGTAAAGATTATTGATGAAGATATCTAATATATATTTGTAATTAAATTTGTACGTGATTGTTAAATACAAGATTAATTTTAAGTATGAAATCCTATAATAAGTAAGTGTATATTTTGACATGTACCTATGCTATGAAATAAGGAATACAATAGTATGACCATGTCACAGGTAATGTCTTATGGATAACATGTTATGGTGTCTATTAAAATAATATATGCTCAATTGACAAAACATTGAAATGTTAAATGGAAAATTGGTTACATGTATTTATATAAATTAGAGATTTTGGATCTTTTTACATGATCATATACCTAAGTTGTGTTGTATTGGAAAGTTCTAAGAACAAGGCATGACTTAGGTTGAGCACTTAAAAAGGTATGAAATATTACTTGATTGCCATGTTATGATCAAGCTATATATGATGACTAATGATAAAATGATCAAAAACTATGTGAATTACATAAACTTTGTATACATAGTTATACTATAGTAATAATATTTCTACACTATAGTTATACGTTTGCAAATTTATTTAATTAAGTGCAAGTATGGTATATGAAAGCAAAATTAAAGAAAGTATTGCCTGCAATTAGAGTTCAATTGTGGATAGATAGCCGCCTATAGGGATTTTGCAGCTGTCACAGTCGACCTATTTAGGTCTATAGTACAGTTGATCCTATAGGATCATAAACAGCCGTTTGGGTTGTTAGTTGACCCTAATTGGGTCCATTTGACCCGTCCACCGTGCAAACGACCCATTTGGGTCCATAGATCTAATATCTTCGGATATCCACTGTTTTGATACCCTCAGGTATCCACTGTTCTTGTTATCCACCTTTAGAACTTAAGCAGGCTATGTTACAGTATAAATACATCATAAATGGTTACAGTATAACAAGGCATAGAAAATTATGAAATATTTTGTTTAACTGAGTTTTCCAATACATGTATCTTATTCTTATGTTTACATATATGTACAAAAAATTTTATGAAATGTTGAATTTATGGAGACTACTTGAATGCAAGAACACATTACTGATCAAAAACATTTTTACATTTATTATATGCTTATCGTTTATATGTTATTTTAAGTGTTCTATAAATTTTGTATGATTTATTGAACCCAACGATCACTGTGAGTTGTTGTCCTTCACTTTTAATATCCCCACTAAGCTGTGTAGCTTAGCATGGGTTATTTTGATCCATGTAGGTTTTGGTAGTCAAGGCTTTTGCACAGGAATGTTCTCTACATCAGGATAGGCCGACACCAGTCTATAGGAGTTGATGTAGAAATTTTGATTAATTTTGTATAGTTCCTTACATGTTCTATATGTATAAAGTTTATATTATATATGTATGTCATATGGAGGTTAAGGTTGTAATAAGCTCTTAGTGATATTGCTAGCATATGATGCATCTAGAAGCTAGAATGACTTTATTCAAATGTGCTGGAATGCTATGCATGATAGTGAAATAACTAAGATAGTTGAATCTAGTATGATTAAGATAATGGGTTGCATAATGAGTTATTGTGCTTATTCAAAATGAAATGTACATAAAAGATGTGAGAAGCCTAATTAGAATACAAGTTATATGATTAGACGGATCAGGTGACATGAATGCATGTAGATGTTAATCGAGATAATTACTTAACATAACATGACTTAAGTAGACTTTATAACTTATGATAGAGATGCTAGAGTAGGGAGTTTCAAAAAGGAAGACCAAAGAAAAGAACGAACCCTTATGATAAGCCAAATATCAAGACATGTTTGCTAAGCTTTGAGGATGTCGAGAATATCGAAGGCATCTCAAGATAGTTGATCCAGATCGACCATCACCTTTTCCTTCGAGTTTTAAACTGGAATGTTGGCCTGGGCACAGTCAGCATAAAGTTCGATGCTGTTAGGGTTTAAATCGATGGCATGCATTAAGAGGTTAGAGACTAACTGAAGGAGACTCCAATTTTATGGGAAATAAATTTGATGAATTGCACAAAACCTCCTTCTTCCTATATAATTTAACTTTCAATTTCTAAATCCCTAACTTAAAATTCCTAAACTTACCTATTTATTCACTTTTCCTTCTAATTTTCAGATCTTGGGTAGCCACTCACTGTTGAAGAGGATGATGGAGCTTTAATGGTTGGCTATTAAGGGAAGACAACAAGATGGGTTTATCACAGGGATGAAGAATGCTGAAAATTAGAGGGATACCAATTTACTAATGTTGCACAACAGAGAAAGGGTGAGGAAAAGACAAAGACTAGTGATGAACTGTTGTTGGTGAAGAAAATGGTAATAGTGGGAGCCGTAGAGAGAGATGAAAATGGAAAAGCTACAAATCTATGGAAGAATCGTAAATGGAGAAGGCAAAAACACAGTGGAAGATAGAAAAAGAAGAAAAGCAATAAAGTGACGCCGTTTTGTTCAGTTTGGCTAAGATAAAATGCAAAATTTCCACTTTAATCCTCACTCTTAAATTTCCATTTATATGTTCTTTTATTTGTACTTTTCAGTATGTATATGCATTTGACATTTGACATTTTCATTGTTTTATAGCAAACAATAGGAAAAGAACCCCTAAAACTAAATGTATGGCCAAATTACCAAAAAGTGGGACATATTTTCAATGCCTTAAAATTGTGTTCCAATATGCCTTTTATTTTATAGGTAAAATGTAACTATTCTATTAAAATATTAAAAATTATATATTGAAAATATATTTTATATCAAAAATTATCTTAAAATATTAAGAATAATATGCATCGATCTTTTATCGATATTTAATTGATGCCGCTAAAAATAATGAAATTCTAAATAAGCAAATGTAAATACACATGGTAGATTAATTGAAGTTACATGAACATATCGAGTATCCATTATAGATTAATGTTGTGTTTTAACTATTGGTAAAGGTTTAAAAATATTTTATCATAAGACATTTTTCATTTGTTTACCTAAATTCAAGTTACTTTGACAAGTTTACCATAGGAGATTTTAATTTTTTTCCAAGAATTAAAATCGAATGTCGATATAAAGTGCAAATGTGGTTGGTTTATGCTATTTTAATTAGTTTGACATATGTGGTTCCATTTATTTATCTGGAGTTTTATTATTTTTATTAGTAAATTTGAGTCTGTTGCACCATATTTTAAAGGTAATTTTAGTAAAAATATAATTTAAAAAATGTGTATTTTTTTAATATTTAAGGGTAAGTTTGACAATTTTCTTATTTTATATTTTTCTAATGAATAGAAACTATCGAGTTCAAAAATTGATAGCCTTTTTAAACATCATAGGTAATTTTCCTAGGAAATTGCATGTAATGAAATAATCAAATTTTACACATAGTATTATTTATAAATCATTATTAACTTAATCATATTTTGAAATAAATAAAAATTTATGTTATTATTTTTTAAATAAAGTTATTAAAATAAAATAAATAAATATAACAATTATAATTTATAACAACAATTGGTTTATAGGGAAATTTTACCGATGGAAACACGATTTCATAGATAATTTACTGATGGAATCATATTTCGCAGGGAAATTACTGATGAAATCATATTTTCGTAGGTTAATACAGACCAAAAATAGTTTCGTCGATAAATTACCAATGGAATCATATTTTCGTAGGTAAATAACCGACAAAAAATACCAATGAAAATATGATTCCATAGGTAATTTATTGACAAAAATATAATTTTGTAGGTAAATTCCATGACCTATTTCAGCCGCAAAAATTTGGCGCCAATTTAACGATGAATTTTTTTATTTCGTCGATAAAGTTTGGTGGGACAATTGCCCTCCATTATTTTCAATTGATTTATTATTTTGTTGCAATACATATTTTTTTCGACAATTTTCCCTAGGGAAAAATTTTTTCATTGGTAATTAGCGACGAAAAAATTTTTGCCGGTAATTATTCGTTGGGAATTAGGATTTTTCTTATAGTGATAGTTGACCTCATTTGGGACTATTTTTTGTTCCATTAATGGAACCATAGCTCGGCCCTTTTAGGTCTATCGTTTGATATCTTCGGATATCAGTTGTTTGATACCTTTGGGTATCCATTGTATATACTAATTGGTGTCCATTGCTGCCGTTATCCACCCTTTAAACTTGTACTTAGGTAGGCTATTAAAGATTATGAAATGTGCTAGAAATAAAAAAAATACATGCATTAATTGCTTCACTTATGTAATGTAAGCATAATGAATGGCCTATTATATTGTTTATCTTAATTTCTTTTAGCTATGAATTATCTCAATGAAATTAAATTTATGTTTAGTACTATATGATTCCAATATCTCATGATAACCATGAGGAGTTAAGGTTCTCGTGTGAGTTCATTCCACCAATGGGTTCCATGATGAAGAGATGGGCCCTAAAGCATACAATATTGTACTAGTAGCTATATGGACTGTAACATACATAAGGGATTTCATGTGCTTGAAATTTATGAAATGTATGCATGTGATATTGGGACTTTGTTGGGTAATCATGATATGTAATGCCAGTTCTCTGTAATCACATGCAAATTTATTAGTCTATATACATAAATATTAACACATTTATCTGCATACTGATAACTCTGACATAAGCCAAATGATAGAGTATGACATAATATGATGAGTGTATGATATTTAGTTATCATCATGCCAATATAGCATTAAGGAATACATTATTATAACAGGAATTGTTAATTATAAATGTATTTTACACTTAAGATTATGTGATATATGTGAATTAATTATACATAACAGTATCTCTTATAGATGCTACATAGCATATGCCCTCCCTTATGCAACCAATGTGATTAAATGCATATGATTGAATCATTTTTGAAGTGATTTGAAGTGAGGAAGAGAGAGAAATTGGATTGGGCCTTAAATGGCCTAAATTGGGCCTTAATTTTAAATTTGGCTAAGCTCATTAATTAACCTCACTTTTTGGCCCAATAAGGAGGGTATAAGAGGTTGGAAAATTTGAAATTTCTTCATATTTTTCTAACTCTTTCTTCCCCTCTCTATGGTGGCCGAACCACCATCTTTACTTGCTCTCTCCCATTTCTTCAATCCCTCACTTAAAATCTTCATGTAATCCTAACATGAGAATGGTAATTCCATCTCTTTAGGTCATCCTAGTGGCCTCAATCAAGTGATTTGAGCAAAGGAAGGCAAGAAATCAAGTGGAGAAAGAAAAAGAGGTAAGATGGAACTTAAGAAATTAATTGATTTTAATTGGTTCTTTAGTGTTTTCTCATAGTTTTTGAGTTATAAAAGCTAATTATGAGCTTAAATTTTGCATATGAGGACAAAAATTTGAGGTTAGTAGAGCTTGAATGGCCGGCCCTATGTAGGTGAACAAGAAGAAGAAGATTTTTCAAGGTGTAAAGGCAAAGGAAAGGAAGCTTAGGCTTCCTAAATCAAGAGAAAATTGGAAGTGACTACAAAATCCTTTGATTTTCCTTTTATTGTGAATTAATTCCAATTATGTAATTAGGTTAAAATTTGTTAAAGTTGTTAATTGATGAAATTGGTTTAGGGTAAATGAAATTAGACATTAAAGAAGATGAAATGAAAGATTTTACGGAAGAAATAAAAATTTTAGGAAGGATTTCCTTAAGTGGCAAAATTTTTTTCTAGGGTAAATTGATGGAATTTTGTATGAAAATGACATATATTTTCCTAAATTAAATATAGAGATGATAAATAGTGCTCATGAATTTTTATTGAATTATTGGAATTTATTTTGAAATTTTAGAGATTGTGTAACAATTATGTATATAGTGAAAGTTGTGAAATAATGTGAAATAATTGATTATTTTAGTGAAAAATGATAGTAAGTAATAAATAATGCATAAATAATTTTATTGGGATTTATTGAAATTATTGGAATTTTATTGAACTTCTAATGTGAATATGTGTATTGAAATTAATTGAATTATAAGTGAATAATTGTGTAAAAATGTTAAAAAAAAGTGAATTTATATGAAATTAAATAATAGACAATGAAAACGAAATAAAAAGTCAATCGATGAATTTTTTAGAACAATTATTAAGCTATGAAAATAATAAGAATAATGAATTATTGGTAAATAATGCATAACTGAGTGAAAATGATGAAAATTGTAAAATAATATGTATAAGAATTTTTGTGAAATTTATATGTTTTACTAGAATATTTTTGAAATAAAATATTGATTATGTTTAATTAAAAATATTGAATTATTAAGAAATAATTCAATAAATAAGTACGTGATGATAAACGAACGTGAAGTAAGTTACTTCAGTATAAAAAGAAGTGAAAAAGCCAAATTATGCATTTCGGAAAATAAAATAATGAATTATATCAATATAATCAATAATTGTGTAAAAAGTTATAAAATAAATGTATGACTAATTTATAAAAATAAATTAGTCAATAAAAAGTATTAAAAGAGTGAATTATTATAAAATAATTCACCCATCGAATAAAGGTTGGCATACTGAATAATTACAGTTTTGGACAGAAAGAAAAGGAAAAAATCGTAAAAAATCAATCATTGAATTATTAGAAAATAATTTAAAAATAATTACACAAAAAGAATAAAAGAAAATTGTGAATTATAATGTTATAATTCATAAAGTGTATAAAAGACTGAAAGCTTCAAGTGTCTGAGTGAATTATTGAAGAATAATTCACAAAAGTAATTTGAAAAGATAAAGTGAAAGAAAGAAAAAAGCTACCAATAGTCAAAAGCACTAAAAAAGTGCGATTGATAAAAATATATTGTATCAAGAAATAAAAGGAATAAATTAAAGATTTTTAAATGTTTAAAAATTATTTCAAATATAGTTGATTGTTTTGCCCTTAGTGATAAGCAGGTGATGATATTCTTATTTAGGATATAATTGGCTAGCCATAAGGACACCCTATACCACGGTGTAAGTCATGGCGACTTGCTTTGCTATGGGTAGGATCTTTGATCTCCATAGCTTCAGTGTTTTCAGTGAAAATGAAAGTGAAATGTTTTCGAGAAATAGTCCATTGGGGATCACTTCTCTCTCAGTGGGACCTTTGGGTCCAGTCCCGAGTATCCTTTTTGAGAATCCTGTTATATTGCACTAGGGGCGTATTGTAATGAATGAATCAGTATTGTTTAAATGAATTGAATATAAAAAGTTATAAACAAAAAAAATGATTTGTTTGGAAAGAAATAAAAAGTTGGCATAAAATTATACGGTTTCCCAAAAGTGTGATTAATGAGAAGAAAAAAAATATTTTATAAGAATAAAATAATAAATGAAGACTAAGTTAAGCTTTTATAATGAAAAAGGATTTAAAATGTATTTTTAAATTAAAAAGATAAATTAAATTAGTTGGCATTTCATATACCAATTGCTACTTTGAAAAGTAACAAGTTTGGAAAATAAAATTAATTTCCTATATAAAGTTAAAAAGTGATGACAATGACATTAAGTGAAATCTTATGCTTATGTAATGTATTTCTGAAAGAAAAATCAAATGAAAAGTAAAACAATAAAAAGGCTTATAAATGATCAATTGGCAAAAAGTAAAAGATATAAGTCCTAAACAAGTACTAAAACAGGGTTAATTGTATAAAGAAGGAAATAAAGATTGAAATGCAAAGTTGTTAAAGAGTATGCCCTAGAGCCTATGTAATAGGGATGTTTTTCATATGTATGAATTTATATTCTTAATAAAAGGCATCATTCATTTATTAATGCTATGTTTAAATACATGAGTTTGTAAATCTTAAATTAATAAATGAAGTCCTAGATATTATAAACACAGTGCAAAGGCAATCACGAAAGTGTTCATGATATGAGATGTCTATTACATGCAAATGTGTTAATATCTAAATATCCCTAGTCATAGAATTAACAAGACAAGGATATTGTCAATTCGGACAGACTAGCACATGTTATGCTTCTTAAATGGTTCAAGCATTGGTTCTCATAACTGTGATTATGGAAGATAATCAAAGCTAACATGTGGATGCTTGTTAGAAGAACAAGTTCATTGGAGACCTGCATAGAGAATCCTCACATGGATATTAAATCTATGTTAGTGAGGAATCTCTTTATAGTGGTTGTTCAAGTATCCTTAGACTTGAGATCACCAAAGTTATCTTAAGTAGCAAGTGGTATACTTATAACTGATTACTTCCAACTGGGAGTGAACATAGTTAGGAGATTGGGTATATCATGACCTACTTGAAGATAGTTGAGTGATTGACAAAGGATTCACCATCCCAGATTTAATAAGGGAAGTTATCTCGCATAATTCTATAATTGCCTTGTTCAGAGAATCTCTGGCCAGAGTAATATGCCAAGATGGATAGAGATCCATGAAGGGCATTTTAAGAATAATGGTTAAATTAATAGAACATACATAATTTAATTTATATGAGTTGACAGAAATCCATACTCAGAATCTAATTGAGATAAGAGTGGTGAAAGGAGTAATTGCACGGTAACTGTTTCTATGGAAGGGTATAAGTCAAACCACTTGACTTTCCTGACATTTGGGTAGTCATGATGCCTAGCTAGAGGCCAATCATGACTTGTATAATGATGTATCAAAAATATCAATAGGTATTGATAAAATGATTTAAAGGTTTTTAAATCATGTGATTTTGAATAGAATTCACAATTACATATTATACTGCCAACATGGACAGGGACCTAATAGGTCACACACATATAGAGAAAAGGATAAAATGGTAAAATGACAAGGATAATAATATTTGATATTATTATGAGGGTAGAGAAGTGAATAAGATAATAATTAATTAAAGAGTTTAATTAATTATGATCAAGTAAAATTGTTCGCGAAACTTTTGAGAAATGTTATGTAAAATTGGACCTAATTGAAATAATGTATTTCATGATTAATTATTATTGGACTATAAATGTTATAGGACTACTATAAGTGATATAGGACTGATATAATAATTAATAGGTCCATTGGAGGAATTATAAAGGGGCCAGAGGAATGAAGTTGGTGCGAAAGCCCTTCTGTAGAGGGCCACACGCCAACTCCCAGACAGAAGGCCTTAATGCCCCATTTCTTTGACCAAGTAAAATTATATATGTTACATAAGTGTTGTGGAACCTACATATTTAATATGGTTGGATTTGGAATCCATTTGGGTAATTAAATCCAATTAGTTGCACAAAGGGCCTAGTTTGTGGGTTTTGTGCATAGTCTTTTATGAAAAGATTTAAATTGGATTTAATTGAGCCCAAATAATTATAAAGAATTTCAGAAGCCCAATTAATAATTCTCCAGCAATTTTAAAGAGCCCAATCTCATTATGAAGTTGGATTTTTAACCTAACTATAAAAAGCCAACTAATGAGGAATTAGGGTTAAGTGATATAACACTTAAGAAAGACTTCTTCTATTATTCTCTCTACCCTAGCCGCCCAAACCCTTGCTAGCTCTAGGGTTTTTCGGCCATCACTTATCCTCTATCAATTTTTTGGTTCATTCTATCAATCTCTAGTGTGGATTACTCATTGGAGGTGTTCGATTTTGGACAATATGGTTTGTGACAACCCGGTGCAAAGTAAAATCAACTGTTCAACAAAAATCAAAGGTAATTTTTCTTATTCTCATCAATATGAATATTGTACATTCATGGTAAGATCAGTAACATTGGTTAAAAATTTTAAATTCCGCTTATGTATGAGATGCATGTAATCGATAAATTCCAACATGGTATCAAAGCCTTGATTTTGCCATGAATATACAATTCTATATTTTTCTGCGGAATAAGTTTTATTTTTTTGAGTTATTTATTTCATGAACTTTAAAAAATCATATTTAATTGTTCATGAATGAGAAATATTGATTTCTGGATATATGTGTGATCAAAGCGGAAACAAAAATAATTTTTTTGAGAAAAGAATTATGTGTTTTTGTGTGTAGAGCTTTTAGAGTTAGGGGTTGTTCTAAATTAATTTTTTAAAGATCCATTATAAGATCATTTAGATGATATTTTATGTGTTTAATATGTGATATTAAGCCATAGGATCAAATGAAATTAAAATTAAACATGTTTTGCATGAAAACTAGTTTAGTCGAAAAGTTCGATAAATTGGTGTTCTCCGTGTGTTCTTGATATGTTCTTGGTGTTTTCTTGTTTAGAATAATTTTTAATCTTATAAATCTGATATATATGATATATTAAAGTGTTTTTAATTAATTGGATTAATTAAAATGGGCCTTAAATTAATTTGATTAATTTTAATTCATTAAATCCACTTAATGGGCTTAATTATATTTACGAACTTGGTTTAAATTAGTGAATGACTTGGTGGGACCAAGGAGCTGATTTAAATTAAATATTATAAACAATAATTAAGTTTATTAATGGGTTTTAAGGGCTGGAGTGGGCTTGCCTCATTCCAAAAGATCCAAATGGTCCAATAGACACAAAACTAGTTTGTGTATGAACACAATTAGGGTTTCATTTGGTGTGTTTCAGCCTACCCTTAATCCTAAGCCCAAAATTGATTCTTTTAATTATTTAATATGATTAATTAATTAATTAATTAATTAATTAATAATTAATTAATAATCAATTAGATTGATTATTAAGGCAAGAACACATGCATGCAAAAAAGTTTCCTAAAATGAAAGTTTCCAAAATGGAAAAAGTTTCCTAATTTGATCACATCATTAAATAACTCAAAAGTTTGTTTCAAGAGTTGAAACAAAGTTAGTAATCCACTTCTTTATGCATTAGAAATTCATATAAGGGTTTATGATTGGCATGATGGATAGTATGGACAAGGCCCAATGTGATTGAGCATTATGCATTTTTTGGCCCAATGAAAACTTTCATATCCTGGCCACTTGTTTTTGGTTTGTATTTCTTTTCAAGTTGTAATATGTAATTAGATTACTTAGATTAGAATTAGAAATAGAGATGGAGACCACTATCAAGGAGCAAGATGGGCCGGATGGAGATCCAACAAGCTTGAAGATAATGTAATTATTTTTCTTATTTGAATCATGCATACTACCTAGGTGTGACCTTTTGATTTCCCTCTTGGCTAGGGGAAATCAATGTAGTGAAGTCCATAACTATACCATATTTGTATGCTTATATTTATGTGATAGATATAGGATGCATACTTGGTATGCCAACCATGTATGATGAGACTTAATTAACTAAAACCCTCAAAACAAATACTAAGGTATATAAGCCTTCCATTAATTTGAGGAGAACCAGAGTTCTTTATAGTGTGAGTTGTTGACAACATTCAAGCTCAAATTATAAATCTAATTAAATGGGTCATCTTAGCTAGCCCATTAGCTTGTTAATCACAGTCAAGGCTAATGGTTCTAGAGGCAAGATTAGGGAATGCATATACGATATGCATGCATCAAGAGTTGATAACCTAATGATCCAATAGTTGTGTAGAGACACAATTGGTATAGAGATACCTACCTTTCAAGGGTATGGAGTTTGGCTTGTTGACCACAATCAAGGTCAAATTACATATCAAGAATTGGATATTGGCCCACTAGGAAAACCATCGGTTTTTCTCGGATTATATAGTGAGGGCTATTAATTCGGAATAAAATAGTGGGAGTAAATGGATTAATTAAAGACCTTATTAATGCATACATATATATGAACATACTCTCATATCTTTTCTTTCTCACATCTAAATCATCATCATCAGCACATCAAACATTAATATACGATCGATCTTGGATAATAAACTGGTTGGCAGCAACTATTCTAACTAGATCAGGCAAGTGAGAATTGTTCTCAAAGCTAAAAAGATCCATTATGTCTTGGATAAAGATCCACCAACACTTCCATCAGATGATGCCATTGATGAGATCAAAGGCATTTATTGAAAATACATGGAGGATAGTGAAGCGGTAGCATGTCAGATGCTGGGTGCTATGTCCTCAAAGCTTCAGAAGCAACATGAGATGATGGATGCTAGAACCATCATTTTGCATCTAGAGGAGCTTTATTCTTCTTAGGCTAGAACTAAGCAATATGAGATTGCTCGAGCTCTATTTAGTTGCAAAATGGTGGAAGGCACTTCAGCTGCTACTCATGCATTGAAGATGTATGGGTATATTAAGAATTTAAGTAGACTTGGCTATGTTATGGATAATGATCTATACATAGATTTAATCTTGTACTCGTTGGCTCCAAGTTATGCACCTTTCGTGCTTAACTTCAACATGAAAAAGATCCAAGTATCTGTTGGATTTTAACGGTTACATGCATCACATACATGAGCGAAATTTTAAAATTTTTAACCATTAGTTCTGATCCTGCAATGAATACACAATATAACTATATGAGAATAAGAAAAATCACCTTTGATTTTTGTTGAACAGTTGATTTTACTTCGCACCGGGTTGTCGCAAACCACAGTGTCCAAAATCGAACACCTCCAATGAGTAATCCACACTAGAGAGGGGTAAATTGAACCAACAAATTGGTGTTCAACTAGGGCTGGCCGAAATCCAAGAGGCTAGCAATGGAAGTGGCACAAAAAGGGAGAGAGAATTAAGAGAAATAGACTTTCCTTTTGTTTTAATCACTTAACCCTAATTCTCATTAGTTGGCCTTTTATAGTTAGGTTAAAATTCCAACTCCTTAATAAGATTGGGCTCTTTAAAATTGCTGGAGAATTATTAATTGGGCCTCTGGAATTAATTATAATCATTTGGGCTTAATTAAATCCAAATTAAATCTTTTCATAAAAGACCATGCACAAAATCCACAAACTAGGCCCTTTGTGCATCTAATTGGATTTAAATACCCAAATGGATTCCAAATCCAACCAAATTAAATATGTGAGTTCCATAACACTTATGTAACATATATAAATTAATTTGGTCCAACAAAAAGCCCTCTAAGCCCTTCTGTATGGAGTTGGCGTGTAGCCCTCTTCTGGAGGGCTTCCTCCAACTTCTTCGTTCCTTTGGCCCTTTATAATTTCTCCAATGGTCCTATTAATTATTATATCAGTCCTATAACACTTATAGTAATCTTATAACACTTATAAGACAATAATAATTAATCATGAAATACATTATTTCATTTAGGTCCAATTTACAGAACATTTCTCAAAAGTTCCGCAGATAATTTTATTTGATCATAATTAATTAAACTCTTTAATCACCATATAAATAGCATGGGTCTGAGACATATGAGTGATTGGCTCTAGTGCAAGTGGGAGATTGTTAGAGAGTATGCCCTAGAGCCCATGTAATAGGGATGTTTTTCATATGTATGAAATTTATATTCTTAATAAAAGGCATCATTCATTTATTAATGCTGTGTTTGAATACATGAGTTTGTAAATCTTAAATTAATAAATGAAGTCCTAGATATTATAAACACAGTGCAACGGCAATCATGAAGGTGTTCATGATGTGAGATGTCTATCGCATGCAAATGTATTAATATCTAAATATCCCTAGTCATAGAATTAACAAGATAGGACATTGTTAATTCGGACAGACTAGCACATGTTATGCTTCTTGAATGGTTCAAGCAATGGTTCTCATAATTGTGATTATGGATGATAATCAAAGCTAACATGTGGATGCTTGTTAGAGGAACAAGTCCATTGGAGACCTGCAAAGAGAATCCTCATATGGATATTAAATCTATGTCAGTGAGGAATCTCTTCATAGCGGTTGTGCAAGTATCCTTAGACTTGAGATCACCAAAGTTATCTTAAGTAGCAAGTGGTATACTTTGACTCCATAACTGATTACTTCCAATTGGGAGTGAACATAGTTAGGAGATTGGATATATCATGACCTACTTGAAGATAGTTGAGTGATTGACAAAGGATTCACCATCCCAGATTTAACAAGGGAAGTTATCTCGCATGATTCTATAATTGCCTTGTTTAGAGAATCTCTGGCCAGAGTAATATGCCGAGATGGATGGAGATCCATGAAGGGCATTTTAGGAAGAATGGTTGAATTAATAGAACATACATAATTAGATTTATATGAGTTGACAGAAATCCATACTCAGAATCTAATTGAGATAAGAGTGGTGAAAGGAGTAATTGCACGGTAACTGTTTCTATGGAAGGGTACAGTCAAACCACATGACTTTCCTGACATTTGGGTAGTCATGATGCCTAGCTAGAGGCCAATCATGACTTGTATAATGATGTATCAAAATATCAATAGAAATTGATAAAATGATTTAAAGGAGTTTAAATCATGTGAATTTTGAATAGAACTCACAATTACATATTATACTGCCAATATGGACAGGAACCCAATAAGTCACACACATATAGAGAAAAGGGTAAAATGGTAAAATGATAAGGATAATAATATTTGATATTATTATAAAGGTAGAGAGGAGAATATGATAATAATTAATTAAAGAGTTTAATTAATTATGATCAAATAAAATTGTTCGCGGAACTTTTGAGAAATATTGTGTAAATTGGACCTAAATAAAATAATGTATTTCATGATTAATTATTATTGTCTTATAAGTGTTATAAGACTACTATAAGTGTTATAGGACTGATATAATAATTAATAGGACCATTGGAGAAATTATAAAGGGCCAAAGGAATGAAGAAGTTGGAGGAAGCCCTCCAGAAGAGGGCTACACGCCAACTCCATACAGAAGGGCTTAGAGGGCTTTTTCTTGGACCAAATTAATTTATATATGTTACATAAGTGTTATGGAACTCACATATTTAATTTGGTTGGATTTGGAATCCATTTGGGTATTTTAATCCAATTAGATGCACAAAGGGCCTAGTTTGTGGATTTTGTGCATGGTCTTTTATGAAAAGATTTAATTTGGATTTAATTAAGTCCAAATGATTATAATTAATTCCAAAGGCCCAATTAATAATTCTTCAGCAATTTTAAAGAGCCCAATCTCATTAAGGAGTTGGAATTTTAACCTAACTATAAAAGGCCAACTAATGAGAATTAGGGTTAAGTGATTAAAACAAAAGGAAAGTCTATTTCTCTTAATTCTCTCTCCCTTTTGCTCCACTTCCATTGCTAGCCTCTTGGATTTCGGCCAGCCCTAGTTGAACACCAATTTATTGGTTCAATTTACCCCTCTCTAGTGTGGATTACTCATTAGAGGTGTTCGATTTTTGACACTGTGGTTTGCGACAACCCGGTGCGAAGTAAAATCAACTGTTCAACAAAAATCAAAGGTGATTTTTCTTATCTCATATAGTTATATTGTGTATTCATGGCAAGATCAGAACTAATGGTTAAAAAATTTTAAAATTCCGCTCATGTATGTGATGCATGTAACCGTTAAAATCCAACATGGTATCAGAGCCACGGTTTTGCCATGGATATACAATTTTATATTATTTTACGGAATAAGTTATGTTTTATTTTGAGTTATTTATTTCATGAACTTTAAAATATAAGATTTAATTGTTCATGAATGAGAAATATTGATTTCTGGACGTATTTGTGATCAAATAAATTTGGTGGAAACAAAATTGAAATTTTTGAAGAAAAATGATTTGGGTTTGGCGTGAAACCCTAGGTAATGTAGGGGCTGTTCTAATTTAATTTCTTATGGATCAATTTAAAAATCATTTAGATGATATTTTATGTGTTTAATATGTGATATTAAGCCGTAGGATCGAACGGAATTAAAATCGAACAAGTTTTTCATGAAAACTAGTTTTGTCGAAAAGTTCGATAAATTGGTGTTCTTCGTGTGTTCTTGATGTGTTCATGGTTAGAACGACTTTTGATCTTCTAAATCTGATATATATGATATATTAAAGTGTTTTTAATTAATTGGATTAATTAAAATGGGCCTTAAATTAATTTGATTAATTTTAATTCATTAAAACCACTTAATGGGCTTAATTATGTTTACGTACTTGGTTTAAATTAGTGGATGAATTGGTGGGCCCAAGGAGCTGATTTAAATTAACTATTATAAACATTAATTAAGTTTATTAATGGGTTTTAAGGGCTGGAGTGGGCTTGGCTCATTCCAAAAGGCCTAAATGGTCCAAATGATACAAAACTAGTTTGTGTGTGAACACACTTAGGGTTTTTCTTCTGTGGGTTTCGGCCTACACTTGTTTTAAGCCCAAAATTGATTCTTTTAATTATTTAATATAATTAATTAATTAAATAATCAATTTATAATTAATTAATAATCAATTTGATTGATTATTAAGGCAAGAACACATTCATGCAAAAAGGTTTCCTAAAATGAAAGTTTCCAAAATGGAAAAAGTTTCCTAATTTGATCACATCATTAAAATAACTCAAAATATAGTTTCAAAGGTTGAAACAAAGTTAGTAATCCATTTCTTTATGCATTAGAAAGGCATATAAGGGTGTATGATTGGCATGATGGATAGTTATGGACAAAGCCCAATGTGATTGAGCATTATGCATGTTTTGGCCCAATGAGGACTTTCATGTCCCGGCTACTTGTTTTTGGTTTGTATTTCATTTCAAATTGTAATATGTAATTAGATTACTTAGATTAGAATTAGAAATAGAGATGGAGACCATTTTCAAGGAGCAAGATGGGCCGGATGGAGATCCAATAAGCTTGAAGATAATGTAATTATTTTTCTTGTTTGAATCATGCATACTACCTAGGTGTGACCTTTTGATTTCCCTCTTGGCTCGGGGAAATCAATGTAGTGAAGTCCATAACTATACCATATTTGTATGCTTATATTTATGTGATAGATATAGGATGCATACCAATGTATGCCAACCATGTATGATGAGACTTAATTAACTAAAACCCTCAAACAAATACTAAGGTATATAAGCCTTCCATTAATTTGAGGAGAACCAGAGTTCTTTATAGTGTGGGTTATTGACCACAGTCAAGCTCACATTATATTGAATATGTTCAAATCTAATTAAATGGGTCATCTTAGCTAGCCCATTAGTTTGTTGACCACAGTCAAGGCTAATGGTTCTAGAGGCAAGATTAGGGAATGCATATATGATATGCATGCATCAAGAGTTGATAACCTAATGATCCAATAGTTGTATAGAGACACAATTGGTATAGAGATACCTACCTTTCAAGGGTATGGAATTTGGCTTGTTGACCACAGTCAAGGTCAAATTACATATCAAGGATTGGATATTGGCCCACTAAGAAAACAATCGGGTTTTCTCGGATTATATAGTGAGGGCTATTAATTTGCAATAAAATAGTGGGAGTAAATGGATTAATTAAAGACCTTATTAATGCATACATATATATGAACATACTCTCATATCTTTTCTTTTTCACATCTAGGTCATCATCATGAGCACATCAAACATTAATATACGATCAATCTTGGATAACAAGCTGGTTGGCAACAACTATTCTGACTGGATCAGGCAAGTGAGAATTGTTCTCAGGGCTGAAAAGATCCATTATGTCTTGGATAAAGATCCACCACCACTTCCATCAGATGATGCCATTGATGAGATCAAAGGCATTTATCGAAAATACATGGAGGATAGTGAAGCAGCAGCATGTCTGATGCTGGGTGCTATGTCCTCGGAGCTTTAGAAGCAACATTGTGGAAAAGATGGTCATTGGAAGCGTAACTGCAAGGCCTATCTAGATTCTCTTAAGGAGAAGAAGCAAGCTATTGCATCTACTTCAGGTATTCATATGATTGAAATTAATACTTATTCTATTGCTTCTAAACAATCTTGGGTATTAGATATCGGATGTGGATCTCATTTATGTAATGATCTACAGGGGCTTAGAAGCTTTAGAAGAGTTGGAAAGGCAGAGATATGTTTGCAGTTATCTACTGGACAGAACATCTCTACAACAGTTGTGGGGAATTACTATTTGCCTCTTCCTAGTGGATTAGTACTGGAATTAAATAATTGTTATTATGTTCCAGCCTTATCCAAAAGTATTATTTCTTTCAGTTATTTGATGAACGATTATGATATTTCTTTGAAGGACAAATGTTGTTACATTTTTAAGAACAATATGTTTTATGCAAAAGCTATCATTGAGAATGGTATATTTGTTCTTGATTTAATTAAAGAAGTACATAATGTGAATACCAAGAGAATGAAATATGATAATCTGAATACCTCATACTTATGGCATTGTCGTTTAGGCCATATAAATGAAAAACGCATGACCAAGTTACACAAGTTAGGTGATTTGGGATCATTTGATTATGAATCATTTGATACATGTGAATCTTGTTTATTGGGAAAAATGACAAAAGCTCCCTTTATTGGTAAAGGAGAACGAGCTAAAATGGTTTTGGACTTAATACATTCAGATGTATGTGGTCCAATGACTACACATGCCAGAGGAGGTTACTCCTACTTCATTACTTTCATAGATGATTATTCCAGGTTTGGATACATCTATCTAATGAAATATAAGTCTGAAGCATTTGAAAAGTTCAAAGAGTTCAGAAATGAAGTAGAGAAACAACTTGGCAAAAGTATTAAAACACTTAGATCAGATCGAGGTGGAGAATACTTAAGTCAAGAGTTTCAGGATTATCTTAGAGATAATGGGATTTTATCTCAATGGACTCCTCCATATACACCACAACACAATGGTGTATCTGAAAGGAGAAATCGAACACTATTAGATATGGTTCGATCAATGATGAGCCGAGCGGACTTGCCTAAGTCTTTTTGGGGATATGCACTAGAAACTGCTGTTTATGTGTTAAACAGAGTTCCTAGTAAATCGGTTGATGTTACTCCATATGAGATGTGGAACAACAAGAAACCCACGCTGTCTCATATGAAAGTATGGGGCTGTCCTGCTTATGTGAAGAGGACAATGTCAGACAAACTGGATGTTAAGTCTGATAAATGTTTATTTGTGGGATATCCAAAAGAAACGTTTGGATATTATTTCTATCATCCCTTAGAACAAAAGGTGTTTGTTTCAAGGCATGTTGTCTTCTTGGAAAGAGAATTTCTCCTACGAGAGGATAGTGGGAGTAAAATTGAGCTTGGTGAAGTTCAAGACCCACGAATAGAAGTTGATCAACCGATTGAACTCGAAACTGAATTTCATAATGATGAGATTACAGTTGAACCTGATTATAATCAAAATCTTAGAAGATCTACTAGGATGCATTCTATCCCTGTGAGATATGGATTTCACGTTGATTCGGATAGAGGCATAACTATAGTAGAGGACAATGAGCCTACAAGCTATCAAGAAGTTTTGAACAGTTCAGAATGTGATTTATGGCTTAAGGCTATGCAGTCCGAAATGGACTCCATGTATGAGAATAAAGTATGGACTTTAACTCAACCACCTGAAGGGATAAAACCCATAGGGTGCAAATGGGTCTTTAAAAAGAAGACTGACATGGAAGGTAATATAGTTACCTATAAAGCTCGCTTAGTAGCAAAAGGTTATCGTCAAAAAGAAGGTATTGACTATGACGAAACTTTTTCTCTTGTAGCGATGCTTAAGTCTATAAGAATACTTTTAGCCATTGCAGCTCATTATGATTATGAGATTTGGCAAATGGATGTGAAGACAGCTTTCCTTAATGGAAATCTTTCTGAGGATGTGTATATGACACAACCAGAAGGATTCACATCAGGAAATGGCGAAAAGGTATGCAAGCTTCAAAGAACCATTTATGGATTGAAGCAAGCCTCTAGGAGCGGGAACATACGATTCAATGAGACAATCAAAGAGTTTGGTTTCTCACAGAATGAAGATGAACCTTGTGTGTATAAAAGGGTCAGTGGGAGTGCAATTGTCTTCCTAGTTCTATATGTAGATGACATATTGATCATGGGAAATGACATTTCTCTTCTCCAATCTGTTAAAATATGGTTATCCAAGCAATTCTCCATGAAAGACCTTGGAGAAGCATCCTATATTCTGGGAATAAGGATCTATAGGGATAGATCCAATAGGTTGCTAGGTCTTTCTCAGAGTACATATATAGATAAAGTATTGAAGAGGTTCAATATGGATCTCTCTAAGAAAGGGTTTATACCCATGGTGCATGGGAAACACCTTTCTAAGTCTATATGTCCACAGACACTAGAGGATAGAGAGAGCATGAATAGAATACCATATGCATATGCAATTGGTTCTATCATGTGTGCTATGTTATGTACACGTCCAGATGTAGCATTTGCTTTGAGTGTCACAAGCTGATTCCAATCCAATTTTGGAGAGGAATATTGGGCAGCTGTCAAGAATATTCTTAAGTACTTGAGAAGGACTAAGGATATATTCTTGGTATATGGAGAGGGCAGTTTGGAAGTAAACGGGTATACAGATGGCAGCTTCCAATCTGAGAAAGATGATTGTAAATCACAATCTGGTTATGTGTTCATAATGGGAGGAGGAGCAGTTAGTTGGAAAAGTTCCAAACAAGAAACAATGCTGATTCCACGACGGAAGCTGAGTACATTGCTGCTTCAGAAGCAGCCAAAGAAGCAGTCTGGATCAAAAAGTTCATAATCGAACTAGGAGTGGTGCCTAGCATTGTTGATCCGATTCCTTTATATTGTGACAACAATGGAGCCATTGCGCAAGAAAAGGAACCACGGTCTCATCAGCGATCCAAACATGTTCTCAGACGCTACCATCTCATAAGGGAAATAGTAGCTAGAAATGATGTGAAAATAGAAAGGGTTCCCACAGATGACAATGTGGCGGATCCCTTCACTAAAGCACTTTCCCAGATAAAGCATGATCACCATATAAATAGCATGGATCTGAGACATATGAGTGATTGGCTCTAGTGCAAGTGGGAGATTGTTAGAGAGTATGCCCTAGAGCCCATGTAATAGGGATGTTTTTCATATGTATGAAATTTATATTCTTAATAAAAGGCATCATTCATTTATTAATGCTGTGTTTGAATACATAAGTTTGTAAATCTTAAATTAATAAATGAAGTCCTAGATATTATAAACACAGTGCAAAGGCAATCATGAAGGTGTTCATGATGTGAGATGTCTATCGCATGCAAATGTGTTAATATCTAAATATCCCTAGTCATAGAATTAACAAGATAGGACATTGTTAATTCGGACAGACTAGCACATGTTATGCTTCTTGAATGGTTCAAGCAATGGTTCTCATAATTGTGATTGTGGATGATAATCAAAGCTAATATGTGGATGCTTGTTAGAGGAACAAGTTCATTGGAGACCTGCAAAGAGAATCCTCATATGGATATTAAATCTATGTCAGTGAGGAATCTCTTCATAGCGGTTGTGCAAGTATCCTTAGACTTGAGATCACCAAAGTTATCTTAAGTAGCAAGTGGTATACTTTGACTCCATAACTGATTACTTCCAATTGGGAGTGAACATAGTTAGGAGATTGGATATATCATGACCTACTTGATGATAGTTGAGTGATTGACAAAGGATTCACCATCCCAGATTTAACAAGGGAAGTTATCTCGCATGATTCTATAATTGCCTTGTTCAGAGAATCTCTGGCCAGAGTAATATGCCGAGATGGATGGAGATCCATGAAGGGCATTTTAGGAAGAATGGTTGAATTAATAGAACATACATAATTAGATTTATATGAGTTGACAGAAATCCATACTCAGAATTTAATTGAGATGAGAGGGGTGAAAGGAGTAATTGCACGATAACTGTTTCTATGGAATGGTTCAGTCAAACCACATGACTTTCCTGACATTTGGGTAGTCATGATGCCTAGCTAGAGGCCAATCATGACTTGTGTAATGATGTATCAAAATATCAATAGAGATTGATAAAATGATTTAAAGGAGTTTTGAATAGAACTCACAATTACATATTATACTGCCAACATGGACAGGAACCCAATAGGTCACACACATATAGAGAAAAGGGTAAAATGTTAAACTGACAAGGATAATAATATTTGATATTATTATAAAGGTAGAGAGGAGAATATGATAATAATTAATTAAAGAGTTTAATTAATTATGATCAAATAAAATTATCCGCGGAACTTTTGAGAAATGTTCTGTAAATTGGACCTAAATGAAATAATGTATTTCATGATTAATTATTATTGTCTTATAAGTGTTATAAGACTACTATAAGTGTTATAGGACTGATATAATAATTAATAGGACCATTGGAGAAATTATAAAGGGCCAAAGGAATGAAGGAGTTGGAGGAAGCCCTCCAGAAGAGGGCTACACGCCAACTCCATACAGAAGGGCTTAGATGGGTTTTTCTTGGACCAAATTAATTTATATATGTTACATAAGTGTTATGGAACTCACATATTTAATTTGGTTGGATTTGGAATCCATTTGGGTATTTAAATCCAATTAGATGCACAAAGGGCCTAGTTTGTGGATTTTGTGCATGGTCTTTTATGAAAAGATTTAATTTGGATTTAATTAAGTCCAAATGATTATAATTAATTCCAGAGGCCCAATTAATAATTCTCCAACAATTTTAAATAGCCCAATCTCATTAAAGAGTTGGAATTTTAACCTAACTATAAAAGGCCAACTAATGAAAATTAGGGTTAAGTGATTAAAACAAAAGGAAAGTCTATTTGTCTTAATTCTCTCTCCCTTTTGTGCCACTTCCATTTCTAGCCTCTTGGATTTCGGCCAGCCCTAGTTGAACACCAATTTATTGGTTCAATTTACCCCTCTCTTGTGTGGATTACTCATTGCAGGTGTTCGATTTTGGACACTGTGGTTTGCGACAACCCGGTGCGAAGTAAAATCAACTGTTCAACAAAAATCAAAGTCGATTTTTCTTATCTAATATAGTTATATTGTGTATTCATGGCAAGATCAGAACTAATGGTTAAAAAATTTTAAAATTCCGCTCATGTATGCGATGCATGTAACCGTTAAAATCCAACAAATCATATGTTCCAGCTCCTAGAGGCTTGCTTCAATCCATAAATGGATCTTTGAAGCTTGCATACCTTTTCACCATTTCCTGATGTGAATCCTTCTGGTTGTGTCATATACACATCCTCAGAAAGATTTCCATTAAGGAAAGCTGTCTTCACATCCATTTGCCAAATCTCATAATCATAATGAGCTGCAATGGCTAAAAGTATTCTTATAGACTTAAGCATTGCTACAGGAGAAAAAGTTTCATCATAGTCAATACCTTCTTTTTGACGATAACCTTTTGCTACTAAGCGAGCTTTACAGGTAACTATATTACCTTCCATGTCAGTCTTCTTTTTGAAGACCCATTTGCACCCTATGGGTTTTATCCCTTCAGGTGGTTGAGTTAAAGTCCATACTTTATTCTCATACATGGAGACCATTTCGGACTGCATAGCCTTAAGCCATAAATCACGTTCTGAACTATTCAAAACTTCTTGATAGCTTGTAGGCTCATTGTCCTTTACTACAGTTATGCCTCTATCTGAATCAACGTGAAATCCATATCTCACAGGGATAGAACGCATCCTAGTAGATCTTCTAGGATTTTGTGTATAATCAGGTTCAACTGTAATCTCATCATTATGAAATTCAGTTTCGGGTTCAATCGGTTGATCATGTTCTATTTGTGGGTTTTGAACTTCACCAAGCTCAATTTTACTCCCACTATCCTCTCGTAGGAGAAATTCTCTTTCCAAGAAGACAGTATGCCTTGAAACAAACACCTTTTGTTCTAAGGGATGATAGAAATAATATCCAAACGTTTCTTTTGGATATCCCACAAATAAACATTTATCAGACTTAACATCCAGTTTGTCTGACATTGTCCTCTTCACATAAGCAGGACAGCCCCATACTTTCATATGAGAAAGCGTGGGTTTCTTGTTATTCCACATCTCATATGGAGTAACATCAACCGATTTATTAGGAACTCTGTTTAACACATAAACAGCAGTTTCTAGTGCATATCCCCAAAAAGACTTAGGCAAGTCCGCTCGGCTCATCATTGATCGAACCATATCTAATAGTGTTCGATTTCTCCTTTCAGATACACCATTGTGTTATGGTGTATATGGAGGAGTCCATTGAGATAAAATCCCATTATCTCTAAGATAATCCTGAAACTCTTGACTTAAGTATTCTCCACCTCGATCTGATCTAAGTGTTTTAATACTTTTGCCAAGTTGTTTCTCTACTTCATTTCTGAACTCTTTGAACTTTTCAAATGCTTCAGACTTATATTTCATTAGATAGATGTATCCAAACCTGGAATAATCATATATGAAAGTAATGAAGTAGGAGTAACCTCCTCTGGCATGTGTAGTCATTGGACCACATACATCTGAATGTATTAAGTCCAAAACCATTTTAGCTCGTTCTCCTTTACCAATAAAGGGAGCTTTTGTCATTTTTCCCAATAAACAAGATTCACATGTATCAAATGATTCATAATCAAATGATCCCAAATCACCTGACTTGTGTAACTTGGTCATGCGTTTTTCATTTATATGGCCTAAACGACAATGCCATAAGTATGAGGTATTCAGATTATCATATTTCATTCTCTTGGTATTCACATTATGTACTTCTTTAATTAAATCAAGAACAAATATACCATTCTCAATGATAGCTTTTGCATAAAACATATTGTTCTTAAAAATGTAACAACATTTGTCCTTCAAAGAAATATCATAATCGTTCATCAAACGACTGAAAGAAATAATACTTTTGGATAAGGCTGGAACATAATAACAATTATTTAATTCCAGTACTAATCCACTAGGAAGAGGCAAATAGTAAGTCCCCACAACTGTTGTAGAGATGTTCTGTCCAGTAGCTGACTGCAAACATATCTCTGCCTTTCCAACTCTTCTAAAGCTTCTAAGCCCCTGTAGATCATTACATAAATGAGATCCACATCCGGTATCTAATACCCAAGATTGTTTAGAAGCAATAGAATAAATATTAATTTCAATCATATGAATACCTGAAGTAGATGCAACAGCTTGCATCTTCTCCTTAAGAGAATCTAGATAGGCCTTGCAGTTACGCTTCCAATGACCATCTTTTCCACAATGGAAGCAAGTTCCTTTGGGATTCTCTTTCTTGGCAACCTTCTTCTTGGAGATCCCACCATTCTTTGGCTACGCCTTGGTTATCTTCTTCTGCTTCTTGCCTTTAGCAGAAGTGACAACCATGACACTTTTTGGATCTTTCTTAAATGATCCATCAGCTGTCTTGAGCATGTTGATTAACTCAGGAATGGATACTTGGATCTTGTTCATGTTGAAGTTAAGCACAAAAGGTGCATAACTTGGAGCCAACGAGTACAAGATTAAATCTATGTATAGATCATTATCCATAACATAGCCAAGTCTACTCAAATGCTCAATATACCCATACATCTTCAATGTAATGAGCAGCAGCTAAAGTGCCTTCCACCATTTTGCAACTAAATAGAGCTCGAGCAATCTCATATTGCTCAGTTCTAGCCTGAGAAGAATAAAGCTCCTCTAGATGCAAAACGATGGTTCTAGCATCCATCATTTCATGTTGCTTCTGAAGCTCCGAGGACATAGTACCCAGCATCAGACATGCTGCTGCTTCACTATCCTCCATGTATTTTCGATAAATGCCTTTGATCTCATCAATGGCATCATCTGATGGAAGTGGTGGTGGATCTTTATCCAAGACATAATGGATCTTTTCAGCCCTGAGAACAATTCTCACTTGCTTGATCCAGTCAGAATAGTTGTTGCCAACCAGCTTGTTATCCAAGATTGATCGTATATTAATGTTTGATGTGCTCATGATGATGACCTAGATGTGAAAAAGAAAAGATATGAGAGTATGTTCATATATATGTATGCATTAATAAGGTCTTTAATTAATCCATTTACTCCCACTATTTTATTGCGAATTAATAGCCCTCACTATATAATCCGAGAAAACCCGATGGTTTTCTTAGTGGGCCAATATCCAATCCTTGATATGTAATTTGACCTTGACTGTGGTCAACAAGCCAAATTCCATACCCTTGAAAGGTAGGTATCTCTATACCAATTGTGTCTCTACACAACTATTGGATCATTAGGTTATCAACTCTTGATGCATGCATATCATATATGCATTCCCTAATCTTGCCTCTAGAACCATTAGCCTTGACTGTGGTCAACAAACTAATGGGCTAGCTAAGATGACCCATTTAATTAGATTTGAACATATTTGATATAATGTGAGCTTGACTGTGGTCAACAACCCACACTATAAAGAACTCTGGTTCTCCTCAAATTAATGGAAGGCTTATATACCTTAGTATTTGTTTGAGGGTTTTAGTTAATTAAGTCTCATCATACATGGTTGGCATACATTGGTATGCATCCTATATCTATCAGATAAATATAAGCATACAAATATGGTATAGTTATGGACTTCACTACATTGATTTCCCCAAGCCAAGAGGGAAATCAAAAGGTCACACACTAGGTAGTATGCATGATTCAAATAAGAAAAATAATTACATTATCTTCAAGCTTGTTGGATCTCCATCCGGCCCATCTTGCTCCTTGAAAATGGTCTCCATCTCTATTTCTAATTCTAATCTAAGTAATCTAATTACATATTACAATTTGAAATGAAATACAAACCAAAAACAAGTAGCCGGGACATGAAAGTCCTCATTGGGGCCAAAACATGCATAATGCTCAATCACATTGGGCTTTGTCCATAACTATCCATCATGCCAATCATACACCCTTATATGCCTTTCTAATGCATAAAGAAATGGAATTACTAACTTTGTTTCAACCTTTGAAACTATATTTTGAGTTATTTTAATGATGTGATCAAATTAGGAAACTTTTTCCATTTTTGGAAACTTTCATTTTAGGAAACCTTTTGCATGAATGTGTTCTTGCCTTAATAATCAAATCAAATTGATTATTAATTAATTATAAATTGATTATTTAATTAATTAATCATATTAAATAATTAAAAGAATCAATTTTGGGCTTTAAAACAAGTGTAGGCCGAAACCCACAGAAGAAAAACCCTAAGTGTGTTCACCCACAAACTAGTTTTGTGTCATTTGGACCATTTGGGCCCTTTTGGAATGAGCCAAGCCCACTCCAGCCCTTAAAAACCATTAATAAACTTAATTAATGTTTATAATAGTTAATTTAAATCAGCTCCTTGGGTCCCACCAAGTCATCCACTAATTTAAACCAAGTCCGTAAACATAATTAAGCCCATTAATGTGGTTTTAATGAATTAAAATTAATCAAATTAATTTAAGGCCCATTTTAATTAATCCAATTAATTAAAAACACTTTAATATATCATATATATCAGATTTAGAAGATCAAAAGTCGTTCTAACACATTCAAAGAACACACGAAGAACACCCAATTTATCGAACTTTTCGACAAAACTAGTTTTCATACAAAACTTGTTCGATTTTAATTCCGTTCAATCCTACGGCTTAATATCACATATTAAACACATAAAATATCATCAAAATGATTTTTTAAATGGATCCATAAGAAATTTAAATTAGAACAGCCCCTACATTACCTAGGGTTTTCACGCCAAACCCTAATGGGTTTCACGCCAAACCCAAATCACTTTTCTTCAAAAATTTCGGTTTTGTTTCCACAAAATTTATTTGATTCACAAATACATCCAGGAAATCAATATTTCTCATTCATGAAAAATTAAATCTCATATTTTAAAGTTCAATGAAATAAATAACTCAAAATAAAACAAAACTTATTTCGCAGAATAATATAGAATTGTATATCCATGGCAAAATCGTGGCTCTGATACCATGTTGGATTTTAACGGTTACATGCATCACATACATGAGCGAGGAATTTTAAAATTTTTAACCATTAGTTCTGTATCTTGCCATGAATACACAATATAACTATATGAGAATAAGAAGAATCACCTTTGATTTTTGTTGAACAGTTGATTTTACTTCGCACCAGGTTGTCGCAAACCACAGTGTCCAAAATCGAACACCTCCAATGAGTAATCCACACTAGAGAGGGGTAAATTGAACCAATAAATTGGTGTTCAACTAGGGCTGGCTGAAATCCAAGAGGCTAGCAATGGAAGTGGCGCAAAAAGGGAGAGAGAATTAAGAGAAATAGACTTTCCTTTTGTTTTAATCACTTAACCCTAATTCTCATTAGTTGGCCTTTTATAGTTAGGTTAAAATTCCAACTCCTTAATGAGATTGGGCTCTTTAAAATTGCTGGAGAATTATTAATTGGGCCTCTGGAATTAATTATAATCATTTGGGCTTAATTAAATCCAAATTAAATCTTTTCATAAAAGACCATGCACAAAATCCACAAACTAGGCCCTTTGTGCATCTAATTGGATTTAAATACCCAAATGGATTCCAAATCCAACCAAATTAAATATGTGAGTCCATAACACTTATGTAACATATATAAATTAATTTGGTCCAAGAAAAAGCCCTCTAAGCCCTTCTGTATGGAGTTGGCGTGTAGCCCTCTTCTGGAGGGCTTCCTCCAACTTCTTCATTCCTTTGGCCCTTTATAATTTCTCCAATGATCTTATTAATTATTATATCAGTCCTATAACACTTATAGTAGTCTTATAACACTTATAAGATAATAATAATTAATCATGAAATACATTATTTCATTTAGGTCCAATTTACAGAACATTTCTCAAAAGTTTCGCGGACAATTTTATTTGATCATAATTAATTAAACTCTTTAATTAATTATTATCATATTCTCTTCTCTACCTTTATAAAAATATCAAATATTATTATCCTTGCCATTTTACCATTTTACCCTTTTCTCTATATGTGTGTGACCTATTGGGTTCCTGTCCATGTTGGCAGTATAATATGTAATTGTGAGTTCTATTCAAAACTCACATGATTTAAACTCCTTTAAATCATTTTATCAATATCTATTGATATTTTGATACATCATTATACAAGTCATGATTGGCCTTTAGCTAGGCATCATGACTACCCAAATGTCAGGAAAGTCATGTGGTTTGACTGTACCCTTCCATAGAAACAGTTACCGTGCAATTATTCCTTTCACCACTCTTATCTCAATTAGATTCTGAGTATGGATTTCTGTCAAATCATATAAATCTAATTATGTATGTTCTATTAATTCAACCATTATTCCCTAAAATGCCCTTCATGGATCTCCATCCATCTCGGCATATTACTCTGGCCAGAGATTCTCTGAACAAGGCAATTATAGAATCATGCGAGATAACTTCCCTTGTTAAATCTGGGATGGTGAATCCTTTGTCAATCACTCAACTATCTTCAAGTAGGTCATGATATACCCAATCTCCTAACTATGTTCACTCCCAGTTGGAAGTAATCAGTTATGGAGTCAAAGTATACCACTTGCTACTTAAGATAACTTTGGTGATCTCAAGTCTAAGGATACTTGCACAACTGCTATGAAGAGATTCCTCACTGATATAGATTTAATATCCATATAGATTTCACCACTCTTTGCAGGTCTCCAATGAACTTGTTCCTCTAACAAGAATCCACATGTTAGCTTTGATTATCATCCATAATCACAATTATGAGAACCATTGCTTGAACCATTCAAGAAGCATAACATGTGCTAGTCTGTCCGAATTAACAATGTCCTATCTTGTTAATTCTATGACTAGGGATATTTAGATATTAACACATTTGCATGCGATAGACATCTCACATCATGAACACCTTCATGATTGCCTTTGCACTGTGTTTATAATATCTAGGACTTCATTTATTAATTTAAGATTTACAAACTCATGTATTCAAACACAGCATTAATAAATGAATGATTCCTTTTATTAAGAATATAAATTTCATACATATGAAAAACATCCCTATTACATGGGCTCTAGGGCATACTCTCTAACAGTATCCATTCCTGAGTTAATCAATATGCTCAAGATAGCTGATGAATCATTTAAGAAGGATCCAAAAAGTGTCATGGTTGTCACTTTTACTAAAGGCAAGAAGCAGAAGAAGAAGAAGATAACCAAGGCATAGCCAAAGAATGGTGGGATCTCTAAGAAAAAGTTTACCAAGAAAGAGAATCCCAAAGGAACTTGCTTCCATTATGGAAAGGATGGTCATTGGAAGCGTAACTGCAAGGCCTATCTAGATTCTCTCAAGGAGAAGAAGCAAGCTGATGCTTCTACTTCAGGTATTCATATGATTAAAATTAATAATTATTCTATTGCTTCAAAATAATCTTGGGTATTAGATACCGGATGTGGATCTCACTTATGTAATGATCTATAAGGGCTTAGAAGCTTTAGAAGAGTTAGAAAGGCAGAGATATGTTTGCAGTCAGCTACTAGACAGAACATCTCTATAACAATTATGGGGACTTACTATTTCCCTCTTCCTAGTGGATTAGTACTGGAACTAAATAATTGTTATTATGTTCCAGCTTTGTCCAAAAGTATTATTTCTTTCAGTTGTTTGATGAACGATTATGATATTTCTTTAAAGGACAAATGTTGTTATATTTTTAAGAACAATATGTTTTATGCAAAAGCTATCATTGAGAATGGTATATTTGTTCTTGATTTAATTAAAGAAGTACATAATGTGGATACCAAGAGAATAAAACATGATAATCTAAATACCTCATACTTATGGCATTGTCGTTTAGGCCATATAAATGAGAAACGCATGACCAAATTGCACAAGTCAGGTGATTTGGGATCATTTGATTATGAATCATTTGATACATGCGAATCTTGTTTATTGGAAAAAATGACAAAAGCTCCCTTTATTGGTAAAGGAGAACGAGCTAAAATGGTTTTGGACTTAATACATTCAGATGTATGTGGTCCAATGACTACACGTCAGAGGAGGTTACTCCTACTTCATTACTTTCATAGATGATTATTCCAGGTTTGGATACATCTATCTAATGAAATATAAATTAGAAGTATTTGAAAAGTTCAAAGAATTCAGAAATGAAGTAGAGAAACAACTTGGCAAAAGTATTAAAACACTTAGATCAGATCGAGGTGGATAATACTTAAGCCAAGAGTTTCAGGATTATCTTAGAGATAATGGGATTTTATCTAGATGGACTCCACCATATACACCACAACACAATGGTGTATCTGAAAGGAGAAATTGAACACTATTAGATATGGTTCGATCAATGATGAGCCGAGCGGACTTGCCTAAGTCCTTTTGGGGATATGCATTAGAAACTGTTGTTTATGTGTTAAATAGAGTTCCTAGTAAATCGGTTGATGTTATTCCATATGAGATATGGAATAACAAGAAACCCAAGCTTTCTCATATGAAAGTATGGGGTTGTCCTGCTTATGTGAAGAGGACAATGTTAGACAAACTGGATGTTAAGTCTGACAAATGTTTATTTGTGAGATATCCAAAAGAAACGTTTGTATATTATTTCTATCATCCCTTAGAACAAAAGGTGTTTGTTTCAAGGCATACTGTCTTATTGGAAAGAGAATTTCTCCTACGAGAGGACAGTGGGAGTAAAATTGAACTTGGTGAAGTTCAAGACCCACAAATAGAAGATGATCAATCGATTGAACCCGAAACTGAATTTCATACTGATGAGATTGCAGTTGAACCTGATTATACACAAAATCCTAGAAGATCTACTAGGATGCATTCTATCCTTGTGAGATATGGATTTGACATTGACTCGGATAGAGGCATAACTGTAGTAGAGGACAATAAGCCTACAAGCTATCAAGAAGTTTTGAACAGTTCAGAACGTGATTTATAGCTTAAGGCTATACAGTCTGAAATGGACTCCATGTATGAGAATAAAGTATGGACTTTAACTCAACCACCTGAAGGGATAAAATCCATAGAGTGCAAATGGCTCTTCAAAAAGAAGACCGACATGGAAGGTAATATAGTTACCTATAAAGCTCGCTTTGTAGCAAAAGGTTATCGTCAAAAAGAAGGTCTTGACTATGATGAAACTTTTTCTCCTATAGCGATGCTTAAGTCTATAAGAATACTTTTAGCCATTACAGCTCATTATGATTATGAGATTTGGAAAATGGATGTGAAGACAACTTTCCTTAATGGATATCTTACTGAGGATGTGTATATGACACAACCAGAAGGGTTCACATCAGGAAATGGCAAAAAGGTATGCAAGCTTCAAAGATCCATTTATGGATTGAAGCAAGCCTCTAGGAGCTGGAACATATGATTCAATGAGACAATCAAAGAGTTTGGTTTCTCACAGAATGAAGATGAACCTTGTGTGTATAAAAGGGTCAGTCGGAGTGCAATTGTCTTCCTAGTTCTATATGTTGATGACATATTGATGGAAATGACATTTCTCTTCTCCAATTTGTTAAAATATGGTTATCCAAGTAATTCTCCATGAAAGACCTTGGAGAAGCATCCTATATTCTGGGAATAAGGATCTATAGAGATATATCCAATAGGTTGCTAGGTCTTTCTCAAAGTACATATATAGATAAAGTATTGAAGAGGTTAAATATGGATCTCTCTAAGAAAGGGTTTATACCCATGGTGCATGGGAAACACCTTTCTAAGTCTATGTGTCCGTAGACACTAGAGGATAGAGAGAGCATGAATAGAATACCATATGCATCTACAATTGGTTCTATCATATATGCTATGTTATGTACACGTCTAGATGTAGCATTTGCTTTGAGTGTCATAAGCAGATTCCAATCCAATTTTAGAGAGGAACACTGGGTAGCTGTCAAGAATATCCTAAAGTACTTGAGAAGGACTAAGGATATATTCTTGGTATATGGAGAGGGCAGTTTGGAAGTAAATGGGTATACAGATGCCAGCTTCCAATCTGACAAAGATGATTATAAAGCACAGTCTGGTTATGTTTTCATAATGGGTGGAGGAGCAGTTAGTTGGAAAAGATCCAAACAAAAAACAACTACTGATTCCATGACGAAAGTTGAGTACATTGCTGCTTCAGAAGCAGCAAAAGAAGCAGTCTGGATCAAAAAGTTCATAACTGAACTAGGAGTGATGCCTAGCATTGTTGATCTGATTCCTTTATATTGTGACCACAATGGAGCCATTACGCAAGCAAAGGAACCACGGTCTCGTCAGCAATCCAAACATGTTCTCAGACGCTACCATCTCATAAAGGAAATAGTAGCTAGAAATGATGTGAAAATAGAAAGGGTCCCTACAGATGATAATGTGGCGGATCCCCTCACTAAAGCACTTTCCCAGAATAAGAACGATCACCATATAAATTGCTTGGGTCTGAGACATATGAGTAATTGGCTCTAGTGCAAATGGGAGATTGTTAGAGAGTATGCCCTAGAGCCCATGTAATAGGGATATTTTTCATATGTATGAATTTATATTCTTAGTAAAAGGCATCATTCATTTATTAATGCTATGTTTAAATACATGAGTTTGTAAATCTTAAATTAATAAATGAAGTCCTAGATATTATAAACACAGTGCAAAGGCAATCATGAAAGTGTTCATGATATGAGATGTCTATTGCATGCAAATGTGTTAATATCTAAATATCTCTAGTCATATAATTAACAAGATAAGGATGTTGTTAATTCGGACAGACTAGCACATGTTATGCTTCTTGAATGGTTCAAACAGTGGTTCTCATAATTGTGATTATGAAAGATAATCAAAGCTAACATGTGGATGCTTCTTTGAAGAACAAGCTCATTGGAGACTTGTATAGAGAATCCTCACATGGATATTAAATCTATGTCAGTGAGGAATCTCTTTATTGCAGTTGTGCAAGTATCCTTAGACTTGAGATCACCAAAGTTATCTTAAGTAGTAAGTGGTATAATTTGACTCCATAACTGATTATTTCCAACTGGAAGTGAACATAGTTAGGAGATTGGGTATATCATGACCTACTTGAAGATAGTTGAGTGATCGACAAAGGATTCACCATCCCATATTTAATAAGGGAAGTTATCTTGCATGATTCTATAATTGCCTTGTTCAGAGAATCTCTAGCCAGAGTAATATGCCAAGATGGATAAAGATCCATGAAGGGCATTTTGGGATCAATGGTTAAATTAATAGAACAAACATAATTAGATTTATATGAGTTGATAGAAATCCATACTCAAAATCTAATTGAGATAAGAGTGGTGAAAGGAGTAATTGCACGGTAACTGTTTCTATGGAAGGGTATAGTCAAACCACTTGACTTTCCAAACATTTGGGTAGTCATGATGCCTAGCTAGAGGACAATCATGACTTGTATAATGATGTATCAAGAACATCAATAGGGATTGATAAAATGATTTAAAGGAGTTTAAATCACGTGAGTTTTGAATAGAATTCACAATTACATATTATACTGCCAACATGGACAGGAACCCAATAGGTCACACATATATAGAGAAAAGGATAAAATGATAAAATGACAAGGATAATAATATTTGATATTATTATGAGGTTAGAGAAGTGAATAAGATAATAATTAATTAAAGAGTTTAATTAATTATGATCAAGTAAAATTGTTCGCGAAACTTTTGAGAAATGTTCTGTAAAATTGGACCTAATTGAAATAATGTATTTCATGATTAATTATTATTGGACTATAAATGTTATAGGACTACTATAAGTGTTATAGGACTGATATAATAATTAATAGGTCCATTGGAGGAATTATAAAGGGGCCAGAGGAATGAAGTTGGTGCAGAAGCCTTTCTGTAGAAGGACACACGCCAACTCCCAAACAGAAGGCCTTAATGGCCTATTTCTTGGACCAAGTTAAATTATATATGTTACATAAGTGTTTTGAAACCTACATATTTAATTTGGTTGGATTTGGAATCCATTTGGGTATTTAAATCCAATTAGTTGCACAAAGGGCCTAGTTTGTGGGTTTTGTGCATACTCTTTTATGAAAAGATTTAAATTGAATTTAATTGAGCCCAAATAATTATAAAGAATTCCACAAGCCCAATTAATAATTCTCCAGCAATTTTAAAGAGCCCAATCTCATTATGAAGTTGGATTTTTAACTTAACTGTAAAAAGCAAACTAATGAGGAATTAGGGTTAAGTGATATAACACTTAAGAAAGACTTCTTCTATTATTCTCTCTACCCTAACCACCCAAACCCTTGCTAGCTCTAGGGTTTTTCAGCCAGCACTTTTCCTCTACCAATTTGTTGGTCCATTCTATCACTCTAGTGTGGATTACTCATTGGAGGTGTTCGATTTTGGACATTGTGGTTTGCGACAACCCAGTGCAAAGTAAAATCAACTGTCCAACAAAAATCAAAGGTGATTTTTCTTATTCTCGTCAATATGAATATTGTACATTCATGGCAAGATTAGTAACATTGGTTAAAAATTTTAAATTCCGCTTATGTATGAGATGCATGTAACCGATAAATTCCAATAAAAGTGTCCTAAAATAGTTGTATCACTTCGCAATAAAGATTAAAGGCCTTTAAATAGTGATGCATTTGTCAATTTAAAGGTTAAAGTAAAATAAAAGAATAAATATCAAGAAGTATAATTATAACACATATTGGGTAACTAAACAATAAATTAAGGAGTAAAATAATTTATAAATTTGGTACCATTAAAGATATGAGTACCAATATACACTGTTAAATGAAATGATAATTATATCGCTGTGAACAAAAAGATAAATGAAAGTTAAGTAAAAGTAAAGCTATAGTAAAGAATAAGCATAAAAGTAAAAGGAAATCTAAAGTCGATTCACCTAAGAAGGTAGTGTAAAGTAACGTTGAAAGATTGAAAACCAAAGAACAATAATTATCGAAACATTAGTTAATAATAAAATTAATGTTGACTAAAGTAAAAGAAAATCTTTAATGAAATAAGAATAAGAGTAGCATAATCTATGTAATTATGCTTTATTTGGGAAATTCTAGGATTAGTAGTCACAACTAAGCATATATAGTGCTCAACACGTAGTGTTTACTGCGTGCAGGTTATGAAGTGTTGCGAAAGCATATTGCACAGTGGAGCAAGATCGATAAAGAAGAGATAGTGCTAAATCGAGTTGTATTATGGCATGTATGTACATAGATAATTGAGGTAAAAGAATGAATTGTATTTTGATTGTTATTATGATTATTGATGAGTGAGTGTTCGATGTAAGATTTTGCATAAAGTTATTTAGTGTATGTTTTAATTGTTTATAAGGTTATTGATTGATTAGGAATTTGATGTAAAGGGATTTAAAGTATATCAAAACTGATCAGTGATGAAAAAAATTACCGTTTTCGGCTAAGTTTCGCATCGAAAAGGATTGTTGTGTGAAGGGTGTGACAACATGACCCACATGAGGAAAAGATCTGGCAAGTTGCAGTTGTCCATGGGGTTTTCATAATGTATTGAAGGCCATTTATGTTATGTCTCCTTATTTCAGAGTTTGATTTGGTTATGTTGTGGCATGTAATTAAGGCCTATATTATTAGTAATATTTTTGCCTAATATTTATTAGGTTAATGTGGTATTGATGATTTTGCATGTCTTACAGATTAGGGTGTTACAATCTTGCATCAAGTTCCTTATTTGGTTCTTGCTCTATTATGTTAATTACCTATCTTTATGTATTTGATTGTTAGTTTGCTAGATTAAAGTTACAAAAAAAGAGAAAAAAAATCAATTAGAAATGGCCTTGTTATTAATTTGGCTTAACTATTTTGTTAAGTTTATATTTTTATCAATTGGTTATTCTTTTGATCTTGTTGAATACAAATTTTCCATTGAATATATCAAGCATATAATTTTCAATCTTTTAAATGTTTGATCATGGTTTACATATAATTCTAATATATAAAGTACCATATACCACTAGGAGTAAGTTTTGATCAATCAAGCAAGAATTGGAGTTAGAACTTTCACAATTGGTTTGAATTCTTCAAGATCAGGTTAGTACTCTTAATTTATGATTTGGGTTGTGTTTATTACATGCTTTCTTTGATTTCTTTTTTTTTTAAGTTTTACATAAAGTTTTCTTAAACTAGTAATTAGGTTTTGTTAAACATCGCATTTAAGTGCATCTATCTTCACCATTTTCTACTTTTATTCAAATTGGTCAATTTTCTTTTAGAATTAGTACATTTGTTATTCTTGTTAGGTTTTTCATTATTTCCATAATGAGATATCAATTTGTCAATTGAGAGACAAAAAATGTGTGGTTGAGTGAATTCTTTTCTTTACTTTTTTATTTAAAGTTTAAAGATGTCTGGAATCAATAGTAAAAAGGAAATTGAGATTATGCTTGATAATAAGTTTATGTACAAAGCTTTTATGGATAGTTTGCAAAAGTTAAATCTCATTACATAAGTCTAGAAGATAGCCTTAAATATTCCAAGGTTAAGTCTATAAGGGAGGAAAAGGTAGACTAGGTGTACAACGATGATGAGAAGGAGGTGACTCATTCTTTTCCAAGAAGAGCAATAAAGTATAACAATCGAATAGAGAGCAAAGACAACAATTTGTGTAACCCCTCAAATTTTAATATGTTGGACATAGTATGATGTAGGGCATGAATAATTACCCTATGATAAATTATAGAGTAATCGGAGTTGAATGAAATTGGAAAATCGAAAAAAAATATTAAAGTTAAACATGCTCGGGCTAGGGTAAATAGAGGATGGATGAGCCGACAGGCAGTTTAGCCTAAGAGTATTTTATGAAATTAAGTTTTAAACAGATTCTGGTAGTACAATTTGAAAAGAAATTAAGATCAAATAGACCTTTAAAAAGGCAAATGAAGAAAAATTTTACGGGTCGATATAGGTTGACCATAACTTTGACCAACCAATTAGGGGTCCTAGAGATCTCCAATGGATCTCATATTTTACACATATATTATAAATAGTATAAAGACACCCAAGGAACTAAAAAATGGATATTCTAGGAGTTTTAAAAATTCTAGTTTCGGACCGGCTGCATAGACGATCGAAACTAAAATATATCAAAACAATATCATAATGGGCTGAAACTTTAACCAAATGCTTTTGAATATTTTAGTACACACATGGTAAATTTTTGACGTATTCTGGCAGCAATAACACTCATTTTAGAAAAGTGGTCAGGAAAATAAAAAAAGGGAATATTAAAGTTTCAGTGAAAATTTAAAAATAGAAAATAATCTCTAAATATAACAAAAATTTCTATTTCTACCTCAAATTACATGTAGAATATATTGGTGTAACAAACTAAATTTTACGGTGACATTAAAATTTGCTTACCAGGCTATCATGGGTGAATCGGACTGAAGACAGACTCTGATTGGGCTAAAACTTTATGTAGAGGTATAATTTATTGTGTGAAGAATTATGAGATCAATTTGGAGTGGAATTGAGCATGGAAAGGCAGAGAATTAATTTTTACCATATATAGGCTAAATAATGAAATTGGGCTTGGGCCTTGGTTGAACCACTTGGTTGGACTAAGCCCAACCCATTAGGAAAACTATAAAAAGGTGAAAAAATCTTAAGGCTACGTTTGGTTCACTGTACTGTATTAGCCTGTATAGTATTAGTCCGTATAGTATTAGCCTGTATAGTATTAGCCTGTACAGTATTAATCTGTATTATATTATACAGTGTTTGGTACAAAATTGTATTAGTCTGTACTATTTTATACTATGTTTGGTATATAATATCGTACTGTATTATTTTTAAAAAATAAAAAATTAAAATTAAACCATTTTTAATGTTACCAATTAAAAATTACAATTTTTCGTACATTAATAATTTTTTTAAAAAAAATGTACAAATTTCTTAAAATACAAATGTATGTTAGTAGATAAATTAAATATTAAATAAATAATAATATCATAATCTTGAACCTTTTGAACTTGGCTTATTGAGCCCCTAAATTTTTCAAAAGCTTTTTCTTTTTTAATTGCAACAAGTCTCCATAGACCCAAAAAGATTTTTAGGTATTGGTTCCGTGGTGGATGTTGTCGAGTATCTACATTCGGGTAAAAGTCTAGGCAAGGTATACTCATCTTCTCATATCTCTTTATTATTTTTTGAAAAGATTAATGTTCAATGATACAAATGTTCTGTGCATCTATTTATTGTCTTTTAAGAAATAATAATGCTTTATGATTCAAATTTCAGTTGTTGTTTGCATCGATCCAACCTTCAGCGAACAATTGGCAAAACTATGAGCATCTATGATATGTTACACCTGATAACATGGTTGATAGTTTAAATTCCATTTTTAGGAAATAATGAATGCATTTGGAGAAAATATTTGGCTCTGGCTTCCTATATAGCTGGCATGAACAAGCTTTTCAAAAAGTACACAGTAGCATTCACGTCCATGTTAAATACAAGAACACGGATCCGAATAAAAGAATTTTTTTTAGCTTCATTTTTTTTGATAAGCTGAATTTTATTGAAGTTTAAAATGGATATATGTGTACAACAACTGCTTTGCAGGAGCAAAGCTAAAAACTCACAGGTTCAAAATCAAAGGAGTAGGAGCATCGAGTACAATAGCAAGAAAACATAAAATTCTAGCTTACTAAGAACAACGCATCACACCTTATTCACAGAATGCAAAAGCTTCTTTAGAGATGCAGAAAGAAAAAACACCTAGAACCTCAGCCTCCAATGCGAAGCTAGCAGATCCGCTTGAAATAGAAGTTTCAACAGAGTCACTCATAGCACATCCCAAGTAGAAATAACAGTAGTTCCAATAGCAGCCACATTCAGAGTGTAATCCAGAATAGGATGAACAACAACCTCTTATTTCTTGTACTCATTCTATACAGAATAAAAACATTAGTCTGTTTTTCTGGTGTTAGGATCTTGTTGTTATTGGAGAAAGCCACAAATGCAAATTTCAATGCAGAATAAATGCTTCACATAATTTGAAACTAAAAATTAACATAAGAAACTAACTTACAACTTGCTTGCTAACTACTTACCAAAATTTGGGTCTTTTCCAGGCCATACTAAGTTGATATTAAGATCATTGTGAATACCATGGTATCGGATCCAGGGAACATCTTTTGGAAACCTGGACAACCACAGTCAATAATCAGTCTGAGGACTGCTGTGCAACATATATAGTAATAAAATTGAAGAGAAAAACACCAATAAATTCACTAACTAAATTGGCTAATACTGATTTTTGCATCTGCATGAAAGATGATTGTTTGTGCAAAGTAGAAAGGTCAGAATCATTTCATAAAACTAGTGAAAAAATTTCACTAACAATACCCACATTTTTTAATGAATCAAAGCTTGAGAAGTCAGGTGCTTGAACAGCCAAACTTGGAAGATCAAATTTAAAGAAAGAGAAGATTAATAAAAGAAAGCAGACAACTCTACTGCAGATGAAGAGAAATAATAACTTAAACATCTACTATAGATATAACCTAAATGAATTCGTAATACACATGGAACATTCAGACTATAATTTGAAGTATCTCATGTACTCAAAATGCATAAAAATGCTCATTAATTGCTAAGCAAGAAAGCTTATACCTCAAAATTGCTGATTATACAATTACAGCATAGAGAGCAAAGCATAAAAATAGTGAACTAACTATCAAACTGAAAGTTGACTGTGTAGATGGATATACGGGAAACAACTGAAAGAAAGGAAGTAGTGATTTGAAGTTTCACATTCTTAAGGCATAAAGTGGTAAAATGAAAAAAAAGAAAGAAATTGGAGGTTCATTACTTATTAGAATGCATAAAACCATAATGATGCCAATCGACTCAGAAGTGAGAATGTTAATACCATAATCAATGAAATGAAATAAAAGTCAAAACGATCGAGAAAGCATTTGGGAAGTGAAACAGACCCAGATGTCGGTTCCTCTTTAAGCTGGAATTTGTCAACTAGAGGCAAGGCTTCAGTTTGCATAGCTGTTTATTCCATCAAAAACAAATTCAATAAAAACCATAAACATTCATAGATAACTAACTTAGGCCAAAACAAAAAGAGTACCGATAATGATGAGGACATTGGAAATAGGGCTTTCATCAGCTTCAACAACCACGGCTTCCTCCGTAGCGTCTGATCCATCGCCGTTAGGAGCCATAGAAACTTTCAAGTTGAACAAGTGATCAGAATGTTTGTTGTCTGGGAAAATTAATGACTGAAAGGAAGTGCGAAAAGGAATTGGTTTAAAAAACCCAACATCCTGCACTTCCAAAGGACTCAACCGAATAGCAAAGGAGAGGCAACGGTTCTATCCTTGATTGCCAATATCATTACTATACGAATAAAAAATAGTGATCACTTGCTAATGTGCCTTTGATTTGCACATCCCACAAACACGAATATGTATCTAATATCAAAAAGATTCTAATTGATAAAAACTTCCACAAAATTGATAATTGAAACACATAACAAATATTCAATTAAAGGTAACCGATACACTTCCATTAAGAGAAGAAGGACAATAAGAAAATAAAATCCAAATCAATTGCGCTAAAGTAATGAAAATAAATTAACAGAGCATTTGGGTTTTTTCTTAACTCTAATGGCTGCAGATTCTATAGTGAACCAAAAACAAACGAGAGAGAGAGGGAGTACCTTGAGAGTCCCTTGAAGATTGGTGGATCCCGAGAAAACTCTGATTATTTCTTCAAAAGCAAATAAGAAAGATGAATTAATAAAGGGAAAATTGAAAAGAAAAATTATGAGATTTAGTAGATGTAAATAACTGATAGGTTGAATAAAATAGAGAACTTGAAATTGAAAATAGAGAAGAAGAAGAAGAAGAAGAAGAAGAAGAAAACCTCTACAATGGAAACTTGAAATTGATTTATCAAAACCTAGGGAGAGACTTTGCCGGTATTCTATGCATTAAATAAACCCACAGGTAAAGAGTGTATTAGATAATGCGGGATACGTGGGATAAAAATTCTGTTATGTATTAAATAATACGTGTATTATTTTTTAAAAAAATTAGCCAAACACTCTTTATTGTATTAAAGGGTATTAAATAATACAGTCCCATGTATTATACGGGAAAAAAACATGGCCTAAGAGGACTAGAATTTTCTCCAATCCTCTCTTCTCCTTTGGTGGCCAACTTCCATTCTCTACTATTTTCTAGATTTTTCTTTCATCTTTCTCCATGATCCTTCCTAAATTCAACCTTCCTAGATAAATTTCAGCTCTTCAAAAACAATATGGCAGCCTCTAATTTTTAAAATGAGTAATAAAAGTGGAAGGAATCAATAATGAAATATTATGTATCAAAATTAAGGTATGTATATTTGATGTTTTAAAATTGATTCAAGAGTCCTAATGGATAAATAAGGGTATGTAGAGTGTATTTATGTGGTTATTTTGCATAAAGGAAGAAATGAATTAAAGAAAATCCACCATGAAATATTCAGCCAAGGAAGAAAATCCAAGGAAAAAGGAGAAGAAAGGAAAAATAGAGGAGTTAGGCCATAAAAAGTTTAATGGATACTCTTACTAGACATAATTTCATTTAAATTTTGAATTTTCTATTAAATTTATATTTTGTAACTAAAGGAAATTAAGATATAATGGAAATTAACTTAAGAGAACTATGTAATATGACTAATTAACATGAAATAATCTCAAAAATTAAAAGAAAACAAACATTGAGGGAGGAAAATGAGTGAGGCCAAATTATATCCTAAGGAGGATAAAATGATATTTTGATGATTTATAAGATATTAAATGTAATTCTCATATTATAATAGTAATTAAATATGTTATGATGAGATTGATTTAAAAATAATATAAGTATATGAAGTTTGGTATGAAACATAATGATATTGACATAGACAATGAATAATACTAAGGTGAAATATGTATTAATTAGTATATACTTACATAAATTGATGTTGGAAATGTAAATGGCATAAAATAAAGCATGAAATTATTTATTATTGTGGAAATGCATAAGTGGCCGAATAGGACTACAATGGTTATAATGGGTTAATTTGATATTTAATGAAGTATTTAGTATGAATTAAAAATTTCATTACTAAATAAATGCTTTAGAATTAATATTGAGCGAAAATAATTCATAGACATAATAGTTAGTTAAAGTTCATAATGGTGGTTATTTAAAGAATAAAGAAATATTAAAGCAAAATGGATAAAATGATGTTATGTGTGTACATAATTTAATGTTAGAAATATAAATGACATGAAATATAAGTGTGATGGATATATATTTTGTGTTTGCCAAATGGCGCACCTTTGAAAATGTTATGTGAATATCATGTATGATGAATGTACAGTTAACAAGCTTGAATGATTTTTAAATATGTCAATAAGATTGATGGGATGTGATTAACGAGAATAATAATATGAAATTTTATAAATGATAGTGTAAAAATGCAATATAATGTGAACATTATTAATGTCCTTAGTGTTCAGTAGGTTAACCAGGACTTTAGGATGGTATGGCTAGCCATAAGGGCACTTACACCGCGGTATTACTGTTACTGTTACTGTTACTATCAAAGTACTGAATTTACTATTTAGTCGGCTCATTACAATACTGTATTGTATCATGGTATCGTACCCTAGCTATACGATCCCTCCGCCATACTGGATTTACTAGTCCGTTTATCCAGTTCATGGTGCTCCACTATTTATAACTAGGGGCAAATTGATAATTATACATGTGAACAAGACTAAAAGAGTAATTATAATATTAAAGAAATTATAGATGTTCATACATAGTAGATAAAGTGAAAAATGAGCTTCACAAGTTAAGCAGAGGTAAAATGGTAATTATGCAAGAAAATGTTAATTGAGAGTGCAAAATAAGTAAAAAGGATATCATATAATTAATTGGGTTAGAAAACGAATAGAAAATACAATAATGGTGTTGACAAGAGAAAAACCATAATTATGTAAAGAATAAGGGCAAAAAAAGTAATTTATGCAAAAAGAAAATATTACATAAAATTTAAAAGAGTGCTAAAGTGGAAAAATATAGTTAAGAGACCTAAAAAGGATAAAAAGATAAGCAGGTGATAGAGCAGGGGCAAAAATTGAAATTTTGCCATTGTAAAAGTGGATAAAGGAATTAAATTAAGTAAATAGGTGATAAAGGGTAAACTAGTATATAAATGTAAATGCAAGGGTCAAACTGTAATTTGCCACCTTGAAAAAATTTTAATAGACCAAAATCCAAATTATGCATTTAGAATTTAATTAGAAACCAAATAAAGTCAAATTGGTCAAAGTTGAGATCAATTTGATCAAGTAAGATAAAAGTCAAATACTAAGGGCTAAAATGGAATTTGTGCATATAGATTAAATTGTAAGTCAAAAGAAAGGAATTTGATTAAAAATCAAGAAAAGTCAACTTTATGGACTTAATTACAACTTTTCACAAACATTTTTAAGTAATTTGAAGCAAGAAGGAAAAATAAACTTATTTGGTCAAAATTGAAATTAATTAGTGTAAAATAAAACAAAAAAAAAAGAAATGATAAAGACAAAATTGAATATTTGCATCAAAGTGGAATTAAATAAGAAAAATAAGTATAAAAGAAATTGAGTCAAAGGTAAAGAATAATTAACAGTGACTTGGAACAAATTATTAATTCAGAGATCACATAGTAAAATTTAGGAAATAAAATTCAAATGAGGAAATAAATTCTTAAATTATTTGGTATAAAATAATGATGAGAAAATGTGATTGTGAAATAAATAAAGTTAAATGAGATGAGCAAAGATTTAGAAATTTAATTGTACTATGTCATTAATGTATAAAATATATAAAAGTTTGTAAGGAAAGATTAAATATGAGAATTGATTAAGAAAAAGAGAACCCAAAATTTTAAATAACAATGATTATGAAGAACGACCAATTTCAGGAACAAATGTTGAAATTCTAAAAATAAAATCGAATGAGAAGATAACTTTGTAAATTATTCTATATAAAAGAATAATGGAAAAAAATTCTGATTGGGAAGTAAAGAATAAAATAAAGTAAAGTAAGTAACGGGGAATCAGTTAATAGGAATCAAAATTTAGAATTAGACAAAAAGGGGCAAAAGTAGAATTTGAGTAAATTTAATATAAATATGATAAATTTTAATTGTTTTAAAGGTCAAGGAAATTTAAGAATTGAAATGAAAGGAAAAAGGTATTTCATAGTAAGAAATATTAAAGAGGAAAAACTTGAGCGAATTGTAAATATAAGGCAGGAGATAATAAAAAGACAAGTGTGACTAGAATAAGAATTTAACTAATAACTTAGCAGTGTACAAAGCCTAAGTTACATATGGGAAAATCAAACAAAATTTGAAGACTACGTAAAAATAAAAGGAAGGTAAAATAAATAATGTTTCAATTATAGGAAAACTAAGAAAATAACAAAGTGTTAAGTAATCAGTAAGTAAAGAAATTTTATGCAGATACTTTAATTAAATTACATAATTAAAAATATGTACTAAGATGGATTTATGTTAATAAAATAAATAGTAATAGGAAGAGATCAATAACATAGTTGTGTTAAAGATATGAAAGTTAATGAAAAATTTAGAAATATGTATGTAAAAAGATATGGAATGTGAAACGGTATGAATGTTAAAAAAAATCAAATAGTGACAAAAGAGAAAAGAAGAAAACCAAATCTGTAAATGGGTATATAAGCACTGTGAATAAAGTGATATTCCCTATAATATAGCTATATATATAATGAGTTAAATAGGGTAACAAATACAACCGAATAATAACATAAAAATTTATTTGAATGAAGTTTTTTGTAGCTATATCCACCACAAGACAATAATGTTGCTTAGCGTGCAGTTTGTTGACTACACACAGGAACAAGAATTAGGAATGTGAAGAAGGAATTTAAAAAAAAAGGAATGTAAAGAAGGAAGAACGATAAGGCATTTACATAAAGATCGATGGGATTGCATAAGCTGAGGTGGTTTAATTTGTATACAACGTCTGACATGTAATAATTATGGTTACTATTGCATAAGTAATATTATATGGATGATTGTATATTGATTTTTTCTAGCATATAAAAATTATGAATGAATGTAGGGTATTACAATTTGAGTGCTATCAAGATGAAGATTCCACCATTCAAAGGCAAAAATGATGTGGATACCTATCTCAATTGGGAAAAAGGTGGAGATGATCTTTTCATGCCATAACTATTCAGATGAGAAAATGGTAAAACTTGTAGCCATTGAATTTTCTAACTATGCACTAATTTGATGGGATGAGTTTTTGAAAAATAGGAGGAGAAATGGGGAACTCCCTATCACTTCTTGGGAGGAGATGGAAAGAATCATGAGAAAGAAGTCTATGTTGAGTTACTATCATAGGGCACTCCACAATCAGTTACAAAGACTTACATAAGGATCTAGTTCTTTGGAGGATTACTACAAGGAGACGGAGATGCTCATGATTAAAGCAAGCATTGTGGAGGATGAATATAAAGTGATGTCGCACTTTTTGGGAGGTATAAATAAAAAAATTGATGATATTTTTAAATTATAACATTATATGGATATGGATGATTTGGTGAACATTGCAATTAAAGTGGAGAGACAAAGAAGTAGATATGGGGCATCCAAATCCTATTCAAATTCTAATAATAACAAATATAATTCAAAGCGGAACAAGGGTGACTGAAATAAAGAATCCACTGCCAAGTACTAGTCAAATTCAAAAGAGAAAATGGTTACTGTATAAAAAAGTACTTCTGAAACAACCCCTAAAACTAATAGACATAGAGACGTTCAATGTTTCAAATGTAAGGGTCATGGTCATTATATTAGTAAACGTTGGAATAAAAAGACCGTGATAATAAAAGGGATGAAATTGTTTTTGATTTTGAATCTAATGATAGTTGTGATGATATGCCACCTTTGGAGGATTGTTCTAATATAGATGAAAATGTAGAATATTTTATTTAAGGCGAGTCTTTGTTTGTATTGCATGCATTAAATATAAATGTGAAAGAAAAAAGGACTAGGATAGAGGGAAAACATGTTTCATACTTGGTGTTTAATAGGTGGAAAAGCCTGTAGTATGATAATTGATGGGGATAGTTGTGTTAATGTTGTTAGTGTAATCTTAGTTGATAAATTAGGACTTAAAACTGTGAAACACCCTAACCTATATAGACTTTAGTGTTTGAATGATAGTGGAAAAGTTAGGGTGACCAATTATGTAACTATATTATTTTCCATTGTTAAATATGAAGATAAAGGCACTTGTGATGTTGTACCTATGCATGCTAGTCATATTTTGCTAGAACGGCCTTAGTAATTTGATAGGCATGTATCACATGATGGATTTAGAAATAGGTAAACTTTTGAGTTTAAAGGATGTAAATGCACACTCCTTTTGGCACCTAAAGAGGTATATGAAGATTAAGTGAAGATACATCAATATGCAAAAGAGGTAAAGGAAAGTGAGAAAGAAATGAAAAATGAGAAAAAGAGGCCAGGTGAAAAGAATAAAAGTAAAGGCCCAATGGTGAGTGACTATAGTAGTGAGAAAAAGAAATAGAGAAGTGCAGGAGAGAAAAAGTTAATATGTGGTAAGGTAAAAGGAGAGTAGAGTGAAGCGAGTTAAAAATTTAGCAACACGCCTTTTATGCAAAATAAATAGAGTTGAGGAATGCATATTTAGGCAGGTGAGCTTTAGTACTTTTAAGGTTTAAGGAAAATTATTTCTTTGAAACTAACCTTGACTAAAATTTGCCTACTTCTTTATCTAAGTTGTTACAGGATTATAAAGTTATATTCCCTAAGGAGATACCACTTGAGCTGCCACTAATTAAAAGGACTGAAAATCAAATCAATTTTGTTCCTTGTGCATAAATTCGAAATCGTGCTGCTTATCAAAGCAATTCGAAAGAAATAAAGGAGTAGCAAAGACAAGTGAAGGAACTTTTAGTAAAAGGACATGTAAGAGACAACCTAATTCCATGTGCTTTACCTATTCTTTTGGTACCTAAAAAGGATGGAATCATACGCATATGTGTAAATTGTTGAGCAGTTAACAAAATCACTGTAAAGTATCACTATACCATTCATGGGTTAGATGATATACTTGAAGAGTTAAATGGTGTTGTAATATTCACTAAAATTTACTTGAAAAGTGATGATCATCAAATTCGGATGAAATTAGGTGATGAATGGAAAGTTGCCTTTAAAAAAATGGTTTGTATGAATTGCCTTTTGGCTTATCTAATGCTCCTAACACATTTATGAGACTCATGAACCATGTTTTGCATGAATTCTTAGGTAATTTGTTGTTGTGTATTTTGATGATATCTTAATTTATAGCAAAAACCTAAAAGAGCATTTGAGGCATATAGAACTTGTGTTAGCTATTTTGAGAGAACTACAATTTTATGCTAATTTGAAGAGATGCACATTTTGTGTTGATAGTGTTGCTTTCTTAGGATTTGTTGTTAGTGCACGTGGTGTTGAGGTAGATAATGAAAAGGTAAAGGTTATCCAAGAATGGCCAACACCTAAGAATGCAAGTGAGGTAAGGAGCTTTCGTGGTTTAACAAGTATCTATAAGAGATTTATTAACTATTTTTCTACTATTGTTACACCTTTAAATGAAATCATTAAAAAGTATATTGGTTTTAAATGTGGTAAAGAACAGAAATATGCTTTTAATGTTTTGAAAGATAAATTATGTACTTTCTTGTTTTGAAATTACATGATTTTTCTAAGACTTTTGAGGTTGAATGTGATGCTTCTGAGATTTGTATAGGTGCTATTTCGATGCAGGAAAATCGGCCAATAACATACTTTAGTGAGAAGTTAAGTGGAGCACAACTGGATTACTCTACCTATGAAAAAGAGTTCTATGTGTTGGTAAAAGCTCTTGAGGTTTGGAAACACTACCTTTTACCTAAAGAATTCAAGATACACATAAATCACCAGTCTGTCAAATATTTGAGGGGATAAGGTAAGTTGAATAGAAGGTATGGTAAGTGGGTAGAGTACCTTGATACTTTTCCATATGTGATTAAGTACAAGCAAGGTAAAAAGAGTATTGTTACTTATGTACTTTCAATGAGATGTGCATTGATTTCTTTGCTTAGTTCTTAATTGTTAGGTTTTGAGCATTTGAAAGAAATTTATAATCATGATTCTAATTTTGGTGAAGTGTATAAGGCATGTGTCCATTATGAATTTAATAAGCTCTATAAACATGATATGTTTCATTTTAGAGGAAAACAATTGTGTATACCTACATGTTCTATTAGAGAGTTACTTATGAAAGAATCATATATTAAGGGATTGATGGGACACTTTGGTGTTCAAAAGACTTTAGACATGCTTAATAAAAATTTTTATTCGCCTAATATGTTGAAAAAGTGTGTGCTCAATGTTTTGCATATAAATAGGATAAATTTGAATCTTTAATTCAAGATTTGTATACTTTTTTGCTTGTTCCTACTAAACCTTGGACTAACATTTCTATGTACTTCATTGTAGGTTTACCTAGGATAAAAATGAGAGGGATAGTGTGCTTGTTGTAGTGGACCAATTTAGTAAAATGGCATATTTTATTACTTTTCATAAAACTGATGATGAAATAAGCATAGCTGATTTATTTTTAAGGGAAGTAGTACGATTACATGGCATACCAAGAACGATTGTCTTTAATAGGGATTCTAAGTTCCTATGTAACTTTTGGCATATTATGTGCGGTAAACTTGGTATTAAACTTGTGTTTTTCACTACTTTTCATGCACAAACAGAAGACCAAACCAAAGTTCTTTATAGAACTTTAGGAACTATATTGCATGCTATAATTGGTAAGAATATTAAAACTTTGCAAGAATGTTTACCATTTGTTGAGTTTGCTTATAATTGTGCAATTCATACTTCTAAAGGTTTTTCACCTTTTGAAATTGTGTATGGTTTTGATGCATTGATTGTTTTGAATTAGATGCCTTTACCTTTGAATGAACTTTCTAATTTAGATGGTAATGCTAAGGCTAATTTGGTTAAGACAATACACACAAAAGCACATGAGCACATTGAGAAGAAGAACAAGATGTATGCAATGCAGGTTAACAAAAGCCATAGATAAGTGATATTCGAACCAAGAGATTGGGTTTGGATCTATATGCGTAAAAAGACGTTTCCTAACCAAATGAATTCTAAACTTGATGCAAAAAGAGATGGACAATTTCAAGTGTTGGAACAAATCAATGACAATGTTTACAAGATCTATTTGCTAGGTGAGTATGGTGTGAGTGCAACTTTTAATGTTTCTAACTTATCTCCATTTTTCTGTGATTTAAATTCAATGATGAATCCTTTTGAAGGGGAATGGGATGATATGAGCACGACCAAGCACAATGGCAATAAGAGAGGTAAACTAGCACTCCCTCAAGTACCAATAACAAGAGTAAGGTCAAAGAAGCTTAAAAAAGCCCTACAAGCATTCATGAGAGCTTATATGGACAAGATACAAGTTTAAGAAGATAAAGAAGCTAAATTGGACTATAGAGACAAGTTTAGACCGAATGGGCTTAGGCAAGATTTAGGTTTAGGCCTACATTAGTGAACTTAGGATCCTAAATTTTACGAAAGGATTTTCCTTGAGGAAGAAATAAATTATGATTAAGTAGAGTTTGAGGATATTATCAAGTAGAGTTTGAGGAAGAAATAATAGCTTGATCATATCTTTAAAAGGCTAGTCGAAATAAACTTTTAGCCAAGCTTAAGTCTGCATTCATTCCTTCGTTCCTTAGGATAATTATGTATATTTATCACTGGCATTTAGGATTATTTTAGATTGTTTTTATCTTTATTTCTTCATGTACTTAGTCAATATTGCGGCCAAATACATGTAGGTAAAGATTATGAATTATTTTTGTTATTTATTTCATTTTTATCTTTTAGTGTTAGTGTTTGATTTTAACTCGTCTAAGGAGGGGCGACTGCCTAGCCTATTTTAAGGGTTGAATTCTTCATTTGTTACACACTTGATTTTTTATTAATGAGAATTTTCTTTGGCTTGGTCGAATTTGTGATAGTTAATTTATTATTGATTCTAGCTATTGCATGAAGGATTAGACTTGGGCTATTTGCATGATTAATGTATGCTTGATTCTTCTTCTTGTATTCTAAATCAATCAATTATAAGTGTTTCCAATTAATCTTTTTTGGGGGTTCATTAGTCTTGTCTATGTTTAATATTCAAGGTATGTTGGCATTTAAGTTTGGCATATAGGTTGGGGTTTCGCATAAAAAGCACACCACTTTGCCATAGTTGTTCACTTAACCCTTCATATATAAGATATTTTAAGAGAAAAAATTCATAAAACTCTTATTAAGTTTCACAATTCAACCATGTTTTAAAGTCATGACTTTTTTCTTTTCCTTTCTAAATATGCCACACTTAGAATTTTGCCATAGATTGCTAGCTTTAATTGAACATTTCTTGTTTTTCTTTTCTTTTTTCCATTTTTTAAGAACTTGCTAGCTTTATTGTTGGTGACTAATGATACTTGGGTATTTACAAGTTTATCTTTCTAATATTGTCTTGACTTCAACATCAACCTTTGACAATAATATCCTAATAAGGCTTTTTAACTAACTCTATAAATACCCAAAAATATTAATCCATCCCAATCCTAGAGTGGGCAATTCTTATAATGGAAGATAAAAGCTTTTTAAATTATATGGTAAATAGATAAGTGTAGTAAGAAAAATAAATATGGCATGCATTAAGCATGCCTCATTAGCCTTCAAAGAGCTAATCGAAGGAAAACATACATACAAGGTAGGCACAAAAGCTTGCCATTGCTAAATAAGAACAATGTGCCTAGATCACTTTCTAAATTAATTGAGTTGTTTCTATACTTTAAAGGGTGATGAGGAAGGTTTTGGTGTCCCAAAATTCGTTGCTTAACTACCCTAATCCACTGGTTTTTCTTATTCTTTTAAAATTGGTCTTAGTGTAATTGCAAAAACTACCAAATATTGCTCAAGTTGAATGCTAACATAGCTAGGATTCCATTAACATGCCTGACTTAAGTCTAAACAAAGATCTTAAGCATCACACATTTTAAGTTAAAGTTCAATAAGTTCGATTTCGAGTATAACTGGGGCAAACTAACTGAGTGCAGCTAAATGATAATTGAACAAATTATATCATCAGCACAAAGAAAAACCAAAGGCAAACCAAAGTTACCATAAAAAACCAAAATAAAAATAGTAATGTTACTACTTGAAGTAAAGAATAGAGTTAACTATTGTTAAAAGTTACAATTAAAAAACATATAACTAACACACTAGAAAATACTACTAAATAAACATAAAAACAGAAATAGAAAAAACAAAATAAAACAAAATTTACCTTGAACAAAATTGGAATTTGAGATTTTTCATTGCATGAATCTCATTAGCAAAATTGATCTTAAATAAGCAATACCTCCCACAAAAAGTCTTTGATATCATCAGCAAGGTACTAAGAACAAAAGATCACTGTGGTAGTGAAGATGATGGCAATGGTGGTGCTAGAGGGAACTGCTCCCAAAAATTAATGGCAAAGTGCTCAAAGCTTTTATATAATTTTATCAATTTACCCTGTTTGAACATCCAACCGAGCATTCACCTCATTCATGAAGGGCACTATTTGTGGAAAAGGTCTCTCCTTAGCTGCAATCGGCCCGTGTACATAATTCACCTCTTTATCTTCATCTCTTTATGGACCAGTGTGGCCAACAACAATCAAGCATAAATATTCTTCCCTATCAGTCTAACGGTGGTGCAACTTATTTCGTAGTACCTTTATATTTCTCAACATTTTACAATCAATGTATTTTGGTTTGCTAAGAGAGGGCCCCACATCTAAGTGCTTTATAGCTTTTCCCATAATCGTGGTAATCCACCATAAAATATTATCTTGACAAAATATAGCTTTCTTTGCAAATCCTCTATCTTTCATCATAATAAATATGCACCATTCAACCGACTTCCCTCAACCATACACCTCAAAATGAGTATCTCGATTACAATAATGCCACTTGAGCCATTGATATGGCTACAGAATGTGATTACTGTGAATCAATGAAACACCCACAATTCATGAATTTTTAGGGATTAAGCCTTAGTCTTGCTAGCATTAAAAACAACTAGGGTCAATGGGATCTTTAAACACTTCCCAATTTTCACTCGGGGTGCAATTAGGTAAATCATTTACACCATCATTATGGAAGCACAAATGTCTTATGAATTCATGAAATGTCATACGGTATGGATTCCTACCTAATTGAAAGCAGATAGTGTTGTTGTCATCATCATCATCCTTAAAGTGGCAACTAAATGTGGTGAGGAAGTCCCTTGTGAGTGTAGGAAGCATTTCTAACTTTTTCTTCACAAATGCAGTCCAACCTATATTGTTAATTAATTATGAAATTTGCGCCTAAAGATTATGAGTAGAGATGTCATGATAGAATTTATCCAGAAAAAAATAGATTCACATATTAGACTATCATGAAATATTCATACAAAGTGACATATTCCTCATTAATATAAGGTGGAATGTGTAGTCCTGAAGAACTAAAGGCAACTTCTTTCTTGGTTCTCTTTGGAGTCACTATATAAATTTAAATAGTACAAGTAAGTGTCTAAAAAAATTGAAGTTCAAACATTATCACAATTAAAACAAGTCACCTATAGCACCAATTTAACAATTTCTAATGCACTAGATCAATTTGTTAAAAAGTAGCTAAAAAGTATGGATAGTAGGCATTAACATTTTAGAGTAGTTTGAAATGGCTTAATTGAAAAAAAATAAAGCAAAAGAATTGAACTTAGTCTTTAAGGAATTTCATCAAACACATGGTGGGCACACAGTAACTAAGCCAACACTAAAGAAATCTTAACCATTATTAAGCCAAAAATTGAAATTAATCCTAAATTCCAGTCAACAAATAATCTAAATGGAATTATATGCAATTTAAACTTCATGTCAACACAAACGTATCCCTTAGAAATCAAATTCTAAAGAAAAAGTGCAAACCCTAATTTAATTAAACCAAAGCAAATTAAACATTTATCATGAAAAATTAAACAAAAGGATTGAACTTGCTTGATGAATGAAATATTGTAAATGATAAAAACAAATGGAACACTTGAATGTCTCAATTGGGTTAGTGTATGTCTCGATAGGGAGAGAGAACTTGGGAAATAATGGGAGGTATTAAAAACAATTAGAGTCAATGGGATCTTTAAACACTTCCCAATTTTCACTCGGGGTGCAATAAGGTAAATCATTTACACCATCAATATTATAGAAGCACAAATGTCTTGTGAATTCATGAAATGTCATACGGTATGGATTCCTACCTAATTGAAAGCAGACAGTGTTGTTGTCATCATCATCATCCTTAAAGTGGCAACTAAATGTTGTGAGGAAGTCCCTTGTGAGTGTAGGAAGCATTTCTAGCTTTTTCTTCACAAATGTAGTCCAACCTATATTGTTAATTAATTATGAAATTTGTGCCTAAAGATTATGAGTAGAGATGTCATAATAGAATTTATCCAGAAAAAATAGATTCACATATTAGACTATCATGAAATATTCATACAAAGTGACGTATTCCTCATTAATATAAGGTGGAATGTGTTGTCCTGAAGAACTAAAGGCAACTTCTTTCTTGGTTCTCTTTGGAGTCACTACATAAATTTAAATAGAACAAGTGTCTATAAAAATTAAAGTTCAAACATTATCACAATTAAAACAAGTCAACTATAGCACCAATTTAACAATTTCTAATGCACTAGATCAATTTGTTAAAAAGTAGCTAACAAGTATGGATAGTAGGCATTAACATTTTAGAGTAGTTTGAAATGGCTTAATTAAAAAAAATAAAGCAAAAGAATTGAACTTAGTCTTTAAAGAATTTCATCGAACAGATGGTGGGCACACAATAACTAAGCCAACACTAAAGAAATCTTGACCATTATTAAGCCAAAAATTGAAATTAATCCTAAATTCCAGTCAACAAATAATCTAAATGGAATTATATGCAATTTAAACTTCATGTCAACACAAAAGTATCCCTTAGAAATCCAATTCTCAAGAAAAAGTGCAAACCTTAATTTAATTGAACCAAAGCAAATTAAACATTTATCATGAAAAATTAAACAAAAGGATTGAACTTGCTTGATGAATGAAAGATTGTAAATGATAAAAACAAATAGAACACTTGAATGTCTCAATTGGGTTAGTGTATGTCTCGATAGGGGAGAGAGAACTTGGGAACAAATGGGAGGTATCTCAGTTGGGAAAAGGATGGTACCTTTTTAGGATAAGTACCTCGGTTGGGTTAAATTTCAACCCAACCGAGGTGATGCATTCGAATAGGGAGAGAGAGGGACCTAAATTGGATTGAAATTCAACCTTATCGAGATGGCATGTTATTGGACTTTGAGGTGCCAATTTTCATCGGTTGGGTTCAATTCCCACCCTACCAAGGTCATTACACATAATTAAAGATTGACGGAGCACTAATACTAAAATCTGATAATTTTAATTCAAACCTTCATCATTTTTTCATCATGCACACTCTCAACTCTCTTTTAAAAACTTAACCAGTGTCTAGTAAGTATAGTAGATCAGTTAAGTAATATAGGAAAATATATTTAAGAACCCAAGAATATTGAATCCAAAGGAACATGGATTGCTAAGTAAGTTATCTATAATTCAGCGAAATTAATCAAAGATTTTCACTATGTTTTTTGAATTAAAAAAAAGTCCTAAGCTAAGCAATAAATTAAATCTAAAAATTAACAACTAAATTAAGAGAAGGTCATCAAGGGAATCAACAAAATTGAAATTAATACTTAGGAAATTGAATACAGATAAATGTAATTGGAAACAAGTAAAATAATATTAACAAGAATATCCAGAAAAACCCAACTCAAAACAAGTCTCTTACTTAAAAATGTCATTTTAGATTAATAAGCTCTCGAAATAACAATAGCCTAATAACTAAAATTAGCTCGAGTTTATAAATTCCTAATTCTCAAATGAATCTCCTCTCAGAAAATCCATTTATTCCCTAACACACTTGAACTCAATGTAATCCATACATAGGAATCAAAACCTCATTTTGGACCATAAAGATAACTAGAAGCAAAAATATAAAAAAAAAGCATAAACACATCAATTAACATCCAAATTTAATAACTAACCATCTTTCGATACATTAAAAATAAAAACCAAACTTTCGCATAATTTTATGATTAATCATAAGGGAAATGAAAGAAAATATGCAAATATTCATTTAACTCAAAATTCCAATACAATTATTGTTCAAGAATTTATAAGCAAAAGAACTACTCAAACATCAAGAATTTAATCATGGAATAGAAAAAATTAAGTTTAGAATACATCTTTAATGAAGAGACAAAAATTGAAGTTTCTTTTTCTTTAACCTTGAATCCTTCTTTGAATCCTAAAATTAAACCTAAATGAAAAAGAGAAAATAAAACCTTAATTTACAAAGGCTAAAAGAAAGAATAAAAATGCTCAAAATTATCCTCAGATCTTCCTCCTATTATCCCTTTTATATTAATACTTGAAAGACCTAAAAATAGGAGAAATTTTGTTGCCACCAAATTTAATAAAAAAACATTATAAAAAATTCAATTTTAGAAACAATTTTTACCGATGGATCAAATTTCGTAGGTAAAATTAAGATGTTTTCGATGGATTACCTATGAAATTGATAATGCGTAGGTAAAAAATGAATTTATTAAATAATGACATTCTTACTTACATAACTAATAATTAATATGTACATTTGGTAGGAAATGTTTGCAACATTTGTTACAGATGAATTGAGCAACAGTAATGCCATCAACATTGAAATTTATCATTTAACTTTTGTAGCGATGGACTTTCATGGCTAATACAAGCACCTTTGATGAATTACTAATAGATGTTGTGATGGTTTTTTATTTTGTTGATAAATAAATTTGGTAATATTTTGGCACTGTATTTAGCTACGAAAATAGTGGATATTTTTGCTATGGTTTTTTTGTAAGTAATTCCATCGATATTTTTAATAACATTTCTTATTTTAATATTTATAAAATAATTTAGCATAAAAAACCCCAATTTTTGTGTTCCCTCTTCGATCAAGCCCTAAAGTCAATATTTGTCTCTTAGATGCTCCAACCCCCCTCCTTTCCATCTTGGCAGCGAGGTTACCCCTATAGTGATTCACCACCACAACCATCTCTCCCTCCTTCAACCTTACTATCTTCCTCCCAATGGATATGTGTTTGTCCCTCTCTTTCAATGTTGCTCTCTCTATCTTGCATTCTATCTCTTTGTGTCCCAACCTCAATCTCCCTTTAAGAACTATCACTGATGGTATCCACATTAGAAATGCCAATTGGCAACTTTACAAGCTCGAGCATGGCATTCAAGTACATCTTTGGCGCATATGTGTTTATATGATTGCAATTTGGATAATGTATTGCTCTAAGTTGAATCCTAAATCTGTTGGTTTTTCCTTTATTTCTATCTTTAGAACTATCATTTTTTATGTAAGGATTTACTACCAATTTGACCCCAAAAAAGAAAAAACACCATAAGGTTAATTGCAAAGAAATTACCCATGAGGAAAATAGAGTAGACTTGCTAAGTTGTGTCGGACCTGAAGATGGAGAGTTTTATTGCTAAATAATAAATTGAATTAAGAAGAAAAAATTGCACCTTCACTGCTAAAATCACTGCCTTCGGCCTCCAACTCTAATAACTATGCTACACACTCTTGTGATGTCCCAATCTTGGCCCTAATCAAATTATTGTAAATTAATGAGGATTATGGTTAAGCAAGGAAAAATTAGATTATTTTGCATTATTAAAGTTAAGTCGTATGAGGAGTATTTTGGTAATTATACGCATGTGTAATGTGGTATAATTAAATTCTAAGGAAGGATGCAATTCAATTAAATTTGGAATTTTTGGGTTAAAATGTAAGAAATTCAAGTTCTTAGGGGTTATAGTGTATAAGTGTAATTTTGGAATTTCATTAGTGAGATATTTATCCCACTCACTCATTTAAAACTTCTTGGAGAAATAAGATATCGAATATAGGGCATAAAAGGAAGATAAACCTCTCTCTCTCTTCTCTACTTGGTTACAAATTAAAGAAAGTGAAAGGTTAGGCTTTGTGAGTAGCATCTTAAAGTTAATGTCTTCCCTCTTATAAGATCTTTTTACTCTTCTATCTTTGATTTAAGTTATGGATATGGGGGATTAAGAAATCCTATTGTTGCCACTATGTGTAAGGAGAAGAAAGAAATCATCAGTAAAAGAGCTAGATAGTGGGTTAAAGGAGGAGTTAAAGCTTCAATAACAGGTACGGAAATTAGGTTTACTATACTGTATACATAAGTTTGTTATGGGAACTTCCCTCTCTTTTTGTATGTGTGTCCTCTTTGATGAAGTTAAAAGCTAAATCTAGTAATGTATATGAGTTTTGATAGATTTAAAGGTTTAGTGAGCATTAGTGTAAGTTGTTAGGTTGAGATCTGGGATTTAAGTTCTTGACCTGCATAATCGGGGTTCTTGGAACCATACTTGCCGAGACTCAATGCACGGCCACGGATGGTGCTCCTTTTTCCATTACACAGCCGTACATAGCTTTCCTTTCCTTACACAGCTGCTTAAGCTCCTTTTATTTCCCCTGCATGGCTATGCATACCCCTTTGATTTCCCTTAGACTGCCGTTTAGTCTCCTTGATTTTCCATTGCACGACCGTGCAAGCCCCTTTGATTTTCCCTTCATGACCAATCATACCCCTTTGATTTCCCTTGCATGGCCGCTCAAGCTCCTTGATTTTCCCTTGCAAGGCCGCTCATGATCCCTTATTTTCTTTTGCATGGCAAAGCATTGTCATTGATCTTTTCATGCATGGCCAAGTGGCCCTTCTCTTCTTACATTGCATGGCCAAGTTGCCTTATGTTCTTCGTTGTGCATGGCCTTTCCTCTCTCAATGCATGGCTACCGGTACTCCCTTCACTCATATGTACTCATTAATCCAAATAATAAATTACTCATAATTTATGAAAATAGTGTTGTATAGCCTATATACGTATGAAAGGAGTTATATAAATGGGGTGAATTAAGCTAGAAATGAGTAATGTTGATGATGATTGTATATTAAAGTATGCTATTTGATTACTGATGAATTAATAGGGTTGTGAAGTCCTCCTAATGTTAAAGTTTAGAGAGATATAGTTAGAAAAGTATGACTATAAGATGATATATTATTCGAATTTGAAAGACATGAATGATATTGTAAGAGGGAGTAGATTGAATTAAGCTATGAGTCAACTATACCCAACAATATGTTGTATATGACATGGTCACTTAATTGGAGAATCCCTATGTATACATATATAGGTATATAAAGAGTGAGAAGTTTAAGAGTAATAAAACCTATTGATTTAAGGTATGCGGTTCACTTGAAAACTAGTTTAAAGGGACTTGCATATGGTAATGATAATATGAACCATTTTGTTAGAATGTGTTTTGGTGCATATTGGGCACATAACTAAAGAGAGTATGAGATAACATAGAAATGTTAGAATTATATGCTATTCAATGTGTCCTATATAGTTAGGTACAAGGTATGTCCCCTACCAAAGTAAATGGTTTTACCCAAACTACTACACACTAATGTGTCTTTACAATTGCATTAAAATACTATGATATAGCCTAGTGATAATAAGATGATAGTTGCAATGTTATAGGCCTAAGTTAAAAGGGATGGGGTATTACATTTTATGCTTGGTTAGGAGACTATAGAAGTTTGGTTATGCTTCAAGACATAATGGAAGGTAGTGAGTAGCCTTGATGTAAAGGAACATGCCTATCTATTTGCTCATGCCCTATGTCTTGTTATGTTTAACACATGCCGGTAAGTGGTGTACTGATGTATGAGATGGAATAATCTTGCATAAACTTACCTAATTATAAATTGTTGTGAATGATTATAATGATGTGTGGAAGCTACTCATGGCAAACAACAACAAGGTATATCAGTGAGAACTATAAATAAGTTACATAAGTTCAATATCTTATTGTTAATGCAACTATGCTATGATAAATGGTCTAACTCAGTATGTGAACCATTACGAGTAATAAAGCATGTATTGCCATGATTCAGGTTATATATATATATATATATATATATATAACTACTATGATATGAATAAATGAATGTTGATGCAACTACGTGATCATATGATTGATATCCATGTATACTGAGGCTTAAAGCTCAACACTGACCTATGATAAGAATAATGTGTCTTTTTATATGAATTGTGGCTTTGAGAAAAATGTTGAACCGAGTAAAGCAGAATATGTTGAATCAAATATGTTCTTAAAAATGGTAAAGCATGTAGGCCTTAGTTTAGTTGTGGATTAGATAGGCATGCCTAGAGGTGTACAATAGTAGTTGCCATAGTTGACCCCATTTGGGTCCATTGTTTGTTCCTTTAATGGAACCATAGCTCAACCATTTTGGGTCCATCATTTGATATCTTCTGATATCCATTATTTGATATCTTCAGACATCGATTGTTGATACAAATTGGTATCCATTGATCCCGTTATCCACCTTTTGAACTAGTACTTAGGTAGGCTATTAAAGATTATAAAAAATGCACGAAATAAGGAAATACATGTATTGATTGCTTCCCTTATGTAGTGTAAGCATGATGATGGCCTATTATATTATTTTATCTTAAAATTCCTTTTTCCTATCAACTGTTACAGTGAAATGAAATTCTATGTTCAATGTTATATAATGGTGATATCTCACATCAAGTATGAGGTGTTAAGGTTCCTGCGTGAGTGCTGGTGTGAATTGATTCCACCTATGGGTTCCACAGTGAATAAATGGACCCCAAAGCATGCAATATTTACTAGTAACTTTTCAGGCCGTAATATACACCCTAAGTTTCTTGTACTTTGAAATTTATGAAATGTATACATGTGAAATTTGAATTTTGCCATGTAATCATGATATGTAATGCTTGTTATCTGAAATCATATACAAATCCATTAGTCTATATATGTAAATATTTACACACATATGTGCATATTGATAACTCTAACATAAGCGAGAGGATAGTGTATGACATAATAAGATGTTGCATGATATTTAGTTTGCCATGCTAAAATAGCATTAAGGAATATATGATTATGAATAGGATTGTGAATTGTAAATGTATTATATACTTAAGATTGCATGATATATGTGAAGTAATTACGCCTAATGGTATCCCTTATAGATGTTACATGACATATGCACTCCCTTATGTTTTGATTAAACCATGAATGCATATTTTATGTAACTAATGTAATTAAATGCATATGGTTGAAGTTTGTACTATCAATACTCATGATGTCTGAAATCATGAATAAAAAGATTATGAAGTGCATGAACTAGGTTAGTTTATCAAGTAAAAGAAATTTGATTATAATAGTAAATTGAAAGTCTTTAGGAACTAGATGAGTTCACGTAATGTTCTAGATTATTGTAAGAATAGTACTTATTGTTAAGGTTGAAGACTCATCCGATTTGTTCATTTTTAAATGATTAATATTGTAGACTCATATGTTTTCTTTAATTGTGAAGATTGAATGAATTGATGATATTTTATTAGGAGTTAGTCCATATATTTTTGTTTCCCCACTAGTGCGAGTTTGTTTATCAGTATAGGTCTTAAGATAAGTTCCACTTTAGATTGATAGTTGTAGTGACACGACCCATATTGAAGAGAAGATCTGGCAGGTTATAGTTGTCCTTAAGGTTTTCATTATGTATTGAAGGCCAGCTACATTTTATCTCCTTATTTATGAGTTTGATTTGGTTATGTTGTGGCATGAAATTTGTAAGGACCCAATCTTGGCCCTAATTGAATTATGGTAAATTAATGAGGATTAAGGTTTAATAAGGCAAATTAGATTATTTTGCATTATTAAAGTTAAGTCATATAAAGGGTATATTTGTAATTATGCATATGTGTATTGGAGTGTAGCTAAAATATTATGGAAGGATGCAATTGAATTAAAAAAAGAAGCTTGGGGTTAAATGTTAAGAAAATAAGTTTTAAGGGTTAAAAATGTATAAGGGCAATCTTGGAATTTCTTGAGTGAGATATTTATCCCACTCACTCTTTTAAGGCTTCCTGGGGAAGCTGGAGTTTGGGACAAGGCCAAATAAGCTTAGGGTTTGTGAACAACATCTAAAAAGGTAATGCTTCCCCTTGTAGATGTCTCTCTACATTTCTTTTCTTAGTTTGATCTTTGGTTTTGAAGGATTAAGAGACCCTATTGTGCCTTTATGTGTAAGGGAAAAAAGGAAATAGTAATAAGAGAGTTGGATCAAAATGAGCGAAGGAAGATTGAAGCTCAACTAGGTATGGGAATTAGGTTTATGTTCTCCTAGATTTAAATCCAGAGTTTTCCTTTTCTTGTGTGTTTATCCTCTTTGATGAGGTTTAGAGCTAGATTTTTTGTAGCAATATTGATAAGATTGAGAAGTTTTTAAAACTTAATGAGTATGATTGTCAGAAGGAATGGTAGGATTTTGAGTTTAGGTAGTTGATATGCAGAATCAGACTATGAACGATTACACTATGCATGCCCACGGAAGAATTTCCTTCTCCTAGCACGTGGCCGTGCACCGCCTTCTATCCCTTGGTTCTCTTCAATGTATGGCCGCACAAGAGCTTTCTCCTTCCAGCATGCAGTTGCGCTTAGTTTCCTGCCTTGGTTATTCTTTAGTGCACGGCCGCTTGTCTTTTGTCTCTTCACATGCGCGACCGCTTATGGCAATTGATTTCCCTAATGCACGACCGCTCCTTATGTTCTTTCTCTGGATGCACGGCCAAGTAAGGCCTTCCTCTTTCCCTTACATGGCTAAGTGTGGCATAGTCTCCCTTGTTGTATTGCCAAGCATGATTTATTTTCTCCCAATGCATGACCATATGTCTTTTTTTTTCTCCATTGTATTCACTCATCCATAGATAAATCACTGCTAAACTGTGAACAAAATATTATAAAGTCTATAAGCTTATTAAGAAAGCTTTATAATTGTATTGAATTAAGTTAGCAGCAAGTGTGGTGATAGCCATTGCTTATTATAGTGGTGGCTATTATGCTAGTTGAGATCAAGGGATTGATAGACTATGAAAGTTCCTCTCTTCTATGTTAAAGTTTACAATGATATAGTTTGGAAAGCTATGACAATAAGATGAAATAATACTAGAATTTAAAAGAAATGAATATTATTATGAGAGGGAGTAGATTGAATTAAGTTGTAAGTCACCAATATAAACTATATGGTATGGTCATTTCAATTGGGGAATACCTTGTATACACATATGTCTATATAAAGAGTGAAAAACTTTTGAACAATAAACCTATAAAGTTTGTTATAGAAACCACTTGAACTCTTAATTAGAGGGACTTGAGCATGGCAATGCTAACCTGAGTTATGCTATAAAAAATGTAATTTAAGGCCCAATGAGCATAAAACTAAGGAGAATGTAAGGCAACAAAGTAAACTTGAATGATATGATATTTAAAGTGGCCTAAAAAGTTTGTATAAGGTATGCATTAGATTAATGAATGGTTATGCCTAAAGTACTATGATATAACCTAGTGATAATAAGAGTATGGTCGTAAGATTACATATCCAAGCTTATAGAAATGGGACAACACTTTTTATGCTTAATTGCAAAACTGTAGAAACTTAATTGCACCCAAGGTCACAAGAAGAATTAATGATTAGCAGTAATGTGTAATAACCTACTCACCTCTTTGCTCATGCCTATAATACAATACGATTAGCATATGAGCATCCGTAGTTTGCTAACGACTAATACGAAATAAGCTCACATAACTTACTTGGAGGATTGAAATATATATGACCATGTTAAAGTATCTAACTTGTCGTCTATAATTTGATAGACCATTAAAGTGAATCATGGTATTAAATATGAACAAGTATTGACCTTTAAGCTGTAAGAGAACCTACGCATATTACTACTATATGGATTATAAATGCATGAGTATTGCTTAAAATAATTATGTTTTGATGTGAGTTATGATGATGTATGAAAGCTGCTCACAGCAAATTGCAACAAGGTATGTCATTGAGAATTGATGCAACCATGCTATGATGAGTAGTTTGACTCATTGTGTGACTAGATATGAGTAACCAAAGAGTATGTATTGCTATGATTTATTTGCCTTTATATGCACACACATATATATATGGACATGCATATAATATTATGAAGATTTTTAGTTGCAAAAACTACACTTTCATAATTGCCTCATTGGCTTCATGCCTACTATTAAGTATGATGAGATTGATCGATGAAAGTAACATTTTTTATCATCTTTGCATTATCATGTAAACCGCTACGATATGTATGAATGATGTTGATGAAACTATGTGATTACATGACTTGCATCTATCTGTAATAGAGCCTAAAGCTCAACATTGATGTATGAAAAGAATGATATGCATTCTTTTATGAAAATTGGCTTTAAGCCAAATGATGTGCTAAGTAAAGAAGAATATGTTAAATCAAGATGTTCTTAATTGGTTAAGCTTACGGGTCTTAGTTCAGTTGTGGATTAAATAGACATGCCTAAAGGGATGCAGTTGCAGCTACCATAGTTGGCCACGTTTGGGCCTTGTTCCTTGATGGAACCATTGTTTGACCCCCTTTGGGTCCATTATTTGCTCCTTGCTGGAACCATAACTCAGTCCCATTTGGGCCTATTGTTAGATATCTTCGGATATCCATTTTTTGATACCTTCGGGTATCCATTGCTCCCGTTATCCACCTTTCGAACTAATACTTAGGCAGGCTATTATAGATGATAAAATGTACATAAGATAAAGTAAAACATGTATTAATTGCTTTGCTTATGTATTGTAAGCATGATGAATGGCCTATTGTGTTGTTTATTTTAAATTCCCCTTTGGCTATATAACTATCTCTATTAAATGAAATGTTATGTTCACTATGACAAGATTTTGATATCTCACATCTATTATGAGGAAGGTTCTCGTGTGAGTGCCGGTGCGAGTTAGTTCCACCAATGGGTTCCACAGTGAATAATTTGGCCATTTAGGCCACAAGCTTACAATATTATATTAAAAATTATGTGAACCATAGTATACATAATGATCTTCATGTATGTGAAAGTTATGACATGTTTGCATATGGTATGAAGACTTTGTTTGTTAATCATGGCATGTAATACCTGTTCATTGAAATAGCATGCAAACTTGTTAGTATGTATATGAACATTTACACATGTATATGCATATGTCTGAATCTGATATAAATCAAAGTGCAAAACATGATATAATATGATGTGGTATGATGTTTAAATTGCAATGAAAGATAGCAGTAAGGGATAAATGTATATGAACCTAAAATGAGAATTGTATAAAGATATATGAAGAAATCATGTCTATAAATAACTCTATTGTGTTGGGAATTATCGATTATATACATCACATGTATAAGCGAAAATTAAAATTTTTAACCAATAGATTTGATCTTGCCATGAATTTGTAATATAAATATTAATGAGAATAAGAAAAATCACCTTTGATTTTTCTTGAACAGTTGATTTTCATTCTCATCGGGTTATCGCAAACCACAGTGTCCAAAATAGAACACCTCCAATTAGTAATCCACACTAGAGAAGGATCAAATAAACCAAGATTGATGGAGTTACAAGGCTAGCCAAAATTCCTTGATGTTAGAAAGGAATGAGGGTGGCGGCTAGGGTTAGAGAAATGAGAGAGAATTTTCTTTTCTCTTAATGTTCACTTAACCCTAAATCCCTTTAACTTGAATTTTTATAGCTAGATTAAAAATCCAACTTCATAATGGGATTGGGATCTTTAAAATTGCTGGAAAAATATTAAATGGGCTTATGAAATTATTAATAATTTATTTGGGCTCAATTAAATCCAATTTAAATCCTTTCACAAAGGACTATGTACAAAACCCATAAACTAGGCCCTTTATGCATACACTTGAATTTAATCACCCAAATGAATTCCAAATCCATCCAAATTGAATATGTAGGCTCCATAACACTTATAAAATATATTTAATTTATTTTGGTCAAAGAATTAGGCCTTTATGTCATTCTATATGGTTTTGGCGTGAAACCCTTCCTCTAAAGGGTTTTTGTGCCAAAACAAATTCTCTGGGCCTCTTTAATTTCTCCAATGGATCTATTAATTATAATATCAGCCCTATAACACTTATATTCTAATAATAATTAAATATAAAATATAATATTTCAATTAAGTCCATTTTGCAGAACATTTCTAAAAAGTTTTGCGAACAATTCTACTTGATCATAATTAATTAAACTCTTTAATTAATTATTCTCTTATTCATTTCTCTTCTCCCATAATAATAACAAATATTATTATCCTTATCATTTTACCATTTTATCCTTTACTATATATGTGTGTGATCTATTGGGTTCCTGTCCATATTGGCAGTATAATATGTAATTATGAGTTCTATTCAAAATGTTAGTGTAATCCCTAGCCCCAATGCATTGTAACGAAACACTTGAAATTAATAAAATGAGGCATTAGTTTTATCTTTTGTATTCCTGTGCATATCAATTGATAAAACTATCCGAGAATGTCGTTTCGGTTTAAGTTATCATGTGTGAGGCACATGGTTGTAAGACCTTGAAACAAACGAGACTTCATTCTAAATATCCCTAGTCAATCATTGTTATGGGAATAACAATGAATTAAGACTAGTATGCTCTCTCTGATATTATGAGTTCTGTCTTACGGATCATTAGGACAAGAGTGTCAATCAGAGATCATAGATACATGTTAAAGAACATGGTATCTGGATACGATCCACTCATGAGAACACTACATGGTACAAGTCATAAGTGTTTCTCATATGCAAGTTTTGTATCGGAGTTCTTAGACCTGAAATCTCTATGAAACTCTTTATGAATTACTGTGTACTTTGACATACACCTAACGTGCTCATAACAGAGTGACAAGTACGGATATGATTGGGTATGCATTAATTCATGTTAGAGAGCATGAGAGAAGTGAAGGGATTACCCCTCTCAATAAGAGAGAAAATATCATCGGCCACTTGATCAGTGAACTGAGAAGTGTATGGCCATACCGAGATGAAATAATGAGTAATCATTATTTATCTGAGAGTTCAGTGTCACTGGAATATCAAGAAAGGAATTAATATATATAAGGATGACTAGTTCCATGCCTTATATTAATTCTGATATTTATGGGTAAGGGACTATACAAAATTGCATTAGGTCACTAAATGCCATATGCATTTTCATTTAATTTGGAATGCTATAATATCTTGCTAGAGAATATATATAGCCTTTGAATTAATTTATTAATTCATTGCCAACATTAAATGGACCTATAGGATCGCAGACAAAGCATTGGACTTAAAATATTTAAATTGTGTATTGGGAATTAATTTGGACTTTTATTTAAAGTCAAATTAATGCATAAAATGGGTAAACAGATTTTTGCCTAAAACAGCTAGCTATTTTAGGCAAATCTGTAAAAATAGTTTTTTTGCCTTAGGCAAAACTGTCAAGGTGCGAGCTGTTTTAGGCAAATCTGTTAAGCCACGATTTTGCCTAAAACAGCTAGCTGTTTTAGGCAAATATGTTGGTCACGAGAGAAATTTGTTGGCATGTGCTAGGTTTAATTTCAATTGATTAATTATATATGTATAATTAAGTTAATTGAGTATTAAATCCTAATTTGTATTTAATCAAAATATAATACTTGAGAGGGAATTAAAGTAGCCAAAATTCAAACTAAAATACTAGTTGAATTCGGCAACTTATTTTACCTTAAATAAGTAAGTTTGTTTTGATTAAATGACTAATGCCATTTGAATTTAAATTCTAATGGAATTTAAATTAGGATATATCTCTTAATTAGGAAGTGATGGAGGCTGAAATTAACACTTAATTTTCGGCACTCACACTTGACCTAAATTGAGTGATATATATTAATGAATTAAATGAATAAAAGGTATGCCATTTTGCTATTTTTCTCTCTTGGCTGAAATACTCAAGGGGAAAGAAATCTTTCTTGTTCTCTTGTGTTCTCGAGCTGAAACAGTAACCTAAAGGAAGAACAAGATCAAATCTTGTGGCTTCAAATCATTCCCATTGCCGAATACACAATCATAGAGCTATCACTCTTGATTTTAAGCCATCTTTGCAAGTGTGTGTGTGAGAATAGAGGGAGTGGCGTAAAGGCTGTTCCTTGGCATTGGTGGTGAAGATCTAAGGTGGACATATCCTTCTTGGTTGCTGATCATCATCAAAATCAAGTTTTAAAGGCATCTAAAGTTGTAAGTTTAAAAACCCTAAAATTGCATGTTTCGATTCTAGCTTTGGATATGTATGGTATGTATGATAAAAAAAAAATTTTTGTTTTCCGCTGTGCCATCATGATTTTCATACCATGTCATATTCCATCAGTGGCATCAGAGCCTAAACATGCTTATTTTAGTGCTTTAGATGCATGAAAAAATTAATTAAAAATCGTCATTATGAAAACATGCAAATCTGAAATTTTCTGTTTTTAGTTTTTTGCATTGTTTTGGTGTAAAAACGATTTTAATTGATTAGATAGGTATTATAATTAATATGACATGTTAATATACTTTCCTAAGATGTTATTAGGGCTGGTAATGGTCGGATTTAATTATTTATACCTAATGGTACATGTTAATTATGAAACTAGGTGCTAGTTGGCATGTAAATTGCTAGTTTAACAATTAGTTTTCAAAATTAAATGTAAAAACGTTTTTGGGATGTTTGTAAGTGATTTTTGAAGATTAAATATCAGGTCTAGACATGTTTTAAATTTGGTTTTAATTCTGGTCCATGACAATTTAATTGATTAATTTTAAAATCACTTAAAACTATGTCTAGTTTGTGTTTGATACATGTTTAATCAACATTGTTTGTTTTGTTTTGATTAAAATGGTAAAAACACATTTAGATTAAAATGGTACAGAATATTAAATCAATGTTTATGGACTTATTTAGATTATTAAATGACTCATAAAATTGATTTAAATGTTTGTGCATTTTATGGCATTACATAAGCATTAAACAACTAGTTTTTGTTGTTTGTTTGTTTTTGCATGAATGCCGTGTACTATATATGTGTTCTTCATGATTTTATTTTTAATTCATGTTAGCACATATTATATGTATTTTTAATGTTTATGGGCTGTATGTCATAAAATTAAAAATGGCAAAATTGGAAATTATACTAGAGTTGATTTATGGCACAAATCTAACTAGTTTGTGTTTTTGGCTTTTAAGATAACTTATTCAATAAGAGGATTTAGTCCATTGGGCTTCGGCCCAGGCCCATCACGGGGTCATCTCTTAAAGGTTCAAGTACACAATTTCCATTAATGGGCTTGGCTAAATTAAATAAATTTGGACTTTGTTTTATCCATGAATGCTATGTATATTTATTTGCTAGTTTGGTGTGATGAATGGATATGCATGGTGCATTCATGGGCCCTGGGTTTTTGTAATTAAATATGGCCTCCGAGCCATTATGTTTTATTGTAAAAGTTTCATTTATTTCTTAGAATATAATATACTTGAAGACTTTGTAAATCAAGACGAAGCCCACCAGAGTGGAGAAGCCCAACTCGAAGATTCTTATGTAATAGTATAGAATCTTAGTTGTAGGTTTTTGGGCCCATGTTTGTCACGCTTTACTTTATGCAATTATATATATATGCATGCTATGTATGGATAACAAAGCGTATGCCATGTAAGCCGTAATAAAATGAATCCCTAAAAATAGTAAGTCACAAAGTTGCCTTCCTAATTCGAAACATGTCAAGGCATCGATCATCGGTCACGTAGACTAGGAGTCCTAGATGCGCCCGATTATCTTTGTGAGGCATGGGTTGTGAATGTAGGTTGGACTTAACATGGAAAGGGATGCCCGAACCTAGGCAACTAATAAATGGGTTGTGCTATAACATCTTAAGATGTTAGCCCATTTGATCCAAGAGTCATGTACGAGACATGATTGGAGTTTTCCTACCTAAGTAACTTAACTTGTTAGGTGTACAAGCTCAGCTTGACTAATAAGTTGTTGTGAAAAGTGGATCTTGGCCCACATTAAATCACTAACGCGAATTATTTAAAGGGATATTAATTCGGTTTGTGGGATCATAAATAAGACCTCATTTAATCTTGCTAAATTTTATTGTAGATTGAAAATGGCATCTTCAAACAACAATTTTTCATTGCGATCGGTCCTTGAAAAGGACAAATTGAATGGCACCAATTTCATAGACTGGTCTCGAAACTTAAGAATAGTTCTTAAGCAAGAGAAGAAGTCGTATGTTTTGGATGCACCCTTGCCTAATGAACCAGGAAGGAACGCCTCTGCGGTTCAAAAGGAAACTTTTGAGACCAAAAAGAGTGACTCCAATGATGTGACCTGTCTGATGCTGGCCACTATGGTGCCTGAATTGCAAAAGCAATTTATGGACCAAGAGGCCTATGCGATCATGGTGCACCACAAGGAGATGTTCCAAGAGCAAGCTCGTCACGAGAGGTTCGTGACAACAAAGGCTTTAATTTCTTGCAAGATGGCTGAGGGTACTCCTGTTAGTAGTACCCATGTACTCAAGATGAAAGGATATCTTGATACTCTTGAGAAGCTTGAGGTACTAGTGCCAAAGGAATTGGCCACTAACTTGATCTTAGGATCATTGCCTGCTGCTTATGATCCATTTGTGATGAATTATAACATGCATGCAATGAACAAGTCAGTCACTGAGCTTCATGGGATGCTTAAGAATGCTGAAGAAAACATTCGAAAGACCAATCCCATACTAATGGTTCAAAAGGGAATTAAGAAGGGACCTGCTAAGGGAAAGGGAAAGGGAAAGGGAAAACCCAAGTCAGTTGGGAGTGTACCTCAGGCCCAATCCAAGCCCAAGGCGTCAAAACTCAAAGACAGTGAGAGCACTTGCTTCCATTGCAACAAGATAGGGCATTGGAGGAAGAATTGCGCTCTCTTTAAGGAAGAACAAAAGAAGAATGGAGCCAAGGCGTCCAGTTCTGGTATTTTTGTTGTTGAAATTAACCTTTCTATTTCTACCACTTGGGTATTGGATACCGGTTGTGGTTCTCACATTTGTTCAAATGTGCAGGGGTTAAGAAATAGGCGGTTACTTGGGAAGAATGAAGTGGACCTCCGTGTGGGGAATGGAGCACGAGTTGCTACCATGAGATAGGCGACTATCACCTCACTTTACCTTCCAGACTTTGTATTGTTTTGAATAATTGTTATTATGTGCCTGCTATGAGCAGAAACATTATTTCAGTTTCATGTTTGGATAATGATGAATTTGATTTTGTTATTAAAAATGGCAATGCTCATATTCGTCGCCAAGGCATTTCTTATGGCAATGCCATATTGCAAAATGGCCTTTATATCCTTGATTTACAAAACAAAGAGTCCATATACAATATTAATACAAAGAGGGTTAAATCAAACGAATTGAACCCTACTTACTTCTGGCATTGTTGCTTAGGACATGCAAACGAAAAATGCATTTCAAGACTCCACAAAACTGGAGTGCTTGGGTCATTCGACTTAGAGTCTTATGATACATGCGAGCCATGTTTGCATGGAAAAATGACAAAGAGTCCTTTTAATAAAAAAGGCGAGAGGACTAATGGCTTATTGGAACTAATACATACCGATGTATGTGGACCTTTAAGTACACATGCTAGAGGTGGTTTTAGCTACTTCGTGACATTCACAGATGACTTCAGTAGATATGGCTATGTCTATCTAATGAAGTACAAGTCTGAAACTTTTGAAAAATTCAAAGAGTTTAAGAATGAAGTAGAAAACCAACTTGGCAAAAGTATAAAAGCCATTCGATCAGATCGAGGTGGCGAATACTTAAGCCAAGAGTTTGACAGTCATCTAAAGGAGTGTGGTATTATTTCACAGCTCACTCCTCCTGGAACACCTCAATGGAATGGTGTGTCCGAAAGGAGAAATCGAACTCTGTTGGATATGGTTCGATCTATGATGAGTCAAGCTAATCTTCCTATCTCTTTTTGGGGTTATGCATTAGAAACTGCTGCATTTCTATTGAACCGTACTCCAACTAAAGCAGTTGAGAAGACACCATACGAGGTATGGACTGGGAAAGAACCCAATATGTCTTTTCTCAGGATTTGGGGCTGTGAAGCACATGTTAAGAAATTAACATCCGAAAAACTAGAGTCCAAATCCACTGTCTGCTTGTTTGTGGGTTATCCTAAAGAAACAAAGGGATACTACTTTTACTCACAAGCCGAGAACAAAGTATTTGTTGCTCGCAAGGCTGTTTTCTTGGAAAAGGAGTTCCTTCTTAAGAAAGACAGTGGGAGTAAAGTAGAACTTGGAGAAATTCAAGCACCACAAACTCCTATAGAGGATGGTTTGGAAATGGGATCAAGTTCACAACCAGTTGTGGAACAAGAACCCATTACACAAGAACCTAGAAGGTCCGGTAGGGTACGTCAGGAGATTGACAGATATGGATTTCTAATCACTGACAGTGACACTATTGAGTTAGTAGATCGTGAGGATCCTACTACCTACCGAGAAGCTATTGAGAGCCCAGACTCGGAAAATTGGCTTGAAGCCATGAAATCCGAGATGCAATCAATATACGATAACCAGGTTTGGACCTTGGTTGATCCACCGGAAGGTGCTAAGGTAATTGAATGCAAGTGGCTATTCAAACTCAAAGCTGATAAGACCTACAAAGGTAGACTAGTAGCAAAAGGTTTTCGACAAACTCATGGTGTAGACTATGACGAGACCTTTTCGCCTGTAGTCATGCTCAAATCCATTAGGATCTTGCTTGCCATAGCTGCATATCATGATTATGAGATATGGCAAATGGATGTCAAAACTGCTTTCCTTAACGGAAATTTACTTGAGGATGTGTATATGACACAGCCTGAAGGTTTTGTCAATCCCAAGCATCCTAAGAAGGTTTGCAAGCTTCAAAAATCCATTTATGGATTAAAGCAAGCATCCCGAAGTTGGAATCTTCGTTTTGATGAGGCAGTCAAAGAATTTGACTTCATCAAGAACGAAGATGAGCCTTGTGTGTACAAGAAGGTTAGTGGGAGCATAGTAGTATTTCTAGTCCTATATGTGGACGACATCCTTCTCATTGGGAATGACATTCCAACATTGCAAAAGGTTAAGCAATGGTTGGGAAAATGTTTCTCAATGAAAGACTTAGGTGAAGCCGAGACAATACTTGGTATTCGAATCTATAGAGATAGATCGAATCGGCTTTTAGGACTAAGTCAAGAAAAGTACATAGACAAAGTACTAAAGCGTTTTAGTATGGGAGACTCAAAGAAAGGGTACATACCTTTGGCTTTGGGAGTTCCTTTGACTAAAGAACAGTGCCCTAAAACCAAAGAGGAAAGGGACAACATGAGTAGAATCCCATATGCATCTGCTATTGGATCTATCATGTACGCTATGTTATGTACTAGATTGGATGTTGCTCATGCACTGAGTATAACCAGTAGGTTTCAGCAAGACCCTGGTGAGAAGCACTGGTCTGCTGTAAAAGGGATTCTGAAGTACCTGCGAAGGACTAAGGATCACTTCTTGGTGTATGGTGGTCAAGAAGAGCTCGTCATACAAGGTTATGCCGATGCTGCTTTTCAGACCAGCACTCAGGATTCTAGATCGCAATCTGGGTTTGTTTTTGTTTTGAACGGTGGTGCTGTCAGCTGGAGAAGCTCGAAGCAAGAAACCATTGCCGACTCAACTACAGAATCTGAGTATATTGCAGCAAGTGAGGCTGCAAAAGAGGCTGTTTGGATTAAAAATTTCATTACTGGATTAGGAGTGGTCCCAAGCATCCTAGATCCATTAGAAATTTTATGTGACAACAACGGGGACATAGCACAGGCCAAGGAGCCCCGGTCACACCAGAAATCCAAACACATACTCAGGAGGTACCACTTGATCAGAGAAATCATTGATCGTGGGGACGTCAAGGTTAGCAAGATAGCAAGTGAAGACAATGTAGCAGATCCTTTGACGAAACAGTTACGTCCAAATCTGCACGAAGCTCATTTGAGAGCGTTCGGTCTTAGGGCTATGCCCAATTGGGACTAGTGCTAGTGGGAGATTGTTAGTGTAAGCCCTAGCCCCAATGCATTGTAACGAAACACTTGAAATTAATAAATTGAGGCATTAGTTTTATCTTTTGTATTCCTGTGCATATCAATTGATAAAACTATCCGAGAATGTCATTTCGGTTTAAGTTATCATGTGTGAGGCACATGGTTGTAAGACCTTAAAACAAACGAGACTTCATTCTAAATATCCCTAGTCAGTCATTGTTATGGGAATAACAATGAATTAAGACTAGTATGCTCTCTCTGATATTATGAGTTCTGTCTTATGGATCATTAGGACAAGAGTGTCAATCAGAGATCATAGATACATGTTAAAGAACATGGTATCTGGATACGATCCGCTCATGAGAACACTACATGGTACAAGTCATAAGTGTTTCTCATATGCAAGTTTTGTATCGGAGTTCTTAGACCTGAAATCTCTATGAAACTCTTTATGAATTACTATGTACTTTGACATACACCTAACGTGCTCGTAACAGAGTGACAAGTACGGGTATGATTGGGTATGCATTAATTCATGTTAGAGAGCATGAGAGAAGTGAAGGGATTACCCCTCTCAATAAGAGAGAAAATATCATCGGCCACTTGATCAGTGAACTAAGAAGTGTATGGCCATACCGAGATGAAATAATGAGTAATCATTATTTACCTGAGAGTTCAGTGTCACTGGAATATCAAGAAAGGAATTAATATATATAAGGATGACTAGTTCCATGCCTTATATTAATTCTGATATTTATGGGTAAGGGACTATACAAAATTGCATTAGGTCACTAAATGCCATATGCATTTTCATTTAATTTGGAATGCTATAATATCTTGCTAGAGAATATATATAGCCTTTGAATTAATTTATTAATTCATTGCCAACATTAAATGGACCTATAGGATCGCACACAAAGCATTGGGCTTAAAATATTTAAATTGTGTATTGGGAATTAATTTGGACTTTTATTTAAAGTCAAATTAATGCATAAAATGGGTACAGATTTTTGCCTAAAACAGCTAGCTGTTTTAGGCAAATCTGTAAAAACAGTTTTTTTTGCCTAAAACAGCTAGCTGTTTTAGGAAAAACTGTCAAGGTGCGATTTTGCCTAAAACAGCTAGCTGAATCTGTTAAGCCACGATTTTGCCTAAAACAGCTAGCTGTTTTAGGCAAATATGTGAAACGAGTTTTTTGCCTAAAACAGCTAGCTGTTTTAGGCAAATATGTTGGTCACGAGAGAAATTTGTTGGCATGTGCTAGGTTTAATTTCAATTGATTAATTATCTATGTATAATTAAGTTAATTGAGTATTAATTCCTAATTTGTATTTAATCAAAATATAATACTTGAGAGGGAATTAAAGTAGCCAAAATTCAAACTAAAATACTAGTTGAATTCGGCAACTTATTTTACCTTAAATAAGTAAGTTTGTTTTGATTAAATGACTAATGCCATTTGAATTTAAATTCTAATGGAATTTCAATTAGGATATATCTCTTAATTAGGAAGTGATGGAGGCTGAAATTAACACTTAATTTTCGGCACTCACACTTGACCTAAATTGAGTGATATATATTAATGAATTAAATGAATAAAAGGTATGCCATTTTGCTATTTTTCTCTCTTGGTCGAAATACTCAAGGGGAAAGAAATCTTTCTTGTTCTCTTGTGTTCTCGGGTTGAAACAGTAACCTAAAGGAAGAACAAGATCAAATCTTGTGGCTTCAAATCATTCCCATTGCCGAATACACAATCATAGAGCTAGCACTCTTGATTTTAAGCCATCTTTGCAAGTGTGTGTGTGAGAATAGAGGGAGTGGCATAAAGGCTGTTCCTTGGCATTGGTGGTGAAGATCTAAGGTGGACTTATCCTTCTTGGTTACTGATCATCATCAAAATCAAGTTTTAAAGGCATCTAAAGTTGTATGTTTAAAAACCCTAAAATTGCATGTTTCGATTCTAGCTTTGGATATGTATGGTATGTATGATAAAAAATATAATTTGTTTTTCGCTGTGCCATCATGATTTTCATACCATGTCATATTCCATCACAAAACTCATATGATTTTAACTTCTTTAAAGCAATTTATCAATCCCTTATTGATATTTATGATACACTATTATAAAAATCATGAACGACCTCTAGCTAGGCATCATGACTACCCAAATGTTAGGAAAGTCAAGTGGTTTGACTGTACCCTTCCATAGAAATAGTTATTGTGCAATTACTCCTTTAACCACTCTTATTTCAATTAGATTCTGATTATGGATTTCTATCAACTCTTATAAATCTAATTATGTATGTTCTATTAATTTAACCATTGTTCCCAAAATGTCCTTCATGGATCTCTATCCATCTTGGTATATTTCTCTGGCTAGAGATTTTCTAAACAAGGCAATTATATAATTATGAGAGATAACTTCCCTTAATAAATTTGGGATGGTGAATCCTTTATCGATTGCTCAACTATCTTTAAGTAGGTCATGAAATACCCAACCTCCTAAATATGTTCACTCCCAGTTGGAAGTAATCCATTATGGAGTCAAAGTTTATCACTTGTAACTTAAGATAACCTTGGTGATCTTAAGTTTAAGGATACTTGCACAACCACTATGAAGAGATTCCTTATGAGGATTCTCTTTGTAGGTCTCCAATGTACTTGTTCTTCTAGCAAGCATCCATATGTTAGCTTTGATTATCTTCCATAATCACAGTTATGAGAACCAATACTTGAACCATTCAAGAAGCATAACATATGCTAGTCTGTCCGAATTAACAATGTCTTATCTTGTTAATTCTATAAATAGGGATATTTAGATATTAACACACTTTCATGATTGCCTTTGAACTGTGTTTATAATTTATAGGACTTCATTTATTAATTTAAGATTTAGAAACTCATGTATTTAAACATAGTATTAATAAATGAATGATGCTTTTTATTAAGAATATGAATTCATATATATGAAATACATCCCTTTTACATAGACTCTAGGGCATACTCTCTAACAATCTCCCACTTGTACTAGAGCCAATCACTCATATGTCTTAAACCCGTGTTATTTATATGGTGATCGTGCTTTATCTGGGAAAATGCTTTACTGAAGGGATCCGTCACATTATCATCTACGGGCACTCTTTCTATTTTCACATCATTTCTAGCTACTATTTTCCTTATGAGATGGTAGCATCTGAGAACATGCTTAGATCACTGATGAGACTGTGGTTCCTTTGCTTGCGCAATGGCTCCATTGTTGTAACAATATAAATGAATCAGATCAACAATGCTAGGCACCACTCTTAGTTTAGATATGAACTTTTTGATCCACACTACTTCTTTGGCTATTTTTAAAGCAGCAATGTACTCAGCTTCTATGGTGGAATCAGGAGTTGTTTCTTATTTGGAACTCTTCCGACTAACTGCTCCTCCTCCCATTATGAACACAAAACTGGATTGTGATTTATAATCGTCTTTGTCAGATTGGAAGCTGGCATCAGTATGCCCATTTACTTCCAAATTGGCCTCCCCATATACCAAGAATATATCCTTATTCCTTCTAAAGTACTTGAGGAGATTCTTGACAGCTGCCCAATGTTCCTCTCTAAAATTGGATTGGAATATGATTTTGAGACTCAAAACAAATGCTACATCTGGACATGTACATAACATAACATACATGATAGAACTAATTGCAGATGCATATGATATTCTATTCATGCTCTCTCTATCCTCTAGTGTCTGTGGACACATAGACTTAGAAAGGTGTTTCCTATGCACCATAAGTATAAACCCTTTCTTAGAAAGATCCATATTGAACCTCTTTAATACCTTATCTATATATGTACTTTGAGAAAGACCTAGCAACATATTGGATCTACCTTTATAGATCCTTATTCCCAGAATATAGGATGCTTCTCCAAGGTCTTTCATGGAGAATTGCTTGGATAACCATATTTTAATGGATTGGAGAAGAGAAATGTCATTTCCCATGATCAATATGTAATCCACACATAAAACTAGAAAGACAATTGCACTCCCATTAACCCTTTTATACACACAAGGTTCATCTTCATTCTTTGAGAAACCAAACTCTTTGATTTTCTCATTGAATCGTATGTTTCAGCTTCTAGAAGCTTGCTTTAATCCATAAATGGATCTTTGCAACTTGCATACTGTTTTTGCCATCTCTTGATGTGAACCCTTCTGGTTTTGTCATATACACATCCTCAGTTAGATTTCTATTTAGGAAAGCTATCTTCACATCCATTTGCCAAATCTAATAATCATAATGAGCTGCAATGGCTAAAAGTATTCTTATAGACTTAAGCATTGCTACAGGAGAAAATGTTTTATCATAGTCAATTCCTTCTCTTTGATGATAGCTTTTTGCTACTAAGCGAGCTTTATAGGTAACTATATTACCTTCCTTGTCGGTCTTGTCGGTCTTCTTTTTGAAGACCCATTTGCACCCTATGGGTTTTATCCCTTCAGGTGGTTGAGCCAAAGTCTCTCATACATAGAGTCCATTTCAGACTGCATAGCCTTAAGCCATAAATCACGTTTTGAACTGTTCAAAACTTCTTGATAGCCTGTAGGCTCATTGTCCTCTACTACAACTTATGCCTCTATCTGAATCAATGTGAAATCCATATCTCACAGGAATAGAATGCATCCTAGTAGATCTTCTAGGATTTTGTGTATAATTAGGTTCGACTGTAATCTCATCACTATGAAACTTAGTCTCGGGTTCAATCGGTTGATCTACTTCTATTTATGGATTTTGAACTTCACCATAAATAGCAGTTTCTAGTGCATATCTCCAAAAGGACTTTGGTAAGTCTGCTCGGCTCATCATGGATCGAACCATATCTAATAGTGTTCGATTTCTCCTCTCAGATACCCCATTATGTGTTGGGGGTATATGGTGGAGTCCATTGAGATAAAATCTCATTATCTCTAAGCTAATCTTGAAATTCTTGACTTAAGTATTCTCCACCTCGATCTGATCTAAGTGTTTTAATACTCTTGCCAAGTTGCTTCTCTACTTCATTTCTGAATTCTTTAAACTTTTCAAATGCTTCTGATTTATATTTTATTAGAGAGATATATCCAAACCTGGGGTAATCATCTATGAAAGTAATAAAGTAGGATTAACCTCTTCTAGCATGTGTAGTCATTAGACCGCATAAATCTGAATGTATTAAGTCCAATACCATTCTAGCTCTTTCTCCTTTACCAATGAAGGGAGCTTTTGTCATTTTTCCTAATAAACAAGATTCACATGTGTCAAATGATTCATAATCAAATGATCCCAAATCACCTGACTTGTGTAATTTGGTCATGCATTTCTCATTTATATGGCCTAAACGACAATGCCATAAATATGAGGTATTTAAATTATCTTGTTTCATTCTCTTGGCATCCACATTATGCACTTCTTTAATTAAATCAAGAACAAATATACCATTCTCAATTATAGCTTTAGCATAAAATATATTGTTCTTAAAAATGTGACAACATTTGTCCTTTAAAGAAATGTCATAATCATTCATTAAACAACTGAAAGAAATAATACTTTTAGACAATGCTGTAACATAATAAGAACTATTTAACTCCAGTATTAATCCACTTGGAAGAGGTAAATGATAAGTCCTCACAACTGTTGTAGAGATGTTTTGTCCAGTAGCTAACTGTAGACATATTTTTGTCTTTCCAACTCTTCTACTGCTTTTAAGCCCCTGTATATTATTACACAAATGAGATCCACATCTGGTATCTAATACCCAATATTGTTTTGAAGCAATAGAATAAGTATTTATTTCAATCATATGAATACATAAAGTAGAAGCATCGATTTGCTTCTTCTCCTTGAGAGAATCTAGATCAGCCTTACAGTTACACTTCTAATGACCATCTTTTCCACAATGGAAGCAAATTCCTTTGGGATTCTCTTTTTTGGCAGCCTTCTTCTTTGAAATCCCATCATGCTTTGGCTGCGCTTTGGTCATCTTCTTCTTCTTCTGATTTTTCTTCTGCTTCTTGCCTTTAGCAGAAGTGACAACCATGACACTTTTTGAATCATTTTTGAAGGATCCATCAGCTGTTTTGAGCATATTGATTAACTCAAGAAAGGTTATTTGGATCTTGTTCATGTTGAAGTTAAGCACAAAAGGTGCAAAACTTAGAGCCAACGAGTACAAGAATAAATCTATGTATAGATCATTATCCATTATATAGCCAAGTCTACTCAAATGCTTAATATACCCATACATCTTCAATGCATGAGCAGTAGCCGAAGTGCTTTCCACCATTTTACAGCTAAATAGAGCTCGAGCAATATCATATTGCTTAGTTCTAGCCTGAGAATAATAAAGCTCCTCTAGATGCAAAATGATGGTTTTATCATCCATCATCTTATGTTGCCTTGAAAGCTCTGAGGACATAACACCCAGCATTAGACATACCGCTGCTTCACTATCCTCTATGTATTTTCAATAAGTTCCCTTGATCTCATCAATGGCATCATCTGATGAAAGTAGTGGTGGATCTTTATCCAAGACATTATGGATCTTTTTAGCTCTGATAATAATTCTCACTTGTCTAATCCAGTCAGAATAATTGCTGCCAACCAGCTTGATATCCAAGATTGATCGTATGTTAATGTTTGATGTGCTCATGATGATGACCTAGATGTAAAAAAGAAAACATATAAGAGTATGTTCATATATATATATATGCATTAATTAGGTCTTTAATTAATCTATTTACTCCTACTATTTTATTACGAATTAATAGCCCTCACTATATAATCCGAGAAAACCTGGTGGTTTTCTTAGTGGGCCAATATCCAATCCTTGATATGTAATTTAACCTTGACTATGGTCAACAAGCCAAACTCTATACCTTTGAAAGGTAGGTATCTCTATACCAATTGTGTCTCTACACAACTATTGGATCATTAGCTTATCAACTCTTGATAAATGCATATCATATATGCATTCCCTAATCTTGCCTCTAGAACTATTAGCCTTGATTGTGGTCAATAAGCTAATGGGCTAGCTAAGATGACCCATTTAATTAGATTTGAACATATTCGATATAATGTGAGCTTGACTGTGGTCAACAACCCACACTATAAAGAACTCTGGTTCTCCTCCAATTAATGGAAGGATTATATACCTTAGTATTAGTTTGAGGGATTTTAGTTAATTAAGTCTCATCATACATGGTTGGCATACATTGGTATGCATCCTATATCTATTACATAAATATAAGCACACAAATATGGCATAGTTATGGACTTTACTACATTGATCTGCCTGGGCCAAAAGGGAAATTAAAAGGTCAAACCTAGGTAATATGTTTGATTTAAACAAGGAAAAATAATTACATTATCTTCAATCTTGTTGGATCTCCAACCGGCCCATCTTGCTCCTTGATAGTGGTCTCCATTTCTATCTCTAATTCTAATTTAAGTAATCTAATTGCATATTACAATTTGAAAAAGAAATACAAACCAAAAATAAGTGGTCAGGACATGAAAGTCCTCATTGAGCCGAAACATGCATTATGCTCAATCACATTGAGCCTTTGTCCATAACTATCCATCATGCCAATCATACACCTTTATATGCATTTCTAATGCATAAAGTAAAACCATATAATGGAATACAAACTATGTTTCAACTCCTGAAACTTACTTTTGAGTTATTTTAATAATGTGATTAAATTAGAAGACTTTTTCCATTTTGGAAACTTTCATTTTAGGAAACCTTTTTGCATGCATGTGTTGTTGCCTTAATTATCAATCCAATTGAATATTAATTGATTATTTGATTAATTAATTATATTAAATAATTAAAAAATTAATTTTGGACTTGAACAAAGGGTAGGCCGAAACCCACAAATTTAAACCCTAAAGTATGTTCACACATAAACTAATTGTGTCTATTGGACCATTTGGGCCTTTTGGAATGAGAAAAACCCACTCCAGCCCTTAAAACCCATTAATAAACTTAATTAAAGTATATAATATTTAATTTAAGTCAGCTCCTTGGACCCACCAAGTCATTCACTAATTTAAATCAAGTCCGTAAACATAATTAAACCCATTAAGTGGTTTTAATGAATTAAAATTAATCCAATTAATTCAAGGCCCATTTTAATTAATCCAATTAATTAAAAATACATTAATATATCAGATATATCAATTTTAGAAGATTAAAAATCGTTCTAAACATGAACTTACCAAGAACACACGAAGAATACCAATTTATCGATTTTTTTTATTAAACTAGTTTTCATGCAAAACTTGTTCGATTTTAATTTTGTTTGATCCTATGGCTTAATATCACATATTAAATACATAAATTATCATCAAAATAATTTTAGAGTGGATCAATAAAAAATTAATTTAGAACAGCCCTTAAACTTTATTGAAAGTTAAAACTCATTCACGCCAAACACAATGATTATTAATTTCTTCAATTGATTTATTAATTATTATATCAGCCCTATAACATTTATAGTCCAATAATAATTAATTATGATATACAATATTTCAATTAAGTCCATTTTGTAGAACATTTCCAAAAAGCTCTGCAAACAATTCAACTTGATCATAATTAATTAAACTCTTTAATTAATTATTCTCTTATTTATTTATTTCTCTTCTCTCGTAATAATATCAAATATTATTATCCTTGTCATTTTACCATTTTATCCATTACTCTATAAGTATGTGACCTATTGGGTTCCATATATATTGGCAGTATAATATGTAATTATGAGTTCTATTTAAAACTCATATGATTTAAACTTCTTTAAATTATTTTATCAATCCCTTATTGATATTTATGATACACTATTATAAAAATCATGTGCAGCCTCTAGTTAGGCATTATGACTACCCAAATATCAAAAAAGTAAAGTGGTTTGATTGTACCCTTCCATAGAAACAGTTATTGTGCAATTACTCCTTTCACCACTCTTATATCAATTAGATTTTGAGTATGAATTTCTGTTAACTCATATAAATCTAATTATGTATATTCTATTAATTTAACCATTGTTCCCAAAATGCCCTTCATGGATCCCTTTTTATCTTGGCATATTACTCTGGCCAGAGATTCTCTAAACAAGGCAATTATAGAATTATGAGTGATAACTTCCCTTAATAAATTTGGGATGGTGAATTCTTTATCGATTACTCAACTATCTTCAAGTAGGTCATGATATATTCAACCGCCTAACTATGTTCACTCCTAGTTGGAAGTAATTAGTTATGGAGTCAAAGTATCACTTGCTACTTAAGATAACCTTGGTGATCTCAAGTCTAAGGATACTTGCACAACCCCTATGAAGAGATTCCTCACTAACATAGATTTAATATCCATGTGAGGATTCTCTTTGTAGGTCTCCAGTGAACTTGTTCTTCTAACAAGCATCCACATGTTAGCTTTGATTATCTTTCATAATCACAGTTATGAGAATCACTGCTTGAACCATTCAAGAAGCATAATGTGTGCTAGTCTGTTCGAATTAACAATGTCCTATCTTGTTAATTCTATGAATAAGGATATTTAGATATTAACACATGCATGCAATAGATATCTCATATCATAAACACTTTCATGATTGCCTTTGCACTATGTTTGTAATATATAGGACTTCATTTATTAATTTAAGATTTACAAACTCATGTATTTAAACATAGCATTAATAAATGAATGATCCCTTTTATTAAGAATATGAATTCATACATATGAAATACATTTCTTTTACATGGGCTCTAAGGCATACTCTCTAACATATGATTGTTACATGGCATAAGCACTCCTATGTGCATGGATTTAATGTTGAATGCATAACTTATATATCAATGTATTAATGCATTAAGTTAAATTTTTGTACTATCAATAATCTGGATGTCTGGATTCCGAAGTAGTAAGGATTAGGAAGGGTATGAATCAAGCTAGATTAAAGAAAGAAAAGAAGTAAGATGATTAAAATAAATTGACAAGTTTTGAAATAAGATAGTTTACAAAATGCTTTAGACATTAGTAAATATGGTATTCTTATTAAATTTAAGGACTTCCCCAAAATGTTCATTGTGAAATTATCCATATAATAGACTCATATATTATTTTGTGTTATATAGGAAGTTGTATATGATAAGATGATTTTTGAAAAGAAGTTATCTATAGAGTTTTGTTCCCCACAAAGCTTTATAGCTTAGCATGGGTTTGTTTATCAGTGTAGGTTTTAGGAAAAGGTCAAATTGATCATTAGCTATAGTGGCTTGACCATCATTGAAAAGAAGATTTGGTAAAATTGTGGTTTCCTTTGATGATTTCAATATGTATAAAAGGCTATTTATGTTATGATTCTTTATTTATGAGTTTGATTTATTTATTGTTGGATTTTAACGGTTACATGCATCACATACATGAGCGAAATTTTAAAATTTTTTTAACCATTAGATTTGATCTTGCCATGAATACACAATATGACTATATGATAATAAGAAAAATCACCTTTGATTTTTGTTGAACAGTTGATTTTACTTCGCACCGGGTTGTTGCAAACCACAGTGTCCAAAATCGAATACCTCCAATGAGTAATCCACACTAGAGAGGGATAAATTGAACCAAAAAATTGGTGTATAACTAGGGCTAGCCGAAATTCCAAGAAGCTAGCTTGGATTTGGCGCAAAAAGGAGAGAGAGAATAGAGAAAAAGACTTTCTTTTTGTTTTAATCACTTAACCCTAATTCCTCATTAGTTGGCATTTTATAGTTAGGTTAAAATTCCAACTCCTTAATGAGATTGGGCTCTTTAAAATTGCTGGAGAATTATTAATTGGGCCCTTGAATTAATTATAATCATTTGGGCTTAATTAAATCAAAATTAAATCTTTTCATAAAAGACCATGCACAAAATTCACAAACCAGGCCCTTTGTGCATCTAATTGGATTTAAATACCCAAATGGATTCCAAATCCAACCAAATTAAATATGTGAGTTCCATAACACTTATGTAACATATATAAATTAATTTGGTGCATGAAATGGGCCATTAAGGCCTTCTGTAATGGAATAGGCGTGTGGCCCTAACAGAATGGCTTCCGCCAACTTTCTTCATTCCTCTGGCCCTTAATAATTTCTCCAATGGACCTATTAATTATTATATCAGTCCTATAACACTTATAGTAGTCTTATAACACTTATAAAATAATAATAATTAATTATAAAATACATTATTTCATTTAGGTCCAATTTACAGAACATTTCTCAAAAGTTCCGCAGACAATTTTACTTGATCATAATTAATTAAACTCTTTAATTAATTATTATCATATTCACTTCTCTTCCTTCATAATAATATCAAATATTATTATCCTTGTCATTTTACCATTTTATCCTTTCTCTATATGTGTGTGACCTATTGGGTTCCTATCCATGTTGGCAGTATAATATGTAATTGTGAGTTCTATTCAAAACTCACATGATTCAAACTCCTTTAAATCATTTTATCAATCTCTATTGATATTTTGATACATCATTATACAAGTCATGATTGGCCTCTAGCTAGGCATCATGACTACCCAAATGTCAGGAAAGTCATGTGGTTTGACTGTATCCTTCCATAGAAATAGTTACCGTGCAATTACTCCTTTCACCACTCTTATCTCAATTAGATTCTGAGTATGGATTTCTGTCAACTCATATAAATCTAATTATGTATGTTCTATTAATTTAACCATTGTTCCCAAAATGCCCTCCATGGATCTTTATCCATCTTGGCATATTACTCTGGCCAGAGATTCTCTGAACAAGGCAATCATAGAAACATGCAAGATAACTTCCCTTGTTAAATCTGGGATGGTGAATCCTTTGTCAATCACTCAACTATCTTCAAGTAGGTCATATATACCCAATCTCCTAACTATGTTCACTCCCATTTGGAAGTAATCAGTTATGGAGTCAAAGTGTACCACTTGCTACTTAAGATAACTTTAGTGATCTCAAGTTTAAGGATACTTGCACAATCGCTATGAAGAGATTCCTCACTGACATAGATTTAATATCCATGTGAGGATTCTCTTTGTAGGTCTCCAATGAACTTGTTCTTCTAACAAGCATCCACATGTTAGCTTTGATTATCATCCATAATCACAGTTGTGAGAACCACTGCTTGAACCATTCAAGAAGCATAACATGTGCTAGTCTGTCCGAATTAACAATGTCCTATTTTGTTAATTCTATGACTAGGGATATTTAGATATTAACACATTTGCATGCGGTAGACATCTCACATCATGAACACCTTCATGATTGCCTTTGCATTGTGTTTATAATATCTAGGACTTCATTTATTAATTTAAGATTTACAAACTCATGTATTCAAACATAACATTAATAAATGAATGATGCCTTTTATTAAGAATATAAATTTCATACATATGAAAAACATCCCTATTACATGGGCTCTAGGGCATACTCTCTAACAATCTCCCACTTGCACTAGAGCCAATCACTCATATGTCTCAAACCCATGCTATTTATATGGTGATCATGCTTAATCTGGGAAAGTACTTTAGTGAGGGGATCCGCCACATTGTCATCTGTGGGATCCCTTTCTATCTTCACATCATTTCTAGCTACTATTTCCCTTATGAGATGGTAGTGTCTGAGAACATGCTTGGATCGCTAATGAGACCGTGGTTCCTTTGCTTGCGCAATGGCTCCATTGTTGTCACAATATAAAGGAATCGGATCAACAATGCTAGGCACCACTCCTAGTTTAGTTATTAACTTTTTGATCTAGACTGCTTCTTTGGCTGCTTCTGAAGTAGCAATGTACTCAGCTTCCGTCGTGGAATCAGCAGTTGTTTCTTGTTTGGAACTTTTCCAACTAACTGTTCCTCCTCCCATTATGAACACATAACCAGATTGTGATTTACAATCATCTTTGTCAGATTGGAAGCTGGCATCTGTATACCCATTTACTTCCAAACTGCCCTCTCCATATACCAAGAATATATCCTTAGTCCTTCTCAAGTACTTAAGAATATTCTTGACAGCTGCTCAGTGTTCCTCTCCAAAATTGGATTGGAATTTGCTTATGACACTCAAAGCAAATGCTACATCTGGACGTGTACATAACATAGCATACATGATAGAACCAATTGCAGATGCATATGGTATTCTATTCATGCTCTCTCTATCCTATAGTGTCTGTGGACACATAGACTTAGAAAGGCCATATTGAACCTCTTCAATACTTTATCTATGTATGTACTTTGAGAAAGACCTAGCAACCTATTGGATCTATCTCTATAGATCCTTATTCCCAAAATATAGGATGCTTCTCCAAGGTCTTTCATGGAGAATTGCTTGGATAACCATATTTTAACAGATTGGAGAAGAGAAATGTCATTTCCCATGATCAATATGTCATCTACATATAGAACTAGGAAGACAATTGTACTCCCACTGACCCTTTTATACACACAAGGTTCATCTTCATTCTGTGAGAAACCAAACTCTTTGATTGTCTCATTGAATCGTATGTTCCAGCTCCTAGAGGCTTGCTTCAATCCATAAATGGATCTTTGAAGCTTGTATACCTTTTCGCCATTTCCTGATGTGAATCCTTCTGGTTGTGTCATATACACATCCTCAGTAAGATTTCCATTAAGGAAAGCTGTCTTCACATCCATTTGCCAAATCTCATAATCATAATGAGTTGTAATGGCTAAAAGTATTCTTATAGACTTAAGCATCGCTACAGGAGAAAAAGTTTCGTCATAGTCAATACCTTCTTTTTGACGATAACCTTTTGCTACTAAGCGAGCTTTATAGGTAACTAAATTACCTTCCATGTCGGTCTTCTTTTTGAAGACCCATTTGCACCCTATGGGTTTTATCCTTTCAGGTGGTTGAGTTAAAGTCCATACTTTATTCTCATACATGGAGTCCATTTCGGACTGCATAGCCTTAAGCCATAAATCACGTTCTGAATTGTTTAAAAATTTTTGATAGCTTGTAGGCTCATTGTCCTATACTACAGTTATGCCTCTATCCGAATCAATGTGAAATCCATATCTCACAGGGATAGAACGCATCCTAGTAGATCTTCTAGGATTTTGTGTATAATCAGGTTCAACTGTAATCTCATCATTATGAAATTCAGTTTTGGGTTCAATCGATTGATCATCTTCTATTTGTGGGTCTTGAACTTCACCAAGTTCAATTTTACTCCCACTATCCTGTCGTAGGAGAAATTCTCTTTCCAAGAAGACAGCATGCCTTGAAACAAACACCTTTTGTTCTAAGGGATGATAGAAATAATATCCAAATGTTTCTTTTGGATATCCCACAAATAAACATTTGTCAGACTTAACATCCAGTTTGTCTGACATTGTCCTCTTCACATAAGCAGGACAACCCCATACTTTCATATGAGAAAGCATAGGTTTCTTGTTATTCCACATCTCATATGGAGTAACATCAACCGATTTACTAGGAACTATATTTAACACATAAACAACAGTTTCTAGTGCATATCCCTAAAAGGACTTAGGCAAGTCCGCTCGGCTCATCATTGATCGAACCATATCTAATAGTGTTCGATTTCTCCTTTTAGATACACCATTGTGTTGTGGTGTATATGGAGGATTCCATTGAGATAAAATCCCATTATCTCTAAGATAATCCTGAAACTCTTGACTTAAGTATTCTCCACCTCGATCTGATCTAAGTGTTTTAATATTTTTGCCAAGTTGTTTCTCTACTTCATTTCTGAATTCTTTGAACTTTTCAAATGCTTCTGATTTATATTTCATTAGATAGATATATCCAAACCTGGAATAATCATCTATGAAAGTAATGAAGTAGGAGTAACCTCCTCTGGCATATGTAGTCATTGGACCACATAAATCTGAATGTATTAAGTCCAAAACCATTTTAGCTCGTTCTCCTTTACCAATAAAGGGAGCTTTTGTCATTTTTTCCAATAAACAAGATTCACATGTATCAAATGATTCATAATCAAATGATCCCAAATCACCTGACTTGTGTAATTTGGTCATGCGTTTTTCATTTATATGGCCTAAACGACAATGCCATAAGTATGAGGTATTTAGATTATCATGTTTCATTCTCTTGGTATCCACATTATGTACTTCTTTAATTAAATCAAGAACAAATATACCATTCTCAATGATAGCTTTTGCATAAAACATATTGTTCTTAAAAATGTAACAACATTTGTTCTTTAAAGAAATATCATAATCTTTCATCAAACGACTGAAAGAAATAATACTTTTGGATAAAGCTAGAACATAATAATAATTATTTAATTCTAGTACTAATCCACTACGAAGAGGCAAATAGTAAGTCCCCACAACTGTTGTAGAGATGTTATGTCCAGTAGCTGACTACAAACATATCTCTGCCTTTCCAACTCTTCTAAAGCTTTTAAGCCCATATAGATCATTACATAAATGAGATCCACATCCGGTATCTAATACCCAAGATTGTTTTGAAGCAATAGAATAAGTATTAATTTCAATCATATGAATACCTGAAGTAGAAGCATCAGCTTGCTTCTTTCCCTTGAGAGAATCTAGATAGGCCTTGCAGTTACGCTTCCAATGACCATCCTTTCCACAATGGAAGCAAGTTCCTTTGGGATTCTCTTTCTTGGCAACCTTCTTCTTGGAGATCCCACCATTCTTTGGCTGCGCCTTGGTTATCTTCTTCTTCTTCTGCTTCTTGCCTTTAGCAAAAGTGACAACCATGACACTTTTTGGATCCTTCTTAAATGATCCATCAGCTGTCTTGAGCATATTGATTAACTGAGGAATGGATACTTGGATCTTGTTCATGTTAAAGTGAAGCACGAAAGGTGCATAACTTGGAGCCAATGAGTACAAGATTAAATCTATGTATAGATCATTATCCATAACATAGCCAAGTCTACTCAAATGCTCAATATACCCATACATCTTAAATGCATGAGTAGCAGCTGAAGTGCCTTCCACCATTTTGCAGCTAAATAGAGCTTGAGCAATCTCATATTGCTCAGTTCTAGCCTGAGAAGAATAAAGTTCCTCTAGATGCAAAACGATGGTTCTAGCATCCATCATTTCATGTTGCTTCTAAAGCTCTGAGGACATAGCACCCAGCATCAGACATGCTGCTGCTTCACTATCCTCCATGTATTTTCGATAAATGCCTTTGATCTCATCAATGGCATCATCTGATGGAAGTGGTGGTGGATCTTTATCCAAGACATAGTGGATCTTTTTAGCTCTGAGAACAATTCTCACTTACCTGATCCAATCAGAAAAGTTATTGCCAACCAGCTTGTTATCCAAGATTGAACGTATATTAATGTTCGACGTGCTCATGATGATGACCTAGATGTGAAAAAGAAAAGATATGAGAGTATGTTCATATATATGTATGCATTAATAAGGTCTTTAATTAATCCATTTACACCCACTGTTTTATTGCGAATTAATAGCCCTCACTATATAATCCAAGAAAACCCGATGGTTTTCTTAGTGGGCCAATATCCAATCCTTGATATGTAATTTGACCTGACTGTGGTCAACAAGCCAAATTCCATACCCTTGAAAGGTAGGTATCTCTATACCAATTGTGTCTCTACAAAACTATTGGATAATTAGGTTATCAACTCTTGATGCATGCATATCATATATGCATTCCCTAATCTTGCCTCTAGAACCATTAGCCTTGACTGTGGCCAACAAACTAATGGGCTAGCTAAGATGATGACCCATTTAATTAGATTTGAACATATTCGATATAATGTGAGCTTGACTATGGTCAACAACCCACACTATAAAGAACTCTGGTTCTCCTCAAATTAATGGAAGGCTTATATACCTTAGTATTTGTTTGAGGGTTTTAGTTAATTAAGTCTCATCATACATGGTTGGCATACATTGGTATGCATCCTATATCTATCACATAAATATAAGCATACAAATATGGTATAGTTATGGACTTCACTACATTGATTTCCCCTAGCCAAGAGGGAAATCAAAAGGTCACACCTAGGTAGTATACATGTTTCAAACAAGAAAAATAATTACATTATCTTCAAGCTTGTTGGATCTCCATCCAGCCCATCTTGCTCCTTGATAGTGGTCTCCATCTCTATTTCTAATTCTAATCCAAGTAATCTAATTACATATTACAACTTGAAAAGAAATACAAACCAAAAACAAGTGGCCGGGACATGAAAGTCCTTATTGGGCCAAAACATGCATAATGCTCAATCACATTAGGCTTTGTCCATAACTATCCATCATGCCAATCATACACCCTTATATGCCTTTCTAATGCATAAAGAAATGGATTACTAACTTTGTTTCAACCTTTGAAACCATATTTTGAGTTATTTTGATTATGTGATCAAATTAGGAAACTTTTTCCATTTTGGAAACTTTCATTTTTGGAAACCTTTTTGCATGCATGTGTTTATGCCTTAATAATCAATCCAATTGATTATTAATTAAATATAAATTGATTATTTAATTAATTAATCATATTAAATAATTAAAAGAATCAATTTTGGGCTTAAAACAAAGGGTGGGCCGAAACCCACAAAAGTAAACCCTAAATGTGTTCACACACAAACTAGTTTTATGTCTTTTGGACCATTTGGGCCTTTTGGAATGAGCCAAGCCCACTCCAGCTCTTAAAACCCATTAATAAACTAAATTAATGTTTATAATGTTTAATTTAAATTAGCTCCTTGGGCCCACCAAGTCATTCACTAATTTAAACAAAGTCCGTAAACATAATTAAGCCCATTAAGTGGTTTTAATAAATTAAAATTAATCAAATTAATTTAAGGCCCATTTTAATTAATCCAATTAATTAAAAACACTTTAATATATCATATATATCAGATTTAGAAGATCAAAAGTCGTTCTAACCAAGAACACATCAAGAACACACGAAGAACACCAATTTATCGAACTTTTCGACTAAACTAGTTTTCATGCAAAACTTGTTCGATTTTAATTCCGTTCGATCCTATGGCTTAATATCACATATTAAACACATAAAATATCATCTAAATGAGTTTTAAATGGATCCATAAGAAATTAAATTAGAACAGCCCTTACATCACCTAGGGTTTCATGCCAAACCCTAATCACAATCCTTCAAAAGTTTCGTTTTTGTTTCCACCAAATTTATTTGATCACACATACAACCAGAAATCAATATTTCTCATTCATGAACAATCAAATCTAATATTTTAAAGTTCATGAAATAAATAACTCAAAACAAAACAAAACTTATTCCGCAGAAAAATATAGAATTGTATATCCATGGCAAAACCGTGGCTCTGATACCATGTTGGATTTTAACGGTTACATGCATCACATACATGAGCGAAATTTTAAAATTTTTTTAACCATTAGATCTGATCTTGCCATGAATACACAATATGACTATATGAGAATAAGAAAAATCACCTTTGATTTTTGTTGAACAGTTGATTTTACTTTGCACCGGGTTATCGCAAACCATAGTGTCCAAAATCGAACACCTCCAATGAGTAATCCACACTAGAGAGGGATAAATTGAACCAAAAAATTGGTGTTTAACTAGGGCTGGCCAAAATTTCAAGAATCTAGCTTGGAGTTGGTGCAAAAAGGAGAGAGAGAATAGAGAAAAAGACTTTCTTTTTGTTTTAATTACTTAACCCTAATTCCTCATTAGTTGGCCTGTTATAGTTAGGTTAAAATTCTAACTCCTTAATGAGATTGGGCTCTTTAAAATTGCTGGAGAATTATTAATTGGGCCCCTGAATTAATTATAATCATTTGGGCCTAATTAAATCCAAATTAAATCTTTTCATAAAAGACCATGCACAAAATCCACAAACTAGGTCCTTTGTGCATCTAATAGGATTTAAATACCCAAATGGATTCCAAATCCAACCAAATTAAATATGTGAGTTCCATAACACTTATGTAACATATATAAATTAATTTGGTGCATGAAATGGGCCATTAAGGCCTTCTGTATTGGAGTAGGCGTGTGGCCCTTATAGAATGGCTTTCGCCAACTTTCTTCATTCCTCTGGCCCTTAATAATTCCTCCAATGGACCTATTAATTATTATATCAGACCTATAACACTTATAGTAGTCTTATAACACTTATAAAACAATAATAATTAATCATGAAATACATTATTTCATTTAGGTCCAATTTACAGAACATTTCTCAAAAGTTCCGTGGATAATTTTACTTGATCATAATTAATTAAACTCTTTAATTAATTATTATCATATTCACTTCTATTCCTTCATAATAATATAAAATATTATTATCCTTGTCATTTTACCATTTTATCCTTTCTCTATATGTGTGTGACCTATTGGGTTCCTGTCCATGTTGGCAGTATAATATGTAATTGTGAGTTCTATTCAAAACTCACATGATTCAAACTCCTTTAAATCATTTTATCAATCTCTATTGATATTTTTATACATCATTATACAAGTCATGATTGGCCTCTAGCTAGGCATCATGACTACCCAAATGTCATGAAAGTCATGTGGTTTGACTGTACCCTTCCATAGAAACAGTTACCGTGCAATTACTCCTTTCACCACTCTTATCTCAATTAGATTCTGAGTATGGATTTCTATCAACTCATATAAATCTAATTATGTATGTTCTATTAATTTAACCATTGTTCCCAAAATGCCCTCCATGAATCTCTATCCATCTTGGCATATTACTCTGGCTAGAGATTCTCTGAACAAGGCAATCATAGAAACATGCGAGATAACTTCCCTTGTTAAATCTGGGATGGTGAATCCTTTGTCAATTACTCAACTATCTTCAAGTAGGTCATGATATACCCAATCTCTTAACTATGTTCACTCCCAGTTGGAAGTAATCAGTTATGGAGTCAAAGTGTACCACTTGCTACTTAAGATAACTTTGGTGATCTCAAGTCTAAGGATACTTGCACAACCGCTATGAAGAGATTCCTCACTGACATAGATTTAATATCCATGTGAGGATTCTCTTTGCAGGTCTCCAATGAACTTGTTCTTCTAACAAGCATCCATATGTTATCTTTGATTATCATCCATAATCACAGTTATGAGAACCACTGCTTGAACCATTCAAGAAGCATAACATGTGCTAGTCTGTCCGAATTAACAATGTCCTATCTTATTAATTCTATGACTAGGGATATTTAGATATTAACACATTTGCATGCGATAGACATCTCACATCATGAACACCTTCATGATTGCCTTTGTATTGTGTTTATAATATCTAGGACTTCATTTATTAATTTAAGATTTACAAACTCATGTATTCAAACATAGCATTAATAAATGAATGATGCCTTTTATTAAGAATATAAATTTCATACATATGAAAAATATCCCTATTACATGGGCTCTAGGGCATACTCTCTAACATTTATATTGTGGCATGTAATTATGGCTTGTCCTATAATTACTATTATTATTTCTGCCTAATATTTACTAGGGTTATGATGATGATTGATGATGATCCATGGTTAATGGATTAGGGTGTTACATAATTAAGGCCTGTATTATTATTATTATTATTATTATTGTTATTATTATTGTTATTATTATTATTATTATTATTATTTCTTCCTAATCTTTGATAGGTTTATGTTTGTATTGATGATCTGCATGTCTTGTGGATTAGGGTCTTATAGTTAGTGCTATTAGAGCGTCCTGGTTTAGTTTTATTTTTAGGCAATAAGAAATTAAGAATTTATTCTTAAAAGTTTAGATGATTTCGCCCTGAGCAAATAGTCATATTGCTATTGTTATTGGGATACAGATTTTGATGATTACAAGAGATGATTGACTTATGATTGGTATATATTGGACAACTAGTAAGATTTTAGTTTAGAGATTGGGAGGTAATATTAAAGGAATTGCTAGTATTTCTCACCTCCTGATATTGGAAGTGCTTATATGTCTTAATGTCTATGATTGAAGTATAACATAAGTCTTATTATAAGTACAATTAGATTGATTATTAAGGTGTGTGAGGAAAAGTTTATATAATTAGAAGGGAACATGATTTTGGCATCAATAATGATGAAAGATGTCTAGTTTATTAAGATGATCTATATATATTTGTCATAGTTTTCCTAATTAGCATGGGTTATTGATCATATTTCATGATATTCAGATGGGGTATAATATGTATAGTATATAAGAATCTGCATTGGCATTCAATTTCATCCATGAAATCATTGATGCACTGCATAGCATCCCATATCATTTCATAACACATTAATAGCACCGCCTCATAGTTCTGTCCAAGCTGAAGGGGAAAACTGATAGAAAATATAATGAGCATAAGAGTATTTGAAGATCAAAGATAGGTACTAATGTTATAGATAAATGAGTTTATTATGGATATATAATACTTATGGTTATAGTTGCTTGTAGCTAAAGTAGAGTTTGGAAGTTTGGTAGCAATAAATATAAAGATTACAGGTTTGAATTTCGAGGACGAAATTCTTTTAAGAGGGAGAAAATTGTGAGGCCCTAATGTTGGCCGTAATTGAATTATTGTAAATTATTGAGGATTATGGTTAAACAAGGTAAAATTAGATTATTTTGCATTATTAAATTAAGTTGCATAATGGATATTTTGATAATTATGCACATGTGTAACGGAGTATAGTTAAATTATAAGGAATGAAGTAATTGAATTAAATTTGGAATTTTTGGGTTAAAATATAAGGAATACAAGTTCTTAGGGTTCAAGTTTATAAGAGTAATTTTGGAATGTTTTTAGTGAGATATTTAGCCCAATCACTCATTTAAAGCTTCTTGGAGAAGGAGGAGATCGGATATAGTGCATAGAAGGGAGATGAACCTCTCTCTCTCTCTTCTCTATCATTTATGGATTGAAAAAAGTGAGAGCTTAGGGTTTGTGAGTAGCATCTTAGAGGTAATGCCTCCTCTCTTATAAGATCTTTGAACTATTTTTTTTTATTTGAGTTATAGATATGAGGGATTAAGAACTCCTATTATTGCCACTATGTGTAACGAGAAGAAAGAAATCATAAGTAAAAAAGCTGGATCAGTGGGTTGAAGGAGGAGTTAAAGCTTTAATAATAGGTATGGGAATTAGGTTTATTATATTGTATACATAAGTTTGTTAAGAGAACTTTATTATTTTTTGTATGTGTTTCCTCTTTGATGAGGTTAAGAGTAAAATATAGCAATATAAATGAGTTTTGATAGATTTAAAGGTTTAATGAGCATTTTTGTAAGTTGTTAGGTTGAGATCTGGGATTTAAGTTATTGGCCTGCATAATCGAGATTCTTGGAACCATGCTTGCCGAGACTCAGTACACAGCCATGCATGGTGCTTCTTTTTCCCTTACACGGTAGTGGATAACTCTCCTTCCCTTGTATGCCTGCTCAAGCCCCTTTTATTTCTCCTACATGGCCACGTATAACCCTTTAATTTCCCTTGCACTGTCGCTCAGCCTCCTTGATTTTCATTTGCATGGCTTCTCGAGCACCTTTGATTTCCCTTGCATGGTCATGCATAGCCCTTTGATTTCCCTTGCACGGTCACTCAGGGTCCTTTATTTTCCCTTGCAAGGCCACTCATGATCCCTTGTTTTCTCTTGCACAACCAAGCATGGTCTTTGTTCTTTTCATGCAAGGCCAAGTGGCCCTTCTCTTCCTGCAATGTACAGCCAAATGGCCCTTCTCCTATTGCATTGCACGGCTATGTGGCCTATTGTTCTTCACTGTGGATGGCCAAGCATGGCCTTTCTTTTCTCAAAGCATGGCTACCCATACTCCCTTCACTCATCTGTACTCATTCACCCAAACAATAAATCACTCATAAATCATGAACACAGTGTTATATAGCCTATACACTTATGAAGAGAGTTCTATAATTGGGATGAATTAAGCTAGCAATGAGTAATGTTGATGATGATTGTATATTAAAGTGGTGGTTAGTATGCTATCTGGTTACTGATCAATTAATAGGGTTCTGAAGTCTTTCCAATGTTTAAGTTTAGAAAGATATAGTTAGAATTGTGTGACTATAAGATGAGATATTATTAGAATTTGAATGAGATGAATGATATTCTAAAAGGGAGAATATTGAATTAAGCTATGAGTAACTTATAGCCATAAATATGCTATATATTGCATGGTCATTTAATTAGAGAATCCCTATGTATGCATATATGGGTATAGAAAAAGTGAGAAGTTTAATAGTAATAAAACCTATTGAGTTAAGGTATGGGGTTCACTTGAAAGCTAATTTAGAGGGATTTGTATATGGCAATGCCAATATGAACAATTTTGCTAAAATGTGTTTTGGTGCACATTAGGCACAGAACTAAAGAGAGTAAGAGACAACATAGTAACCTTAGAATTATATGTTATTCAATATTTCCTATATAGTTAGGTACAAGATATATCCCCTACCAAAGCAAATTGTTTTACTTAAATTAATATGCGCTGATGTGTCTTTACAATGGCATGAAAATACTATGATTAGCCTTGTAACACCCTTATCCCCTATATAGTTGTAAACACTATATCATGTATCATTAAGCATACTTGCCAGGTTAATGCTCGAAATATTTTTTTTCAAACATAAATCTGACATATAAACTATACTATTAACACTTTACTGCATACTTAAAAGTATTTTTAAACAATACAATATTTACATCTATTAATCATCTGTACATCCTTGTCAAAGTAAATAAGAATCTTGTAATCAAAATGCATTCAACAGTGGACTATACTTTCAATCTCTCTCTTGTGTTGGCCATCCCGCTGCAAATATCATCCCAGGGAAAAATCCTTAATTGCAACCTACACGGATGAAACACCTATGCTAAGCTATAAAGCTTAGTGGGGAACAAAAACATATGGACAACCCCTTTTAAAAGTCGTCAAGATGAAATCCTATATATACACATCTTAAAGCAAATAAACTAATCATTATAGACAATATTCATAATAATCTCCCATAATTATATTCTCTTTTGCTATACTTATAACCAATATCAATACCTATTGATATTTCCTTTGCTTATCTATTTATTACCTTTATCATTATTCATTCATTACTTTGAATGCTATACATCAAGCTTACTTTCTGGATTTCTATATGTTACTCTTGACCAATTACTTTGAATTATTAGTTGTCAAACATTGATGACTATATTATTCATGTATTAATATCAATTGCCAAACATTTTAATAACTATGCCATATTTCTATCACTTATTTACAAATATTTATATATACTTCATCTATACTTTATGAGTTCCCACATTTTGATTTTAGTGTTCACTTCGATATACTTAACTATCTTAGAAACATGGTACTGTATTTAGATAAATTATATTCCTTATACATATGTATAATATATTCCATGTATAAGATGCATTCTCATTCGTTTGAATACTTACTATTTTTATTAAACTATTATATCTTTACCTTGTATATTTTTCAACTTTTAAAGCATTTTGATATTACCATTGCTTCATCAGTAATGACACTCAGCACACTTTATATATATATATATATATATATATATATATATATATATATATATATATATATATATATATATATATATATATATTTAACATGTAATCAATGGATTAGAAAATCTTGAAAAATCTAACAACTTCACGTAGTAAATAATAAAAGCATTTGAAAAGCTTAATAGTTAACTTAGCATGCTTGAATTGTATACTGACTGAGAATTCTTCATGCATTTAACTCATTTAAGCAATGTCAAACATTTGGAACCAACTATAAATTGCATACATATCATGTGTTACTTGGTAACCTCTATTTATTTAAACTTATGAAACAATACAAGCAAATCATGTCAGACATGTAATCCAACAATATCCTTAACTCTTATATGATGCTTGCTTTGTACTTTATACTTTAATGTCTATACTGTACTTAAAGTTTAGCCTGCCTAAGTTTGAAAGGTGGATAATAGGATCAGTGGATACTCGAGGGTATCAAAACGGTGGATATCCGAAGATAACAAAACTATAGACCCAAATAGGGTCGACTGTATGGTGGGCCGGTCAAATGAACCCAAACGGGGTCAACTAACAACCCAAATAGGGCTGTGCATGTCCAATAGGATCAACTATACTTTAGACCTAAAAAGGTCAACGGTGGCAGATGCAACATCCCTATAGGTGCCTATCTATCAATAATTGAACTCTAATTGCAGGCAATACTCTATTTAATTTTCTTTTCATATATCATGCTTGCACTTAACTAGTCAATTTGTACATGTATAACCATAAAATAGACATATTATTGCCATGGCATAATTATGTATGCAAGGTTCCTATAATGCTTCACATACTTTATTAATCATGCTATCATCAGATTTCACATATTAACATGATCATACTATGACAATCATGTAATGTGTCGTACCTGTTCAAGTGCTCGTCATAAAACATGCCTTGTTATAAGAACTTTGCACTATAGCACATCATATGGATGTGATCATGTAAAAAGATTCATAATCACAAGTATATATATATAGACATGTATTCATATAGGCATATAACAAGACAAATACTTACTATTAAGCATATGTCATCACATTATGTACTTTAACATGTTAACAATAAGGCACTATATGTGAACATGATCATACTAATGTATTTCTTTATTTCATAGTATAAGTGCATGTTGAAATACAAATTTACTCTTCATGGGAGTACATACATATAAATAATTTTGCATATAACAAGCAAGTATTTAATTTCAATCACATATGCATATTGATATAATTGTCAGCAATCTTTACTTAAATACATATGTGAACATGTATAAATGTATATATATTTAGGGACTTTTATCAATAATCATATCACATGATATATCCAATCCAATGTGTTATCATATAAACACATATTTAACATAACTATATTTAAAGCAAATATAGAAAATAAATTAAAATTCTGCCTACACAAATCTGTATAGGGGCAGCATTCTGGGCCCAATTTGTGAGCCACTTGTGATTTTGAAAACAACATTTTTAGGCTACATGACCTTCTACAATCTTATTCCCCTTTGTGTCTAGTTTCCAAATCATCAAATTCACCTTAATATATTATCTATAACTCGAGATATATGAGAAAAACTATAGGCTATTCATAGAACAAAAATAGTGTTTGTTACCACTTATAAAAATTCATAGAATAAAATTAAGAAATAATTAGACCAACATTTCTTTATAAAAGGTATACTCCCATATCTCTAGTTTTAGTATAATTTTACTTTGTAGCATTTTAACAACTCTACCAAAAGTTATGCCCAATTTACTAAGGTCTATTCCCTAATAGTACATCCAGTCCCTGCGAATTTCAAGTCAACATTTAACATGCTTGCATACGATTTTAATTCATACTTCCTGCATGCAAAATGTGCATTTAGAAGTCTATTATGCATAGGAATTAATCTCATAGAATTCTGACTATTGTATACAAAGATATCTCATTTTTACCACAAACTGTTCCATAATTAGCTTGTATGGATGTTTCTTTAATAGACACTTGCAATTAAATTTAATTTAAGTTGTAGATATACTCATGGTATAATAGGAGTTAAGCACACAATTACGTTTATTCTAACCCCAATCATCGTATGGCAATAGTATTCAGGTGAGGTAGCTATAGAGGCTTCAATATCGATAAAATACAATTACAAAATAAATTACTTTCAATATTATCAAAGTTGATACACTATGACTATGGCTATTATCTTTTCTTTTTATAAAGGCAATTATATTTTTTCTACTTTTTCACATAACTCTAAGCCAATGAAAAACATAATTATTATTAATATAAACTTATCTTATATATACCTCATCATCTCTCTTTATTATGAAATCAATTTTACTAAATTGCACTCCTAAAAATTGTATATTATTTATGCTATCTATATTTTCTATACGTTGTCAAGAAATTTAAACTCTAAATCATTTAATGGCACTTATCTATATATACTTAATGCTATGACATTAGACTGTAATTTGATACATAAAGACATCAGCATATAATTACTCTTATATAATGACAAGCTATTAATAATCATGAAGCTTGATTATATACTTTCATTTATGTACATATCTATGCCATACTATAGATTAAATTATTAAGTTAAATTAATCTAAAAAACCTTAGTTCCTACTTTATAGATATTATAATTATCCATTAACATGCTCATCCTAGTAAGCTTGTTGAATGAGAACTTGTTAATTGAGTCCTTAAGTGATTAACAATGTATTTGCAATTTTTCCTTCATGCTAAACATACTCACTCTCTATTGCTCACTGTCCGATTTTTGCATAATATTTTTCACATGGAAAACGACATTTTTCAGGAAACTTTTCTCTTAACAATTGATACTTAAGATCTTATCTATATACTATAAAAATTTGAAGTCATTTTGATGTATATCCCCAGAGTTATAACATAAGAAACACCTACTGCTCCAATGACTCGCCTAATGAAAAATAGCTATAGTTTTGGGCATTTTTGAGGACCTTAAAGGCAAATTTTCATTATTGTTATTTCTATAACATTTGTAGCCACAGATGTTCCGGTTCTATCCCAACTAGAATCATCAAATTTGGAGTTTAAAAACTCACCTTATGATCAAAATAGTCATTGGAGGTTAATCCGAATTTCTAGATAGCACTTTCACATTAATGCCTAATATCTTAATTCAAGTCAATATACTTATAAAATCCATAATCAACACAAGTATTAATGTATGCAAGAAATAATAGTTCCCAAACATGGACATGCAACTCAAATCTTCTTCAAAATTCTCCTTTTTCTCTTACTATCTTCTTCTTTCAAGATCCTAATTTTCTCCTTCTTTTCCTTTCACAACAATTTCATCCATTAACACAAACTTCCAGCATTTAACTCATTCTACTATCAGCCAAAACAATAAAATGAAGAAGAATGATTACTAATTAATAATCTTACCTTAATGATACATACTAACTTCTCTTGATTAATTAAACATGCATGAATTTCTCTTCAAAGATTTTGCTTAAAGAAAGATTAACTATAGAATATAAGAGATGAGAAGAAGAATAAATTTCTATAACCCTCTCTTTAAAATGCCATCCCCCTTCACTTCTTTCTCTTTCTTGTGAATTATAATATATATATATATATAGTGGCAAGGTAAATTTCTTTCTTGGTCCCTGAAAATTTTACATGTTCCACTAACTTCTCTCAATTTCTTACATGTTACACCTTTGCCTCTCATCTTCTTGCATGTTATAAATTGGCCTATCCAATTATTCTTTCTCTTAAATCAACCTCTCAAATCTCTCTTTTATTCACATTTGACCCTTAAGATGTCGAATTTACAAATTAACCCCTAAACTAATACTTTATACTTCAATTACACCCTTGAATATTATTAAACCAACAATAATAATTTTATTATGCCCTTATAAAATTCATACCATATAATTCACACATTTATCACATAATTAATTATATCTTAATAACATTTATGCCCTAAACAATATCTTAACTGTATTTTTGCTCCAATTATACACACTATACACTATAATATCAATTGACTATTATATACTCTATCACATAAGACCATGAATTCATTAGATCATAACTACTAATAATTCATCCAATAATGCTTAATTAGACTTTAATAATGTATAATTTCCCTTGAATTCTACTAGGGCCTATTTAGGGTCCTTACAAACCTAGTGACAATAAGATGATAGTTGCAATGTTATAGGGCTAAATTAAAAGAGATGGGTTATTACATTTTATGCTTTGTTAGGAGACTATAGAAGTTTGGTTATGTTCATGACATAATAGAAGGTAGTGAGTAGCCTTGATGTAAAGGAACATGGATATCTATTTGCTCATGCCCTATGTCTTGTTATGTTTAACGCATGCCGGTAAGTGGTGTGCTGACATGTGAGATGGAATAATCTTGCATAAACTTACTTGAGTATAAAATGTTATACGATGACTGATACCTGTATGATCACGTTAGGGTATATAACCCATTGTCAATGATCTAATAGACTATAAAAGTGAACTAAGGAGTTAAATAAGAGCAAGTGTTGACCTTAGAATGAAAAAAAAGCTTACTGATTTTATCATTTTGATCATAGATGTTTAAGTGTTGTTTAATGTGATTATGTATTGATGTGCACGACTACAATGATGTATGGAAGCTACTCATGGCAAATAGTGACAAGATGCATTAGTGAGAACTATTAATAAGTTACGTAAGTTCAATACTTATTGTTAATGAAACTATGTTATGATAAGTGGTCTGACTCAATATGTGAACCATTATAAGTAATAAAAACATGTATTTCCATGATTCAAGTTGCATATATATATATATATATATATATATATATATAGACATGCATGTAACTACTATGATATTAATGAATGAATGAATGTTCATGAAACTATGTGATCATATGACCGACATCCATGTATACTAGGGCTTAAAGTTCAATACTGACTTATGATAAGAATAATGTGCCTTATTATATAAATTGTGGATTTAAGCAAAATGCCGAACTCAGTAAAGAATAATATGTTGACTCAAAAATGTTCTTACAAATTGTAAATCTTGTGGGTCTTAGTTCAGTTATGGATTAGATAGGCATGCCTAAAGGGATATAGTCGTAGCTACCATAGTTGAACCCATTTGGGTCTATTATTTATTCTATTAATGGAACCATAGCTCACCCCTTTCGGGTCCATCGTTTGATATCTTCGTATATCTATTTTTTGATACCTTCAGGTATCCAATATTGATACCAATTTGTATCAATTGCTCCCGTTATCAAACCTTTGAATTAGTATATAGGCAAGTCATTAAACATTATGAAGTTTTCACGAAATAAAGAAATACATGTATCGATTGCTTCACTTATGTAATATAGGCATGATGAATGGCCTATTATATTTTGTTATCTTAAAATTCCTTTTTTCCTATAAACTATTTCAATGAAATGAAATTCTATGTTCGGTATTATATAATGGTGATATCTCACATCAATTATGAGGGGTTATAGTTTCCGTGTGAGTTGGTTAGATGGACCCTAAAGCATACAATATTATACTAGCAAATGTTCGGGCTGTAACATACACCCTAAGTTTCATGTACTTTGAAGTTTATGAAATGTGTACATATGATATCGGGATTTTACCGAGTAATCATGATATGTAATGCTTATTCTCTAAAATCATATGCAAATCCATTATTCTATATATATAAATATTTACACACATATGTGCATACTGATAACTTTGACATAAACCAAAGGATAGTGTGTGACATAATAGGATGTTGTATAATATTTAGTTTGCCATAATAAAATAACATTAAGGAATACATGATTATGAATAGGATTATGAATTATAAATGTATTCCGTACTTAAGATTGCATGCTAAATGTGAAGTAATTATACCTAATGGTGTCTCTTACAAATGTTACATGACATATGTACTCCCTTATGTTTTAAATAAACCTTGAATGCATATTTTATGTAACCAATATGATTAAATGCATATGCTTGAAGTTTGTACTATCAATACTCATGATGTCTGGAATCATGAATAAAAGGATTATGAGGTGCATAAACTATGCTAGTTTATCAAGTAAAAGAAATTTGATTATAAAAGTAAATTGAAAAGTCTTTAAGAACTAGACAAGTTCATGTAATACTCTAGATTATTGTACAAATAGTACTTATTGTTAAGGTAGAAGAATCCTTCGGTATGTTCATTATGAAATGATTAATATTACATACTCATATATTTTCTTTAATTGTGAAGGTTGAATGAATTGATTATATTTTATTAAGAGTTAATCCATAGAGTTTTGTTTCCCCGCTAAGCTTTATAGCTTAGCATAGGTTTGTTTATCTGTGTAGGTCTCAGGATAAGCTCCATTTTGGATTAATAGCTATAGTGACTTGACCCACATTGAAGAGAAGATTTGGCAGGTTACAATTGTCCTTGAGGTTTTTGTTATGTATTAAAGGCCAGCTATGTTATGTCTTGTTATTTTGGAGTTTGATTTAGTTATGTTATGGCATGTAATTAAGGCCTGTATTATTATTATTATTATTATTATTATTATTATTATTATTATTATTATTATTATTATTGCCATATCTTTAATAGGTTTATGTTAGTATTGGTGATCTACTTATCTTATGGATTAGGGTGTTACAGTTAGTGGTATTAGAGGGCCTTGGTTTAGTCTTTTTTGGGGAATAAGAAATTAAGAATTTATTCTTGAAAGTTTAGACTATTTGGCCAAGGGAAAACAACCATATTCTGTTTTTTTATTATTGGGATACAAATTTTTATGATTATAAGAGATGATTGACTTACAATTGATATATATTGGACCACTAATAAGATTTTGGTTTAGGGATTAAGAGGCGATATTTAAGGAATCGCTAGTATTTCTCACCTCCTAATATTGGAAGTGCTTAAATGTTTTAATGTTCTATGATTGAGGTATAGCATAAGTCTGATTATAAGTACAGATATATTGATTATTAAGGTGTTTGAGGAAAAGTTTATATGATTAGAAGAGAACTTGATTTTGGCACCGATAATGATGCAAGATGTTAAGGTTATTAAGATGCTCTACATATATTTGTCATAGTTTTCCTAATCAGCATAGGCAATTGAACATATTTTATGATATTGTGATGGGGTAAAATATGTATAGTATATGAGAATATGCATAAGCATTCAATTACATCCATGAAATCATTAACATATTGTATAACATCCCATATCATTTCAAAACACATGAATAACATCACCTTATAGTTTTGGCCCAGCTGAATGGGAAAACTGATAGAAAATACAATGACCATAAGAGTATCGAGAGATCAAAGATAGGTACTAATGTTATAGAAGAATGAGTTTATTATGGATATAGAATACTTATGGTAATAGTTGCTTATAACTAAAGCAGAGTTTGGAAGTTTTGTAGCAATAAAGATAAAGATTATAGGTTTGAATTTTGAGGAAAAAAATTCTTTTTAGGGGGAGAGAATTGTGAGGCAATAATCTTGGCTCTAATCGAATTATAGTAAATTAATGGGGATTATGGTTAAAAAAGGCAAAATTAGATTATTTTGCATTATTAAAGTTAAGTTGCATGAAGGGTATTTTGATAATTATGCACATATGTAATGGAGTATAGTTAAATTATAAGGAAGGATGCAACTGAATTAAATTTGGAAGTTTTGGGTTAAAATGTAAGGAATACAAGTTCTTAGCGGTTAATATGTATAAGAGTAATTTTGGAATTTTCTTAGTGAGATATTTACCCCACTCACTCATTTAAAGCTTCCTCGAGTAGGAGAAGATTAGATATAGGGCATAGAAGGGAGATGAAGCTTTCTCTTTCTCTCTTCTGTATCAGTTACAGATTGAAAAAAGTGAAAGCTTAGGGTTTATGAGTAGCATCTTAAAGGTAATGTCTCCCTCTTATAAGATCTTTCTGCTCTTCTATCTTTGATTTGAGTTATGGATATGGGGGATTAAAAAATCCTATTGTTGCCACTATGTGTAAGGAGAAGAAAGAAATCATCAGTAAAAGAGCTGGACCAGTGGGTTAAAGGAGGAATTAAAGCTTTAATAATAGGTACGAAAATTAGGTTTACTATATTGTATACATAAGTTTATGATGGGAACTTCCCTCTCTTTTTGTATATGTGTCCTCTTTGATGAGATTAAAATTTAAAACTAGCAATGTAGATGAGTTTTGAGAGATTTAAAGGTTTAATGTGCATTACTGTAAGTTGTTAGGTTGAGATCTGGTATTTAAGTTCCTAACATGCATAATTAGGGTTCTTGGAACCATGCTTGTCGAGACTCAATGCACAACCATGTATGGTGCTTCTTTTTCCCTTGTACGGCCTCACATAGCTCTCCTTCCCTTATACGACTGCTCAAGCCCCTTTGATTTCCCCTATATGGCCACACATACCCCTTTGATTTCTCTTACATGGCCACTTAGGCTGCATGATTTTCCCTTGCATGGCCACTCAAGCCCCATTGATTTCCCCTATATGACTACGTATACTCCTTCGATTTCCTTTGCAATATTGCTCAGGCTCCTTGATTTTCCCTTATACAACCGCTTATGATCCCTCATTTTCTTGCACGGCCAAGCATGGGATTTCATAAATCGACATTGAAAAAATTGACAGCAGTTTGGCCATTTGTAATTGATGGCATTTCATAAATAGACATTTAAAAAATTTTATTTGATTAATGGAAAAGGAAATCTAAATAATAAATTAAGAATACAATCTGTATATACTTGAAAATAATTTTGTTACCCAATTATGTTCTTTTTAAATGGAAAAAGTGATTAACTTGAGGTAATTAACTATAATTTTACATTGATTTAAACCTGTGTAGTTTTAATTTTAAGAGTAGACTTGGTGCTTCTATAAAAGTTCACATGAGATTATGATGATGACCTAATTGTTAAGGCTTTTTGTCTTATTACTGGAAGCTAAGCTGGAATTAGCAGTGGTTTTTTATTCTTGTTTTATTTTTTAGGTGTGAATATTAAATTAAGTTATAGTTTAACAATAAGAGGGTTAGATTAGCATTAGTAACCTTAATTTGAAAAGGATAAGGCATGTGTTTTTTCAAAAGAAAACATATGCATAGGATGGGCACTTTTAGTAATATCTACCCTTGTAATGAAATGGATCTAGCCTGGAGTTAAAAGCATCTGCCTAATTTTTCATTTGCCAAAATAATTTACCTGTAAGAAAATTTACCTGTAACCATTATAAATTTGAATATTTGATTCCTCTTTTCTGGTTACAACTTATGGCTTTCTTTTTATTTTAATCATTTTTTTGGCATAGAACAACTTGTGATCTCTTTAAACCTAAGCTTACATAGCCACATTCAATTGGCTAACCTAACCATTCTATTTCCATTTATTTCCTTTTCAAATATTTAGATTCCAGGACTCCATCAAATCTAACTACTAACTATTTTTTTCATAAGATCGATTTTCATTTTTAATTACTATCATCTTATTATCCCTCTTTTATAGTTTTGGATAGGCCTCAAATTTACTTAAATGTCGTTAAAAGTTGAACAAAAGCTTTTGTTTTGCTATAATTATGTTGGACTTATTGTTTGAATTTTGATATGATTTATTGCTTATTTAGGTGATGTGGTTTAATATTGAACGAAATCCATTTTGATTAAAGAGTAGTGAAAATAATCTAATACTCACTATTATTGGAAGGCAACCATGTATTACTGCTTAAGTTGATTTAAATGCCGAACTGATAGGAAAAAATAAATCTAATAATTAGATTTAGACTAACTTACATTTTTGCAATTGCGACAATTGGTTTGGATGGATATGTTCTTATGATCATGATAGTGGCTTGTTTTGATGCATTTATGTTTTGTAATTGTTATTTAATATAATGAATTGATCATAAGATTATTATGCATATAGTTTTAAAATAGGTCCTATCATGCATTTATGTTATTTTTGTTTTGTGATTGTTATATAATTTTTCATTAAAATTTACTGAATTAGGCATAAGGCAGAATGCGTCTTGAACTTTATTTTTGTCTAGAGATTTTAAAAATGAATACTACTAAACCTTATGCTTGAAGAGTTCTACATATTATTGTTAGGTTACTTCATAGCCTACTCTAACCTATAAAAATAAGCCAAAAGTCTCCTACATCCTATCTATTCATTGCAAGCATTGTTAGAGCTCTTATTGCTGTTACAGTTATTATTATTATTATTATTATTATTATTATTATTATTATACCTATATAATTATGGTCCAAATACGCACAAAAATTGTAGGGTAGTGCCCATTTAAATTTTTAGTTGCCTGAGAATATTATCGTTTTATGAAAATAAGTGATTGTAGCCTATCTTTTGGCTTGTTAAAAGTTTAACCTTTTTCCTTTTAAAATATAGGTTAAATCCACACTTAATTGTCCTTGCTTTATTTTATCATATTTTTCTTATGATGTAGACATTGGGTTATGAGGCAACTCCTAATCAAAGTTACCTGATGAAAAAATAGTTCTTCATAAATGGATAAAAGGTAGAGGTGCCAGGCTTTCTCCCAAGATTTTATGTTTTAAAATTTTTTTTATTACTCTTATAGGTTTTGAATGTTTAAATATATTTTTTGGGGCCTTTTTCCTCTTTATTTCTTTCAAATAGTGTAAAATTAGAAAAATGGATTTTAAAACTTTGAGTATTCTATGATATTTTAGCTTTATCTCAGCCTACAAATATCTTGAGCCCTAAAATTAGGTTTCCAAATGGATACCAGATGCAGGATGTGGCTTGGCATGCATCATAGTGGTGACTCAATTGAGGACTATTAGATTTTGCTCTAAAAATACCTTTTGTTAATTTTATAATAAAATATTTTAGTGATTAAAATGTTTTATCTCTTTTTAATAAATTGCATTGCATTCATGCAAGAGCCTTAAAATCAATTAGGCATCCCTTTTTTAGCCCCGATACATTACCAAAGCATAATCCTACATTCACTCGATGTAGGAAAGTGTTAGGGAGGATAATCCTAGTATCTTTTTGTATATCAAATGGTTGCCCAAATGATAGTTATGCTCTTGATAAGCTAGACCCATTGGAAGGGACCATGCTTGGGTAGCCTTAATGTTGTATCAACGGACTTAAGCCTATGATATGGCATAGATACTTCCACTAGAGGGCATACACCATAATACACTTCTTATGATATGGGCTTTTATGTATTGAATAAATCCCAATAAATTTAGATGTCTCACCAAAAGCTCTTATGCCTCGGCTGGTGCATTTTAATTTATTCGAATTGTTTAAATGCACAATTACCAAAATTCATTTGCATACGCTTTAAATAAATAGAGGTTATGTTGTTGGTTCTTTACCATACACCACACACATTCATTGTGTTCCCTGTTAACCCATGAGCTTATCCCATTTAGAAAAGAGATCGCACAACCTCCTATGTGGGAGCAATAAGATGTGGAGGATATATTTCCTTTCTTTTACATGTGGTTGTCTATGTTGCATATATGTATATATATTTATAGTAAATTATAAATTAACAATAATAATTAACAAAATGTGCATGTCTTGTAGGTATAGATTTTTCTAATGTATGTGCATTTCATCTTAAAGTATAATTTTTGCCTGCACAAATTGTGGCCTAAACTGTAAACATAAACTAAAACATGTGAATCTTGTATGAATGATTGTGAATGAACATGCATTTTATTTTGTGTGCAAACAAATAATGATAATTAATATAATAATGTAAAACACGCATTTTAATCTTCTATGCCATGAAAATGTGTATATTTTGTTTGTGTTCCATGCATCATAATATATCCATATTCATACATCACATGTGTGCCATGTATCATATATATGCCGGTATGTCTATGTATCATGCATCATTATAACCTTTTGACTTTTTCAGCCATTTTAGATTACATACCTAGGTGGTTTAGGTGTCACAACGGCCGCCTTATTAGAAGAGCTTTATCTGAGACAATCGAAATCATAATCAAAATTAGAGATATATTTGAGTTCACTTGATATTCTTGAGTTAGCTTTAAAAGTTATAGCAATGGTAGATCGTCTACAAAAAGTTAGTACTTTCAATCCCTATAATCTGGATAAAAGATTTGAAGAACTTGAAAGCATAATCATATCGATAGTAGCTGAACTTGTAGTTGCATTGGGTAAAAGGATTAAGGACCTTAAAAGGAATTTTGTTGCTGGGCTAATTATTAATTTAGCTTCAATTATAGGCACTCAACCTTTGACACCAGATGATGTAATACCACCAACTGAATGGTGTCATCGACTAGATAAAGAACCAATGAGTGATGTAAAGTCATTTAGGTACACATTTGCAGGAGGAGGCTATTTAGCATAATCAATTCGTTCCTTTAACCTAGAAGGTAGAAATCTTAATAATTGGCTACGATATGAGAATATAAAAGATGGAAAAGCTAGAAACCATGGAAATAAGTAGAAGAATAAAGGATCAAGCGAGGGTAATAATGGGTTTGCAAAAGTTTTTAGGATGAGAACAAAAGGGAATCATTATACAATTACAGGTAAACTATTATCCTAGTACCTCACCCATCTTAGTAGGTAAAGGAAGTTGAAACCTCTACCACCTATGCCAGCTAAGAATCGTGGGAAGTTGAGGTATAGGACTGATTGGTATTGAAATTCTCATTAGCGTATGAGATATAAAATGGATTATTATCAAATTTTGAAGGACCTTATCCAGGCCTAATTGACATCCATCAAATATCAGATCAAGAAAAGAAAAACATAAGGAAGAGATGAGTTGCATTTTGTTACTGCAAATTTTTGCTTCTGACTCATGCTTATTGCAATGGATGTAAATACCATAACTGATCTTAGGGTATAGTCTAGGAAAGGAAGGGCCTGAGATGTTGAAAAACTTTTTACTGCCTGTATTTGTAGTAAGAAAAGATGCGATATAAGCTACTTTTGCTAATGTAACATGTGCATATGTTTCTTTAATTATGTTAATAATATGAGTCTTTTCTTATTAATGCTATGTCTTCTTTTAGTACATTATGCATGGTAATGATTACGACATTTGCATAAGATATTAATTTAATAAACATTCTTTCATTTAATCTTAAGAGTAATAACATCTCTATAGCATCCAATATGACTTCTAAAGTGATAATAGCTTGAGAGAATGAAAAAAAAGGTAAGTAAAAATGAAAAAAATAAAAATGGAAAATAAAAGAAAAAAGTCTTTTCCTGGACCTGATGTTATATGGTGATAATCAACAAAAATGCATTGAGATAGGATGCTCAAGCTTGTCTTAACTGTAGACTGTTAAGTAGCATATTTAAAGATCCAGAATAAGGAGCAAAGGATAAGATGAAGATTTTACATGATTTTCATTGAGTAAACTTATGGGAAACTATGGCACTATTATTTAGAATTGCTAGGATTTCTTAAAGATTCCTTAAGAAGGGATCAAAGGATGATCCATTAGTTGTCAACTATATTCATTCTCATAAATAAAGTATTATGGAAAACTTGTATAAGAGCTTGTATGCCCAATATGAACAGAGAAATAAAATGATGAAATTGTAAAGACTATTCATATCCCTTTAACATTTGGAGATAACCATATTTTAGCCAATCAAGATTGAGTCTCAATCATGGATACATTTCTTTGAGAGATTAATTGTTAGAATCAGATGGACCAAAGTAGGATTTTCTACAACAAAAAAGAGAACTCCTTATCATGGTCAAGCTAGGAAAAAAGGAAAAGGTCTGCTCAATCTTTTGGAAAGTGGATTAAAAGGCCAATCTTAAGAAAATACTATTTAAATGAAGCGCTTCTGGCTATTTGAAGCAAATCCATATCTTTTCTACTAAAAAAGCTATGATTAGAAGAGGTGGCCATTTCTCACCGGTAATGCTAAAAAAGATCCAATCTGTCAAGAAATGGTGATGGATTGAAGAGGGTTTTATGGTAAAGACATAAAAAATAAATGAAAAAATAAATAAAAATAGCCCTGCAGGTTGGAAATCAAAGAGAGGTAGCCTTGCTAAAATTAGGCACCCCGCTAGGGTGAATACTGGAAAAAGGCATTCTAGGTAAAAATTCAGGATTGAGATAAAATATTAAATAAAGACAAAGCTACTAGTTGTTGCTCCCTAAGTTTGAATGGAACATATTTTTTGCATTATATGTTTGAGTCTGACTGTTGTTATTACTATACGATGCATGTAAACTAGAATGCATATATAAGCTAGACAAAAACATAAGTTTAACATGAAAAAAGAAACTTATTACATACATAAAGGCTTTATAGAGGTTAAATTCTTAGATGATAAAAGCAACACCTCATGTGTTAGATGCTTCGTCTGATTTCCCATCATTAAGAGAGCTGCCTTTTAGTGTCTAGAAGCTTGTTCTTAATGAATGTCACAAACAAAATCCAATATGGTTCAGCAGAGAAGAAGTTACTTCACTTGGACCATATGCAGTAAAAATGATTTTGTGATGTTTCTGGGGACTATGAGTGTTCGGAGGAATAAAGGGTTATTAGTGAGGATAAGGTTTATGTAACCTCTCATTTGGTAATTAACCCGTACCTCAAGAAGCAAGGCGCAGTCTTAAGGTTAAAAAATCTACCTTTATAAGTTCCTCGATCTGGAAGCATAGCTTTGAATAAGTAAAGTGAAAATACTAAACTGTGAGCCCTAACAATTGCTAAAGAACATGCACAGTAGATCGTTCTCTTTGAGAAGCTATTAAATTTAGTACAAAGGCCAAGATAGGGTTTCTTTCCACATTTATTGGGGTGTCAAATGGTATATATACCCTATCAAGGAAGAGTTCATCTTTTGTAGAAAAATGGTAGGGATGGATTGACTTCCCTAAAAGCAATAAGAAAGCTTAGAAAAATAGCGAGGCAGAAAGTACTAAAGGGAAAAGTGCCTAAAAGAAACTTACTTAATGCTTACTTGCAAGCAGATTAGCAAAGAGGGATTTCTTATTTTTTGATAGCTAACTGAAGCCATCAACGGTGGGATTATATAAGTCAGAAGCAATATTAGCCATAGGGGTAAAGTTAGTATAAGTATCCAGAGATTTATTACCGTTAGTTACCAAGTTTATTATGAATGCTCCATATGAAAGAAGTACCTACTGTCTTATGAAAGCTAGGAAAACTGAGCAACTAGTTGGCCTGCTAGGTTTTATGTTTAAAGATTATGTTTTAGAGTTGTGTTGCTCTGATTAACTATAAGGCGAGTTACCCATGATTTGCACCTAAACAAGATGATAAGATCAGATTCTTTAGGTCTCTATGTGATGGATCTTAAATCGATTCTATTTAAAAGAAATGATAGCTTGATGTAGTGTAGACAATAAGAGACTGCCTGACTATGACTTATAGTCCCTAAAGTTATCTAGTACACTGAGCTGCAATAAAAAAATATGGCTTTGTATAGCATGCATAGGAATAGCTGCTCAGATTGCCATCTAGAGTGGCAAGTAAAAATCTTAGGCATAGACATATGAAAAGGAAGTACGATCAGTCTATTTGAATGCTTTGATCATACTATAAAGATGATAGCCCCTAGTTAGCTCCCTCGGGATCAATGACAATTGTTCCAGCTAAATAATGTCATCATGGAAAAGGGCTACATGATTGGGTCATCCACTATGTTGTCTAAGTCTTTGATAGAAAAATTACCCTTGAGAAACTTGCCTGACAACCACCAATGGAAGTTTCAAATGCTCTAGTAACTTCTCATAAAAAGTTTCACACACAGGTTGAGACATAAGCCAGAATTATAGGGCAAATAGTGTATCTCTAGTAACCAAAAACCCTTCGAGCATGGGGGCATAACTTTTGAGTAAAAATATGAGATTACAAACTTAGCTTGTACAACACCTAATGGGGTGATTGTGTCATAGTTCATGAGGAAAATGATTTTCTTTTGCTAGAAGTGTAGTGGTGACAAATTGCTTACCTTGAGAATAATAAAAGAGCTCACAAAAAAGGCAAAGTAGAAAAAACTAAAGAAGATAACTAAAGAGATCTTACTTGAAGACTAAGACCATTATGGAGGATGTATGTAGATCATCAGTCACTTCGCGTTTAAGATGGAGTACCCTAACCACCTAAGGTGTAGGCTATGTATTTCATGCATACATTCGTACATTCCTATATTTCTACATACACTTGCATATTTGCATGTGTTTTTGCATTTCTTGCATTTTTGCATGCCTTTTTTTAACATGAGTGTTGATGTATATAGTTTTATACATGTCTTTGTACACACGCATAAATGCCTCATTTATAGCTTTATGCATGTCTTTTTGCACACATGAATATTTTGTATACATTTTCATATACATAACCTCATAGACAACAAGGAAGCAGTTTCACTATTCATGCCTCAACAAATTGCTTGGGCCTTCATGTATGAAAACTTGGAGATTTGAGGATTTCTTGCATCCTTATAATGACCGCTACAGTACTACTCATCCGCCAATTTCTAGGAACCTTTCTAACTTAGTTTATCCTACTAAGACTAGCATAATTATCCTCTTCAAGTCTAAGGATTATTACCTCTGTAGTGTATTCAAGAAGGCCAAGGCTTAATCCTATTCCCAGTTTTAAGGACTATTTCTAACTTGATTATTTGCCAAATTATGCCTAAGGTTTTAACATGATTTTCATTTATTGGTTTGGGGACCATTACCTCGCTTATGCATTTAAAAATAACCATAGAGCTACTTTTTTATTAAGATGATTCAAGTGTTGCTGCCTCCCTAATGCATTTAGGATAATTGTTGCAACACCATTATTTTATCAATCTCAAGAAAGTACCCCCAATAAAATAGTTTGGATCTTAAGCCTATTTTACCTTATTAGGTCATGTCCAAAGATTATGACATAATCATTTTTACCAGTTTAAAATTTGAGGATCTCCTTCCTTTCCCATACGTGAACTCAAGGATCACTGTTTCCATTTTAAGACATTTAATACAGCATCTTCCCTTTTACCAATTTCAATTCAAGGGTCACCCTTTCCTTGATGTTTTCACAATAACCACCACAACATAGTCTTACTCCTAAATACAAGGAGTATTTTTAATTAATGCAATTTGTACATAAATTTAACATGTCGTATTAAGCAATGTCAATTTTTAACGTAATTGCTTCTTATTAATTTACACTCAATTTGAAATTCTATTTCATCTATGTAATTCTCAACTATGAATGAGTTTTAACTCAATTTGAGAAATTTCTCTTTCATTCAAATATATGTTGAATAGGGGATATCCATGTTTTATCTTTGCTTGATAAATTACATAAAATCCTTTGTTATAACATGCAATTTCCAAATTTTAAGAACCTCAGGATAATTTTTAAAATAAGCTAAAAAATGATTTTGCAGATGAGGGGATTAGGTAAAAACAATAAGACCACTAGAACTTTTCTGATTACCCATCAAAGCAACCTCGAAATGGGATGGGATCTAGAAAATGATTTAGGCCTCCATTCTTTATATAGCCCTCTATATGACTTTTCAACCCTGATTTCATAATCACTTATTAGTCCCTTGATCTTTTATTTAAGCATGCTAAATGCATGCTCATTTTTTTGTTGAACACATTAAAACAACCCTTAACTTAAAAAAAAATTAGCCTCCCCTTTGAAAGATAGCCATTATGAGAAAGTCAATTCCACATATCAAGAATAGGAAGATTAATCTCTTCCAATTCTTTGTACAAATAAGGAATCTAACATTTTTTATGAAATAAACTTGAGAGAGAGGAAAAGTGAAAAAATGAGAAAAAATAAAAAAAGAAAAAAAGAAAAAGAAAACAACAAAAAAAGAAATAAATGAAATAAAAGAAATAAAAGAAAGAAAATGGGAATGGGAATGGGAAAACTTTCAAATCAATATCCCAACAAAAAAATGAAAAGGAAAGAAAGACCTTGCGCTATTATCTTTCAAACAATAACCAGTGAGTTAATAACCAAAGTCAAATCTAAAAATGCCATGATAGTGGGAAAATGGGTGGAGAATAATCTTCCCACCAATTGAGGAAACATAGTGGTTATTTTCCCTAATAACTTGACCCTTCTTTGATAGCCACTCACCCAAGCCTAAAGTTACAATTAATGTAAGACCTCTTAATTCTTATTTCGATCTTATCCGATCTTCTAATAAGGTTTGGTACGTAAAAAGAGGCATAAGATGTTGCTTGAGCTTCAAGTGGGAAGCTAAGAATGCGTTTATACATTCGGGTTGAACGTCATCCCAAAATTTGCATCCTGATTTTTCTTTTCGATTATTAAAATTTTGGTTTGGCCTTTAACACACATACACATAAATTTCTTGGTATACATTGTGCTTATGTGTATACATTGTACTTAAGTGTAGGTTTAGTAAGCCTTGGTATTCATATACCTACTTTCATATTCCTACATTGAGAGTGATCCCTTAACTTCTCTTATTGAGATTAAACTAGTTAAGAATGCAGTCGATTCAACTTATTTAAGGATGAACAAAATTCAAGTTCAAAGCATTTGATGAGTTGCCATTGGTTTAAACTTTGGATGTTTATTGGCATATCACTCTTTGAATACTGCATGCAACATCTACTACACATTGGTCCCTTGCATGATTAAGTATATACATATGAATTTTGTCTATATGCTGGATATATGATTCCCATACATGCTCAAATGAGTAATTTCTTGCAAGGAAAATATAAGTGAACTCTATGTGTCAAAGTCAATCATGGGATAGTTTCAGGTAATGGATAGTTAAATCGTGAAAAACTCCCATAAGAGAAATCATGCAAGATGAAAATCTCAAAAATCCAGGTTATTCATATATGCCATGCTGGAAGCAATTTCAAGTGGACAATTATCTCGCTTAAAGACAAAATCTTCAAAGGTGAAAGTCATGCAAATCCATAAAAAAAAGATTCCTTCGTAGAGCTAGGACATCAATGAACATCTTCATTAGGGGCAATTAGGTAAAAATCTTTGTTTTGAGAAATACACTTAAATATAAATCATAATAAATGAAAAAAAAATTCAAATAAATATCAAATTCTTCAAATGAACAAAATTGAAATATACAAAAACTTCAAATTCCAAAATATAAAAAAACTCGTATGTTGAAAAGACTTAAATTATTCAAATGTACAAAGAATATGAATCCTATAAATGCCCAAATACAATAAAGTCTCAAGGCCTTGAAATGCTCCCAAGTTATCAAAATTAAAACTCAACAAAAACAAACTCAACATATAACAAAAATAAAACAAAAATAACAAAGTGCAAATAAAAAAGAAAAAAGAAAAAACTCAATTTTTGCAGGTAAAGTGCAAAAAGGTTCCTCATGGGTATTTATCAAAAGATGGCTTCTTCATCGAAGCAATATTACAAACCCGTAAAAGGTAAGTATGTCCATGATTTACTACAAACACACTAGCATCTAATATTTTCACAGGCACTAAAAGGCCTTTTGAAAGGCACTAATCACTTTTTTCTAGTTTTTCATGCCAATAAGTTGGCACTAATCAGATACAATCAAGTCATTTCAATTCTACATGTTGACAAGCTAACACTAATCGAGATAGTTCTAAGAAGATTTGACATGCCGATATGCTGGCATCGATCCACTTCAAATTTGGTATGACATGCCGATAAGCTGGCATCAACTAATAATTTTTTTGGTTATGCATGCTAATAAGTTGGCACTAATCAAATACAAGTAACTCGCCTTAATACTACATGCTAATAAGCTGGCATTAATCAAGATAGTCCCAAAAAGAATTGACATGTCAACAGGCTAGCATTGATCCTCTGCAAACTCAATTTGACATGCCGATAAGCTTGCATTAACCAATGACTTTTTATTATTTTGCATGAAGAAAAGCTGGCACTAGTCAGATACAAGCAACTTATCTCAATTAAGCATGCTATCAAGTTTGCCCTAATCAGACAGTTCTAAGAAGATTTGATATGACGACAAGCTAGTGTCGATCCTCTCACACATGGTTTGACATGTAGAAAAGCTGGCATCAACAAATCACCTTTTTTAATTCTACATGATGACAAGTTGATGCTAATTGGGAGGTAGCATATCAACAAGCTGATGGTAAACTACCCATCCAGAGACTTATTGCCCAAGTTGTACGTGTTCTGGCACAATCAAAAGCTTTCCATCTTAGGTATGCATCTTCTATCCTTTACCCTGAATTTTAGCTCACATAGGCACTGGTGCACTAAGTTCCCCAAAATTGGAGATAGCTATAGACACTAGGTGATGAGATGGCTCCTGATCAGAATTATCGGATGAGAAAATTGTTAGAGAGTCTGCCCTAGAGCCCATGTAATAGGGATGTATTTCATATGTATGAACTCATATTCTTAATAAAAGACATCATTCATTTATTAATGCTATGTTTGAATACATGAGCTTGTAAATCTTAAATTAATAAATGATGTCCTAGATATTATAAACACAATGAAAATGCAATCATGAAAGTGTTCATGATATGAGATGTCTATTGCATGCAAATGTGTTAATATCTAAATATCCCTAGTCATAGAATTAACAAGATAGGACATTGTTAATTTGGATAGACTAGCATATGCTATGCTTCTTGAATGGTTCAAGCAGTGGTGATCATAACTGTGATTATGGAAGATAATTAAAGCTAACATGTGGATGCTTGTTAGAAGAACAAGTTCATTGGAGACCTACAAAGAGAATCCTCACATGGATATTAAATCTATGTCAGTGAGGAATCTCTCCATAGCGGTTGTGCAAGTATCCTTAGACTTGAGATCACCAACGTTATCTTAAGTAGCAAGTGGTATACTTTGACTCCGTAACTGATTACTTCAAACTGGGGTGAACATAGTTATGAGGTTGGGTATATCATGACCTACTTGAAGATAGTTGAATGATTAACAAAGGATTCACCATCCCAGATTTATTAAGGGAAGTTATCTCTCATGATTCTATAATTGCCTTGTTTAGAGAATCTCTAGCCAGAGTATTATGCCAATATGGATAGGGATCTATGAAGGGCATTTTGGGAACAATGGTTAAATTAGTAAAACATACATAATTAGATTTATATGAGTTGACAAAAATCCATACTCAGAATCTAATTGAGATAAGAGTGGTGAAAGGAGTAATTGCGCGGTAACTATTTCTATGGAAGGGTATAGTCAAACCACTTAACTTTCTTGACATTTGGGTAGTCATGATACTTAGTTGGAGGCCAATCATAACTTGTATAATAGTGTATCATAAATATCAATAGGGATTGATAAAATGATTTAAAGAAGTTTAAATCATGTGAGTTTTGAATAGAACTCACAATTACATATTATACTACCAATATGGACAGAAATCCAATAGGTCACACACATATAGAGAAAAGGAAAAAATGGTAAAATGACAAAGATAATAATATTTGATATTATTATGGGAGTAGAGAAGTGAATAAGAGAATAATTAATTGAAAAGTTTAATTAAATATAGTCAAGTAAAATTATTCGCATAACTTTTTAGAAATGTTATGTAAAATAGACCTAATAGAAATATTGTATTTCATAATTAATTATTATTGGACTATAAGTATTATAGGGTGGATATAATAATTAATAGATCCATTTGAGAAATTAAAAGGGGCCTAGAAGAATGGCTTTGGCGTAGAAACCCTTCAGAGGAAGGGTTACAGGCCAAGTCTTGGTAGAAGGCCTTGGAGGCCTAATTCTTGGACCAAAATAAATTAAATATATTTCATAAGTATTATGGAACCCACATTGGAAAATTTGGATGGATTTGGAATTCATTTGGGTGCTTAAATCTAAGTATATGCATAAAAGGCCTAGTTTATGGGTTTTGTACATAGTCTTTTGTGAAAGGACTTAAATTGGATTTAATTGATCCCAAATAAATTATTAATAATTCCAAAAGCCCATTTAATATTTCTCCAGCAATTTTAAAGATCTCAATCCTATTATGAAGTTGGATTTTTAACCTAACTATAAAAATTCAAGTGATAGGGTATTAGGATTAAGGTGAACAATTAAGAGAAAAGAATTTCTCTCACTCTCTCAACCCTAGCCGCCACCCCCTTGCTAGCATCAAGGAAATTTTAGCCAGCCTTTGTTCTCCTTGTTTGTTGGTTCATCCAATCCTTCTCTAGTGTGGATTACTCAATGGAGGTGTTCAATTTTGGACACTGTGATTTGTGACAACCCGGTGAGAAGGAAAATCAACTGTTCAACAAAAATCAAAGGTGATTTTTTCTTATTCTCATTCATATGTATATTGTAAATTCATGGCAAGATCAGATCTATTAGTTAAAATTTTAAATTCTGCTTATGTATGAGATGCATGTAACCGATAATTCCCAACAAAAATGGTTCCTCATAAATTGACAAGGAGCAAAGGTGCTAGCTTTTATCTGAACATTTTATGTTTCTAAAATGTTTTTTTTATATCTTATGGGTTTTTAATGTTTAAAAATCCTTTTTGGGGTAATTTCTCTCTTTATTTCTCTCAAAAAGTGTAAAATGAAAATGTTAGGCTTCTAAACTTTAAGTAGTTTGGGATGTTTCAGCTTTATCTCAGCCTATAGACCTCTTAATTAAGTGATTATAGAGCCATTTAAATCTTCAATCATATATCTAGAACTTGGATGAAACAACTAAACCTTGCTCAACACTTAAGGTTATCAAAATTAGGTTCGAACATAGGTGACCTGAATTTATCCTTGCACCTAAACCAGTCCATAGTTTTTTAGTCATAACTCCCTCTGTAGGGCTTCTATTGAGATGAATATAGTTTGAATAGAAATTATAATTAATTTTTAGCAACTTTTATGAAAGGAGTATGACAAAATTCTAAATCTATTATTCTCAGTGATTTTTCAAAGTTAGAACATCAATTTTGTCCCCAAAAATTTCATAGGAGCAGTTCTCATTATTTTGCCTATAAATCCAAAACTATAAATCCAAATTGAGTGGTTTTTGATTCATTAGAAAGCTAAGAATAGGGGAACAAATGTCTAGACTTAACCTAGCAAAAAAGAGGTCATCTTAAGGCTAAAAAAAATGTTCAAAATGAGCCAAAAACCATAGGACAAAAAGAGAAAAAAAAATCTTAATATTTTTTGGATTTTTGAACCCTTAATTATGGATTTTCTTAACCATTAAGGGAGGTTAATCTCTCTGTCTCTCTCGGGGTCCTTTCTCTACCCTCTCTCTTCCCTTTCTTTCTTTCTTTCTTTCTTTCTTTCTTTCTTTCTTTCTTTCTTTCTTTCTTTCTTTCTTCTTCTTCTTCCAACTTCTTATCCTTTAATGAAAAATCAACATTTTTAACATAAATATTCTAAAAAAATACCAAAAAAACTAGGAAAAATCTATAGAGCACCAAATCCTCATCTTGTGATGGAACCAAACTAAAGGTAATATTCTTGAGCCCTAAAAACCCTAAATTTAAATAACTAATTTTTCATTAATTGAGTAAATAATTTTTTTTTGATTTATTTCCTTATTAATTTTATAGATCTATTAAAATATGTTGTTAATTTCACATATGTGTTTTTTAATTGTTAATTAATTGCATATTTACTAACTAATTTTTTCAATTAATTTATTATATTAGTTAATAAATTAATTTTTTTATCATATAATTTGATAAAGATTTGTTGAATTAATTTTATTGTTTTATTAGTTTTGCTAATTATTTGTCTTATGTTTTTAATTTTGTGAATTAATTTAATATTTTTGCTTAATATATTAATCAATTTATTATATGAATTTTACTAATTAATTGTTCTTTTTATGTTAATTATTGTTTAATTCAATTATTTATTGTTCAAGTGTTTTATAATTAAAATGTAAATTAGTTATTTAATTTCATCATATGCTAATTGATTGTCTTATTTTATTAATTTATTAGTTCAATTTATTTATTTGTTATTTTTACATAGTTTGTTATATATTTTTAATTATTATTTTATTATATTTTATTTAAGGTTTTTGTATGTCCTTTTTGCATCAAAAATTCTTTTTTTCCTTTTTTCTACATAAAAATAGTTTTTTTGACCCTTTAGCGATGAGCGATTTGTCCCATAACTAAAGAGTTTTGCTTTCAAATCCTTTTTGCTAGAATTGGATCTTTTGCAACAGGAGTTTATGTCGACAGCCAGAAACTTCCATTACTAAAAGTCCCAACCAATCACACTCCCTTCCCGTTATTACCTCTTCTCAAGTTTCTTTTGCTTTTTTTTTTCTTTTTCCTTTTTGGCTTGCATTGTTTATAGAACAATTTCCTTTTTTCTTTTCTTTGCGTACTATTATATTAATAATAATAATAATAATAATAATAATAATAATTATTATTATTATTATTATCATTACTGTTACTAATATTACCGTCATTATTATTATTACTATTATTATTATTATTATATTATTATTATTACGATTCTTTACATTTTTAGTTCATGTTAATTTTATTATTGTAAATATTATCATTATTAGTTTTTTATTGCCTTAATTATTATTATTATTATTATTATTATTATTATTATTATTATTATTATTATTTCTATTTTAAATATTATCAAATTTTGGCATCGTTGGAAGGGAATGGTTTAAATTAATTTTTATTGATTAAAACAAAGTAATAGTTTTTTTAGGACTATATGTTATTAGTTAGTTATTTATTATTGCATATGAATCCCTATTTTTCATTTTATTCTTTGAAAAAGCATTAAAATTGCTGGCATGCTAACTTGGATATTATGATCCTAGACTAACGGAAATTTCTTTTGGTTTTGTGTGGGGAAATTGGTAGCCTATCATTAACCTACACCATGATTATTAGAGGAGTTTTATTTCTTTTTTTATTTTACCTTTTTCTTTTTGTTTCATTTCTTCACATTGAGGATAATGTTTGTTCTAAGTGTGGGGGAGTAGGTTTGTGTTGCATGTTTGGTTGTGCTTTATATGTTAGTTGCAAGTATATTTGTGTGTATTTGTTTTTCAACAAGACTTTCCAATTAGTTTTATTATAAAGCATTGTTCACTTTGTATATAATATAGGTTGTAATATTAAATCATTTGCCTTTTTCAAGTTAGGATTCGTGTTGCCTCATGGAAACTATAGCCATAATACTTACCTTTAGGCCTTTCAATAATGGATAAGGACTAGTGAAACTAAAAAAACAAAAGAAAGAGAAAAATATAAAGGAAATAAAGCAAGATGTATATCCAAAAGTTCAATAAAGTATGGGATGGAGCATAAAATGCACCAATACTACATTCTCTTGCTATTTTAAATTCATGGGATAAAGTCTAAAAGTATACCCATGTTCAAAGAAAGAAGAAAAATAAAGGAAAAAAAAAAGAAAACAAAAAGAAAAGTCTAAAAATACCATGGATTGGATCAAGGGTAAGTGTGCTTACAATTGTCTTAACAAGGCAACTGACAATCTTAGAACCTTAAAGTTTATGATCAATGTTCTTTCCCTTGAGCATGTTTAGTTTTGAGACTCTATACTATTGATGTTGGAATTAGTAAACTTAGGTGACTTGTTAAATTTAGAATACATGATTTAAGAATTGATTCACTAGTATTTTGAGTCTTTAAGTCTTTGATTTCTTTTCAAACCTATCACATATGTATAATGAACAATGCTCTCTGGTACAACTTACTTAGTTTAATCTGCCATTAAATTTTCTCATTATTTTCTCTTACTTGAGGGCAAACAATGCTTAAGTATGGTGAAATTTGATACCATATAAAATGGTCTATTATTTAATGCATATTCTCTTTCATTTAGGTAGTTAAGTATGTTAAATTATTCATATTTTAAATGTTTATTTGCATTGTAGGGTAATTTGGGTGCAAAAAGGAAGAAGGAGCAAACAGTTCATGAAGCAGTGCATGAATCCTGAACAAGTTTACGAGTCACACACTAGCTCGTGACTCACACACAAGCTCACGAGTCACACACAGGTTCATGAGTCACAACCAAGTTCACGACTCACAACACAGGTTCAAGAGTCACACATAAGTTCACGACTCACAACATAGGTTCACGAGTCACACACAAGTTTATGAGTCACAACAAGGTTCACGACTTGGACAGGGATGCATACCTTATGAATAGATTCACGAGTCGGTCGCCAATAAGAACAAAAAGAGCATGAGTAATGAAGTAATTCACGAATGACACAGAAGCTGATGGATGACAACTCGTGAAGGCTTTCATGACTCGGTACAGACACTTGTTCCAAATTGACACAACTTTCCAACATGCATTTTCTAAACCACCAAAGGCTTCCATCATACCTTTTCATGACAACCTTTTATCTTCACACCTAATCGGAAGAGACATGATTAAAAAGGAATTCTCTCTATAAACAGGGATCCAAGATGCTGAGACAAGGAGAATCAAACAATTTTTTTAGTTTTTGTAAAGATACACAGTTTTTGTTTTGGATAAATATTTTTACTTAGATTTTATTAGATGATGACAAAGGAACAAAGCCAAGGGAACAAGCGATAAGTTTTTTTCTCTTGTCTATCTTTAATTCAATTATATATTTTGCTAGTTTCCTTTGTACATTATAAATATGCAGTAGTATTTGTTTAAGACATGTTTATTATTATTATAAATAAAGTATGATTTACATCCATTTCTGTGCATTGATTTGCTATGTATGCTTGGCCACCATATTTGGCATATTAGTCAATTTATTCACAATGAGAGTTGGAATTCTTTGATGAAAACAAATAAATGTACTTAAAGCATTGAATTCCTTTAATCTAACTTAAGGAATTCACTTTGAGGGGTTAAAGAATTGGCATAGAGCTTCATAATTTTTGTTTATCTCTATAATGACACGAGAGTGCTTATAGACTCTAAATGAAAATATCTTTACTGACAATGAGAGTTGCTTTAAAGAATCTTGGCTAAATTCTCCAGTCACTTTATTTATACAATTACCTATACTTATTCTTAGATGAATTACTATTTCATATTTCTAATGTATGTTCATACAATTATTTAAGTCATTGTTAATCCAATTTGATTTAATACATGCTAAGAAATTTAGGTATTTAGTTAAATACATAATCTTCATTTTATTCATTACCTATCCATCTATTTTTTATCATTTCAATACAAAATTTACCCCGTTCCCTTTGGAACGATAACCTACGGAGTCTAGCGAGACTAAGGGTTCAAATAAATTCCCATCAAATTTCTACTTTAAATTAATCAAATAATAAAATAATATGATTCTTTTTTCCAAAGCTACAAGGGATCGATTATCCCATTTTCATCCAAAATACATTTAAAATACAACCTTTTTGTGAATGTGCATGCAAGGACCAACATCCTCATCAAAATGAACATAATAAACTCCTTTATTTATGTGCGAATTTTCTTTTACATTTATTCTTAAATGCTTTACAGCTTTTGATATGCATGCTTTGTGGCTGTCCAATGTGCTTGAATGCGCTTTTATTTTCTAGCATAATAACTCTTGTGAGAAAATAGGTGAAATATAATACTCATTAAAATTCATTTATAGAACATTAACCAAGGGTATAAATAGAAGTTAAATCCGAACTGTCTTTGATTTTGAGTTGACAAGGTAACATAATCACTTTTCCAAAATTTTATTGGGTGGTGACCCGTAATAGACGCCTTGTAATGCTCAGCATATGCTTCATAATTTAGTCACTAGAAAATGAATTTGGATACTCTTTTTTTAAATAATTATCTAACTGTCTATCCTGATTAATTAAAATTAAAATCAGATAAAATTTAAATGTAATTTATATTAAGAATCCAAATTTGTTAAGAGAGAAATAACCCTTCTCGATTCTCTTCTCCTTAACTATATGTCTCTTTTCTTATATATATTTTCATGTTCTCAACTTTGGCATAGTCATTCAGTTTTTCTTTTTCATGTTGGAGATATTTTCCAAGTGAAAATTACTAATGTCAAACTCATACCCGAATCAATTTTTATTTAAAAAGAATTATTATTATTATTATTATTATTAAACAAACAAGTAGTATTTTTATAAAACCTTATCCAGATAAAGTATATCCTAATATTTAGTAGTATCATATATAGATACTTAATCATTAAATGGTATTGATTTAATAAACATGAAGCATTAAATTGTGGGTTGATTTATTTAACAAAATGATGATGTGCACTCATATGTCAATTGTGTAATAAAAAACAATATAATTATAAGGCAGCATTTATACATGTACATTTATTTTCATTTTAATATATTAATATTATGCTGATATTTAATTTTCATTTCTAGCTCTGCTCATAAGTGGTTGTCCTGCTTGCATTTTGATGAAATGCATAATACATAAAATAAAATCAAATATCTAAATAGAAAAATATTAAAATAAAACTCATAATATGTAAGTTAGCAACTCATTACAATTCACTATAAAAAATTAAAAATAATAATATTTTCATCCCAAAACTCTTATCATGAAGAGATACTTTAGCATATATACAGATATTAAATTGTTGTTTTTATATTATCAAGATCATATTGCGGTTAATTGACCAACCTCTTAAGTATATAAAAAATTCAGCCTTTGACATAATAACGTCTAATTGGTCAATTCATTAATTATATTTTACTACATCTCAATTTCCACTTAAATTACAATTATAACTCCAATTGACTTAATTTAATATGGTTGACACTTCTTAATTTAGACATATTAATTAACTTGAATAGAATAAAAATTATGTATGAAACCCTGCCATGTGAGCACTCATAACTCTTTAGTAACCATCTAAATTTTGTTTTTATTCAAACATTCATTTTTTTGGTAGTTAGAGAATTGACATCTATTTAAATTTCACATATAAACCAAATAAATATGATAGAACTATTTCCACTGAAAGGGAATCCATTTTATTAAATCTTGTAATATGTATTAACACACCAAGTTAAACTAACTTAATTCTCTTACCATTGAATTTCATGTTAACCCATTTCTTAGGAGCATTTAATTAATTTATGAAGAATTAGTATCAATAAACATATAATAAGTCTTCGTTCATCATATATAAAATTTGATTTTCATGCAACTATAAAGCTAATGGTTTTGGCCAGCCTTGGCATCTCATATATATGAAAAATATAACTTTTCAGCTTAGAAATTAATAATAACACAAGGCCCATTCTTTTATTTGTGATTAGAAGTTTCATTATTTGTAATAATGTGACATTCCTTCCTAATATTGATAACCATCCTACATAAACTAAAATATCAAATTCATACAACATATACGTTACGGTATTATAAGTTCCATTAAACATGCTAATCATAAAATATAAGCTGGGTACCGACAAATAACTGGCAGTAGTTTATATCAATCACATTCTTTTTACTTGTTAGATTTAAATTGTAAACCAAATATTAAAACTCCAGAATTGAATCTTAAATCAACAAGACTTCATCAACACATACCTTACTCCTAATAAATCATACAGCAATAAATACTTAATTCACAAAAATAAAACAATATTTAGCTAAATTTTATAATTTACTTTACTAAATTTAAAGAAATAATTTTGGTAACCAAAGCATAAAACAACATTAACTATTTCAAGACTTTACTCAATTTATACTAACTATAAGGTATATCTATTGGTCTTTAAATTCAAAATTAGTCATAAACACAATAACTACTTAGCCTAAAACTCAATAATTTAACATTTACTTTAGTAAAATAAACTTTAACTCAAAAATCTCAAGATACATAAAGCTTAAATATAAGGTGGTGAGGGATAGCAACGGTAAGGATGAAGGGCGATAAAGCTTGATTAAAGAAAGGGAGAGAATGAGCGAGAAAGGATAAATAGGGTGGTAGGGAGTTAAAGGAAAAGGGGGAACCTGATTCAGCCAAATAAAGGGAAAATGAATTAGCCTAAAATGACATAGTTTTTGTCCAACTCTCCCTTTGGTCCCTCAACTTTCACACCCTTAACAATTAAGCCATAAATCCATCTTCTTTTATGCAATTAAGCCCTCAATTCATCTTTAGTTCAATTCATATTAACTATTTTATTCACTTTTCTTTTAATTCTCATTGTTTGTATTTATTTATTTCCAAGTTCGGAAAAAAATTATGGGTCAATCTAGTTATTATTCAGGTAATTCAAAGCCGGGGTGTTACACTTCCATTATTATTATTATTATTATTATTATTATTATTATTATTATTATTAGCTTAATACTATTTATTTATTTTTAATTTTTTGTTTGTTACTAAATTGTACTTTAGATAAAAAAAATTATTGCTTTACCAACCTTGAAATTATACTTACTAGTATAAAATTTTCAATAAATTAGCCCTTATTAATCGATATCAAACAAACTATTCAAATATTAAAAGGTATTCTCAAGTGACTCAAATTTTAAAGCATTACAGATCAAATTCCCCAAATTCAGATCTTATTTCTAATTTCCATTAAGATAAGTAACTTTTTTAGTATTGTTAGCATTTATTTTAGGATCTATCTATTATCGGCAATTGCAGATGATCGATGGGTGTGAAAAAGAGTATCGAACAACTAAAAGTCTAAAAATAATACCTCTCGAGTTTTGGAGCATTACATAACCATCACATATAGCTAGATGCAAATTTATATTTATTATGATAAGTTAGGTTTATTTATTTTTAAAACAATTTAAAGTTTAATGAACAACCAAATCTCTTTATTTGGATGCTACTATTCATATATTTAATTATAGATAATTATGTGATCACACATCATGAATACATAATTTATTAAGATATGTGAATAAAAAGATCAATTTTGCTAGTTTTTAGAAGTAAATTATATTTACTTAAATATATGGTATAATAAGATTACACGTAAAAAATATAATTATAATATAATACGATTGTAAGTTAAAAAATAAAAGTAAAAATTTATAATGTCTTTGCCAATTTTCATATTTTGTCTTTATATTTTAAGATGGTTTGATAAATATATATAATTAGAATTTCCAATAATTTAATATTTGATCAAATTTTTACAAAATAAAAATAAATCATAAAATTTTTTATAATTATTTTAAATGAGATAATAAATTTTATATTACTATTTTATAAATATTTATTTTTATTAATTTTTATAATATGATCATATAATAAATATAACAAATAATTTATTACTATTATTATCAAAAATGTAAATTTTGTAAATAAATAACTTTAAATTTTGAGATATTTGATAAAAAATTATTATCAAATTATAATATAATTTATCAATTTGTGTTTCAAAATAAAATATCTATTTCATATGATTCATATAAAAAATACTTGAAATCAAATAAAATTATTTTTATTTTTATTTGTAATGGGTTAGCGACAAAATAATTTAGTCGCTAATATTCTTTACTGAAATCTAATACTATTAGCAACGAGATGTTTTCGTCGCAAAAAGTGGCGCTAAATTTTCCCTCAAAAATTTACTGCTAAACATTCGTCGTTAAAGTTTTTAAAACTAATTAATAGAATAAAAAAATTTTAAAAATTAGCGACGATGCTTTTGTCGCTATTTCCATCACAAAACATAGCACGTATATTTGCTGCCAATAATTAGCGATGGTTTATTCATTTTTTCGCTATTTTATTGCAAAATTCTAAAACAGTTGTGAAACCATCGCAAATTGGTAACTAAAATAATGATGTCGCTAATTTATAGTTTTTTATAGTGTTTTAAAAATAAGTTTCCTAAAGTATACCGATTGTATGATGGGGTTCAACGTGCATCATAGGTGAATGTGTGGGTTTTCATATTTCATTCTTTCTTCAGCAGCCTTGTTAAGGAATTGGTTTGTGGTTTAATTATTTGATGGAGTGAATCTTATGTTTCCAATTTCATCACTTTTTTATCTCTAAAATTCTTTTGCAATTCAATTATGACTCAAGAAAATATGTAAGTTGTGTTTGGTTCATCAGTAATATACATTTCTTATGTAGTTGCATTGTGAGGATTGTTTTACCTATTTATTCTTCATGCAAGCCTATTGAGAAGAAAGATCTGATGGAGCAATAGAGATGGCTTCTTTATTGAGCGGCTTAGTTTTATGTATTCCATTCTTTTTTGGCTACTTGTCTAGAGTTGCAATTGATTCTTAACTAAAATGATACTGAATCTCTTCAAGACATGCAATCTAATTATGCACACCAAATAATTTGTTTTGAGAAACTCAAATCTGCTAGGCTGGAGAGAGTTACAATAATTAATCATAAATGATTTTTTATATACTTATTAGCCAAGTTATAAATAAGAGTGAAGTATTGAACCATCTTTAGTTTTGGTCTCATAAGGTTAGAACTCACTTTCCAAATGTTTTATTGGGTGGTGACTCTGTGATAACTACCTTGTGTTGCCCAATAGATGCCCTCATTTGTTGATCATCATCAATATATAGGGATAAAACCCTCTTCATTGTGAAGCAACCAACCTTCACAAATTAAATGAACCTTTATCCAATCTCGAGCCCTAAAAGTAGGCTTTTAAGAGTAAACTAGATGCCATTAGGGCTTCGACATGCATCACAAGCCTAAAGTACATATGTCTATCATTCTACTCTATATTTTAGCAAACCTAGGCACTAGTGTACTAACCTCCCCAAAATAAAGGGTAACTATAGATACTTGATTGTAAGGTAGCTCTTGAGTAGGGTTACCTAATGAGGAAGGCATTTCTCATGAGTAGATAAGGAATAAAAGTGCTAGGCTTTCTCCCGAAATATTTTCAAAATGGTTTTTGGGCTCTCCTACGGGGTTTTAAATGTTTAAAAATCTTTTTTTTGAGTATTTTCCCCTTTTTTTCTCTTCAACAAGGCTAAAATGTGATTCATGGTTAGAATGAAAAAAGGTGAGTCATTTCCTTGATTTGCAGAACAAAGTCGTAAGTCGTCCTATGATTCATTTCCTGTAACTATTTTTACCACTTTAGGTGGTGAAATAGGGGAAAAATATGATATTTTACTTTATCCTTATTAAAAACATTTATTACTAATAATAATGATTTTTAAAGGGATTTTTAAGGGGGATATAATGCAAATTGAAAAATGAGGGTTTTGTCTCTCTCTCATTTTCTCTATATCTCTCTTTAAAACATAAATATACTTTGCCACTTGAATCCAATAACAAAGGAAGCAAAAAAAGCCAAAAGAAAGGAAGCACAAATAACAAAGGAAGCATAAATATACCCTGTCACTTGAAACCAATAACAAAAGAAGCAGAATAAAGCCAAAAGAAATACCCTAGATCCTTAATGTCTGAGAAACTAATGCTAAAGTTAATATTCATGAGCACTAACTATTACTAATCAAGTGTTTAATTTCAAATTTATTGTAAATGTATTTTTTTCCTTTATTTTTTATTTTTTTGATTCTTATTTATTTGTGTGTTATTTCATGAATTTTATTAATTCTATTTTATTCATTAATCCATAAAAGTTCAATTATTGATTGTTCCATCCTTCTTAAAATGACTGCAATACAACCCATTAGAACTAAGTCTCAATGTTCCTTCCTTTTTAAGTTAGTTTTAATAAAGCCAATTAAGGATTAACTTTTAACCATCAGAGGATGCTTCAAAAGAATCGAGTCTTAAAGTTCCTTCCTTTTTTTAAGTTAGTCTCAGAAAAGCCAATTAAGAACGATCTTTTAACCATTAAAGGATGCTTTTAGAATTAAACTATTGGAAATAAAATTAACAAAGCTTTAATTTTTTATGATACTTTAACATCATGGTTGAATTTGAAGAAAAGAGAGTGAAAGACCATTATTGACAAAAAAGATAACTCGGTTACACTAGCTAAAATCAGGTTCTTTATATTTGGGGAGCTACTGGGCAATCATTCTCACCTTCAATGATGAAAGTAATTTTCAAAAAGCTAAGCAATGCTGATAGACTAATCGAAGAGGGTTTCACGGCAAAGACAAAAAAACCAAAATAAAAAAGATAATAAAGTTTTTCAAAAATGGAAAGAAAGCCTACAGATCGAAAATTGAAAAAGTTAGCCTTGCTAAAATTAGGCGCCCCGCTATCGTGAAAACCAAAAAAAGGCACCTAAGCAAAAATTAAGGGTTGAGAGAAAAGGCTTAGTCAATAAAACCCAAGAGGGCTAATTAATAACAGGTGTCAGATGCACATGATACATCCTCATTTAAGATTAAATGAAATTTTTATTTTTGCATTATATGTCTTGTTATGATTATAGTTGTTACATATGGTGCATATAGATAAGGATGCATGTATAATCTAAGTATAAACATATGATTAATGGGTTAAGAGATATCTATGGCATGTATAAAAACACATGCTAAATGTAACACCCTCATCCTAAAACCTATCTATGTCCTTTTTATCAAAACTCATTAAGCATGCTTTATTATATTCTCATTTTAATACTCTGATTATCACCATTTTTTATAAAGGTATTACTATACAATTCACATGCTTTCTCATCTAATGTTGTCATGCATATTACATAACTCATTTTTTCATACATCCATATATATATATATATATATATATATATATGTATGTATGTATGTATGTATGTATATATGTATGTATGTATGTATGTGTGTGTGTATATATATATATCACGTATTGAATAAATTAGTTATTTATATGATCCATCTCTACATATACCTTAGCATTCATATCACTTACTAAATAAACTTATCATCATACATAAAACATTATACCAGTTTACTTCTACTTTCCAATTACTATGCTTATTGTCATATACATATATTCCAATTATCTTTATACATTGCTATTATTGTATGCATACATATAGATTACGTTTGATTACAAAAGGGAGCATAAAATAACTCAACCTTCCATATTAGATACATCATTACAAATATATTACACTTAATACAAAGTTATACAAAATATTTTAAATGGGAACTTCATACATCAAATTCTTTCACAAACTTATGATAGAATTTCTTGATGCAGAGATACGTTCCTATGCAAAAGTCTTACTATAGAACCTATATGGATAAACAACCTGATAAAATATGAATTTAACTATGTTTCTAATGTGTTTCTACTATATTTTTAGGATAGTTTTGTGTTAATTTAGTTGTTTTAATAGTTAGTTTCTTCAATTGACGTTTTGGTTGTCTAATTAAGCATTTTTTTGATGTTTTTAGGAATAAATTGAAAGAAGAAAAGAAAGTTAGAAGAACTTAAATGGGAGTTTGGTCTTTGAGATAGCTTTGCAAAGAGAGAGTAATTCACGTTCTTAGGCAGAAGCTCCACACTCCGTGGAGTATAAATCCACTCTGTGGAGTGTCAATGCACTAGGTAGAGTAAAATGTTACTCTATAGAGTAAGAAGAAACCGTACTCCACCGATTGAAACCTTGCTCCACCGATTGCCATTTTGCTCTGCCAATCAAGAGGTTCTTTAAGGCATGCAAGGATTTTCCAAAACTCTTAAATAGGAAGTCTTTTGCTTATATTGGAAGTCTATTGAAAGAGGAAGCAATGGTTGGATTTAACTCTCCTTTCCAAGATATAAAAGAGTGCATTTAGTTCTTCTGAGGAGAGTTCGGATCAGGAGTGCAGAGTTCTTAATTCTTCTCTTTTACAATGCTTTTGATTTTTAACATGAGTGGCTAAATTTTTAATTCCAATTCAAGTGTGAATTGATTCTAATTGAGATTTTGTGAGGCTTTAAACTCAATAGGGATTTCATCAATCTAAGTAATTTTTATTTCCTTGTTCTTATTTTCTATGAATGATTTAAATTGATTAACTTGACGCCTTAATTCAATATTAATTTTTCTATTGCTATCCATGAGTTTGTGATCCGTAATTGTCATGAATGATTGATTTTAGTAGCAAAGAATTGGCTTATGTGTGTGTGATTTCAGCTTTTCGATTTACATACATAATAGATTTTAGGGAAATAAAATTGCAAAGTTAATTAAATTGTAACTATCTCGACCAATTGATTTTTGTCTTAGTCATTCTCATTAATTCTTAATGCTATCATCAAATTTATATGGAATGATATCATGCCCAGTTAAATTAATGGTAAGATTTGATTTTAAATGCTTTGTTTGAGTTAGTTACCTTAGGAGAATTATTGCTTTCTACGACTTTTCTGATTAAGTAGACTAAGTTCTTAGATTGAGAAATTAATCTTTAAGTCTATGATCAAAGTTACAATTGGATGAGATTTATACCTTTGAGTTGGAAGTTTGGTAAGATTGATTTTCATTTAATTCAATATTTTTGCTTTCTGTTAATTTCTAGTTAATTTACTATTAGTTTTAATACAAAGATTCAAAACCCCCCATTTACTTTATATTTTTGTTTTCAACATTGAGAAATTAATCACATAGTTCTATTGGGATTCAACCTGGTTCTACTATTTCTACAAGTTAGTTAAGGTGAATCAATATTTATTTTGAAGGGCTTCGACAACCCATCCAAAATTTGGTGCTGTTGCCGGGGAACTATATTTTTAGTTTCTCATTGTTTTATTTATTTGTCTGTTTTTGTTTATGACTCGTTCTTCTCAGACCTTTGATTTGTAATATAATCCTGAAATTGAGAAGACAGCGTATCGATTGAGAAAAAAAGCTAGATTAAGGAAAAGACGCCTTAAAGAAGAGTTGGAGATAGAATCGACAATTGGTGGTATTTCTATATTTGAAGAATTTGAAGAAAAGATGGCTGACATAACTCTCAAGGAGCTGGCTACACCATATTTGAATTAACAACCTTTATGCATTACTTTTCCTAACCTTGCAAATGATTTTGAATTAAAATTTGGTTTTATTCATTTACTTCCTTCTTTTCGTGGCTGTGCAGGTGAAGATCCCCACAGGCATTTGAAGGAATTCCACATTGTTTGCTCTGGAATGAAATCGCAGGGCTTGACTGAGGACCAAATCAACCTTAGAGCTTTTCCTTTCTCTTTGAAGGATCAAGCTAAAGATTGGCTCTACTATCTTCCTTCTGGTTCAATAACTATATGGAATGAGATGAAAAGGTTATTCCTGGAGAAATTTTTTCTAGCATCACGAGCTACCAACATTAGAAAGGAGATTTATGGCATCACACAGATCACAGGAGAAACATTGTATGAATACTAGGAAAGATTCAAAAGGCTGTGCGCTAGTTTTCCCCACCATCAGATTTTCGACCAACTCCTAATTCAATATTTTTATGAAGGACTACTACCAATATATAGGAGTATGATCGATGCAGCAAGTGGTGGAGCTTTAGTGAGAAAGACACCTTAAGAAGCTAAATTATTGATTTCAAACATGGCTAAAATTCCCAACAATTTGGTATAAGAAGTGGAGGATCTACAAAGCAAGTCAATGAGGTAAGTGAACTTAAAAATCAACTTTCTGATTTAGCTGTTTTATTTCATCAAATGGCTATAGGGCAACTGCAAACAGCAAAGGCATGTGGAATATACTCACTTCAAGGGTATTCTACTAATATGTGCCCTACATTACAACAAGACTCCACACAAGAAGCCAATGCTATAGGAGGATTTCCTGGTCTACCTCAAAGGAAGTATGATCCCTATTCTAATCATTACAACCCTGGATGGAGGGATCATCCTAATTTTAGCTATGGAAATCAAGGAGAATAACAAAGGCCACCTCCTCAAAGTTTCACTAAACAACCTCTAGTCCCTACACAAACTCAGGCTCCAATCTCAGTTATGTCTTTGGAAGATATTATTAACAATCTTGCTAATAATACTCTTCAATTTCAATAGGAAGCACGAGCCAACATTTAGGAAACAAGGACAAGCATTCAAAATTTAGGCAACCAAATTACTCAATTGGCCACTTCAGTTAGTAAATTGAAAGCTCAAAATTCTGGGAAGTTGCCTTCACAGCCAGAAGTGAATCCAAAGGAGAATTAAAGTGCAATCTCACTATAAAAGTGGAAAAGAAATTCCTTCAGGGTCCACTCTATCAAAAGAAGCTGACATAGGCAAGGAGGATGATGAAGAAGAAGCTCCCTCTAGAACAAAGTGTAAGGTAGCATTCAATCCTCCTTTATCTCTTTCTTCTCACACTTCTATCCCTCCATTTCCTAGTAGGTTAGCTAAACCAAAGGAAGATGAGCAAGAAAAGGAGACCCTGGATACATTTAGGAAAGTGCAAATCAACATTCCTTTGTTGGATGTTGTCAAGCAAATTCTGAATTATGCAAAGTTCTTAAAGGAGCTATGTACAAACAAGAGAAAGATGAAAGAAAAAGGGAAGGTTTAGGTAAGTAAGAATGTGTCCGCAATTTTGCAAAAGAATATGCAAGAAAAATGCAAGGATCCAGGTATGTTTTCATTACTATGTGTGATCGGTGAAAAGAAAGTTGAGCATGCTATGTTAGACTTAGGGGCTTTGATTAATGTAATACCACTTTCTGTTTACCAAGAGTTGAAATTAAATGACTTGCAAAAGACTGGTGTAGTTATTCAATTGGCCGACCATTCTTATATTCACCCCCTAGGGATGGTTGAGGATGTTTTGGTGCAAGTTTGTAGACTTTTACATTTTAGAGATGAAAGGTAATCCCTCTTCGAAATCGGCTTTGATTTTGTTAGGAAGACCTTTCATGAAAATGGCAAAGACAAAAATTGATGTAGATGAGGGTACCCTGTCTGTTGAATTTGATGGCAAGATTGTTAAGCTTAATATTTTTTATACCATGAAATACCCTAATGATGTGCATTCTCTTTGTCAGATTGATGTAATGGATTCTATTGTGCAGGATGTTCTTGCCCAAGAAAGTGTTATTAGGAAAAATTTGAGATTGGTCAAAAGGTGTTCTTATACAATTCTTGTCTAAAGCTTATGCCTGATAAGTTTCGTTCTCGCTGGATTGGTCCATTTGTTATTACTAATATGTTTTCTTATGGTGCTATGGAAATTAAAAGCTTGGACACCGGTCAAGTTCTTAAAGTCAATGGCCATTGTTTGAAGATTTTTCATAAGGGTAAAATTGTTCAATGTGTCATTAGCACACATTTGAATGATCCTCAGTACTCTGGTACTTCTTAACCAGTAAGACAGTCCTAAAAGTTGAGCTGAGGACTAACAAAAACTCAGAACCATCTCTTCTAATCCTTTTCTTGTAATATGTTTTCATTTTCACATTAAATTTTGTTTGTGTTGTTTAAAGTTTTTTTTTTCATTCGATTTTTCTTAAGTTTTTGGTATCCCAAGTGTTTCATATAAAGGGAATGAATATCTCATGATTATAATAGTCTTTATTTGGAATTTTAGCAACAACAGAGTGCAGGAAAACCAAAATCAACCAAAACACAAGCAATTAAGCAATTAGTTCTTGATTTAATTTTCGTGCAAATTGAAGTCTTAACTAGGTGAGTATTACTTATCTTAATTATAGGAGAGAGCATGATCTTTTAGTGAGGATTAGGTGATAAAAATTGCAAAGTTTAAACATAGTTTATTCTCTAGTTTTTGTTTAACTCGTCTCTGTTTTATGTTTTAGTGTACCGTGTCCTAATCCTCTATGGAATAAAATGACACTCCACCGAGTGAAATCACACTTGGTAGAGTGTGTTTTTACTTTGCAGAGTGTTGTAAGTTTTCATTAAAAAAAATCATGTTGTTTGTTTTTGTGTCCAATGGGTAAATACTCTATGGATTAAAATGATACTCCACCAAGTGGCATCACACTCGGTTGAGTGTGATTTTACTCTGTAGAGTGTGTTGTTTCCCATTATTAAAATATATATATATAAATAAATAAATAAATAAAAGTGATAATAATAATAATTTTGCAATTTTTTTTGTCTTGGTGTCTGGGAGGTCACACTCGGTAGAGTGAAAGGACACTCCACCGATTAGTGCCCTATAAATGACCCCTCTCTTAATTTTTTCATGCATTCTCTTTTATTGGCTATGGTTGTCGATTGCTAAGGGTGTTTATTTGGCCTCTCTTAAATCCACTCCACCGAGTAAGTCTTTTGCTTGCTAGATCTTCCTCCTACATTCACTCATCACTCAAGTAAGTTCCTTTGTACCTTTAAATTGTTTAATTTCTTTGTTGGGTTCTTAATCTATTCCCCATAATTTGTGCATTCGTACTTCTTTTCAAATGAGATCTTGCATGGTTCTTGACATGGTTTGAGGTAATTATGCATGTACTTGAGTTACGTGCATGTAATAGAGTACTGTGGTATCAATATGGGTTTGAGATAGTTAAAATTACATTAGCTAGAGCTTTATAAAGTCTTGCCTGCAACATGCTCGATCAAATGTCTCATAGACAAAGCTTAACTATTTGTTTAATTTTAAGTCATCATTTCATTATCATGCCATTTGTTTTTCTCAACCCATCATATATGCACTTAATTACCATTTATTCATCACCTCATTCACTGCCTTTCTCCTTAGACACAATGGAAATTGCATTAATTCAAAGGATACAAATGCCTTAATTGTGGTGTACTTGGTATTATCATTTAATTTTGCATTAATTCAAAGGATACAAGTGGCACTGAAGAAGGTAAGAATTAAGGAGGCTAGATAATATGCGAGATGATATTAGAGACCTGTGTAGGGACTTTAAAAGATTCAATGTTGAGTTTTGGAGGCATTTCCCGCCACCACCGCCTCCATGATCCGAGTGAACCAAGTTTGAGTTGCTGTGGACAACAATAATTTTTGTGAGGGGGGTAGCACTTCTGAGCTTTAGAGTTTCGCTTAAATCCAGGAAGTCTAATTTTTCTCTTTCTTTATATTATAAAAACACTTATTTTCTTTTGTTTTATGTTGTTTTATATTTATTTTTAGTTTACTTTTTGGTGTGTAATAGTAATGTTAGGAGTAACTTGGTGCTGTAACTAACTCAGTAATGATATGAATAGTTGCTAGTTCTTGGTTACTTAGTTGTTTTTGTCCTTAGAGCATTCTAATACATAGTTAATTAGCATGTATCACTTAGCTTACATAAAGCTTAGTTTGCCCTAGTTCTTCTCAGAATTTGAACAAATTGAACTTGAATTTAGATTGTGCAATAATCAAGATTATAATTTAGCAGTAAGGCAAGTAGGTTGTTCACTGAAATTTTGGGCTAATCTATTACTCAACTTGGTTTATAATTTTTAGTTTTCGCATATTTAAAGCACAAAAGACCAATTTTTGAACTTTAGAAAAACCAGTGCATTGAAATAGTTGAGCAAGGAATTTTAGGACATTAGAATCTTCCTTATCACCTTTCGAAGCATAAAAGCAACTCAAGCAACTTAGAAAGTGATCTAGGCATATTTTTCTTATTGAGCTAACTAAAAGACTGTTTTCCTACCCTTTTGATACGATTAACCTTTGTAAGCCAATTTGAGCTTAATGAGGTATGCATAAAGCATACCATGTTTATTGTTTTTGTTACACTCATCATAAACCATATAGCCTAAAAACTTTTATCTACCCTCTAAAATTGGCCACTCTAGATTTGGATATGTTTACATTTATTGGGCATTTAAATTAAGTGTAATGAGAATGATTGCGTCATTTGGGGCAAGAATTGTGTGATGAAGTCAAGTGCTTGTTTAAATATCCTTGTTTTACCCCTGTTTCTATAATTTGCAAAAAAAAAAAAGGCTAGCATATGGCAAAATTTTAAGTGTGGGGTGTTAAAAAGGGAAAGTGTAACACCGTAATTCCTAAACCATGTATAATCATCAATCATCACCAATCATCATCATCATAAACCTAGTAAAGGTCATGCAATAATAATAATAATAATAAGACAGGCCATCATTAATGCCATAATAAGATAATTAAGCTTATAGATAAGATAAACATAACATAAATGGCCTTCAAGTATCCTGATATCCTCAAGGCAACTGCATCGTGTGTAATCTTTTGGAGCTAATCTTGAAACCTACACAGATAAACAAACCCGTACTAAGCTATAAAGCTTAGTGGGGAACAAAACTATGGACAAGCTCATACAATTTTCTTCATCAAGCCAAAATAGCTATCACAATAACATAAGATAGCATATGAGATTATATTATTTAACTTGCCACAATGGACATTCTAGGGAGTTTTCAACCTTAACCATTGATGCCATCATTGCCGAATCCGAAAGTATTGCATAAATTTATCTTATCCTTGAAACTTGTTAGTTAACGATCATCTTCAACCCTCTATTATTGCTTAGAAGATTCATGCATCTTATAATTCTTTTATTCAAGAATATTTGATATTGTTGTTATATTCGTACAACCATCAACTTAATACCATTAACCAAATTTAATTACCTAACATATGCATTTAACATTATTCATAGCCAAAAGGAAGTGCTCATGTTATATAACATTTGCGAAAGATATTGCTAGGCATGATTTCATTACATATATACAAACTTATCATTTTTGTTTGGGATTCCACACATGTCTTCCTTAATGCTTTATTATCATGGCACTTTAAACATCATACAAATTAATATCATATCATGCTTTTCACTTTGATTTATATTAGAATTATACATATACACGTACATAAATATAAATGTTCATGTACATACAAACTTGCATGCCATTCCAATGAATAGGTATTACACCTCAGATTAACTGACACTGTCTCCATACCACATGCAAACATTTCTAATTTTCCCATACATGAATGTTATTATGTATGTCATAGTTCATATAACATTTAATTCAATCTTGCAAGCTTGTGGCCCATGCAGCCCAACTATTCACTGTGAAACCAACTTACACTAGCAGTCACATGGCGACCTTTCTCATGGTTGATATAAAACATCACAATCAAGTAATACATAACATGGAATTTCATTTCATAGCAATAGTTTATAGCTAACTATAATTTAGAGTAAAGCAATATAATAGATCATTATCATGATTCCAATAAATATTTTTAAGTGATGCAATTGATAAATGTGTTACTTTATTTCTTGTACCATTTACATCTTTAATAGCCTGCCTAAGTACTAGTTCGAAAGGTGGATAATGGGAGCAATGGATACCCAAAGGTATCAAACTATAGATAGCTGAAGATATCAAACAATGGACCCAAATGGAGTCAAGCAATGGTTCTAGCAAGGAACAAACTATAGACCCAAATGGGGTCAAATAATGGTTTTATTAAGGAACAAGACCTAAATGAGGTCAACCATAGCAACTACGACTGTATCCCTCTAGGCATGCCTATCTAATCCACAACTGAACTAAGACCTACAGGCTTAACTTTTTAAGATATCTTTGATAAACATATTCTTCTTTACTTAGCACATCATTCGGCTTAAATCCACTTTTCATAGAAGAATGCATATCATTCCTTTCATCAAAGAATACATCAATCTTTGGTTTAACATAGTTTTCTTTACTTAGTACAACATATTTGCGTAATGTCATCATTCATATAAGAGTGCACAATATTCTCATCATGCTTTAAACATTGAGCTCTAGGCTTCAATACACATGTAGGCTATCATATGATCATATAGTTGCATCACTTTCTTTCATTCATATCGTGATGGTTTCAGGTTAGATAAATAATAATATGTAATCTTTCATAACTAGCATTGCACATGCCCTCATGTACATATACATATATATGCAGCTTAAATCATAAAAATACATGCTTTCATTACTTATATCAACTATACAACATATAGTACTTACGTACTTCATGGATAGTTTTCGATGACGTACCTTGTTACTGCTTGCCATAAATAACTCTCTATTTTTCATAATTATTCACATTGTGTCATAAATATATATAGCAACACTCAAGCATTTATGGCCCATATATTAATATAAATAAGTTCTTTTATAGCTTAAGGTCAATACATGTTCATATTCGATCACTTGATTCTCTTTTAGGGTCTATCAGATTATAGACAATAGGTTATACACCTCAACATTTTAAGATATATATATATATATATATACATACTTCAATCATCTTACTTGTATTTTCATCTTCTGACATTTATGATTATTTTAGATATGTGTGATCATGTCATCTTAGTCGTTAATACACTATGGATGCTCTTGTTCTAATCGTACTGGATTACAGGCATGAGAAAATAGGTGAGCAGGCTATTACACCTTATAGCTAATCCTTAACTCCTCGTGTGACTTAGAGTATAACCAAGCTTCTATGATTTCATACTCTAACATAAAATGCGATGACCCGCTTCTTTTAACCCGGACATGCAACCTTACGACTATTCTGTTATTACCACTAGGTTAAATCATAGTATTTTGGACTGAACCATTCCTTGACCTAGTGCATATCTTATTTTTATTTTATAAGACACGTGGTATAACATATCATTTAAGTTACTATATTGCCTCATGTTATTCTCAATTCGATGCTCATTAAGCCTTAACATGTCTTTTTTTTGTAACCTCATTCCTATTAACATTGCCATGCGCTAGCCCCTTTAATTTAGAGTTCAAATGAACCATCATTACTTAACTCAATGTGAATGATTATCATTAAACCTGTGAAGGTTCCTTCCATTAAGTGATCATACTTTACGCACTTCACAAGTGTATTTGGATGACTTATAGCTTAATTCATTCTTTTTCCTCTTATTATAGCATTGATATTTTTAATCTTCATAATAATTCACATTATATTCATGCCATTCTAAAATGTATCTTTGTAGACTTTAGCATTAGAGAGACTTTCATAGTATATTACTTCAATCAATTAACATATCAACTTCACTTACTAACCATTTATCCTCAATCTTACTTATTTCTAGACAATTCATCTCAATTCTTGCTCTCTTAATAATTTTATGGACTACCTAAGACGGTGTTCCATTTCTAGTTACATGGCTTAAATCTTAGGTGAGAATATAATGTAGATGGGAGAAAATATGCTGGGTAGTGCCTTCAATGAATGAAGTGTACAAATGGCAGTGTACAAAAGGAAGAACAATGGCACGTGGCTGTGCATTCTCAAGGAGCAATCAAGGTGTTACCGTGTGTTTCCCTAGAGAGACACTTGCGTGGCCACGGGTGAGGAAGAGAAAGACATCATGTGGCCGTGCATCTTCAAAGGGCAATCAAGGCGTGGCCATGTGCTGGAAAGAAAGTAAATATGCATGGCCGTGTGCAAGAAGAGGAACAAACATGCGTGGCCATGGGTGGGAAGAGGAAAATAATCACGTGGCCGTGTGTTATGAAGAACAAACACACATGGCCACGGGTTAGGAAGAGCAAGATCACACGTGGCCATGGGGTTGCCCAAGAAAGTGAGTGAGTGGCCACGCATTCTCAAGGAGAAAAGCATGCGTGGCCACGGGTTAGGAAGAAAAGGAGTAAAACCAAAATCCCGATCGTGCAAAACATGGATTTAAACCCCAAATCTCACTTCCCCTCTTGCTTATATGATCATTTAAGTTTTCAAGCATACTATACTCATCAAGCTTACTAGATTTATCCCTTAAAAACTCTTCAAGAAGGACACATACCAGAAAAGAGTGAAAACCCTAGATCATTCACTTGAACAGTACCAAAAACTAAATTCCCGTACCTAGCTTTTGAAGCTTCAAATCTTCCTTCATCCAACTTCTTTACTCATGATTTCTTCTTCTCTTTTCACTTGATTTTTCTGATTCTTTCTCCATTCCTCATACATGGTGACAACAATAGCATATTGTAATCTCTCATCACCGGAAATCATAAATAATAAGAAGAGAAAGAAGAGATCTTCAAGGGAAAAACATTACCTTTCATGTTAACTCACAAACCCTAGCATCCTTCTCCAAACTGTGACCATAGAGAGAGAGAGAGAGAGAACTCTCCCAAATGCTTGAGTAGGATAAATATCTCACAAGGAGAAATTCCCAAAATGTCCTTGTACATTTTAACCCCTAAAAACTCATTTTCTTAACATTTAACCCCAAAGTTCTTATTTAATTCAATTGCATCCTTGCTTACTATTTTAGCTACACTCCAATATATATATGCCTAATTACCATTATACCCTTAATATGACTTAACTTCATTAATACAAAATAATCTAGTTTTGCCTCATTAAACCTTAATCTTGATTAATGTTAACTATAATCCTGTTAGGGCCATGATTGGGTCCTTATAGAAAGAAATTGGGACTTCTCATAAATAAAAAAAGAGAGAGATTTTAGTCTTATTACTTTTATTTTGGGTTTGTTCAATGCTTAAGAATATTGAATAAGCGAGCTTGAAAAGGGAATTGTGCTTAATAGTTTAAAAATGTAGAAATATGATTTATTCAAGTAAAGAGTGGCTAATTCTCTTTGATTATCTTTTTACCATTCTTTGATAGCCAGGACCTTAAACCTCATTACAACCCAATTAAGACCTAAGTGATTCTGTGTTTTGCTTTGAGTTGCCTAGCGGAGATGACCTTCGGGTTCCGGTGCTAAAAGAGAGCCCTATAGTGTTTCTAGAGTTTCAAGTGCAAAACCTTGAGTGTACTTAGTGTACTTCAATTCTAAAGCTTGATTATGAGATGCATTGGTGTTTTGTTTTTGAAAATTGCTTACATTGTTTTGGTCTTACACATATGGAAATTGATTCTTATCTCCTTGTTTGAGTTTATTTTAGCCATGATTTTTTTTGAAGTGCTCGTGTTAAATGTTTAATTTAATCTTGAATTGTTTAAATCTACTTTTGAGTTTGATTATTCTGAGAAGTTGGTTTGTTCAAATTTGCTCGGGGACGAGTAAAAGCTAAGTGTGGGGTATTTGATAAATGTGAATTTAACTATGTTTTTAATGTGTTTCTACTATATTTTTAGGACAGTTTTGTGTTAATTTAGTTTTTTTAATAGTTAGTTTCTTCAATTGATGTTTTGATTGTCTAATTACGCATTTTTGATGTTTTTAAGACTTAATTGAAAGAAGAAAAGAAAGTTAGAAGGACTTAAATAGGAGTTTGGTCTTTGAGAAAGCTTTGTAAAGAAAGAGTAATTCACGTTCTTAGGCAGAAGCTCCACACTCCATGGTGTATGAATCCACTTTGTGGAGTGTCAATGCACTAGGTAGAGTAAAATGTTACTCTACAGAGTAAGAAGAAACCATATACTCCACTGATTGAAACCTTACTCCACCGGTTGCCATTTTGCTCCACCGATCAAGTGGTTCTTCAAGGCACGCAAGGATTTTTTAAAACTCTTAAATAGGAAGTCTTTTGCTTATATTGGAAGTCTACTGAAAGAGGAAGCAATGGTTGGATCTAACTCTCCTTTCCAAGATATAAAAGAGTGCACCTGGTTCTTCTAAAAAGAGTTCGGATCAAGAGTGCAGAGTTCTTAATTCTTCTCTTTTACAGTGCTTTTGATTTTTAGCATGAGTGGCTAAGTTTTTAATTCAAATTCAAGTGTGAATTGATTCTAATTGTAATTTTATGAGGCTTTGAACTCAAAAGGCATCAATCTAAGTAATTTTTATTTCCTTGTTCTTATTTTCTATGAATTATTTATATTGATTAACTTGACGCCTTAATTCAATATTAATTTTTCTATTGCTATCCATGAGTTTGTGATCCTTAATTGTCATGAATGCTTAATTTTAGTAGCAACGAATTGGCTTATGTGTGTGTGATTTTGGCTTTCCGATTTACATAGCTTGCATAATAGATTCTAGGGAAATAAAATAGCAAAGTTAATTAAATTGTAGCTATCTCGATCAATTAATTTTTGTCTTAGTCATTCTCATTAATTCTTAATGCTATCATTGAATTGATATGGAACACTATCGTGCCAAGTTAAATTAATGGTAAGATTTGTTTTTAAATGCTTTGTTTGAGTCAATTACATCAGGAGAATTATTGCTTTCTACGGCTTTTTCGATTAAGTAGACTAAGTTCTTGGATTGAGAAATTAATCTTTAAGTCTATGATCAAAGTTACAATTGGATGAGATTTATACCTTTGAATTGGGAGTTTGGTAAAATTGATTTTCATTTAATTAAATATTTTTGCTTTCTGTTAATTTCTTGTTAATTTACTATTAGTTTTAATACAAAGATTCAAAACCCCCCATTTACTTTATATTTTTGTTTTCAACATTGAGAAATTAATCACATAGTTCTCTTGGGATTTGACCTGGTTTTACTATTTCTACAAGTTAGTTAAGGTGAATCAATATTTATTTTGAAGGGCATAGAAAACCCGTGCCAAGCTATAAAGCTTAATGGAGAACAAATCATGATGAACGACCATTCACAACAGTCATCAGCAATCACTTATCATGCAACATAATTATAACATATGATTTAATAATAATAACAACATAAGAAAGTATATAATCAATGGGATAAAACTAAACTTATCATTTATGCCAATATAAATTTATCTTATGATTTATTAATAACATCTGAGTATTTTTGCTTTCGATATATGTACTGCAACTAGCCTATCTAAGTTTTAAAAATTTATAACGAGAATGGTAGATACCCACAGGTATCGGTCATGTAAATACCCATAGGTATTAAGTTTGGTTGATATTCGTAGATATCAAATCAAGAGATCCCAATGGGATCGAATTGTATACCCAAATGGGAATGACGGTAAACCTAAATGGGCCCAGACGGTAGTAGCTGTAACTTTCTTCCTAGAGGTATGCCTATCTATCCACAACTGAACTCTATTTATAGCCATCAACAAAGTTTATATACATTTTAATCAACATGATTGTGCATTTACTATATAATTTTCTTTTTCTCATGTACTATCATATACAAATATATACAATCTCAGATATTAATAAAAGTATTATAAATGTATATAACATGGTAATCATATACTTTATCATGATAACATATAAGTATAAGTACATGATCATAAGCATGCGCGAATAAACATGTAAGCATAAACATGAAAGCATAAAGATGTGATTTCAAATAAGAAACAAACAATATGGTTTCTTCGAATTTGTATATACATCATTTCACATTATGGTTTCATCATGCCTCTATGTACTTATATCTCATTGTATATCATCTCTTTTTAGTTAAATGGTCTAAACCTCTTAACTTTCCTTCTTATCATTTCAACCCCATAGTCATGTAAAAATCATAGTATTATTATTCTTCCATTTAATTATAGAACATTTAACGTTTTCATTGTCATGATCAAATTGCTCTAAGATCATATAAATTCTTATAGTAACATTTATGCATTAAGGAACTTGGTTTAGAGAAAAAATAGGGTAACCAAATTTCCAACTCTGTTTTGCATCTCAATTTTGTCATATCAAATAGCTACGCTAGCCTAATTGGTCATATAAACAAATAATGTTATATGTCTTTAGTTTCCATGCTTCAAACACCATTCAATTTGGACATATATATTAGGAGTTATGACCCAATCATTACAGACTACCCAAGATTTAATTTTTTTAAATCAGTTTGTATGAATAATTTGAAAATTTGTAAAAGCAAATGGGTATATAATTAAACCAAAATTCCTATATAAAAATTATACTCTTATATGCATAGTTTAACTAGAATTTTGCCTCATAGAATTTAAACTTCTCTACCAAGAATTATGTAAAAAATACTACAACCTAAATAGAAATATTAGAGGAGATTAGAGAGAACACCTAAGTTGTTTTAGAAAAAGAATGAGAGAGTAAAAATATGAGTTTTTTTCTCTTGAAGATGCCATCCCTTTCTTCTAAGAACAACTAAAAGAGCTTCTTTCTATTACATGCAAATCCTAGGATTTAATTAAGAGAGTAAAAATTCAGTAAACTCTCTCACTTTCTTGCAAGTTAAAAATCTATCCCATTTGTTTCTTCCTTTCAATAACCACCCCTAAAGTCATATTTCTCTTTTAATTAAACCCCTATCTTAAATATGACTTATAATTCATATAAATAATATAACATAAAATTACCAATTTGTCCTTATATGACCCTAATTTTTATTTAACATATTAGTTAAACATTAGATTAACTATAATTCTAATTAATTCATGCGAATATCTACTCAGGTCAAAGTTAGGGCCTTACACTGAAGAAAGCTTAGATATCAATGGCAGCATTTCAATGGCAACATCTCATGTGATAGAGACTTCCTAAATTCTAAAATTTTGATTTAAAAGTGCTCATGAGGTTTTCTATATATCCGAAAAAATGGTTGTTAGAGACTAAAATCATAACTAGCTCTTTATGCAAATGTCAGGCCAAATGATAGGGTGAAAACCTAGGAATCAAGTAGTCAATCTTGCAAAAAGTAAAAATAAAAGCCGTTAGAATGTGTTGGGTCCATTCCAACTAAAGTCAGGCATAAGGTTATTCAAAAACCCATAACATAATGCATTTCCCACTGAGAAAAGCTAGTGTTAAAAGCCACAAGGGGTGCACTACCTTCAAACTAATGACATGGAGCAATAAAGGGTGGTCGAATAGAAATAAGGTCAGCCCGTCACTTTCCTCAAACTCACTTAGATGAATAAGTTTCATCGCATTTTGCATGAACTATGCACTTTGTTGTGCATAGTTCTTTTGCATACAATTCACGTGCATAACTCTTTGCAAACATTCCATTCTTTGTACATATCTTATGCACCATAATTCTTTTCGTATACTTCTCTACCCATAAAAAAATACAAATAGGTTTCTCAAGTGAAGATAGGAGTACTAGACTCCTTCTATCAGTGCTAGGATCACAAGCATTTAGCTCAATCATCATCCCACAATATAGGGTAAGCCAATAGACCAATATTAAAAGAATGGTCCAAAAGCTAGGATGATTAGACAAAGATGGAAATTCCAAGTGGCAATACAATGCCTTTGAGAGATAGAAGTAGGTTAGTACCCCTTCTAGTTGTAAAAACATGCTTTACCCAAAATTATTTCTTATAGGTGCCAAAATTCCTCCTAAGAGGAATATAAACAATCAACCAAAAGGTTAAACATGCCAACATATGGCTTCAACCACTCATCTTCATCAGGTTCGAGATGCCAATAGTTGACATCAACCACACAACTTAATCTGGTTAGGCATGTCAACATATGGCATTAACCACACAATTTAATCAGGTTACACATGCCTATAGATGGCTTCAACCTATCAATCTCAAACTAGGTTTAACATGTCGAGGCACTAGCATTGGCCGTTAGTTTTTCATAGTTAATTATTTGACAAGCTATATAGTTAGCGGTGTTTCGTTCTATAATAAGTGACATTCATATTGAGATACTGCAGTTGATCAATAATGGTAGTTCTTTATATGGATAGATAGAATTAATGGCTCCTCAATCCTTAATCAACATGTCAAGATACTAAAGTTGGCCATTTGTTTTTCCATTGTTAAAGATTTGATAGGCTATATAGTTAGTGGTGTTCTTTTATTTGATAAGTGACATTTATGTTGAGAAAATGGCACGGGCAATCAAGTTAGTTCTTCATGTTAACAAATGGCGTTAATTTTTCCTCAATCCTAGTTAAACATGCCGAGATACTAGAGTTGCCCGTTTGTTTTTTGTCATCAAAGATTCAATAGGCTATAAAGTTAGCTATATTTCTTTGTTCGATAAGTGACCTTCATGTCGAGATACTAGCACTGGTCTGCCAAGGTAGTTTTTTTATGCTAATAGATGGCGTTGATCATTCCACAATCCAAATTCAACGTGCCTTGGATACTAGCATTGGCCATGTGTTTTTCTATCATAAAAGACTCAATAGCCTATAAAGTTAGCAGTTTTTTTTGTTCGATAAATGTCTTTCACGTCGAGATGTCGGTACTGGCTAGTCGGGGTAGTTCTTTATACCAATAGAAGGCATTGACCATTCCTCAACCCTAGTTAGACATGCCAACATACTAGCGCTAACCAAACATCAATAATAATCATTCAACAAGAGATTCACTACCTCAGGTATGCATCTTTTCCTTTCACCCTAAATTTAGGCTCACTTAGGCACTAGTGCACGTAGTTTCGCAAAATTATGGGCAATTATAGACATTAGTTCCTAAGGTAGCTAGGATTAGAGGTACTTGATGATGAAAAAATATTCATATTTTAGATGAAAAGCTCAAACTCAAAGTTCCCTCATTGATTTTCTCAATTTTTTCAAATGTTTGTATAAGTTTTTGCATTTCTAGGGAATGAAAATGAGTTTGAAAAATCCTGCATTTTGAACCTTTTTTGTGAAAGATGGCCCATTATCATTGAGGGATGGCTATTTGTAGTTGTTTTAGGTACCATGCATCTTTCAATCATTAGTGCTCATTGATGGTGATTTTCCAGCAGTTACCACATTTTCAAGTGGCTAGATTCTAGGAGGGGTTTTTTGGTTAATTAAGGTCAAATTTTGCATAAGATTTTAGGGACTTTCAATGCACATTTTAAAGGATTATAATTTTAATTGTTTAAAAACTCTTTCCTTCCTTTAGATACTTAAAATAACCCTAGATTTCAAGAAAAAAAGGGAACATGTATTACAAAAGGGCAACAACTTGAGAATCGAAAACCTAATTTCTATCCTTAGGTGCAAAAGATTTCTCACCTTTGTTTCTTCACCAAAAACAAATCTTATAGCATTTAAAACATGGAAACCAATCATTGGAACTTGGGTTATAGCTTTTAGAGTTATAAAAATCAATGCTATAGAGGGTCATATGCTAGTACTAACTATGTCCTTCATCAAGGCACGAATAATACATGAATTTGAATTTGAATTTACTTTATATGTTTTCATGCCATGATTATGTAATAGAATATTGTGTATATTCATTCTTACATGTTTCTGTAATTCTTATAATTCCATGATTGCTTGAATATGATTAAAATATGTAAAACAACATGATTTAGATTTTCTTCTCCATTTATGCATGATGTGTGCTTGATTATAATACTATTTTTCTTGTTAAATTAATTATTTATCATGATTTCAATATGTTATTTGCTTTTAGGATTAGTTTTGGCATATTTTAGGAGTTACAATGTGTATACATAGGATAAAATTTGAGATTAATTATTTTCCTACATTGTTTTAGTTTTTTGTTCTATTTCTTATGTGATAGATGGGAAGAAAGCTCAATGGAAGGTTGTAGATCACATTAACCAATGGGACATTATGGGACTTCCTTTCTATCTTATCCTTGGATTCTTGGTTGGTCATATATGTCTTTATGTAGGACGTCTGCAACCGTTGTTTGGCCCATTTTATGGCATTTTATGTTTATTTTTCATATTTAATCGATTTGCATGCTTAGTTACAAGTTTTGATATTATTTTAATTCTATCTTATGCATCTTTAATATTCTATTTATGTGATTTATATGAATGCATATTTGCTTTAATTTATTTTAGCATTTATTTTCATTTATCACATACTAATTATTTATTTTTTTTATGTTTCTTTATGAGTAATTAATTTTATTGAATTGAAACTTTCAATGTTTTAAGGCAGGAGGTGTCAGAAGATTCATCACTCATGAGTTTTTTATGTACCTTTTTTATTTCCATTTATTTTCTTTCATTTATCTTTATTTCCTTATTTAGATTTATTTTGGGGATTAGTAATATACATAAAAGAATAGTTTTTTCTTGGACGAAAAGTATTTTAAAAATTCACTTAAATCATTTTTACCTAATTAATTGGGTTTTCTTAATAAAATAGGCCAATGTCCAATTTTCAACCAAAAAATCACACAAAAAGAAAAATTCACGTTTTCATCAAAATTAAGATCACACATCCCATGTTTTCTAAAATGACAAGGATTGTTCATCCTTTTTGTAAATATGCATGGGAGAACCAACATTCTAAACTTAACAAATACCCTAATTTATGTATGACTTTTTTTCTTTTCCTTTTTGACAATTTGCTTATATAATATTTTATTTCTTTTATTTACTTACTTTACTAGTTTTATTGTTTATTTATTTACTTATTATTTTTTTAGCGTGTGAGAAAGGAGATAGTAAATTTATATTAAAAACTCATTTTTAAACAACACCTAACCGAGTTATATGTAAGAGTGATATCCTAAACTATCTCTGGTTTGGGCATCATGTGATTAGAATCACTTTCCCAACATTCCATTGTGTGGCAGCTCTATGATACCTATCTTTTTGGTCCACTTAGCTGCTACCATAAGTTTACCACCAATAGTAGAATTAGGTTAAAGCAACCAATCTTTGAATTTTATAAACCTCAGGTCCTCAAGAATAAGTTAAATTCTACGCTGAGGCATCGAGGATGTTCGACATATGTCACAAATATATGTCTATGTCTATATCTAATTAAGGCCCAAAATGAATGTTTCCTTCACTAAATTACTTCATTACACAATCCTTCATACATACACTATACATTTCACTCATATAATCAAACATGTCAACTACACTACACTACAATCAAATGTCAATAAACACACTCATGATGACATCATCCTTATATACTTAAGAGCATGTAACATTGTGAATATTTCAAGATACACTTCAATCATGTATACATTGAGGTTACAATTAACAAAAACATAACAAAAATTATGTATGCATATCATAACTGATTGTGCATGCCATCATTTAACTTCATTCTTTAAAGTTCAACCATTCATTTCAAGTTAATTTTTTCATATATTTACCCTATACATGTGTTAATAAGGTTTTATGAACATTTAAGAATTGTTCTACTTAAGTTGGGTTTATGTTGACTCCAAACAGATGGTGTCGACTCGTGATAGGTCAGGATTTCATAACTTACTTTGCCTTTCGACATAAACCTAACCCAATTCAGACAAAATAATCTTCTAGAATTTGGTTCCCCTATATCTCTATTTTTAATAAAATTAAAAATAAGGCCATTTGAATATCTATTAAAAGATATATGTAGCAAACTATAAACTACTTTAAATGATAAGGTAACAACTATCACTCCACTTTAAACCAACTTTCAAGACTCTTAGAGTTAGAATCAAGTTCTAAACTCTTATAAAAAATTTATATCTATGATTATTTTTTATTATTCAATTTGAATCATCTAATTAAAGCTATACAACTAGAGATATCATCAAAACAATGTCTAAAGGTCCTATGGATCATGCACTGAAATTTGTCAAACTAGTGCTTTTTCTTTATTAACTCCTCTTTTATGCAAAAAAAGGCATCTAAATTAGAGTTGTATAACTAGAGATATTTATAACAAACTATAGACTGCTATAAATGATAAAGTAGCAACTATCACTCCACTTTGAACTAACTTTCAACACTTTTAGAGGTAGAATCAAGTTCTAGACTCCATTAAAATTTTAGATCTATGATTCTTGTTTATTATTCAATTTGAATCATCCTAATTAGAGCTGCAACTAGAGATATCATCAAAATAATGTCTACAAGTGATACGTATGAATTGGATAATATTTTTAGTATGTTTTAGGTGTTTAAATTAGTTGATTTGGTTTAATTTTGGTTAGTTTTTAGTTTAAATGTTTACATTATGTTTTAAGAGTTAATTTTAAGTTTTAGTGTTTTCAGGGTGAATTTGCAAGAAAAATGACTTAATTGTAAAAGATAAGAAGATTTGGGCGAAAATTGTCAAATTGGAAAAGTTATGTTAGTAAGAAATACGTGAAGCCCAGTAGAGTAATAAGTGGCTGTGCATTTAGGAAGGCATTTAAGTGAGTGGTCATGCACTTTACTTTGCACCATGCACGGCAGTGCATAAGAAGAAGGAAGAAATCAAGTGGCCATGCATTTGAAGGGTTGAAAGTTTAAGTGGCCGTACATGGAAAACCAAAGAACCTTAAGTGGCCATGCACTTCTTTGGGGAATAATGCAGGGCAATGCATCTCATCAAGGAAAATTTTGCTTGGCTATACAATTTGAAGTCCAATATGTCGAAGGATTTTTCAGTTTAAGAAGAATTCTTTTTCTATTCTGATAGAGGAAGTTTAGAAGGATTCTAATACTTGTTTTGCCTATAAATAGATGAATCAACCGTAAAAGTAGAAAAAACAATGAGAAAGACAAAGTTCAATGGTTTTAGTTATTTTTTTATGTAGTTTTTCTTTTGTTTTCATTTAGTTTTTTTCTTTTCTTATTTGTTTTAGCTTTAATTTTTATTATGAAGTTGTTTTTCTTCTTTTGCCAATGGATACTTGAAATCTTATATTTTCATTGTTATGACTTTATTTTGAGCTTTAATTTCAATATAAGTTGATTATTTCTTGGTTTTAAGCATATTTTCATCTTTGATTGTGTTGAGATTGATTGTTGGTTTATTGATAAAATAACTAAAAATTTGTTTAGACACAATTAATGATTTGAATGTTCTTGGGTTAACTTTTTACTATTTATAAATGATTATTTCTGATTTTGAGGTAATTATATGTTGATAATATTGGTTAATACTGAGAGAGGAGGAACTAAGAATAAATTGGAATTGAACTTTCTTGCAAAAGAGTTTAATAAATGTTTAGGATTATAACTGGATCTTTATGCTAAGTATTAAGTTATTCTTAACAAGGAAATTTAATGCTTAAGAAAGATAGTCTTGTTTCAGGGTATCATGCTTTATTCCATCTAGTTTTTTCCATAATCACTAGTTTGTCTGTTGAAATTAAGTCATTACAATGAAAATATAAGATTTAATTACTCCTATACCTTATTTTTGTCTATTTTGAGCTACTAAACACTTCTCTTCCTCTTTCTCTCACCCTTAAGGCCTTCTATAACTATAACCACATCCATACACAAATCTGGCTAAATTCTATATAAAAAACCTCCAGTCATCTTGTTTAAACTGTAAATGAGAGGAAAAGAGAGCAAATTCTTATATATATAATGTACCTTAATTTTCTTCACTTTGCTCTTCCTTAAGGATGCTGATTTTGGATAGAATTATAGAGAGATTGGAGTAACAAAATTTTGGAAAAATTTTCCAAGAATGGTTGGTCCTCGCTCTCTCCCTTTCAAAAAGATTTTTCACATTTTTACATAAAGATTATAGGTAGCCAAAGGCCCAATTTCCATTGGTTAAGAATTTTTTTTCCTTGGTTAATTGTGCTTTTAATCTTTCTTTATCATTTAATTAGTAAATAACTTAAATCCTCATTTCTTTCATCAATTTAATCTTGAATCATTTGAGTCCAAGTCATCTTTTGCACAACTACCAAATACCCTCAACAAATATAGAAATTTTTATTGCATACCTAATAACAATTTATGCATTTATGCACTAAAACTAAATTCATTCATGTTATTTACATATTTAATCATGCTCCAATCCTACTAGGGTACACTTTAGGGCCAGGCCTTCAATTTCTTTCCCCCTTAAAGAATTTCATCCTCGAAATTCCTCTACTTATTTTTTATATTCTTAATTTACTTCCCATTCACGATCCTATTATATATCAAATCTCATTAAACATTAGATACCCGATACAATCTTTAAATTAGGATAAACAACTGCCTTTGGAATAACATCATATGTTTACTTGTCAAGCTTATTCACTTGGCCCGAGCCATCTAAACCTATCATCTGATACCATAAAATTGTAACACCCTAATTGATGTAATGTAATATAGCATAGCCATTTTATCTATATATGTATCATTTTGCTAGCTTTATGTATGTGTTCTTTTTATTTTATTGTGTCATGTTTTACTTTTTTGTTTTCTTTGTTTTTATAGGCTTTTTTATCAAAACGATTGATTTCAAGTAAAATTGAGGGCTTTAAATTAAAGATTTAAAGTAAAAATGACATTAGGGAAGGTTTGGAGCCTGTGCCGAATCGTCCCTATGAGTGCTGACCTATTATAGGGCCTTTATATCCTAAGTTATGAATGCTATACCGAGTTGTGACAAAGTATAAAGTGTAGCGACTCATGCCCTTATGCGCCAACTCATTATATATCTAGCTTATGTTGACTCACCTAACTCGGCACCAGTATGCTAAGTCATCACCAATGTTAATATTACAACCTTTCAAGTGCCTCTTTATGTTTACACCTATCTTCGAAAATGCATCATTTGGGATACCTTTGGGCCTATAAATATGTGAAGTTAACCATATTTTGAGCATGGAAAAACAATTAATTAACAACCAAAATAATTAAACAAAATTATGAGGTAAAAGCATATACCAAGGAAAAGAAGAGATTCCAAGAAATCATTCAACATTCATATACTTTTCTAAGAAGCATTGAGGAGTCAACTATTTTCTTCTCTTTATCTTTAGAATATTTACTTGATGCCATTACTTTTCCTTGTGTTTTGTTTGATTTGGCTACTATTTATCTAGGCTAAGTTTGTTAATTAGAATTCCAAGTATGAATTGATCTTTATTACAGTATTTTATTTAAAAAAAGAAAAAAAATAAAAGATAAATAAAAAAGATAAATAATATATAGTTTGATGGAGCATAAAATACACCTATCAAATTGTAAAGTTACTTAGAAAATGTACAAGTGTCTAAAAATGCCATAAGAATTATGAGATTATGTGTGAGCTTAACCTCATCCTAATGGCAATGTTTGTTCTTAAAATCTCTAAGTTTGAAGATTGACCATGTTAGTTAAATAGTTTAGTTAGACTATTGACTTTATATTCTTGATTTTCATTTTAATAACTTGAGCTAGTACATTATATTTATTAAATATGCTATGTAACTTGTTTGATTCTATCATTGTTGAGCATTGGAAGTTATTTGTTAGCTATTTTATTTTGAGCACTCATTCATATTTAAGATGATCTTAGGGATGCTATTTTCACATTAAGAAGATATGTGTTTTTGTTAGCTCTTCCACTTGGGCTTTGTATTCTTTCTTGAGGGTAAGCAAGGTTTAAGTGTGTAGGAATAGCCCTAATAGCCCTAATAGCCCCAAGAAGTATATATGCATGCTACAATCTTATAGAAAATTATAACTGATCCCAACTAACATTAACAAAAATAATATTCTTAATTAACTTATTGTTAGATTACATTTAAAATGGACCTTTACAATAAAAAAAATTTCAACATATAAGTACATAATAAAGTCTTTACAACTTAATTTACTTTACATTTTACATCTCAAAATTACACATTACATATTTACTACTATAATCTCATACTTTAAGAGCTCCTTTTGGACTCCTCGATCTCCTCCTTATGCACAACTTCTGTAAAGCCCCAATCATGATCCTAATCGAATTATTGTTAATTAATAAGGATTATCGTTAATTAAGGCAAAATTGAATTATTTTTTAATTATCGAGGTTAAGTCCCAAGAGGAATATTTTGGTAATTTTAGAATGTATGTAATTGAGTATGAGTAAGTTGTAATTTTAAGGAAGTATGTAATTGAAATTAAATTAGAAATCTTGGGGTTAAATTGTAATAAATGGAAAAATTATAAAATTAAAGTGTATATGAGTATATTGGGAATTTTTCTTGGTGAGATATTTATTCCACTCAATTATTTTGGAATTTCTGGAGAGGTGAAGATCAACTGTTTGAGGGAGATCTCTCTCTCTCTCTCTCTATATGTGTGGTTACAAGATAAAGAAGATGATGTTGAGGGTTTTGTTAATTTAGCATCATGAAGGAGAAGAAAGAAATAGATAGATCAGTGGTTTTGAAGGAGATGAAGATTGAATATCAGGTAAGGAGTTTTGTTTTTGAGTTGCTACTGTATATGTTTTTCCTCTTTTGTTGTATATGTTTTCTTAGTGAGATTAAGGGTTTAATCTAGTAAATTATATGAGTTAAGAATGCTTTAAAGCTTTAATGTTCATTAGTGTAAACAATTCGAGTGAGATATGGACATTAAAACAATTGAACTATATGATCTGAAAAAGTTTGTGAACTTTGGCTACCCAAATTTCCTTGCATGGCCACTTGGCCTTTTTTCTCTTGAAGTACACGGTCACTTGGCCTTTTTTGTCTTGAAGTGCACGACCACTTGGTCTTTTCTCTCTTGAAGTGCACGAACACTCAAGTTTGCTACCCTTCCCATGCACGGCCACTTATTATTTTTCCTCCTTCCTTGCACGGCCAAGTAGGGCTTTTTTACTTGCTTTGCACGGCCAAGCAAGGCTTTTCTTCTTCTTTTGCACAACAAAGCAAGGCTTTTATTATTGCTCTATATGGCTACTACTAAATCATGAATAGAGTGTTATAAAAATTATAAGTTTATCAAGTGAGGCATATAATTAATGAATTCAAGCTAGCAATGATTAATAGTGGGGATAATTGATTATAAATACGATAGTTAATATGCTAGTTGAATACTGATGGGCTAATAAATTATGAAGTCTCTCTTTGTTGTTAAAGCCTAGAAAGACATAGTTCATAAAGGCTTGACTATCAAATAAAGTACTAATGAAAGTTAAATGGCATGAGTATTAGGATGGGAGGAAGTAGATTGAATTCTATCATAAATCACTAATAGGATATATACATATAGGTGGCATGATCACTCAATTAGAGAACCCCTATGCAAATATTTAGAAGAATGAAAGCTTTAAAATAATAACCTATTGAAATAAAGAAAGGTATTCACTTGAAGGTTGATTTTTGAGGGACTTGACAAAGACACTATGTATATGAACCGCTTTGATTAGAATGTGTTTTAGTGCATAGCGAGCACAAAACTAAGTAGAGCAAGGGGCAGCCTAGCAATCTTAAATCTGGATGCTAGCTGTCGTGTCCTATAAAGTTGGGATATGGTATGTACTCTGTCATAGTAAATGGTTTTGCCCAATATCACATACTAATATTTCGGTGCAACGACATGAAAATACTATCATATTATCTATTGGAAATTAAAGGGTAGTTGCAAGGTTGCATGTCTAAGGTAAGAAATAGGATATTATACGTTACAATTAATCATGAAACTATAGGTGTTGGTTTACTCCAAGTCATAATGGAATGTAATAATTAATCTAGATATAAGGGAAAACTACTTGCCTATTCATTCATGTCCTATGACTTAATTATGAAAACCAAGTCTGCAAGTAGTGTGCTAATTGTAAGATGAAATACTCTTAAATAACTTATCTAGGTATAATATGTTATACGATAAAAAAGTAATAGTAGGACATTTAAAGCATGGATGATGAGGTTAATGTAGCTAATTCGTTGACCATGATCTAATAGACTATTAAAGTGATCTAAAGGGGATTAAAGATGAGCAAATGACAACCTTAAGCTGAAAAGAACCTAGTTATACTATATATGGATCTTAAATGCATGAGTATTGTTTAAAGTAATTATGTATTGACGTGAACAATGATGTTGTGTGAAAACTACTCACGGCAACAACAACAAGGTACATCTTTGAGAATTATCAATGAGTTATGTAAGTTAATGTTTTATAATTGATTCAAGTTACTTTTATATGCACACACACACATATATATATATATATATGGTCATGCGTATATTCTTATAAAGACTACACATTCTTAATTGTCTAATTGGCTTCATGCATAATACTAAGCATTATGAGATTTGATCAATGAAAGTAATACTTTATTGTGTTTGCATTATCATGTAAACTACTATGATATGTGCAGATGATGTAGATGCAACTATGCTATTATGTGATGTACATCCATGTGTAATGGAGCCTAAAGCTCAACATTGATGTATGATAAGAATTATATGCACTCTTTTATGGAATGTGGCTTTAAGCCAAATGATATACTAAGTAAAGAAGAATATGTTAAATCAAAGATATTTTTAAAGTGGTTTAAGCCTGCGGTTCTTAGTTCAGTCGTGGATTAGATAGGCATGCCTATAGCGATACAGTCGCTACTGCTATAGTTGACCCCGTTTGGGTCTTGTTCCTTAATGAAACCATTGTTCGACCTTATTTGGATCTATAATTTGTTCTTTGCTAGAACCATTAATTGACACCATTTGGGTCTATTGTTTGATATCATCGGATATCCATAGTTTGATACCTTTGGGTATCCATTGCTCCCGTTATTCACCCTTTAAACTAGTACTTAGGCAAGCTATTAAAGATGATAAAATATATACAAGATAAAGTAAAACATACATTAATTGCTTCGCTTAGGTAATGTAAGCATGATGAATGGCCTACTGCATTTCTTATCATATTTCCTTTTGGCTATAAACTGTTTCAATAAAAATAATTATTGGAATGTATATCTATGAGATTTAAATTGCCATGTTATGATAGAATGCATACAATGTTATAATAAAAACTATTTGGGCTATAGCATACACAATGAGTTTATATGCTTTGCAATTTATGAAACATATGTATGTGATAATTGGACCTTTGTAGGTAATCTTGATACATAAGGCTGTTCTTTGTGATTGCATGCATAGCTAATTAGTCAATACCTATAAATGTTTACATCTATATGTGCACTTCAATAAATCTGAAATAAGCCAAAGGACAGAGTATGACATCAAATGAAGTTGGTTGACATTTAGTTGCCATAATAAGACCACATTAAATAATACAAGATTGTGAACAAAAGTTATGAGTTATAATTGTATTCCATAATTTTAAGTGTATAATATATATATATATATATATATAAAGTAATCATGCCTAGCAATATCTTTTATAGAAGTTATATGACAAATGCACTGTTTATGCTTTGAATGAACATTAAATGCATATTTTATGTAATTAGTAGGATTAAACCAATATGATTGGAGGTTGTACCAATAGCAATAAAGAGGTCAGAATTCATGAATGAAAGGATTAAGAGGTCTATAAATTATGCTAGTTTATCAAGTAAGAGATTTAGTTATCAAAGGAAATCGAAAAGTCTTTGGGAACTAGCTAAGTTTATGACATGCACTACATTGTTGTAAGTATATTTGTATAGTTAAGGTTGAAAACTCCTCCGGAATGTTCGTTATGAAATGATAAATACTACAGATATATATTTATTGCAATTATGAAGGTTGTGGTGTATTGATGATATTTTGGGTAAAACCTTATCCATAGAATTTTGTTCCAGTAAGCTTTATAGCTTAACAAGGTTTTGTTTATCCATGTAGGTTTTAGATAAGCTCCACTCTAGGTTGTTAGTTACAATAGCTTGACCCGCATCAAAAAAAAAGATAGAGTAGGTTGCATTTGTGTTGAGAATTTCATTATGTATTATCGGCCAATTATGTTAGGCTTTCTTATTTATAAGTTTGATTTTATTTATTATGGCATGTAATTATGGCCTGTATTATTATTTATTATTATTTATGCCTGATCTTTACTAGGTTTATGATGATGATTGATGATTATCCATAGTTAGTAGATTAGGATGTGACAGTTAGTTGTATCAGAGTGCCCAGGTTTATTCTTTTCTTGGCAATAAGAAATTAAGAAACTGTTCTTCGAGGTCGAGATGATATTGTTCTAGACCAAATAACCATATTTGGTGTTTTGTTATAGGGATACAGATTTTGATGATTGTATGAGATGATTAACTTATGATTGATAGATATTAGAGTACAAGTAGGATTTTGATTTAGAGATTGTGAGAAGATATGTAAGGAATTAACGGTATCTTTCACTTCCTAATATTGGAGGTGTTTAAAAGCCTTGATGTTCTATGATTGAAGTATAGCATAAGTTTGATTATAAGTATGTTTAGATTTTTTATTAAGATGTTTGAGGAAAAAGTTTATATGACTAGAAGAGAACTTGATCTTTGGCATTGATGATGATGCAAGATATCGAGTTTATTAAGCTGCTCTATATATAATTATCAGAATTTTTCCTAATCATCATGGGCAAATGAACATGTTTCATGTTATTGAGATAAGACAAAGCATGAACAATATATATGAATACTTATGGTTATTCAGTGCATACATGAAAACAAAACATTGATGCATTGCATAACATCCTATATCATTTCATAACACATAAATAACATCGCATCATATTCAGGCTCAGCTGAAAGGGAAAACTAATAGAATATTTAATGAGCATAAGAGTATCCGAAAATCAGAGATAGATGTAAATGATTATAGATGGATGAGTTTATTACGAATATAGAGAATGCTTATGGTTATAGTTGCTTATAGCTAAAGCACAATTAAGAATTGCTAGCAATAAAGATAAAGACTAACAGTTTTGAATTTCAAGGAAGAGAATTGTGAGGCCACAATCATGACCCTAACTGAATTATTGTAAATTAATGAGGATTATCATTAATTAAGGCGAAATTGGATTATTTTGAAATTATCAAAGTTAAGTCCCAAGATGAGTATTTTCGTAATTTCAGCATGTATGTAATTTAGTATGGGTAAGTTGTAATTTTAAGGAAATATGTAATTGAAATTAAATTAGAAATCTTGTAGTTAAATTGTAAGAAATGGAAAAATTAGGAGATTAAAGTGTATAGGGGTATATTGGGAATTTCTCTTGGTGAGATATTTATTCCACTTAATTATTTTTGAATTCCTAGAAAGGTGAAGATCAGTTTTTTGAGGGAGATCTCTCTTTATCTCTCCATGTGTGTGAAGTTACGGAATGAAGAAGAGGAAGCTTATTGTTTTGTTGTTTTAGCATCATGAAGGAGAAGAAAGAAAGAGATAGATCAGTTGTTACTGTATATGTTTTCCCTCTTTTTTTATGTGTTTTCTTATTGAGATTAAGGGTTCAATATAGTAAATTAGATGAGTTAAGAATGTTTTAAAGCTTTAATGTTCACTAGTGTAAACAATTTAGGTGAGATATGGAATTAAAACAATTGATCTATATGATCTGAAAAGTTTATGAACCTTGGCTGCTTGAATTTCCTTGCATGGCCACTTGGCCTTTTCTCTCTTAAAGTGCACGGCCATTTGGCCTTTTCTCTCTTGAAGTGGATGGCCACTTGGCCTTTTTTCTCTTGAAGTGCATAGCCATTTGGCCTATTCTCTCTTGTAGTGCACGGGCACTTGGCCTTTTCTCTTGAAGTGCACGACCACTTGACCTTTTCTCTCTTAAAGTACACAGCCACTTGGCCTTTTATCTCTTAAAGTGCTTGACCACTCAAGTTTCCTGCCCTTCCCATACATGGCCACTTACTATTTTTCCTCCTCCCTTGCACGGACAAGCAAGGTTTTTCTACTTGCTTTGAACGGCCAAACAAGGCTTTTCTTCTTGCTTTGCACGGCCAAGCAAAGATTTTCTTCTTGCTCTACATGGCTATTGCTAAATAATGAATAGACTTTTATAAAATTTATAAGTTTATTAAGTGAGGCATATAATTAATGAATTCAAGCTAGCAATGTGTAATAGCGGGGATAATTATTTATAAATGCGATAGTTAGTATGCTAGTTGATACTGATGGGCTAATAAATCATGAAGTCTCTCTTTATTGTTAAAGACTAGAAAGACATAGTTCATAAAGGCCATAATATCAAATGAAGTACCAACAAAAGTTAAATGGCATGAGTATTAGGATGGGAGGAAGTAGATTGAATTCTATCATAAGTCACTAATAGGATATATACATCTAGGTGGTGTGATCACTTAATTAGAGAACCCCTATGCAAATATATAGAACAATGAAAGCTTTAGAATAATAACCTATTGAAATAAGGAAATGTGTTCACTTGAAGGCTGATTTTTGAGGGACTTGACAAAGGCACTATGTATATGAACCGCTTTGATTAGAATGTGATTTAGTGTATAGCGAGCATAAAACTAAATAGAGTAAGGAGCAACCTAGAATCTTAAATATGGATGCTAGTTGTCATGTCCTATAAAGTTGAGATATGGTATGTACTTTATCATAGCAAATTATTTTTCTTAATATCACATACTAATATTTCGGTGCAATGACATGAAAATACTATGATATAGTCTATTAGCAATTAGAGGGTAGTTGCAAGGTTGCATGTCTAAGTTAAGAAATGGGATATTATACACTACACTTAATCATGAAGCTATAAGAGTTGGTTATACTCCAAGTCATAATGGAAAGTAATAATTAGTCTACATGTAAGGGAAAACTACTTGCCTATCCGTTCATATCCTATAACTTAATTATGAAAACTAAGTCTGCAAGTAGTGTGCTAATTGTAAGATGAAATACTCTTACATAACTTATCTGGGTATAATATGTTATGCAATGAAAAAGTACTAGTAAGACGTTTGAAGCATGCATGATGGGGTACATAATCCGTTGACCATGATCTAATAGGCTATTAAAGTGATCTAAAAGGGAGTAAAGATGAGCAAATGATCTCCATTAAAAGAACCTAGTTATACTATTAAATGGACCTTAAATGCATGAGTATTGTTTAAAGTAATTATGTATTGAATGAACTACGATGTTGTGTGAAAACTGCTCACACCAACAGCAACAAGGTACGTCTTTGAGAATTATCAATGAGTTATATAAGCCAAAGTTTTATAGTTTATTCAAGTTGCCTTTATATGCACACACACATGCACACACACACACACACACACACATATATGGTCATGCATATATTCTTATAAAGACTTTTAATTGCAAAAAATACACTTTCTTAATTGTCTTATTTGCTTCATGCATAATATTAAGTATGATGAGATTGATCAATGTAAGTAGCACTTTATTGTGTTTGCATTATCATGTAAACTACTATGATATGTGCAAATGATGTAGATGCAACTATGCGATTACGTGACCTATATCCACGTGTTATAGAGCCAAAAGCTCAACATTGATGTATGATAAGAATGGTATGCACTCTTTTATGGAATGTGGCTTTAAGTCAAATGATGTACTAAGTAAAGAAGAATATCTTAGTTTAGTTGTGGATTAGATAGGCATGTGATGGGATATCACATGGCATAAACATGATGATCACACAGTGGAAAAATTAAAAATTTAGATCATACATGCCATGCAATATACAACAATGAATCAAAACATGCAATTTTAGGGTTTTTGAAAACTTACAAGTTTGGATGCACTTATGGACTTATATACCTTAGATCTGAATCCCCAAAGCCAAAGGAGTAGCCTTTATGCCACACCACTCTATGCTCACACACACACTAGCAAAGATGACTTAAAACCGAGAGGCTAGCTCTATGTTTGTGTATTTGACAATGGAAATGGTTTGAAGCCATAAGATCTAATCTTGTTCTTCTTTTTGGTTGCTGCCCACGAATACAAGAGATGAAGAAAGAATTATTTCTCTTGAGAGTGGCGGCACTAGAGAGAGAAATTGTCAACTTGCTCAAAAATAGAATTAATTAATTTATATCATTCATTTAGAAAAATGTGAATGCCGAAATCCCCTTGGAATATGGAATATTTTTTCAGCCTCCATCACTTCCTAATTAATTGATTTAAATTAATTCACACTCTATCAGGATTCAAATTCAAATGGCATTAGTCATTTAGTCAAAATGCATCACTTGTTTAGGATTTAACATGTGCCGAATTCAACTAGGAAACTAGCTTGAATTTCAGCCATAACAATCCCTATTTAAGTGTTGCTATTTGATTCATATACTATTTAAGATTTAAACTCAATTACCTTAATTATACATAGATAATTAATTAATTGAAATAAACCTAGTACATGCCGAATATCTCTCACATGGACCAACTATTTAACAGATTTGCCTTAAATATCTAGTTGTTTAAGGCAAAAAACTTGATTAACATATTTGCCTTAAATAACTAGCTGTTTAAGGCAAAAAACTGTTTAACATATTTGCCTTAAATAGCAAGCTATTTAAGACAAAAACTATTTACAAGAATCAGCCCAGCTCTGCTGCATTAGTGGTCTAATTAGCAATTTTAATACCCATTACATACATTAATTTGACTTTAAATAAAAGCCCAAATTAATGCCCAATACACTATTTAAATATTTTAAGCCCAATGCTTTGTATGCGATCTTATAGGTCCATTTAATATTGGCAATGAATTAATAAATTAATTCAAAGTTTATATATATTCTGATATGAGCACGACCAAGCACAATGGCAACAAGAAAGATGAACTAGCATTTCCTCAAGGACCAATAACAAGAGCAAGGTCAAAGAAGCTTAAAGAAGTCCTACAAGCATTCATGAAACCTTATGTGGAGAAGATGCAAGTTCAAGAAGAGAAAGAAGCTAAATTGGACTATGAAGACAAGTGTAGGCCGAATGGTGCAATGGGCCTTCAAGCTACTTTATTTAGTTTCTATTCTTTATGTAACATTTAATTAAGTATATTTGGGCAGCCTAGAACCTAGGAAAACGAATTGGGCTTTATTAGAATAGGTTTGCTTTATTTTGGGCTTATTTTACTGTTTTGGGTAGTTTAAGTGGATAGGCTAAAGTTGGGCTTATCTCTTCTAAAGAGTTGGGCCAAAATAACTATTTGAGGCTTAGAATACCTAAGGGGGCCGAATTTTACATGGGAGAATTGAATTTTAATGGGTTTGGGTCAGATTTAGGTTTAGGCCTACATTGGTGAACTTAGGGTCCTAAATTTTAGGAATGGTTTTTCCTTGATAAATACTTATTATTTTGGGATATTATTAAGTAGAGTTTGAGGGAGAAATAATAGCTTGACCATATCTTTAAAGGGCTGAATTCTTCATTTGTAAGACACTTGAATTTTGATTAATGAGAATTTTCTTTGGCTTGGCCGAATTTGTGAGAGTTAATTTATTATTGATTCTTGCTATTGCATGAAGAATTAGACTTAGGCTATTTGTATGATTAATGTATGCTTGATTCTTCTTCTTCTTGTTTTCTAAATCAATCTATCATAAGCGTTTCCAATCAATCTTGTTTGGGGGTTCTTTAGATTGGGGGTTTATTATCTTATTTATGTTCAATATTCATGGTATGTTGGCGTTCTAGTTTGGCATATAGGCTGGGGTTCCGCATCAATTGGTATCAGAGCATAGGCTAAGGGGTAAATTCTTAACTATCCTTTAATTTTTGCTTTTAAACTTTAATTTTCTATTTTAGCCGAATAGGATCTTGCATCTAGTTCCTTATTTGGTTCTTGCTCTATTGTGTTAATTACCTATCTTTAAGTATTTGATCATTAGTTTGATTAAAGTTACAAAAAAAAGAAGAAAAAAAATCAATTAGAAACAGCCTTGTTCTCAATTCGGATTTACTATCTTGTTAAGATCATATTTGATCAATTGATGAATCTTGTGTTCTTGTTGAATCCGAATTTTCCATTGAATATATCAAGCATATAATTTTCAATCTTTGAGTGGTTGAACTTGGTTTGGATATAATTTTGATCTACAAAGTGCCTTACACCACTTGGAGTAAGTTTTGATCAGTCAAGCAAGAATTGGAGTTAGAACTTTCACAATTGGTTTGATTTCTTCAAGGCCAGGTTAGTACTCCTAATTTTGGAATTGGGATTGTGTTTATTGCATGCTTTCTTTGATTTTTTTTTGTTGAGTCTTACATCAAATCTGTTTAAACTAATCATTAGGTTTAGTTAAACATCGCATTTAAGTGCATCCGTCTTGTCCATTTTCTTCATTCTAAGTTTTTAATTTGTGTCTGAGCTTTTTTTTGGTTCCAATTACACTAGTTTGACATATTGCACGTTGTTGAACATCTATATATATTATAGTGCACGAAATCTTCTTCTTGTGTACTAATTTCTGATTTTTGTTCCAATAGGTCAATTTGCCTCTAGAATTAGTATCTTTGCTTCTTGTTAGGTTTTTCATTGTTCCCTTAATCAAATTACTTAATTGTGCATATTTGTTTGAGTTTGTTTCTGAAGTGCAATTGTGAGATATCAATTTGTGAGTTAAGAGACAAACACGTGAGGTTGAGTGAATTCTTTAAAGTTTATTTAAAGTTTAAAGATGTCCGGAATCAATAGTAAAGAGGGAACCGAGATTGTGCCTGATAATAAGTTTATGTACAAAGCTTTTATGGATAGTTTGCAAAAGCTAAATCTCAGGATAGACAGTCTGGAAGATAGCCTTAAAGGTTCCAAGGTTAAGTCTATAAGGGAGGAAGAGGTAGACCAGTTGTACAACGATGATGAGGAAGAGGAGGCTCATTCTTTTCCAAGAAGAGTAAGGACGTATGACAACCGAATGGAGAGCCAAGACAACAATTTGAGTGCTATCAAGATGAAGATTCCACCATTCAAAGGTAAAAATGATGTGGATGCCTACCTTGATTGGGAAAGGAAGGTGGAGATGATCTTTTCATGCCACCACTATTCGGATGGGAAAAAGGTAAAACTTGCAGCCATTGAATTTTTTGATTATGCACTAATTTGGTGGGATGAGTTATTGAAAAATAGGAGGAGAAATGGGGAACTCCCTATCACTTCTTGGGAGGAAATGAAAAGAATCATGAGAAAGAAGTATGTGCCTAGTTACTATCATAGGGAACTCCACAATCAGTTACAAAGACTTACACAAGGATCTAGTTCTGTGGAGGATTACTACAAAGAAATGGAGATGCTCATGATCAAAACAAGCATTGTGGAGGATGAATATCAAACGATGTCATGCTTTTTGGGAGGTATGAACAGAGAACTTGCTGATATTGTTGAATTACAGCATTATGTGGATATGGATGATTTGGTGAACATCGCAATTAAAGTGGAGAGACAACGAAGTAGACGTGGGACATCCAAGTCCTATTCAAATTCCAATAACAACAAATGGAATTCAAAGTGGAACAAGGGAGACTCAAAGAAGGAATCCATTGCCAAGTACCAGTCCAATTCCAAAGATAAAATCGTCACTGCACAAAAAGGTACTTCTGACCACGACCCTTGCATTTGAAACATTGAATGTCCCTATGTCTATTAGTTTTAAGGGTTGTTTCAGAACCATGTTTTGCGTGAATTCTTAGGTAAATTTGTTGTTGTGTATTTTGATGATATCTTGATTTACAGCAAAAACCTAAAAGAGCATTTAAGGCATGTTGAACTTGTGTTAGCTGTTTTGAGAGAACAACAATTGTATGCTAATTTGAAGAAATGCACATTTTGTGTTGATAGTGTTGTTTTCTTAGGATTTGTTGTTAGTGCACGTGGTGTTGAGGTAGATAATGAAAAGGTTAAGGCTATCCAAGATTGGCCAACACCTAAGAATGTAAGTGAGGTGAGGAGCTTTCATGGTTTAGCAAGTTTCTATAGGAGATTTGTTAAGGATTTTTCTACTATTGCTGCACCTCTAAATGAAATCATTAAAAAGTCTGTTGGTTTTAAATGGGGTAAAGAGCAGGAAGATGCTTTTAATGTTTTGAAAGATAAATTGTGTACTGCTCCTGTTTTGAAATTACCTGATTTTTCTAAGACTTTTGAGGTTGAATGTGATGCTTCTGGGATTGGTATAGGTGCTGTTTTGATGCAGGAAAATCGCCCAATAGCATACTTTAGTGAGAAGTTGAGTGGACCACAGTTGAATTACTCTACTTATGATAAAGAGTTCTATGCATTGGTGAGAGCTCTTGAGGCTTGGGAACACTACCTTTTGCCTAAAGAATTCGTGATACACATAGATCACCAGTCTCTCAAATATCTGAAAGGACAAGGTAAGTTGAATAGAAGGCATGGTAAGTGGGTAGAGTACCTTGATACTTTTCCATATGTAATTAAGTACAAGCAAGGTAAGGAGAATGTTGTTGCCGATGCACTTTCTAGGAGATATGCATTGATTTCTATGCTTAGTTCTAAACTGTTAGGTTTTGAGCATTTGAAAGAAATGTATGATCATGATTCTGATTTTGGTGAAGTATACAAGGCATGTTTACATTATGCATTTAATAAGTTCTATAGACATGATGGGTTTCTTTTTAGAGGAAAACAACTATGTATACCTGCATGTTCTCTTAGAGAGTTGCTTGTGAAGGAATCGCATAGTGGAGGATTAATGGGACACTTTGGCGTGAAAAAGACTTTAGACATGCTTAATGAACATTTTTATTGGCCTAATATGCGAAAAAGTGTTGAAAAAGTGTGTGCTCAATGTTTTGCATGTAAACAGGCTAAGTCTAAGTCCTTAAATCAAGGTTTATATACTCCTTTGCCTGTTCCTACTGAACCTTGGACTGACATTTCTATGGACTTCATTGTAGGTTTACCTAGGACAAAAAGGGGAAGGGATAGTGTGTTTGTTGTAGTGGACCGATTTAGTAAAATGGCACATTTTATTGCCTGTCATAAAACTGATGATGCAACAAACATAGCTGATTTATTTTTTAGGGAAGTAGTTCGATTGCATGGTATACCTAGGACTATTGTCTCAGATCGGGATTCTAAGTTCCTAAGTCACTTTTGGCGTGTTCTGTGGGGTAAACTTGGTACTAAACTTGTGTTTTCCACTACTTGTCATCCACAAACAGATGGCCAAACCGAAGTTGTTAATAGAACTTTAGGAACTATGTTGCGTGCTATAATTGGTAAGAATATTAAAACTTGGGAAGAATGTTTACCATTTGTTGAGTTCGCTTATAATCGTGCAATTCATACTTCTACAGGTTTTTCACCTTTTGAAATTGTGTATGGTTTTAATCCATTGACTGTTTTGGATTTGATGCCTTTACCTTTGAATGAACTTTCTAACTTAGATGGTAAGGCTAAGGCTGATTTGGTTAAGACAATACACATGAAAGCACGTGAGCATATTGAGAAGAAGAACAGAATGTATGCAAAGCAGGCTAACAAGGGCCGTAAGCAAGTGATATTCGAACCAGGAGATTGGGTTTGGATCCATATGCGTAAAGAGAGGTTTCCTAATCAAAGGAAGTCTAAACTTGATGCAAGAGGAGATGGACCATTTCAAGTGCTGAAATGGATCAATGACAATGCATACAAGATTGATTTGCCAGGTGAGTATGGTGTAAGTGCAACTTTTAATATTTCTGACTTATCTCCATTTGACTGTGATTCAGATTCGAGGACGAATCCTTTCGAAGGGGGAGGGGATGATATGAGCACGACCAAGCACAATGGCAACAAGAAAGATGAACTAGCATTTCCTCAAGGACCAATAACAAGAGCAAGGTCAAAGAAGCTTAAAGAAGTCCTACAAGCATTCATAAAACCTTATGTGGAGAAGATGCAAGTTCAAGAAGAGAAAGAAGCTAAATTGGACTATGAAGACAAGTGTAGGCCGAATGGTGCAATGGGCCTTCAAGCTACTTTATTTAGTTTCTATTCTTTATGTAACATTTAATTAAGTATATTTGGGTAGACTAGAACCTAGGAAAACGAATTGGGCTTTATTAGAATAGGTTTGCTTTATTTTGGGCTTATTTTACTGTTTTGGGTAGTTTAAGTGGGTAGGCTAAAGTTGGGCTTATCTCTTCTAAACAGTTGGGCCAAAATAACTATTTGAGGCTTAGAATACCTAAGGGGGCCGAATTTTACATGGGAGAATTGAATTTTAATGGGTTTGGGTCAGATTTAGGTTTAGGCCTACATTGGTGAACTTAGGGTCCTAAATTTTAGGAATGGTTTTTCCTTGATAAATACTTATTATTTTGGGATATTATTAAGTAGAGTTTGAGGGAGAAATAATAGCTTGACCATATCTTTAAAGGGCTGAATTCTTCATTTGTAAGACACTTGAATTTTGATTAATGAGAATTTTCTTTGGCTTGGCCGAATTTGTGAGAGTTAATTTATTATTGATTCTTGCTATTGCATGAAGAATTAGACTTAGGCTATTTGCATGATTAATGTATGCTTGATTCTTCTTCTTCTTGTTTTCTAAATCAATCTATCATAAGCGTTTCCAATCAATCTTGTTTGGGGGTTCTTTAGATTGGGGGTTTATTATCTTATTTATGTTCAATATTCATGGTATGTTGGCGTTCTAGTTTGGCATATAGGCTGGGGTTCCGCATCATATTCTCTAGCAAGATATTATAGCATTCCAAATTAAATGAAAATGCAAATGGCATTTAGTGACCTAATACAATTTTGCATAGTCCCTTACCCATAAATATCAGAATTAATATAAGGCATGGAACCAGTCATCCTTATATATACTAATTCCTTTCTTGATATTCCAGTGACACTGAACTCTCAAATAAATAATGATTACTCATTATTTCATCTCGGTATGGCCATACGCTTCTCAGTTCACTGATCAAGTGGCAGATAATATTTTCTCTCTTATCGAGAGGGGTAATCCCTTTGCTTCCCTCATGCTCTCTAACATAAATTAGTGCATGCCCAATCATACCCATACTTTTCACCTTGTTACGAGTATGTTAGGTGTATGTCAAAGTACACAGTAATTCATAAAGAGTTTCATAGAGATTTTAGGTCTAAGAACTCCGATGCAAAACTTGCACATGAGAAACACTTATGACTTGTACCATGTAATGTTCTCATGAACAGATCAAATCTAGATACCATATTCTAAACATGTATCTATGATCTCTAATTGACACTCTAGTCCTTATGATCCGTAAGACATAACTCAACTTATCAGAGAGAGCATACTAGTCTTAATTCATTTGTTATTCCGATAACTATGACTGACTAGGGATAATTAGAATGAAGTCTCAATTGTTTCAAAGTCTTACCACCATGTACCTCACACATGATAACTTAAACTGAAATAACATTCTTGGATAGTTCTATCAATTGATATGCATAGGAATACAATAGATAAAACAAATGCCTCATTTATTAACTTAAATGTTTTATAACAATGTATTTAGGCTAAGGCTTACACTAACAATCTCCCACTAGCACTAGTCCCAATTGGGCATAGCCTTAAGATCGAATGCTCTCAAATGAGCTTCGTGCAGATTTGGACGTAACTGTTTCGTCAAAGGATCTGCTACATTGTTTTCACTTGCTATCTTGCTAATCTTGACATCCCCATGATCAATGATCTCTCCGATCTGGTAGTACCTCCTGAGTATGTGTTTGGATTTCTGGTGTGACCGGGGCTCATTTGCCTATGCGATGGCCCCGTTGTTGTCATAGAAAAATTTTAATGGATCTAGGATGCTTGGGACCATTCCTAATCCATAAATGAAATTTCTAATCCAAACAACCTCCTTTTTAGCCTCACTCGCTGCAATATACTTATATTCTATAGTTGATCAGCAACAGTCTCTTGCTTGAAGCTTCTCTAGTTGACAACACCACCATTCAAATAAAAAACAAAACTAGATTACGATCTTGAGTCTCTAGTGCTGGTCTAAAAAGCAGCATTGGTATAACCTTGTATGAAGAGCTCTTTTTGACAATCATACACTAAAAAGTGATCCTTAGTCCTTTGTAGGTACTTAAGAATCCCCTTTACAGCAGACCAATGCTTCTTACCAAGATCTTGCTAAAACCTACTGGTTATACTCAGTGCATGAGCAACATCCAACCTAGTACATAACATAGCATACATGATAGATCCAATAATAGATGCATATGGGATTCTACTCATATTGTCCCTCTCCTCTTTGGTTTTAGGACATTGTTCGTTAGTCAAAGGAACTCCCAAAGCCAAAGGTATGTACCCTTTCTTTGAGTCTCCCATACTAAAATGCTTTAGTACTTTGTCTATGTACTTTTCTTTACTTAGTCCTAAAAGCCAATTCGATCTATCTCTATAGATCCGAATACCAAGTATTGTCTCAGCTTCACCTAAGTCTTTCATTGAGAAACACTTCCCCAACCATTGCTTAACCTTTTGCAATGTTGGAATGTCATTCCCAATGAGAAGGATGTCATCCACATATAGGACTTAAAACACTATTATGCTCCCACTAACCTTCTTGTACACATAAGGCTCATCTTTTTTTATGAAGTTAAATTCCTTGATAGCTTCATCAAAATGAAGATTCCAACTCCGAGATGCTTGCTTTAATTTATAAATGGATTTTTGAAGCTTGCAAACCTTCTTAGGATGCTTGGGATTGACAAAACCCTAAGGCTGTGTCATATACACATCCTCAAGTAGATTTCCATTGAGGAAAGCAGTTTTGACATCCATTTACCATATCTCATAGTCATGATATGCAGCTATGGCAAGCAAGATCCTAATGGACTTGAGCATGACTACAGGCGAAAAGGTCTCATCATAGTCTACACCATGAGTTTGCCGAAAACCTTTTACTACTAGTCTACCTTTGTAGGTCTTGTCAGCTTGGAGTTTAAATAGCCACTTGCAATCAATTACCTTAACACCTTCTGTTGGATCAACCAAGGTCCAAACCTAGTTATTGTACATTGATTGCATCTCGAATTTCATGGCTCCAAGCCAATTTTTTGAGTCAGGGCTCTAAATAACTTCTTAGTAGGTAGTTGGATCCTCATGATCCACTAACTCAACAGTGTCACTATCGGTGATTAGAAACCTGTATCTCTCAATCTCCTGACATACCCTACCAGACCTTCTAGGTTCTTGTGTAATAGGTTCTAGTTCCACAATTGGTTGTGAACTTGATCCCAATTCCAACTCATCCTCTACAGTAGTTTGTGGCACTTGAATTTCTCTAAGTTCTACTTTACCCCCACTATCTTTCTTAAGAAGGAATTCCTTTTCTAAGAAAATAGCCTTGCAAGCAACAAACACTTTGTTCTCAGCTTATGAGTAAAAGTAGTATTCCTTTGTTTCTTTGGGATAACCCATAAACAAGCAGACGGTAGATTTGGACTCTAGTTTGTCAGATATTAATTTCTTAACATGTGCTTCACAGCGCCAAATCCTCAGAAATGACATATTAGGCTCTTTCCCAGTCCATACCTCGTATGGTGTCTTCTCAATTGCTTTAGTTGGAGTACGATTTAGTAGAAACACAACAGTTTCTAATGCATAACCCCAAAAAGAGACAGGAAGATTAGCTAGACTCATCATCGATCGAACCATGTCTAATAGAGTTTGATTTCTCCTTTCAAACACACCACTCCATTGTAGTGTTCTGGGAGGAGTGAGTTGTGAAATAATTCCACACTCCTTCAGATGACCATCAAATTCTTGGCTTAAGTATTCGCCACCTCGATCTGATCAAATGGCTTTTATACTTTTGCCAAGTTGGTTTTCTACTTCGTTCTTAAACTCTTTGAATTTTTCAAAAGTTTCAGACTTATGTTTCATTAGATAGACATAGCCATATCTACTGGAGTCATTTGTGAATGTTACAAAGTAGCTATAACCACCTCTAGCTTGTGTACTTAATGGTCCACATACATCGATATGTATTTATTCCAATAAGTCACTAGTCCTCGCACTTTTCTTGTTAAAAGGACTCTTTATCATCTTTCCATGCAAACATAGCTGTCATATGTCATAAGATTCCAAATTGAATGACCCAAGCACTCTAGATTTATGGAGTCATGAAAAGCATTTTTCATTTGCATGCCTAAACGACAATGCCAGAAGTAAGTAGGGTTCAATTCATTTGATTTAACCCTCTTTGTATTAATGCTGTATATGGACTCTTTGTTTTGTAGATCAAGGATATAGAGGCCATTTTTTAACATGGCATTGCCATATAAAATGCCTTGGCAACGAATATGAATATTGCCATTATTAATAACAAAGTCAAATCCATCCATATCCAAACATGAAACTGAAATAATGTTTCTACTCATAGCAAGCACATAATAACAATTTTTCAAATCTAAAAAAATTCTGAAAGGTAAAGTGAGTCGATAGTTGCCTATCTCCGTGGCAGCAACTCATGCTTCATTCCCCACACGGAGGTCCACTTCATTCTTCCTAAGTAACTGACTATTTCTTAACCTCTGCACATTTGAACAAATGTGAGAACCACAATCGGTATCCAATACCCCAGGGGTAGAAATAGAAAGGTTAATTTCAACAACAAAAATTCAAGAACTGGATGCCTTAGCTCCATTCTTCTTTTGTTATTCCTTAAAGAAAGCGCAATTCTTCCTCCAATGCCCTAACTTGTTGCAATGGAAGCACGTGCTCTCACTCTTTTTGAGCTTTTGCGCCTTAGGCTTGGGTTGGGCCTAAGATAAACTCCCACTAGACTTAGACCGAGCTCGGTCATTCTTGGGTTTTACCTTTCCCTTCCCCTTTCCCTTAGCAGGTCCCTTCATAATGCCCCATTGAAACATAAGTACGAGATTAGTCTTTCGAATATTCTCTTCAGCATTCTTAAGCATCCCATGAAGCTCGGTGGCTGTCTTGTTCGTTGCATGCATGTTATAATTCATGATAAATGGATCATAATCATTAGTCAATGAACCCAATATCAGATTAGTGGCCAATTCTTTTGGCACCTGTACCTCAAGCATCTTAAGAGTATCAAGATACCCTTCAATCTTGAGTACATGGGTACTAACAGGAGTACCTCCAGCCATCTTACAAGAAATCAAGGCCTTTGTTGCCATGAACCTCTTGTGACGAGCTTGTTCTTGGAACATCTCCTTGAGGTGCACCATGATCGCATAGGCCTCTTGATCCATGAATTACTTTTGCAAATTAGGCACCATAGTGGCTAGCATCAGACAGGTCACATCATTGGAGTCACTCTTCTTAGTCTCAAAAGTTTCCTTTTGAACTGCAGAGGCATTCCTAACAGGTTCCACGGGCAAGGGTGCATCCAAAACATACGATTTCTTCTCTTGCTTAAGAACAATTCTCAAGTTTTGAGACCAGTCTATGAAATTGGTGCCATTTATTTTGTCCTTTTCTAGGACCGATTGCAATGAAAAGTTGTTGTTTGAAGATGCCATTTTTCAATCTACAATAATAAGACTTAGCAAGATTAAATGAGGTTTTATTATAATCCCACAAATTGAATTAATATCCCTTTAAATAATTCGCATTAGTAATTTAATATGGGCTAAAATCCACTTTTCACAACAACTTATTAGTCAACCTGAGCTTGTACACCTAACAAGTTAAGTTACTTAGGTAGGAAAACTCCAATCATGTCTCGTACATAACTCTTGGATTAAATGGGCTAACATCTTAGGATGTTATAGCACAAACCCATTTATTAGTTGCCTAGGTCTGGGCATCCCTTTCCATGTTAAGTCCAACCTACATCCACAACCCATGCCTCACAAAGATAATTAGGTGCATCTAGGACTCCTAGTCTACGTGACCGATGATCAATGCCTTGACATGTTTCAAATTAGGAAGGAAACTTTGTGACTTACTATTTTAGGGATTCATTTTATTACGGCTTACATGGCATATGATTTGTCATCCATTCATAGCATGCATATATATATATATATATATAATTGCATAAAGTAAAGCGTGACAAATATGGGCCTAAAAACCTACAACTATGATTCTATACTATTACATAAGAACCTCCAAGTTGGGTTTCATCTTGATTTACAAAGCCTTCAATAAATTCCATACTAAGAAATAAATAAAACTTTTACAATAATCCATAATGGCATGCAGGCCATATTTAATTACAAAAACCCAGGGCCCATGAATGCACCATGCATATCCATTCATCACACAAAACAAGCAAATAAATATACATAACATTCATGGATAAAACAGAGTCCAATTTTAAATAATTTAGCCAAGCCCATTAATGAAAATTGTGTACTTTCACTTTTAAGAGAAGCCCCCGTGATGGGCCTCGACAAAAGCCCAATGGACTAAATCCCCTTATTGAATAAGTTCTCTTAAAAGTCCAAAACACAAACTAGTTAGATTTGTGTTATAAATCAACTCTAGTATAATTTAAAATTTTACCATTTTAATAATATGTCATACAGCCCATAAATATTAAAATACATATAATATGATCTAACATGAATTAAACATGAAAATTCATGAAGAACATATGTCATACACGGCATATATACTAAAACAAATAAACAACAATGAAACTAGTTGTTTAATGCTCATATAATGCCACAAACAATGCACAAACACTTAAAATGATTTTATGAGCTATTTAATAATTTAAATAAGGTCATAAACGTTGAGTTAAGGTTCTGATCAGATCTGATCTAAATGTATTTTTTTCATTTTAATCAAAACATAACAAACAATGTTGATTAAACATGCAATAAACACAAACTAGTCATAGTTTTAAGTGATTTTAAAATTAATCAATTAAATTGCCATGGACCAGAATTAAAACCATTTTTAAAAAATGTCAAGACCTGTTATTAATCTTTAAAAATCATTTACAAACATGCCAAACACATTTTTACATTTAATTTTGAAAACTAGTTGTTAAACAAACACATATCATGCAAACTAGAACCTAGTTTCAAGATTAACATGTACGATCAGGTATGTACAATTAAAATTGACCATGAACAGCTCTAGCAAGATATTGACAATGAATTAATAAATTAATTCAAAGGCTATATCATTCCAAATTAAATGAAAATGCAAATGTAATTTAGTGACCTAATGCAATTTTGCATAATCCCTTACCCATAAATATCAGAATTAATATAAGGTATGGAACCAATCATTATTATATATACTAATTCCTTTCTTGATATTGCAGTGATACTGAACTCTCATATAAATAATGATTACTCATTATTTCATCTCAGTATGGCCATACACTTCTCAGTTCACTGATCAAGTGGTCGATAATATTTTCTCTCTATCGAGAGGGGTAATCCCTTTCCTTCCCTCATGCTCTCTAACATGAATTAGTGCATGCCCAATCATACCCATACTTGTCACTCTGTGACGAGTACGTTAGGTGTATGTCAAAGTACACAGTAATTCATAAATAGTTTCATAGAGATTTCAGGTCTAAGAACTCCGATGCAAAACTTGCACATGAGAAACACTTATGACTTGTACCATGTAATGTTTTCATGAACGGATTGAATCCAGATACCATGTTCTAAACATGTATCTATGATCTCCGATTGACACTCTAGTCCTTATGATCTGTAAAATAGAACTCAACTTATCAGAGAGAGCATACTAGTGTTAATTTAATTGTTATTCCCATAACTATGACTAACTAGGGATATTTAGAATGAAGTCTTAATTGTTTCAAGGTCTTACAACCATGTGCCTCACACATGATAACTGAAATTGAAAAAACATTCTTGGATAGTTCCATTAATTGATATGCATAGGAATACAATAGATAAAACAAATGCCTCATTTATTAACTTAAATATTTTATAACATGTATTAGGGCTAGGGCTTACACTAATAGCATGCCTATAGGGATACAGTCGCAGCTACCATAGTTGACCGCGTTGGGGTCTTGTTCCTTAATTGAACCGTTGTTCTGCCCTGTTTGGGTCTATAGTTTGTTCCTTGCTGGAACAATTATTTTACCCCATTTGGGTCTATTGTTTGATGTCTTTGGATATCCATAGTTTTATACCGTTAGATATCCATTGCTCTCATTATCCACCATTTGAATAAGTACATAGGCAGGCTATTAAAGATGATAAAATATACAAAAGATAAAGTAAAATGTTGATTAATTGTGTCAGTTACATTATGTAAGCATGATGAATGGCCTATTACATTATTATCATGTTTCCTTTTGGCTATAAATTGTTTCAATAAAATGAATTATTGGAATGTATATCTATGAGATTTAAATTGCCATGTTATTATAGAATGCATACAATGTTATAATAAGAACTGTTTGGGCTATAACATACACAATGAGTTCATATGCTTTTGAATTTATGAAACGTACGTATGTGATAATTGACCTTTACGGGTAATCTTGATACATAAGGCTGTTCTCGATGATTGTATACAAAGCTGATTAGTCAATACCTATAAGTGTTTACATTTGTATGTGCACTTCAATAAATCTGGCATAAGCCAAAGGACAGAGTATGACATTAAATGACGTTGGTTGACATTTAGTTGCCATAATAAGACTGTATTAAGTAATACAGGATTGTGAGCAAAAGTTGTGACTTATAATTGTATTCCATGTATATATATATATATATATATATATATATATATATATATATATATATATAAAGCAATCATGCCAAGGAATATCTTTTATAGAAGTTATAGGACACATGCACTACTTATGATTTGAATGAACATTAAATGCATATTTATGTAACTAGCGGGATTAAACCCATATGATTGGAAGTTGTACAATTAGCAATAACGAGGTCAGAATCATAAATGAAAGGATTAAGAGGTCTATAAATTATTATAGTTTATCAAGTAAGAGATTTAGTTATCAAAGTAAATCGAAAAGTCTTTGGGAACTAGCCAAGTTTATGACATGCTCTACATTGTTGTAAGTATGTTGGTATTGTTAAGGTTAAAAACTTCTCTGGAATGTTTGTTATGAGATGATAAATACTGCAGACATATATTAATTGCAATTATGAAGGTTATGGTGTATTGATGATATTTTGGTAAGACCTTGTCCATAGAGTTTTGTTCCCCACTAAGCTTTATAGCTTAGCATGGTTTTGTTTTTCCTTGTAGGTTTTAGATAATCTCCACTGTGGGTTAATAGTTACAGCAGCTTGATCGCCATCAAAGAGAAGATCGAGCAGGTTGCATTTGCGTTGAGGATTTCATTATGTATTGTCGGCCAATTATGTTAGGCCTTCTTATTTATAAGTTTGATTTAATTTATTATGGCATGTAATCACAGCCTGTATTATTATTTATTATTATTTATGCCGATCTTTGCTAGGTTTATAATGATGGTTAATGATTATCCATTATTAGGGGATTAGGATGTGAAAACTTCAATTCAATAACTATGTAAGAAAAAATTTAATCTAAATCATACTTAATAATTAACTATTAAGTACAACTGCAAGATTACTTAATTTATTAGAAATTTTAATATTATATTGCACTACTTAACCCACCTACATTACCTTCTCCTTCCAAGGCAATAACACTTATAAACTCTATTTTCAGTTACTTCCCTAACTTGGCACTATCGCTAAAATATTTAGCAATACATCTAGTATTTGGTTCGTACTTGAAATTTATATTCCAAGCTTTCTATGTATCTGAAATCAGCAATCATAACTAGGTAGTTCTAACAAGTAATTTGTGTTTTGCTTTAACTACCATTTGACGTATAAACCATGCACATCATATCTTATCCATCATACATACATATGACATTACCATCATTACACTCTCAATTCTATATATGCATTAACTATGTTATATATAGGCTAACTATACACAATTTTCAATTTCTAATAATAAAATTCATTAATAAGTCAATAATCTCTTAAATCACACCCATATCTAACACTATTTTAATTACATAATAATCACTTTTGTATCTTGAACATGATATAGATGTGGACAATTGGGAACACTAGATACCATGTAGGTATCAAATCACTAGACACCATTATAGCGCCAACACTAGATACCTAAAGGCATCGAATCACTAGACACTGTTAAGGGACCGTCACTAGATACATGAAGGCATTAAATCACTAAACACCATTAAGGGGCCATCAATAGATACCACAAGGTATCAATTCACTAGACATTGTTATGGTTCCACACTACATACTATAAGATATCAGATTACTATCCCATATATATCCATGTCTATATCTAATTTAAGCCTTAAATGAAGGTTTATCTCGTTAAATTACTTCATTACATAATCCCTCTTACATACACTATACATTTCACTCATATAATCAATCATGTCAATTACATTTCACTACAATCACATATTAACAAACACACTCATGAACACTCAATCCTTATTCACTTAAGAGCATGCAACATTTTGAATATTTGAAGATACACTTGAATCATATATGCACTATGGTTACAATTAACAAGAATAGAATAAAAAACCATGTATGCATATCATAATTCACTTTGCTTGCCATCATTTAAACTCATTCTATAATGTCAAACCATTGATTTTGAGTTTCTTTTATCATGCATTACCCATATGCATGTGTTAATAACGTTTTATAAACATTTGAAGAATGTTTACATCAAGTTAGGTCTGTGATAACTCGTGACCAATGGTGTTAACTCATTATATTGGTTTAATTTGATTTTCATTTTTAACCTATTTTTGGTAATATTCAGACAAATAGTCTTCTTACATTTACCCTTCTATATCTCTAGTTTCCATAGTAAAAATCAAAACATTTGGACTTTTGAATCAAGAGATGTCTCTAAAATACTGTGGGCTACTCTGAATGATAGTGCAAAAAATATCACTTCACTTTCAACTAAAATTTAGCACGCTTAGAAGTAAAAACATGTTCTAAACTTTTATATAAATTTTAGATCTATGTTTTTATTTTATTCTCCAATTTAATCATTACAATTGGAGCTTTGCAACTCTAGATGTCATTAAAATAATGTCTACACGTCATATGGATCCTACACTAGAATTTGTGAAACAAGTGCTTTTCTCCATTAACTTGTCTTTATTACATATGAAGACATGTAAATTACATCCTCATTTCATTTATACCATCAAAACATCATTTCCAAGCATTTTAAACCAAATAAGCATGTATAAAGAAATTTAATTACTCATATACCTTATTTTTGCCTCTTTTGACCCACCGATCACTTCATTTCCCCTTTCTCTCATTGTTGATGGCTTCTATAACTATAACCACATCCATACATTGATTTGGCTAAATTATCCATCAAAATCCTTGAATCATCTTATTTAAAACATAAAAAAGAGGAAAAGAGAGCTAATTCATATATATATATATATATATATATATATATATATATATATATATATATATATATATAACTTACCTTAATTTGCTTACTTAAGCCTATTTAATTATTTTCACCTTGCTCTTCCTCAAGGATGTAGATTTTTAATAGACATTTTTTGCTAGGCCTTTTTATCCCTCAACTACTATTCATCCCTTAACTGCTCTAGTTCCTCAGGCTTTTTTTCCTAAATTTTAGCTTTCTCTCACTTTTGTTTTTAAAAATTTCAGGATAACTTCAATTCCATCAAAAACATTTGGCTAATAGTCTTAAGGGTTAGTTAGAAATGGGAGTATACGTTTTTGAATATGTCAACACTATAAGACTCGCTAACATAATTATAAGGGTCATAATTATTTGTAATGATTCCAATGATTACATATGGACATGGGAACCTTGTCAACTCCAATCTCCTATAAAAATAAGTCAAATCAACTAGTTCAACTATATCAGGTCCCCCTAGATCATTCACTTAGACTTTTGCACCATTCAATTTCTCAACCTCAAAGTAACCCGCAATTTCACAAATTTTCTTAATCTTTTTTCAACCTTGAACATATTCTACCTTTTTATTTGTTAATCCATTCATTCTTCTTACACAATATCTTCATCAACATAGATTTGATCATTTCTAACATTATAATAATTGGCATATCCCTTTCTTTTAAAATATAACTTCATAAACAACATTCCAAATCAGATCGTTTAAGGTTTTATCCTTGAATTTCTCTTTGAAGTGCTCAAAATCTAGAAATAGATCATGAATTGCATTGATAAGTCCCTAAAAATAGATCATAAACATTAGTAACATAATGTAAACCATTATAAATATCACTAATGCCTATTTTGTAAAAATAAAATTCAAAGTAAATATACCTTTTTGCCTATCTAACATCGAAGAAATCTTGTTGCAGTTAATGATTTTAAGGTCATAAGGTAGTGTGCATAGGAATAAGTTCTATGTCTTATTTGATTTAACTCCATTAATGATTGTATATGTTATGGGAAAAATGCAATCTTCTGGATTAATTCCAACTATTGTTAATAAATTTTCCTCCAATACACCCTTAAGCAAACATGCATCGGTGCTTACAATTAACCTACATCAAACTTTGAAAGCTTTTCTCAATGGCCTAATCCTAAATTTCCCTTCTTCCCTCCAAATGATAGCATAGTACCAGCACTACTCTCCATAAGTTCCCCCTGATAACTTAGCAGTGAATTATATTGCAAAATTTATCAGCCCTATAAATACATTATAGAGCCATGTTCTTTGATCTCTATTCTTTCATTCTTGAGATTGCATATATCCTAATCTTTATTCACTTGTTTCTTAAGGCCCTTTAAGCTCAAAGTTGGATCAACTCTGAATTTGCCATAGTATTTGCTTGCTAGCCATTATGATGTTAGATTTTTTTTTAAATCTAAGGGAATGAGTTGAAGAAACTAGAAGTTTTGATTTGAACTATAGGATCATCCTTACTAAACTTTGAAGAATATAATCTAAATTTACACAATTGATGCTTACTTATGCAAACACACCTCAATTGGAATATTGTAATTATGATTATTAAACATTTCATTTTTAAGTTCAACTCACTATGCATGTACTGGAACATTGACACCCTCAACTTGTACTTCATTCACTTTAACATTAGAGTTTACTACCCTTAATTTATTATCACCAACTGGAACATCTTCATCAACTACGAGGACATTAGTATCACCTACTAGGACATCATATCTACTTCACCATTTTTTCTCCTACCTCATGAGCATCAACATCACCATTCCCCCTATCCTTATCTCCACCTTCATTATTACTATAACTACTATATTAATTATGAATATAAGAGGGACATGCTTTAAGATTTTTATTTATTTAAGAAAATATCTGGTCTATTTCTTCTTTTATATACCCCAAGCTAGTTTCAATTTAATTCTCCTCTGTCCTGGCTATAACATGAGATTAATTGCCAATAGAATTTCTCAATGCAACCTAACCTGGCTAGCTTTAATCCTTGGTTGCACTAGGCATAAGTAAACAATTCTTACAAAGAGTTCCATTCTCCTCCAAATCTAGTAGCATATTTTATGTGAAATGCTTGACATACAAATCTTTTTCTCTATTCTTTTTATTAACTATTAAACAAATTTCAAAAACCTCATTATCCCTATCTAATGGTTTCAAAGAGCCCCTATAAACATTTTCAGGAGAGCACATAGTCTTTGCATCCATTTATCAATTACACTAAGACTAACTACATCAATATCACACTAGTCAAAATATAGAACTTCCCTAGCATAATATCCATACAAGGATATAACTTCTTTAAAGTGTAAAATGATAGTAAAATAGTCCTTATGAGCATCTATTTTAACATAAATTTAACTAATAGTTAGGATATGTTACCAATACATTTCATATTTCCCTAAACATAATCTATATCTTTAAAAATCTACACACTCTCAAAAAAAATTAAAAACATAAAATCACTAAAAACATCAAATAAAATATAACCATTAAGGAAATCCTAAATGTGAAATTGATTATTAAATACAACTAAGACATTTAAATAAAGAAATCACAAATATACTCAACTACTATTCATTAGAAATTTAAACAAAAATTCATCATTTAGATATTGAAATTTAAAGCTTTACGTGCCATATTGTGATGGTCCTCTCTCTTGAAGTCTCCAAATAGGATGGACCATTATCAGTATATCACTATCTTCATTTTTTCTACTTCAACAACCAGACAGAGATAACAATCAATGCTTTTATTCCCCCAAACTTAAAAAAAATACAAAAAATTGAGTGGGAAATTTACCACTTTTACTCATAACGCTATATTTAGTAGAGATAAAAGGGAAGACATTAAGAGAGCAAATGATTTTTTACAAAGAGAGATTGAAGAGAGGGAGAGAGAGAGAGATTTAAATTTATATAGAGAGAGTAAGAAATCAATTTTTTTTTAAATTTTCACTTTTTTACAATTTTATCTTCTTCTACCATATAAGCCTATTTAGTGGCTTTCAAGGCAACTAGGATGACATGGATAGTTAGGTGATTATGAAATGCATGTGTTGATGGCTATATTTCCCATTATTTTTGTCATTTTTGACTATTTTATCACAAAATACGAGTGCAATCATTTTTTTCATAACAAATCATAGAATAATGGTCATATCATTACAATCACCAAAGTTGAGTGACACGGATGGAAAAATATAATCTTTAATTTGCTTAACCATTAATGTAAAGCATGTTAGTTTATTCTCTACAACATATGGGAATTAATCTTGGTTTATTCTTTTTTTATTTTTATTTTATTATATAGCTAGTTTCCTTATCAAACTCTTTTAGGGTTATACTATTTATTCTTTGGGATTCTTTTGAAAATGGGGTAAATTTTATAAATATTTTATAAAATTGGTGTTACAGTGAAAGAATTTAGAAAACTTGGATATCAAAAACAGATAGTAGACCAGATGGAACTTTTTTTTTTAAGTTCAAGCTATAGATTCATAGGTTTTTCTATGAGCATTATTGCACCATAGAAAACCCATGATTACAACTGTAAGCAATGGGTTTGTAATTTATTTTTTATTTATATTTTCCTTCTAGCTTTAAAACCATTTCACTCATTTCACCAACACACTCTTTCCTTCATTCATCAACATTTCCATTCCTCTCTTCCTTTTTATTCCATAAAATTTCCTTTTCATATCTATAAAATATAATCCTAGTTAAAGCAATTTTTGGTTAAGTTATTTAAAAAAAATTAAGTGAAAGAAAAGATAATATTATATGGGTATATTTAATTTTGTTAAACAAAATTTATGTTATTATTGACCTTATTTTTATTTTTATTTTATAAGTGGTGATAATTTTAAAACATAGCTACAACAAAAATATAACTATCTTCAACATTAAAGGTAAGTTATTATTATTCTTTTATTTGAAGAAAAATTGCTTAAGTTTAAGTTAAGATGATTAATTTTCACACTATTTGATTTAATTGATTGCTTATTTTTTATACTATATGAAGCCATCATCATCAATTAAATCCATAGGTGCCTAGTAAATTGACCCCTAATTGTTGATAGGACACTTATAAATCACCCTACTAATTCTCAAAACCACAACTAAATCTAATTTAGCTAAAATCTTTTGAAAAAGTTTTATAAATCTCAATTTGCTCCAATCTTTAACCTCATTGATCTTGCTAAGGGGCTCAAAGTGTGACACCCTAATGGATGCAAACAAGGATTATCAATTATATATAGGATATATACATGACATGCATGGAAATCCTAGGCTTTCTAAAGTAAGAAAGACATGCCCACGGCAATCACAAACAATTCATCCATAGACAAAAGGACAAACATTTGCAAAAAGGGAGCTTAATTCAGTTTACACTCCTCTAATATAATTACATTAGATCATAAGTTATAAAAAAATATGGGATTAGACAAAAGCATTATCCAAAAATATCCTATATCAAAATCTTGATCGACTCATGTTGGCCTCCTAGTGTAGAACTAAGTCCATGAGCAACCTCCAACTGCAAACCTACATGGATAGAAAACAACCTGTGCGGAGTTATAAAGCTTAGTGGGGAAACCATGATTAATATAGATGACTACTCACAGTAGTCATCAACAAACCATTCACTTAAGCATCACATTAACAAAATAATTCTTACAATAATTACAAAACTTTGAAACAATTTCATAGCCAACAAAAATTTAGGATGTAAAAATGTAAAAAGCCCATTCATGGTGAATATATTCAATGAATGAAACAATCAATATATTTTCTTCTAAGGAACTTTTTTCTTAACCTTAATAGCCTACCTAAATACTAGTTCAAAGGGTGGATAATGGGAGCAATAGATACCTGAAGGTATTAGCCAAATGGTAACTCCCAATCCAGTAATGCCATAATAGGTGTCAATTTGATCTCCTTTCACTACAAGAAAAAGACTTATTAAAGACCACAGTTTTAGGACCTATCAATTTTCTAGTCCTTAAAAATATACTAATAAGGATTAGCTTTTTTACATGGTCATTAATTTTAAATTTAACCCATAATAGTTATGAGGGGAAAAAATCTAGTCTTAAAAACAATTAATTTTCGGTCTTTAAAACCGAAAAATTGTGCGGGATAAAGTGGTGTGCAAATAAAATAAAAACCCTTTATCTATTTTTCACAGAAGCTTGGTCATTTGCTGTCTTCTCTAGCAAAACTCCCTATGCCCTAACACATCTTTAGTCTCACCTATGTTAGACTCTATACCGGTGCCGCTTTCCATCAACGAAGCTTCTTCACCATCGAGCTGCTCCACTAACGATAGCTTTGAGGCGACGTGCTCCACGACGTGCTCCACCATAGAGTCTTCTTCTCAGGTTGTTGAGGAACTATTCTTCTTGCTCTTTCCTTATTTTTTCTCTAGTACCTTTTTATTTCTTTTCTATTTTTGGGTTTCAATTTTGTGATTTGGTTTGGTTTATTTGTGGGTATCAATTCTTTGGGCTAGGTTATTGGACTATTTTGAAAGAGATTCAACATTTGGGTCAGAATTTTTCTCTATTTTGGACAAAATTTTAGTTCTCATTTGGTAACTCTTATATTCCTTGTTTTTATTCCTCAGAATTCATTCATTCATCCTATTTTTCTTGTTTCTTCGGATTATTTTCAATCAATTACATGTAATGGTTGTTGGGTGATTTGAATGTGTTTTTGGTTATTAATTTCTGTCGGTATATGTCAGTATATTTTAGCTCTACTTCATTTTATTCTGTTGGCCTTGGTTTTCTCCATGCATATCTCGGTTAATCTGTCATATTGCTTTGTGTAGTTTTATTGGAATGGGTGATGTAATGTTTGTTTTTTATATTTCATTTGATTATCTCTATTTTTGGTGCTGTTAGTTAAGCTCACATTAGTTAGAGGCTCTGCTGCAATTTAAATTCTTAAATTCTTCTCAATTATATCCATAAAATTATTTGGGTACCTAGTGAGTGAACTATTGGCACGTCATGTTATAATGTTAATTTATTTACATAATGGTATGTTATTAACTCAATTTACGAAGAGAAATTTATACACTTAATTGAAGGGACCATGTTTGTTTCCTGTGTTGGGCATTTGTTTTAATCCAATTGACTTCTGCATTTACTTTGACTTTTGATTAACTTATTATTATTATTAATATTCTATTCACTTTTGTTGCTTAAAAGACAATTTAAGATGTACCTAGTGAGTGAACTTTTGACACAACTGTAATTCTTTCAGATTTCTCTGTCCTATTATTTGTCCCTTAACATTATCTTGCTATTTGGCTTTCTAAATATTAGCTACATCTTAAATTATCTTTTGAGAAGTTTTTGACCAGTTGGTGTCTAAGATACTAAATTATTCCATTGAATAAAGGATTATGTTTAGTAGCTGTGATTTACCTACACTTGATTTTGTGTCTAACTATTTTTTTGTAGGTTTTTATTAAGATGATTTATTTGGAAATGTTCACAACACATGCTTAAATATCGTATAGTATTCCACAAATGAGTAACCAACCTCTTAAAGAAATTTAAACTCTTAAGGAAATTTAAACTTGATTATTATTTGCTTCTAGTTGAGACTTTGATTAATATTTCATGAGCATATTGAGAATATTTAAAAAATAATATGCTGCCTTTTTCAAATTTACATTCCTAAATTTCTCTGAATTTTGCTTTGATGGTTTACTTCTACCTTTGGATTTGTATATACATTTACCAAAAGTTTTGACATTTTAAGTGGGTGTATGTTATCCATAAGCTTGCTTGACCTAATGTGTTTGTTTGTATATGTCATAGTTAGTTCTTAGAGACTGCACATGATTTGACAGCATTGTCTTTTCAGTAAATTGGACAAGACATTTCATCTTAGGGAGGGATTTGATTCATCACCAAGGTTTACAAGCAACAAGTTTTTGGCTGCTATATTCATTCTATATGGATTTTTGCTTTTGTTATGCATGTAATAATCTGCATTTTAGAATATATATAAGCTATGAATTTATTGATTTTCTAAATTATTAATGTGGGTTTATGTTCTTGCTGTGTAATTATCATTTATTTGATATGATTAAAGTTGGAACTTTAAAAATGACCTTTTTATTAAATTACATGTTAAATAAATTATTTCCCTTTCCTAGCTTAGTGATTAAATAATATACTAATATATTTCAATATAAATCATAAGGTTATGTCACCCAATAAACAATAGATACACCTTATTAATGATCAACTTGGTGAGGCATATTCGGTTGGGGTGTAAAAATTCTTAGACTATGCTTTTAAAAGAACAGGGGAACAAGATTAAATACGATATCCATTTTTAAAATGTTGTAACACAACCTTAGCAACACGTGAGTCAGTCGAAGCACATTTGAGCATCCATGGAATAATTCAAAATTATACCTTTTGGTATCACCATGAGGAAGTGTTAGGTGAACTAGAATCAGATTGCAAAGATGAAGATGATAATGATTTAAGAGAGGGTGTTAGTGAGGATATTTTGAGAGATCTATATCCAGATTTTGATGTAGACAAAATGAACACTAGTAGCGATGATTTAATAGAAGAGGAACCAAATGTTGAAGAAAAAAAATTCTATAGGCTTTTAAGGGATTTTGAGGAGCCATTGTATCAAAGTTCAAAGTGTTCCAAGCTTTCTACTTTGATTAAATTGCTTCACATTAAAAGTCTTGGCCATTGGAGTAATGAGTCATTAACAATGTTATTAAAACTATTGAATGAAGAGTTTTTGCCTAATGGATCCAATTTGCTAGATTCATATTACGAGACAAAGAGGATAATTCGAGATCTCAGGATTTCTAACAATAAAATTGATACTTGTATAAATGATTGTATGTTGTATTGGAAGAATAATAAATTTCTCGATTCTTGTAAAGTTTGTGGTGCATATAAATGGAAAATGAAGAAACATAGTGGAGAACCTATGTGTAAGAATGGTAAGAAAAAACCTTCAAAATCTTTACGCTATTTCCCTCTAAAGCTTAGGCTTCAAAGGTTATTTATGTCTACAAAGACATCTTCTCTAATGAGATGGCATGAAGATAAAAGAGTTGATGATGGATTAATGAGGCACCTAGCCGATTCAATGGCATTGAAGTCATTTGACGAATTACACACATCATTTGCTCTTGAGCCTCGTAATGTTCGACTTGGACTTGCTAGTGATGGATTTCAACCATTTGGAAACTCAAAATCCCCACATAGCATTTGGCTTATGGTACTTATTCCTTATAACTTACCTCTTTGGTTACGCATGAAATAAGAGAATTTTATTATGTCAATGCTCATTCTTGGTCCACATAATCCGGAGATGCAATTGATGTTTGTCTTCAACCATTAATAGAGGAGTTAAAAGAGTTATGGGAAATTTGTATTGAGACATGTGATGCATCAACTAAAAAGAATTTCAAGTTGCATGCATGTTTGTTATGGACCATTAATGACTTTCCTGCCTTTGAAAACTTCTCTAGATGGAGTACAAAAGGAAAATTGGCATGTCCATGTTGCAATAAAGATACTTGCTTAATTAGATTAGCCAATGGTAAGAAGCAGTGTTATATGGGCCATAGATGTTTCCTTTCTTTAAGTCACAAATAGAGGAATGATTACAAGTCATTTGATGGCACTAAAGAGCAAAGGTTACCTCCAAAAATGCATTCTGGTTTTTAGATACTTAGTCAAGTACAAGATCTTCATGGAATAAAGTTGACAAATGATCATAAGAAGAGAATGAAAATATCACATGATGATAGAAAGGACAATTGGAAAAAAAAGTATTTTTTTGCACTTCCCTATTTGAAAAATCTCTTGTTACGAAATAATTTAGATGTGATGCATATTGAGAAGAATATATGTGATAATATCTTTGGCACAATCATGAATGTTAAAGGAAAGACAAAGGACAGCATCAAATCTTGACTAGATTTACAAGCCATGAACATTAGGCCCGAATTGTACGCAATCAAAAAAGGTGATAAATATGAATTGCCTGTTGCATCTTACACATTGTCACATCTTAGAAGCACATATTTTTCCAATTCTTACGAAATTTAAAGGTCCCAAATGGATTTTCATCCAATATTTCTCAATATGTAAACCTTAAAGATTACAAGATTTGTGGTTTAAAGAGTCACGATTGCCATGTGCTTTTACAACATCTACTCCCTATTGCCATACATGGTATGATGACTAAATCAGTGTACGAGCCGCTTATTGAAAAATCTTATTTTTTTAATGTGCTTGGGGCAAAAGTGTTGAGCATATTTAAGTTAGAAGAAATTGAAGCGCAAATTCATGTAACTCTTTACAAGTTAGAAAATGTCTTTCCTCCTTCATTTTTTGATGTCATGGTGCATTTACCTATCCATTTAGCTAGAGAAGCCATGATTGGTGGTCCAATTCATTATCGATGGATGTATCTTGTGGAGAGATGGTTGTATTTTTTGAAATCTCTCATTCGTAATAGGGCTTATCCAGAAGGTTCTATTGTAGAAGGTTACATTGCCAATGAATGTATGACCTTATGCTCAAGATATCTGCATAAAATGGACACAAAGTTCAATCGGCCCGAACAAAATTATGATGGTGGTGTAAGGAGTTCTGATGAAGGTTTATCTCTCTTTAGGCAACCTGGAAGAGTCTTGGGAGCTAGAAAATATTTTGATCTTCAAGTTAATAAATTGGAGCATGCACATATATATACCTTGAAGAATTGTGATGAAGTTCTACCATTTTTAGAATATGTATTTATTTTTAGCTAATTTCCTTTTTAAATATATATAGCTTTACATGACATGTGTGATTCACCTTAATTTGTTATAAGTTTTTGCAAATTCAAATGGATGCTTTTGAACACCTTTCTGATGCGGAGTGGAATAAGTAATTCATTGAATGGTTTAAAGTTAAGGTAAGTACCAAGTAAATCATTATAACATCGTGTTGTTTCAAAGTTTGTATTAATGTCATCAAGTTAATCTTTATAGGTTGCAAAATTGTATGAAGAGAATGGTAGTAGAATTTCAAAAGATCTACTCTCACTGTCACGTTGTCCCACCCAATATGCCTCACATTTCAATGGATACATCATAAATGGATATAGATTTCATGCTGAAGAATATGATAAAAATTTAAGAACCCAAAATTATGGAGTTGTTGTAGTTGGTGAGAATGACAAAGACAGTAGGAGTATTGATTACTATGGAGTTGTAACCGATATCATTGAATTACAATTTCTCATGGGTAAAAGAGTTGTTTTGTTCCAATGTAGTTGGTTTGATGTATATGATGAAGTGAAAGGAATTAAAATAGATGAATATGACATCGTGAGTGTTAATTGGGGACGATTAAGCCTCGCAAGTTTTTTATGCTAATGATAATGTTAATAAAGGCTGGCATGTGGTAAGAATGGTGCAACCACGTGATTACTATGAGGTCATGAAAAAAGTTGATGATGATATTGATGAATTAGAAAATTCAACTCAAATTAAAAGAAAAAGATCTGGTGGAGGTAAGTTAACAATTATATTATTTTTCGTTGTCTATTTATTTATTTGTAAATCTATGATATATATGAAATTCATTTATTGAAGAAATCATTTTTATAGAATGTTAATTAAAAACATATGTGGTGGTTATTAAAGTGACTTTTGGTTCATATGCAAATGAATAATCTTGCTTTGGAACACACAATATTCATGTGGACATGATTCTAAGTCTATTCAATATTTCTAAATCTATGTTCTATATGAGATTCATCTATGATTCATTTGTGCACTTAGCATATAAACTTTCTTCATTCTTTTTTTTCCTTTAAAGTCATACCAAACAGCCATCAAGAGATGTAAGACAACCTAGGAGTACAAAGTAGCCAAGTGATACATGACAACCAAAGAGCAAAAACAAGTTAGATAAACATATCTATTCATTTTCATTTTTTCCAGTTGTCCAATATCTAAGGTCCATTTCATTTGTTATTTGTCCACTAATCAATTGTTTAATTGGGCATATGTATGTGTTCAGGTTTAACTCAAAAGGCTAAAAGAGTGCGAGGACAAAACAAATGCAAAGAAGTTGCAGCACTTGAAGTAGGAAAAAAGTTGAAAGTGACTTTTTTAAATAATCGAAATGTTGGGAAGAATCATAGGCAATTCTCAAGACATTTGGGGAAAATTATTCGTGACTGTAACATATGTTCGTTGGGGGTATCGTTATGGAAATAGATTTCAAAAGAAAAGTTGGACCATATGTGGGCCTCTGTTGTGGTAAATTTATTCATTTGACTTCTGTTTTTAGGCTAATTTTTTAGTGTTGGTCATCTAAATGACATACTTGAGAATTGATAAAGTAGATTGATTTCTAAATATTATTGTAGGACAAATTTGAGAGCGAGGACATGAATTTCCATCGTGAACATATTTTGGAATGGATGAATGAGTTATGGAACAAGGGAGGGGAGAATTACATGTTAAGTATGTTCGGGGTAAGCCAATGTATGAGGCTCTTAGGAATGTGCCTAAGAGGGTAGACAAAAAGCAATGGGTGTGGCTCATCAAAGAACATTTTTCTTCTAAAGAATTTAAGGTTTGATATGGTACATAGTTTTTAAATATTACTTTTCATTTATTTTTTCAATTGAAAATATTTATGGTACTTAGATTTTATATTGTTACACTAATATAGGCAACAATCAAAAGGAATGCAGAAAATAGGGCTAAGCTTACAATGCCTCATCATATTGGTAGCAAACCTATTAGAGAATTAATTTATCAGCAGGTCATATAAGAAAATATTTATCTATTATGAATTATTCTTTTGCTTTTCATTCTTTTTTCTTTTTTGCTTATTTTTAAGGAGGTTGACTTCTTGAATTTAATATGAAGGGAGGGAAAGATGGCAACCCACTAGATGTAGCAACCATTTTCTTCGAGTCTCGAAAGAAAAATAACACACTTGTTGAACCCAAAGCAATAGAAAAACATGTATGTCCAAAGTATTCAACTTGCAATGTACTTTAGTCTAGGATTTTTTCTGGACAAACAACTAATAGCATGACCTACTGCATGTTTTTGTAGGCTGAAATATTAGAATTGGTGCAATCCGAGCCATCTCTTTCTAGCATAGAGATAGTAGAAAAATGTTTTGGCCCTCAAACTCGCAATCATGTGGTTGTCCTTGGTGGTGGGATTAAGACAAAGGATTTGAAAGGTAGCAGTTCCTCTAAAAGTGAATTATTGTCTGCACTAAAAGATACTCGAGAGGAAAATCAAGCTTTGAAGGATCGGTTATCAGCTGTGAAATCTCAAGTGAATGAACTTAAACAATTAAGAGAACTTTTGCTAGTTCAACAATCCAATATCCATTGTCTATCAACACCCTTTCAAAGGAGTGACTGGACTGCTAGAAGCATATTTATAGGTGTGTTTTATTGGTTATAATCCTCGAATAGAAATATAATCCTCAAATATTGTTATTATCCATTTTTTGTATGGGATTTTGCATGTTGATAGGGAATTTTAGAAGACTTGTATGTTGTTTAATGATGTGTTTTATTGGTAATTATCTGTTGGGCGCATAAACAAAAAGTGTTCTTTTATAAAAATACATTTGTTTTGCTAATTTTAATAGAAATTTGGCAATATTGATTTAAATTTCTGCTTGACTTATGTATATATTCATTGACAATGTTTTGTTTGATAAATATCTATTGATTTTAGATGTAGGCAGCAAGGAAAGTATATTTAATGTATGGTATTTAATTTGATTGTTTAAATTCTCAATACTTCAAAGTTCATATCTAGAGTTACATGGAACTACATATTGGGTTGTCTGTTTGGGTAGTTTCATATTGTTTGCAAAGTTAATAATTAATCTGGCTCTCGTCTCTCTAGATTTTGCTAGACTTTTTTGATTTGTTGAGAGTTGCTTTAGATCTCATTGGGCTGTTGCATAGGTTTCATTTTTAGGTTGTTTTTAGAACTATCAATTTAGCTCTGTTTTTAGCTATTAGAGCTGTATTTTGGTTACATTTTATATATGTGAATCTCATTGCTTTTAATTTATAATAAAACAAATTTTTGTTCATCAATCTTACAACCCCTTTCATATATGCTGACTTTTTGAAGTGTAGATAGTTACACTTGGTGGAATTATATTTTTTTGAGGTCCATATGCTGACTTTTTAAAGTTTATATATTTACACTTGAAGGACATATACTTTTTCTAAGGTTTGTTCTCAAAATATTTGTAGATTTAATTAATTATTTATAGTAGATTATATATTTTCTGGCATAATCATTTTTGTTTCCTTATACATTTTGCAATTTTTGGTATGGACAAAACATTGAAGTACAAAATTGAATATGAAGATTTGAAATAACATTAGATTTTTGGGTAGATAGAGAAGCATTATCTTATTTTGTTATAGATTATTTTTTTTGCAAAGGGGATGTATAAACAATGCATTGATTTTTTGGATGATAATTCTATATACGTATCAATTACAAATTATCTATGAGTGTATCATATTATTAATTGTCTATGCTTTTGAGCAATCTTAATTTGGATGCTCTAGTTGTGATACTAAATTAAAAATACAGGGTAAAAAGAATGGTCTTTAATTAAAGTTTTATTATTTTTAATTTTTAAAGACTGATTTATATTCTTTATTATATCTAATTAATATATGTCCATTTATATATATATATATATGATTTAATTCTACTTTTAATGATCATATTATTGGTCCTTACTATACTTTTAAGGATGGCATTTCCTTTCCTTATTTATATTTCAATGACCGGATTTTAGTATGGTCCTTAAAAATTTACTATCAATATTACATTTTTAAGGACCGAATTTCTGGTCCATATTTATTATAATGATCAGGTGACTTACATTATTAAGGACGGTAAAGCCGGTTCTTAATACTCACTAGGGCCAGTTTTTATCCAGTCCCTAATGGTTTTACGCGATCGGGTTGAAGAATGGTTTTTAAACATTTACGATCATTATTATATTTTTGTGGACCATATATTCGGTCCTTATTAACTCTAATGAGCACGTGACTTACATTATTAAGGATAAGAAAACCAGTCCTTAATACTATTTAGGGACTAGTTTCTTACCCAGTCACTAAAAGTTTTAAGGACTGACAGATATATCTCATCCTTAATTATCATTAGCAGCGGAGCCTATAAGGACGGGATAGCGACCAGTTTTTCCCATCCTTATTAACTTATAGGGACTGGATTGACACTTTTAAGGACAGGATTTCCCGTCCTTGAAAGCCTTTTTTCTTGTAGTGTTTTTCAATCTATTAAAAGTAATCAAACATTCTTCATTAAAATCAAAAGGTATATCTTTAACTAACAAATTACAAAGAGGTTTTGTGATTTTAGATAAGTCTTTAATGAATCGGTGGTAAAATTCCTACAAGCCTAAGAAAGCTTTACACTCTTTTAACCAAGGTTAGTGGTGGTAATTTATCAATCACTTTAATTTTTACCTTATCCACCTCAATTCCATGTGCTAAAATCTTGTGACCTAGAATAATTCCTTCCTACACCATAAAATGACACTTTCTAAAATTTAAGATTAAGTTAGTCTCTTCACATATTTGTAAGACTCGAGAAAGGTTTTTAGACAATGATCAAATGAGAACCTAAAATAAAAAATCATACATAAAGACTTCAATAAAATCTTCAATCATTTCAGAAAAGATAGCCATCATACACTTTTGAAAATTTGCTAGCGCATTACATAAGCTGAATGGCATTCTTCTATTATTAAACATACCATATAGACAAGTGAATGTAGTTTTTTCTTGGTCCTCCGGTATAATGTAAATCTATAAATAACCTAAATATCCATCTAGAAAGCAATAATATTTATATTCTGCAAGTCTTTCAATCATTTGATCCATAAAAGGTAAGGGAAAATGATCTTTATATATTACATTATTAATTATCCTAAAATCCATTCATACGTGCCAACCTGTTATTGTTTTAGTTTGAATTAGTTCATTATTTTCATTTGCTACAATAGTAACTTCTCCTTTTTAGGCATAACTTGTGTAGGACTAACCCAATTACTATCTGGGATAGGATATATAATTCCTGCATTTGAAATTTTGATGACTTCCATGTCCATAACTTCCTTCATATTAGGATTTAATCTTCATTGAGGTTTAATTAAATTTTTGTGATTTTCTTCCATTAAAATTTTATGCATGCACAAAGAAGGGATAATTCCCTTAATGTCAGCTATTGTCCAACCTGTAGCTCTAATATGTGATCTTAGAAAATGCAATAACTTTTCTCTTATTCTTTTATCAAGTTAACAGCTATGATTACAGAAATACTAGAAGATTCTCCTAAGAAAGCAGACCTAAGATGAGTTGGAAGTTACTTAAGGTCCAATACAGGGGCTATAATAATGGCAGGTACTATAGGATTTGATTCCTTCTCAAGCTTCTCAAACACTTGTTTCAATTTCTCATAAGTCCTATCAAAGCCTTTCTTTGATCCACTTTTTTTTTATCTTACCACCTGTACCTCATCAATCTCTACCAACTCATTAGATGATACAAATTTGGGTTGATTTTAAGTTTTTTCCACACATTTATTGTTAATATCAACCTGATTACAATAAGAAAAATCAGAAGGGAATTTAAAAGTACTAAAAACATTAAAAGTTACATCATCTTGTCCCACTCTCAATGTCAACTTACCTTATTCTACATCAATTAATGTGTGCCTAGTGTAGAGAAAAGGTTTTCCTAAAATTAGTGGTAGTTCTCCTTCCTCTTCTATTTCTAGAATTACAAAATCAATAGGAAAGATTAATTTTTTGACTTTGACAAGGATGTCTTCAATTACACCCATAGAATATTTGATCGAATCTATTCACTAGTTACAACACGACGGTAGGTTTGACTACCCCTAATCCTAATTTTTAAACAAAGAAAAGGGCATTAGATTTATACTAGCACCAAGATCACATAAAACTTTACTACACTTGTTATTTCCTATTCTGAAATCAATAACAAAACTCCCTGGATCTTTTAGTCTTTAAGGTAGTTTTTGCTGAATAATGGCACTGAATTTAGCTATCAACTTCACTATCTTTATTCTTTTGACCTTCTCTTCTTGGTTAGAATCTTCTTCAAAATTTTAGCATATGATGGAATTTCTTCTAAAGCCTCTACAAAAGGAATGTTAATGTGCATCTTTTTAAAGATATATAAAAATTTAAGGAAATTCCTATCTTATTTGTGCTGTTGAAGTCGTTAAGGAAAAGAAACTGATGGAACATATGGCTTTATTTACTCAGTTTCCTTAATATCTTCTCCCTTATTGTTGATGTCCTTTTTTCCTTTCTTGATTCATCTTCTTCCTTATTCTTCTGCTCTTTTAGCTCTCTACCATTACTTAATGTAACTACCTTCAATTGTTCCTTTGGATTTGTATCTGTATTGCAAGTTAAATTACCTTGAGTTTAATTTGTCATAGCTTGTGCTAGTCGACCAATTTAAAGCTCTAGATTCTTGATAAAGACTTGTTCATTTTGAAAAGCTAACTTGTTATCGACCATGAAATCTATGGTTGCTTTGGTGAGGTTACCAATTAAATCTTCCAATGAAGTTTTCTTCTCTTGCTGCTGAAGTCGAGGTGGGGCTCTTTGCACATGCTACTAATTAGTCCATAAGAAGTTAGGATGATTTCACCATCAATGATTATATGTGTTGGAACATAGATTTTGAAGTTTTTGACCTTGATTAGCTACATAATGAGCTTGCTCCGAACTTTTTTGAATAAAAGTTACTCCCTCTTGGCATTCATTGGTTCCATGTTAGCCAGTACATGTTTCACAAACCTGCACATAAGATTGAAAATAATTCATTCTTAGTTTATCAACTTTATTAACTGTAGCATCTATTTTAAAATTAAGTGCAGAAATAGAATCAATTTCTCAATGTCCATTTGTTTTCTTAAGGGTGCTTCTGTCCGATGAGTTATACATACAGTTATTTATTACAATTTCCTCAAGAAGCTTTATTGCATCATCCATTTCTAATCCTATAAAAGTTCCTTTTGCTGCTACATCTACCAGGATTCGAGTGTTGGGATGCATATGAGTGTAAAAATTATGCATTAACATCCAATCTGTTATTCCATAATGTGGACACTATCTCACAAGATCTTAAAACCTCTCTCAAGTATCATATAAAGGTTCAACTTTTGTTGCCATCTTTGTCGGTGGAAAGAATTTTATTAAAAATCACCTAGCCATATCATTCCAAGCAGTAATTGTCCTTGTTGGCAGAGATTTTAACGAACTTCGAGCCTTGTCTCTAAGTGTGAAAGGAAAAAGTCTTATTCTAATTGCTTCATCAGAAGTTCCCCATTAGTCTTAAATGTGCGACAAATAACCAAAAATCTTGAGATATGCAAATTTGGATCTTTAGTGGTTAGTCCTCTAAAGTGACATGAATTTTTAAGCATAAATAATACAGATGACTTAATCTCAATGTTCTTAGCTTCAATGGTAGGTTGTACGATGCTTGATGTTGCTCCTTCAATAGTTGGGGTCAAAGAGTCACACAATATGTGTCTAGCTGGCTCCCCCATAACTATATCCTTTTTTATTTCCATCTTTTCTTTTTATTTCCTTAATCTAGCTTTGAAGGTGCACCCAATTTTAGGATAAAATGGCAATAGTTCAAAACTTTTCGATCTTCTCATACACCTACAAAAAAAATTAAGAGAGAAATTAAAAATATAGAATCTAATGTAATAGAAAATTAATTTTTATTGATATTAATATATTCAATCCCCAACAATGGTACCAAAAATTTATTGTCAGTTTTAGCAAGTATACAAAATCGATTCTAGTAATAAAAAGTGAATGAGTTATCGTTCGCATAAGGACTGATGATTAAGTACTAAAATTATGATAATTTCCTAATATTTAGATAAGCATGACTAAAATAATTAACAAAAAGAAAATTATATAAGTAAATCACGCAAACAATTGAAAAAATTACATAAAATCAATAAATAGGAAGCTAAGGTATCATTGAATTCACTTAAATTTATCTTTTTGTTTATATCTATCACTAATCAAATTTAATTACTTAAGCAAGGTAAGAATAATCCTAATATATATAACATGCTCTCCCAAGCGATGTCAAACTTTTTCATCAATTTCCATTAACCTTTTTCATAACAACTATTAATGAGTGAAAATAAAACTAGGACTATTCTCAATAATCACCACAAGTCAAGTTATGTTATTTACATTCAAATAGTATTCTTGTGTTGTTCACAATTCAATTCAATCTCAAACTTTCCTTTCATGCTAATTTTAAGAAAATAAATCAATCAATCATGGCCAATTAATTGAAAGCATTAAGCATGATCATAAATAATTGCATAAGTAAAGAAAACTAATCAGATAAAGCCAAAAAATTAAGAATTAAAGCTACATCAAAGACAACCCTAAATGAAATTTAGCTCTTGCTAATCATGTTCAATAATTCAAAATAATATATCAAATTTCAATAACATAGTTAAAGCAAACTTGAAATTGAGTAGAGATGAAATTCTTGGTGCTTGAAGCTTTAATTACACAAAAATCTTCAAATCCCAAATCTTGATTTTCTTCAATTTTTCCTATTGCTTTTCATCCTCTAATTAGAGATGGAAGGGCCTTTTATATGGAAGAAATGTTTTAATTGAAATAGAAGACCTCTAGGGCTTGTTTTAAACAGGAATAAACTAGAGTTGGAGTTGAAAAATATGTTATACAATGTGTTCCCATTTTTATCCCCATCATCACACCCTAAGGTGGTAATTTTTACCCAATGTCACCACCTAAGGTGGTGAGATTGTTTGTCCATCTAAACATCACAGCCTTGGGTGGTGAAAGCCTCTGATTGTTATTCTCACCAATTTGCACTTCTTTTTGAACCTATAAAGCTTCTAATGCCAATTTTATGTCTTTAACTGAACTTCTAATCCGTTAATCATTGCAAATTAAAATGATTAAACCTAAAACAACCAAAATTAACATAATTAAACCAACTTAACAATCAAAAGAGAATAATTAAAAATGTAAGTAAATGATAATGAAAATTAACTACTAAACTACTGCTCTAACCTAAAATTCACTTGAAAATGATCCATAAAAACCTATGTAAAACCTACTAACAGTATGGAATGAAAAGAAAAAAAGCAAACCTTATAACAAATGTTTGACATGTTAAGAAGTAAGAGTTAAACATCAGAGTGGCATAGTAAAAGCGTGGAGAGCTAAACTTAATGAAAGCAATTTGGTCAAACCAAAGAAGTCAAAGAAGTGCAGCTTTGACTAGATGTGTCATCTAATGAAAAACCACTAAGAATTCTAGCAAAAAATTTAATCAGCTAAGGAATAGAAAGATACCACTCATCAAAATACTCTGGACACATCATGACATGGAGGAAGCAACTTGGAAAATTAAGGTAACCATGAGGCAACAACAGTTACAGCTTTGCCATTTGGGTAAATTTCAAGGATGAAATTTTTATTAGAAGGAGAGAAATGTAACATCCCGAAAGTTATATCTAACATATATGGTACGTTCTAGAGTATAAACGTAGCCCTGGGATGATTTTAAGAGTAATTATAGTAGGACAGTATAGAAAAATTTAAAAGTATATAAGTGTTAAACATGCTCAAACCAGAAAAATCTGAGGATGAGAGACCTGGCAAGCAGTTTGATTTAACCTTGGACTAAGAAAATAGGCGATTAATGGAGTTCGGTGGTACAATTTGAGATTAAATTGAGCTAAGATAGGCTTTAAATATAGATAGAAATTTTTACTCGGTACCGTAAACTTGGTTGACCAAAAGTTTGACTAAGCCTTAAAATATTCTAAAGATCTCAAAAAATTATTTGAATCATATAAACCCATTAAAAATAGCATAAAGAAACTATTATCAGTGAAAAATATTTTTTTTGACAGTTTAGAATTCCAGGTTTTGGACTGGCTTTTAGAAGTGTTACATATGCTAATAGCGTTTTGGAGGTTGAGGTTACCTTTTGGGATTGTCAATTTGCAAATTGCAGGTTTGGGCAGTAAGGTTTACAATTCATTTTGCTATTGAAATTTATTCCAAATTAATAGTAACCATGTGACATCGTTAGCATTAGTATACGACATATAGAGATCATGAATGAACGTAGGGTGTTACATTTTATGCACTTGAACAAATTAAAATTGATCTTTAACCCCAATAACTAAATTAACCTCCATTTTTCTCCATTTTTCAGAATTTAATGTTCCCCTTTTCAAAATTTCCTAGAATTTATACCACATGAAAAAACATATGTAATAAAGTGTATATAAAATTCAACATTATTTTAACAACATTTTGGTATAGTTGCAACTTAGGCAGTAAATTCACTAGTTCGAAACTTAAAAATTCAAAATTGTCAGAAAAAATATTTTTCACTTCCAAAAACTCATTTAGGCTATTTTTAATGATTCTATGCAATCAAATAATTTTTGGATGTTTATGAAATATTTTAAACTTTGATCAAACTTAAGGTCAACCCGAATAATGGTAATAAGGAAATTTTTCATTGTCTGTTTTTAGGATCTATCTGAGCTCAATTTCTTCTCAAATTTTACCACTTGAGCCCATTTAATTCACATTATCCCATCGATTGGTTAAATGCCAAACTTCCCGATATGTCACCCATCCTAGGATTTATCTACCTTACGCACATTCAACTTTAGGTTCTTATGAATTCTACTGTACTATGCTAATATAATCACACCAAATACTATTCTAATGATACTTTTAATGGTCTACAATGTAGAATTCATATCAGTTAAATTTTAAGGGTGTTGCACTTGAAAAATGTAGATAGCGAGTAGATGTTATCAATACAATACAGTCTTATGAGAAATAATTCTCCAAATGAAAGAAAAGTATGAAGGGGGTATATTTATCAATTCAATTCAAGAAATCACTCTCAATTACAATTTCACCAGAGGATGGAAGGGATATCAAATTTCCTCATGAAGATTCCCCGGTAGTGTAGGTAGCAATCAACAATTTCGATGTTAAAAGAATTTTGGTGAATAACATAAGGATGGTTAATATGTTAACAAATTAGTGCCTAGAAATCATACTAGATTGGCTATTAATATAGGAAAATATAATTATGAACCCCAAGAATATCGAACCTAAGAAAGCATGAATTGCTAACAATAATGTCTATAACTGAGTTGAATTAATCTGAGATTATTTCCCAAATTTTTTAATTGAAAAGGAGCTTCAAACTAAATTAACAATTAAGCAAAACAAAAACTAAAATTATATTAACATTAATTAAAAATAGATCAATAACTAAAAAACATCTGCTAAAGGAACTATCCACCTCAACTTTAATTGCAATGACTCAAATCAAAAGTAATACAAATGATTATGGCAAAATTAGTTAAATAAAAATAGATATCTTATTAAGAATATCATTCTAAGCAGTAAATCTTTTGTTGAGGAATAATCTAACACCTACCATAAAGATTCGATTTTAATCTCCTAAACCCTCATTAGACCTTCTCTTGAGAGATATAACTTTAGCACATTCTTAACTTAAAATCAACTTATGAACAATAAATTACTGCCTCAATTCTTAGAATGCAACAATACATTGATATGAGAGTAATAAGATAAGAACATGTAAATCATTGATCAAGATCTAAATGAGCATTCAACCATCTATTCAAAACATTAAAAACCAATCCAACCATAACCAAAGATAAGAGTTATCATAGGAACTAAGCAATAACATACTTTCATTAAAATAAAACTCAAACTCGAGTTTTATAGTAAAACTATGAGGGTTCAAGTTTCCCTCAACAAAAGTAAGGAATTACTAACCAAACATGATTAAAATGAAATAAAATAAAAATAAAGTGATACAATACTCATGAAGCTTCAAACTTGCTCTTAATGACTTCTCAGAACATGCTGTAGAAAGCTTGAATCTTTAAGAGAATTTAGAACTAAGAGAAAAAAAAAAGAAAAACTATGTCTAAACTACTGAACAAATTAACAAAAGAAAACTAGGGCTAAAACTATGAGAATTTGTAACTTTAAACTCTACTCTAGGTCTCCTCAAATTTTGGCGTTTAGGTTTGCTTACATACTCTCCAGAGAAGAATTTTGATGTATTTTAACTTCCTAAACCAGATTGTAGAAGAGTTTTATCGTGTTTAGAAGTCATTCCCTTAGGTGAGGCCTTGAAACACTCGGGAGAGTGCTTTTATCTCTTATTATTCCTTAAGTTACCCTTTGTAGAGTACTTAGATACTCGGGTGAGTCTTTTGGGCACTCAGGTGAGTACTTTATGTACTCAGATGAGTACTTTAAGTGCTTGGATGAGTATTGTGCTACTGGACTCCTCGTGAAATAATTCTTCATTTTTACACCCAATTCTTCAATCTTCCTAAATTGCACCAAATTCTTTCCTTCCACATAACTTCCTTTTTTCTTCAATTTTGTACCAAGAAACACCAAATTGCAATTAAGTTCTCATAAATTACAACTTATAAAATTAAACACCAAATTAACCAAATTAACACAAAATTAATCACTTAAACACCTAAAAGCATACTAAATAACATAATTATAATGTACAACTATCAAATACCTCACACTTATTCTTTGCTCACCCCCGAGCAAATTTAAATAAACCAACTTCTCAAAATAATCAAACTTCAACAAAGAATTATGAAATTCAAAACCATACTTAACAATTAACAAAAGTACTCAACAAAATTCTAACTTGATCAAGTTCAAGTAAGACAATATGAGCTAGTTTCCATGTGTGTGTGCAAGACGAAAACATTTTAAATTATTTTAAAAATTAAAAATACCAATGAAAATTCATATTCAAGCTTATAATTAATGTACACCTAAGTGTACAAGTGGTTTCTCACTTGAAACTCTAAAAACACCATAAGCCTCACTTTTAGTATCTAAACCTAAAGGTCATCTCTACTAAACAACTCAAAAGCAAACAAAAAATCACTAGGTCTTCAATTTGTTGTAATGTGGTTATGGCAATGGTTACAAAGAATTGATAATGGACAAAAAGAATAGCCACTCTTAAATTAATTAGACTAATGTTTCCAAACTTCATTGCTCTAACTCAAAAATATAACACTTAATCCAACTTGCTTGCTCAACCCTTTATACACACAACATTCTTGAGAAAAAATTATTGAAACTCCTTTTAATTTCACAATTCATCCCATTTTAGAAGTTATAATTCCCTTCCCTTGTATACACCCCACATTTAAAGTATTGCCATATACTACTAGCTTTATTCCAAACTTTTTCTCTTTTTGTTCTCTCTTTTTTTTCTTTTTCTCTTTTTTTATATGCTAGCTTTATTGCTAGCAATCAATGATAATTTGGGTGTTTACAAGGCTTATTTTTAATAATTGCTTGACTTCATCCATAGCTCTTAACAATGGTATCCTAATAACCCTCTCTGCTACACTCTTCCATTGCCTAATAAAAATTAATTCATCTCAATCTTAGAGTGGCCAATTCTTAGAAGGGAAGATAAAGGCTTTTTAAGCTATATGGTAAATAGATAAGTTTAACAAGAAAAATAAATATGGCATGCATTAAGCATGCCTCATTAGGCTCAAAATGGCTAACAAAGGACAAATACACCAATAGGGGAGGTAAATAGTCTTAATATAACTTAACAAGAAAATTTTTCCTAGATAAGTTTCTAAGTTATTTGAGTTTTTTATGCTTCGAAGGGTGATAAGAAAGGTTCTAGTATCTTAAAATTCCTTGTTCAATTGTTTCAATGTATTGGTTTTTTCTATTGAAAAACTGGTTTTTAGCTCTCAAAAAGTTGAAACTAACAAATATAAGTGAAGTTGAATGCTAAACTAGTTAAAATTTCATTAAACAATATGCTTTTCTTAATGCTAAAAAAAGATTATAAACACTACACATTCTAAGTTCAAGTTTAACTAGTTCATTATTGAGAATAAATTAGGACGAACTAAGCTAAATATACAATACATGATATTGAACTAACTATATCCCTAACATGCAAACTACAAACCAAACATGCAAACTTCAAGCAAAACTAAACAATTTAAAACAACAATTGAAACAATTCATAAGCAAGATGAAAGAACTTGTGACACCATATGTTTCATATTTTTGTATATTATATGATACTGTTAATGTTATTGCATAATTATTCCATTACATTGCTTATCTTATATGAGAAATTGATAGCCCAAACACTACAAAAAAACTGCTAATTAGCGACTAAATTTAGCGATAACTTTATTTTCGTCGCAAATTTAGCTACGGATTCGCGACTGTTTTACAATTCCGTCGTGGGGAGGATATTTTTTAATTTTTTGCGATGAAATAACGACGAAATGGATAAACAGTCGCTAATTATTGGCGGGAAGTATACACGCCATGTTTTGCGACGGAATTAGCGACGAATATTTTCGTCGCTATATTTTATAATTTTTTATTCATGAAATTAGTTTCAGAAAATTTAGCGACGAACATTTTAGTCGCTAATTTTGGAGGGAAAATATAGCGCCTTTTTTTGCGACGGTTTAGTGACAGAAATTTTTCTGTTGCTAATAGTAATTTGTTACAGTAATACAATTAGCGGCGAAAGTATTTAGTCGATAATCCGTCGCAAATAAATTAAGAAATATTTTTTTTAATTTCACTCACATTATTTATGTATAGTTTTAAGTAATTTTAATATAAACCATATGAAATGAATATTTTATTTTGTAACAGAAAATTAGAAATTATTTTATAAGTTGATAATATTTTTTTATCAATTATACCAAAATCTAAAGTTATTTATTTAGAAAATTTATATTTTTAATAATAAACTAATTGTACGATTATTATATATTTGTGTGTTCAAGATTAAAAAAATAAATATTTACAAAATAGTAATATAAAATTTATTATTTCATTCAAAATAATAATAAAAAAATTTGTAATTAATTTTTATTTTATAAAATTTAAATCAAATATTAAATTATTAGGAATTTTATTGATTTCTTTATCAATTATCCCTAAATATAAACTTATTTATTTAAAAAAATTACATTTTAATAATAATAATAATAAAGTAATTGTTATAAGTAATGTATTCATATTATGAAAAATAATAAATATAAATATTTATATAATAATAATATAAAGTTTATTATTTCATTTAAAATGATTATGAAAAATTTATAATTTATTTTTATTTTGTTCAAATTTTGAGCAAATTTTAAATTATTAAAAATTTTAGTTATATATATTTACAAAATTATCTTTGAATACAATGATAAAATGATGAAATTTGGTAGGGGTATTTTAGTAATTTTTGAAATTAACCCTACATATAAAAATAATATTTTCTCTTTCCTCACATCTCTCCACCATTTCGTACAAATTAAACAGCTTTTATACGGAATAGTGTAAGTAAAGATCCAACAATTAAGTATTTCATTTAATTAGAGATTTAAGATCCCAATTAAACATAAATTCAATTAAGTGACTGAATTGAAAAATTTTGATAAGTTTAGAGGAATAAAATATTTTGTTTGTCGAAGAAAAATATAAATAGAAAAGGTGATGATAAAAAGATAAATGTATAGGCTATTTTGGACGTGAAGATTGGTTTTTAAGATTTGTAAGTTCAGTTTTTGTTGCAAAAAAGAGGTAGTTTTCTAGATTTTTTATATAATGACCAATTTTATATGTGAAGATGATCGAAAGATCATTTGCCATTAGATCGGCCTGATTTTTGGTGAGTACGTTCAAAACTTCTTTTTGTTAATTTTGAATGTAAAGATTAGTTTTTAAGGTTTGCAAGTTCAATTTTTGTTGCGAAAAAGAGGTTGTTTTCTAGATTTTTTACGTAATGACCAGTTTTGTATATAAAAACGATCAGAAAATCATTTGCCGTTAGATTGGCCTGATTTTTGGTGAGTACGTTTGAAACTCCTTGTTGTTAATTTTCAACGGTGAAGATTAGTTTTTAAGATTTGTAAGTTCAATTTTTGTTGTAAAAAAGAGACTATTTTCTGGATTTTTTACATAATGACCAATTTTGTATGTGAAGACAATCAAAAAATTATTTTCTATTAGATCGGTCTGATTTTTGGTTAGTACGTTCAAAACCCCTTGTTGTTAATTTTGAACGGTAAAGATTAGTTTTTAAGGGTTGTAAGTTCAATTTTTGTTGCAAAAAAGAGGCTATTTTCTGGATTTTTTACGTAATGACCAGTTTTGTATACGAAAACGATCTGAAATCATTTACCGTTAGATTAGCCTGATTTTTGGTGAGTACATTTGAAACTCCTTGTTGTTAATTTTGAATGGTGAAAATTTGTTTTTAAGGTCGGTAAGCTTAGTTTTATTGTAAAAAATGAGGCAGTTTTTTGGATTTTTTACATAATGACCAGTTTTGTATACAAAGACGATCTGAAAATCATTGGCTGTTAGATCAGCCTGATTTTTGGTGAGTACATTCAAAACTCCTTGTTGTTAAATTTGAATGGTGAAGATTAGTTTTTAAGGTCTGTAAGTTCAATTTTTGTTGTAAAAAAGGCTGTTTTCTGGATTTTTTATATAATGACCAGTTTTGTATACGAAAATGATCGAAAAATCATTTGCCGTTAGATCGGAATGACTTGATAAATATTAATAAATAAATGATTCTAAATTATATTAAGAGTAAATAAAATTATTGATTTTAATTAAATCACAAATTAACACAATTTAAGTTATATGAGAGATAATAATAATAATAATAATAATAATAATAATAATAATAATAATAATAATAATAATAATAATAATAATAATAATAATAATAATAATAATAATAATTGATTCATTTCTTTTCTAGAGTTCCTAGAATTCTCTTAACTGATCCAAAATTTTTATTCGGACTCGGTAATAAAATGAATATTAAATAATGAGAGTAAATAAAATAAACTAAATATATAGATTGAATTATAATTGTTGAGGAGATTTAATTGCATAAAAGAAGGAGAATTGGGTATAATTGTTAAATGGTTTAGAATTGAGGGACCTAATTGAATTTTTGCCACTTCCACACCCAAAACTACATCATTTTGGGGTGGGGTTTTTTTTATGCTTAATTTTATTTAGAGAGTCGGGTTCCTTCCTCCTTCATCGACTCTCTTTCTTCTTTCACCTCTTCTCTTCTTTTCGTTCTCTTCATTGTCGTTGTTCCCCACCAGCCACCGCATGCCATCATTGCCTCGCCACCATCGCGACTCCACTTGGTGTCATCGTTGCCTCCTCCCCTTCATTCTTTCTCTTTCGTCATGCAAGAAGAACAGCCTGTCCTCCTCTCTCTCTTGCTTCGGTATTCTCTTCCTCTCCCACCTTCTTGGTTGCAATTTTCTCCATTAATTCATAAGGTAAGTTCTCTTAACCCCCTATTTGTGAGATCTAGTAGAAGATTTAAGGATTATGATAGAAATTAAATTTAGGGATTTAATGAGAATTTAGGGGATTTACTTTGCTGTATGGATTTTGATAGGAGATTCATAAAGGTTTTATCATCTTCATTTGAGGTAAAGTCTCTACTCCTACAATTATCAATTGATAGTGCCAAAAGTACTATTTTGGGCACAAACAAGTTTAGTTTTTTTTTCTATAAACTAAGAATTTCAACGTCAGAGCATGGCGGTGCAGAGCCGGAGCAGCAGCTGCAGTCACTAGACTAGAGCTTTGATTACAGCAGGAATTTCGGAGCCAAGTATGAGCTGGGGAAGGAGGTTGGGAGATGGCATTTTAGTCATACTTGCTCTGCAAGAGTTAAAAAGGGGAGTTCAAAGATCAATCTGTCGCAGCGAAGATCATATCAAAAGCCAAGGTACAGTTTTATCAATTTTTGCACTTCTCAATTTTGATGATTTATCAGTCTTGACATTTTGTGTCAAATATTCTTTCAATATAAGCACTCTATTAAATATTTTCATTAAAACTAATGGAAATTGAAGGGTTAATTACATAATCAAACCTGAATTATAGAGTAATTTTTAATTTCAGATTCTGTTATTTGCTACTGTAGCAGACCCTTTTCTTTTCTGCTGGTGGTCTTGTATCATGACTCTCTAACTTGTATTTTCTATTATTAAAATTAGAATGGCTATACTTTTGAAAATTTTAATTACTAAAATTGCATTGCCAACTGATTAGCTAGACTTATGGGTGCATGATGAGTTTTTGAGATCTTGCCTTTAAGTGTTGTTGTTGACTTTATGGTTAAGATGGCAAATGCAGTAATTTTGGTGTGAGATTAAGATGGCAAATGCAGGGACTGGTTCTCAAGACTGAAGAATAACACTCGGTTGAGTGGTATAAGCACTCAACCTAGTGGATCATCTCGATTTTACCCTGTTCAATTTCCTCTCTTGCACTTTAAATCCAATATTAATTTAATAGCATCCTTTTGACTTTGAAATAGTTGCAGCACACCATAATGAACATTAATTTCTTAAACAAAGATATAGTTTTGGATATCAAAGTAAGAAGTTTTTTTTCTATTTTGTATTTGGGAATTATTTTAAACAGCTATTATTTACCATTTTTGCTTAAATTCTTAACTAATGGGGTGTGTATGCATATGTATATAGATATATATTATCACTGCAGATCATGGCAATGTTGAAGACATGGTGAATAGGGACAAGTCAGGGAAACCATTGCTTGATAAGAACGACCAAGTTCAGATTCTCACATCTCACACCCTTCAGACAGTAAGTTTACTTAACTCATTCCTGGCCAAACTCAAATTCTCATTTTATGCGATGTTTGGTGACTGATGAGGAGCTTGAACACATGCATGAACTAAATATGCTGTTACACATGCGGACCAGTTTAAGTATGTTGAAACATCCTCTTTAGGGAGGAAAGTTAAGAAAACATGTTGTGAGATTATATTGGCAGACTTTGAATTGCCCTTCATTCAGAATTAGGGACAACCTGCTGAGTTCAATTTTCCAAGGTTATCTATAATTCTTTTTGTATTTATGCTTTAATGGAAGAATATACCCAGTCTGTTGTTGCAGAGATCAGTTCCTGGCAAGAAACTGCTACTATGCTTGAGTATGTCTGCAATTTAATCTCCTTTGTTCTACTTTTTATTCTTATTTTGATGTTTGTAAATAGAACTATTTATTTATTTCCCTCGTAGTGCTATGAAGTAGAATAAACCGTAGTTTTCTGGATTTTGAACTGAAAGATCCAAAAGGTTGATTGAATTTTATAATTATAGCATTTTCTTTAGAAATGCTCAATTTTGATCATAAGCTACATGTTTCATAATAATATTTGTCTATGTGCCCAACTTCATCCTCTTAGTTACCATTATCTTTGTTGGACATTTCTCCCTTCTCTGTTTCTTTCAAGCTACCTGCTGCCATATGAGTTACTGTTCATGGCCGCCAATTAACTTCCTATTTTCTCTTCATTTCTAACCAGCTTGGTTGTGGATTTTCCTTTATTTAATAACTATTTAGTGAGTGAACTTATTTTTTCCATTATTTTCGTTGGAGATTTGAATTCTATTTTGTGGTTTTGGTCTTTTACAATTCACTAAGATATTTTTGTATTGAACAAATATAATGCTACAGGAAAATGGCAGACAGAAAAGTCCAGCTTATGTTGATGTTGCTTCTTCTGAAAATTATGCTATGCAATGTAATTATGCATTAGATCCAGAGTAAGCCTTTCATATTTGGCCTTTGTAACACAAAATATCAAGACCTTTTCACATTTATCCAAATCTTCTGACTTGGGCTGTTTTGCCCAAATACCAAAATCAGTTCAGTGTTTAAATATTATAAGAAAGCACATGATACTTGTTGGTTAGCCTATCTGTCGTAAATATTCAAAGGGAAACAGCTTTTAGGAAATGCTAGCAACTGTTTATCAAAATGCAAGGGAAAAAAATTTATCAAAATTGTAACCAAGTTTAGTATTTAGATAACATTGCAGGTAATTATTGGAATTGAGATAAAATTGTCAAAACTAAAATGTTCAGTAAAATTGCAGATTATATTTTCTGCAATTAAGCTTTCTTATGAGTTAATTATTTTTTTAAGGCCTTTATCATAGTTTATGAATTTTACCACTTCAAATCTCAATTAAATGGAAACTTATAAGGGTGTTGATTCTATTGTAGTCTTCTTCTTGGCATAGATGAGTTTTACTAAATTGAGGGTATTCACTGCAGGTTGTGCAATTGGCTATGGTTTTGCATTAAATTTAACAGACACACGCAATATTAAACCATGATATTTACAAATCACTCCTCTTCTAAGGAGACATCCTTATATTGATTAATTCTGACGGTTTGCCATCTAAGGGAAGAAGTTTACTTTCATGATTAATTTGTTCTTTTCTGTTTGTAATGCCTTTTCTTTTGTGAATCACAATGAATATAATAGCACTTAAGGTTGATTTCTGTGCACGATGTTCATCTCCAGGACTCCATAGGTCAAGGTTATGGCTTGACAGAAACATGTGTTGCAGCTGCTTTTTCTGGGCATGCTTCTTTTTGTAAGATAGAAAATTCTTAACTAGAAAATCAGATATCAGGTATGAGCTGCTCAGTTTGCTTATCATCTAACTTGCATTATGTAGCTTCTTTCATTATATTTTTTCTTTTGTAGTTCAGATATTCAAAATTCTTCCAAGAAATTAATTTTCAAATTGAAGAATCGATAACACATTATGGCCAACAACTTCAGTACTGTACACTGCTTAGTTTGCTGGGATATATTGATAGGATAATGACTATAGAAAGAAAGTTGCTGGGATGCTGTCATGTTTCATTTTTGTTAGGAATTAGTTTTGATTTAACTGCACTTTGTTTTATATATTGATTTTTTTATGTTGACTATATTTGTAATGAATTCATTACAAATTATATATATGAAAATATAAGATTATTATTTATATTTGTATCTATTATATATGAATTTTATAGTATAAGATTATTATTTATATTGTGTACAGGATGAAATTTTAAAAATAAAAGAAAAAATTAAATTATGCAATAATTTTGCGACGGATTCGCGATAGCAATTGTCGCTACTGACACACGTTAGAACTTAAGAAATAATTAGCAACAAATATTTCGTCGCTAACTTTTACAGTAATTTTTTAATTAGCGACGGAGAAAGTAGTCGCTAAATATTATCATTTTAATTACAATAATTTTTTAATTAGCGATGGAATTAGCGACGGAAAATGTAGTCGCTAAATATTATTTTAATTCGGCGACTAATTAGGAATATAAATTAGCGACGAAAAAAAAAATTAACGAAGGCTAACGACATATAAATCCGTCGCTAATATATTAACGACATATAAATCCGTCGCGAATTTTAATTAGCGACGAAAAAATGGTATTTAGCGATGGAATTTTCCGTCGCTAATCTACAGTTTTTTTGTAGTGAAATAATATTCCTATTTCCTTAAAACACTTTAGCATTGCTAGGTTACTCTTTATGTAGTGTAAATTTTGGTAATATGATGGCTTATAAATCATGCTACCCAAACCTATAAATGATCAAAGTTGCACTCCCAAATAACAACCTCCACCTCTAAAACTCCAATTACATACATGGCACTTCTAACGTCAGCCCACAACAAATTCACACAATCCACATACTTCATCACATATAATTCATCAAGTTCATTAACATTTGGTGTTTATTTAACTGCCATAATTTATAAATCAAGTCCATAGTACCAACATCCAATTATATTACATAAAACACATATACACCATAATTAGATATCCCAAAATTCTTCATATGTACATGCCACATTATCCATCTTCGCTTGTATGGACCTAAAATTAGCCCTGTTAGAATTCAAGGATATTAATATGTTGTTAAAATCTAATTAAGCTTAATTAGATGAATTATTATAATTTAAGACCTAATAGATTGATAGTCTTAAGTGTTAGAGGAGTAGAGAGTTAATTAAAAAATTTTGTATTGTAATGCACAATTGAAAATAAATTAAAGCTAAATGGTCAATTTAGATGAAATTATATGTTAGTGTATTGAAGGATAAATTAGTTATTTATTTATGAGTACAATTAAAATGAAATTCTATTTCAAGGGTCAATTATAATATAATAAAAGTCAATTAGGTTATAATTGTAACATAAGAAAATCTAATGGAGTGTAACTGAAAGGTTGATTGGTCAATTTTTATATAATCAAAAAATAGGGCCAAATGTAATAAAATAATTTTCATTTGGGGTCCAATTAATAGAGATTAATAATCTAAGGGCTAATGTTAAAGGAAGTAAGGAAATGGGGTTAATGTTTTAAAAAATTATAGAAAAGGGTAGTTTCATTACATGCAAATTATTGAGGGACTCAAAGGAAATTTTTCTCTTCATCTTTATATAGTGGAAGATCACATTTAAGAGAGAGAAAAGTTGGGAGTGGATGTGTTCTTAGCTTAGGGCGGCATCTTCTCTCTTCTTAGATTCTTATTTTTCTCTCTAAAATGATTTATAAGGAAAAATCAATTGCATGTGAGTGATCAAAGGATTTTTAAATCATAATTTCGAAGAAGAAGAACAAGAGAAGATATTTGTAGAAGAAAGAGTAAATTTCAGGTTTGGGATTTTTATTTCCTAAATATTCTTTTGTATTTGTGTGCATATCATTGTTTATGCTTGGATTACTTAATTTTAATGGTAATTGATTAGTTTGTTTTGGGTTAATAAGAGTTTTAAATAGTAAAATCATGTTTTTAAATGTTAAGGAAAAACTGGATGTGGTTTTTATGAACCAAGCTGCTTGTTTTCTAAAGTTGAAGACCTTTGACTGAGGTGATTCAAAAAAATTGGTAAAATAGATTCAATTATCTACAATTTATTAGAAGGAGTCGTGGCTTGATTCTTTTGTTAAAAAACCCATAAAATTCGTACAAGTGAACTATTTTGAGTGCGTAGGTAGTTTTGACCAGTTCCTAATTTATTGACAATCACTCCTTGTATTTAAGTCATAATTGAGTGAGATTTGATTCTATGTAAAGTAGAGATATAGGGAAACAAGTTTTTAGAAGGAACCTAGAGCTAAATATTCCAATAAGTCATCAAAATATTTACTTGGACATTTAAGAGAGCTGTTGATTTCGGTTGTAGAATAAAATGTAGAAAATATGATATATATCCTTGTATAGTGAACAAAATGCTATAAGGTTAAATTCTATTTAATATATACTTCCAAATCTATAATTTTTATAAAGAAAGTAAAGCTTAATTATATTCTTAAGCTTGTCAAATTTTAGCTTAATTTCGGACTTGTACACAGCACTATCAATAGAAATAGTATTTAGTTAAATGATAATATCTTAAGTTTTGTAGATGACATTAAAATTATTTTTAATGTTCCAAAAATTGGAAACATAGGGCAACATGTTTGTAGAAGGACATTTTTGCTAAAAATGGCGTTTTCTAAGTAGAAAATGGCATATAAGTTGGATTTGAAATCCTGCCACTGTGCAGAATTCTAAAGGCAGAATTTTTAATGTTTAATGTTAAATGTTGTTATGTTAAATTTATGTATATATGGAAATACATTGATTTACAAATAGCATTTAAATTATTGATTGAAGTGTTATGTATTATATGTATATTCAAAACATGTACATGACTGGTTATGTGAAATTATGCTTATATATATATATATATATATATATATATATTAAATCAAATGATAGTTTATATTTTTATTTATACAATTATTCAATTATGAAATTGATAATGAAATGTTAAAGCATGATAAATGAAATTTGATGCCATAAAATGTATATAGAGTTCAATAATTGAAGAAGAAAACATGAATATATATAAATACATATGCATGAATGTTGGAAGTTGTATATATGAACATGCATAATTGTCCATACGGATGCATATGATTTATATTACCTCAAATTGAATGTGCATGTATATGTATGTTTAAAATATTGAAAATATATGCTGATAGATATGGCATTGTTATATATTTATATATGATGTACTTCATATATAATTATGTTATATGCTTAATTGGGAAAGTAAAATACGTATAAATGCTAATACAATCATGCATGAATATAATTAAGATGCTGAAATGAGATAGTATATATATATGCCCAAAAAATTATATGCTTAGGAATATACCTAATCAATATTGATTTCATGGATTTACTAACACACTCTAGTATTAGACATAAATCTTGAAATGTAAATATAGATGATTAATTTTACTTGGTTATATTATGTTGATTGACTGTGCTTGATAGGTGAAATATGTTTAAAAGTAATGAATATTGGAATTTAATATAGCATGATGATAAGTATTGTTATGACATACATGTGAGTTGATATGCTTAAGCAATAGGATTGTTTTTATGATACACCTAATAAATTAAAACATGAGTAATTTTATACATTATAAAGATTGCCTTAAATAATATAATAATCCCATGGTATTGGATGTGTCGACTTGATGGATAATTCTAATGTGTGTGTAACAAAGACAAATAAGAATAAATGAAAAGATAATTTCAAGATGTGTGGAGATTGTATACGAGTTCGATAATAGATAATTATGCTTTTATGATTTAACATCAATTAAGAAACTAATATATGATACATAGTTGAATTTAAAACCATGGGATGTTGGAGCTTACATAATTATATATGGTGAATGAAGCGTCAATCTAAATTTTATAGTTAAACTTTATGATTTCCATAAGTGGACATAAATGCTGAATTTTATTTATTTCTTAAAATAAATCATTGCTATAATTGAGGCATGATGTGTGCTTGCTGATGATCCTAATGAGTGGTCGTTTATCTTAATTTAAGCTCCCCAATAAGCTTTATAGCTTAGCACAGGCGTTTCATCCGTGTAGGTTACGAAGATAAAAGTTCATCTCAAGGTTGATATCTACAGTGTATCGGCCAACACAAGTCAATTAAGATTGAAAAGTATATAGTCTTCTTTTTGGTTTCTTTTTGTATTTTGAAGTTTTTATTTTGTGTTGGAAACCTTGTACAAGTACACTTAGTTTGTATATGTAGAATTGTAATGTTGTTAAAGGACTCTTATATAATTAAGTATTATACCTTAAAGTTTTTATATATGTGTTGAGTTAAGGTTTTGTATAAGACAATCCTTATATTAAGGTTTTCTATTTAACGAAACAGTGATGCATGATTTAATAGTTTAATTATTAATATTGTTAGGATAAGAGAATTGAGGTGTCATAATTAGTGGTATTAGAGCTTAGGTTTAGCCATTTCTAGGCTATAGATGTCTAGAATTGTTTCCATATGAAGTTTCAGAGTGTTGGCCAATGTAGATATCTTTGTTTTGTTATGATTAGACTGAAGTGAGATGATTCGATAGAAGCTGATAATAAGGATACATGAATAACTGTATATGAGGATAAATGTATATGATTTAAGTTTTGAAAATGGACAATATATATGATAGTATTTTTCTTAGGATCTTATTTTTGGATTGAATAGTAAATTATTTATCTTGGGATTGTAGCATATGTGTGATTAGAGTATATAGAGATTGTTTTAATATGGTACATAAGGAAATTTTATACATAGTGGATAAAATATTTCATACATGAAGTTGCTATGAGGAAAATTTAGGTTAATTATGATGCTCTATATACCTATCAATGTTTCCATGTCGATTACGGGCAATTTACTACACATTACACATAGGATTGGGAAAACATATATAGCACACGAGAATATGCATTTGCATCTTATTGCATACATGAAAGTATCATTCATGATTAACATAGCATCAAGCATCATATTATATGTACAGTCCCCATTTGAAAAGGAAACTGATAGGATATATGTGAGCATAGTAATGATGTTACTGTACGATAAGATTGCTTTTATAGGAAAATAGAGTTATAAGAGAAGCAAATAAGTTAAAGTAAGCATCAAAGGAACTTGGTAGAGATAGTATGGAATAAAAGTTTATAGTGTTTGACATAGAAATATAAGAATAATAGTGATGTATTCGAGTAAATGATACAAGTATGAATTTCGAGGAAGAAATTCCTTAAGGGGGAGAGATTTATAAGGACCCTAAATAGGCCCTAATAGAATTTAAGGATATTAATATGTTATTAAATTCTAATTAAGCTTAATTAGATTAATTATTATAAGTTAAGACCTAATGGATTGATGGTCTTAAGTATTAGAGACGTAGAGAGTTAATTAAAAATTTTTGTATAGTAGTGGACATTTGAAAAGAAATTAAAGCTAAGTGGTCAATTGAGATGAAATTATAAGTTAGTGTATTGAAGGATAAATTAGTTATTCATTTATGAGAGCAATTGAAATGAAATTTTATTTCAAGGGTCTGTAAGAAAATTCAATTAGGGTACAATTGTAACATAAGAAAAATCTAATGGAGTGCAACTAAAAGGTTGATTGGTTAATTTTGATATAATTAAAAAATAGGGCCAAATTAATAAAATAATTTTCATTTGGATCTAATTAAAAGATACTAATAATCTAGGGGCCAATGTCAAAGGAAGTAGGGAACTAGGGTTAATGTTTTAACAAATTATTTAGAAGAGGGTAGTTTCATTACATGCAAATTATTGAGGGACTCCAAGGGAACTTTTCTCTTCATCTTTGTATAGCAAAAGATCACATTTAAGAGAGAGAAAGGGTGGGAGTGCTTGTGTCTTAGCTTGTGGTGGCATCTTCTCTCTCATAAGCTTCTTATTTTTCTCTCTTAAATGATCTAAAAGGAAAAATCAATTGCATATGAGTGATCAAAGGATTTTTAAATCATACTTTCAAAGAAGAAGAACAAGGAAAAGATATTTGTAGAAAAAGGTGTAAATTTTAGGTTTGGGATTTTTATTTCCTAATTATTCTTATGCATATGTGTGGATATCATTGTTTATGCTTAGATTACTTATTTTTAATGGTCATTGATTAGTTTATTTAGGGTTAATAAGAGTTTTAAATAGGAAAATCGTGTTTTTAAATGTTGAAGAAAAATTGGATGTGGTTCTTGTGAACTAAGCTGCTTATTTTCCCTATATCTGGAGTTGTAGACCTCTGATTGAGGTGATTAAAAAATCTAGGTAAAATAGATTCAATTATCTAAAATTTATTAGAAGGAGTATTGGCTTGATTCTGTTGTTTTGAGTGAGTAGGCCGTTTTGACTAGTTCCCGATGTTTTGACCATAATTCCTTGTATTTATGTTATAATTTAGTGGAGTTTAATTCTATGTAAATTAGAGAGATAAGGAAACTAATTTTTAGAAGGAACCTAGAGCTAAATATGCCTATAAGTCATCAAAATATTTACTTGAAAATTTAAGAGAGCTGTTGATTTCGGTTTTGGAAAAAACTATAGAAAATATGATATATAACCTACACGGATAAACAAACCCATGCTAAGATATAAAGCTTAGTGGGGAACAAAACTCTATATATATATAAAGATAACCTCTTTCCACGATTCATCACATACATGTATAAAACTTTCACAATCACACAGGATAACATATGAGTCTATTATATTCTTCATTTCATAAATAACATTCTTAGGAGAGTCTTCGAACTTACTAATAGGTATCATGTTTAGAATAATTGAACGCGTTATGAAACTCGTCTCACTTCCTAAAAGCTTAGCCATTCATCACTATCACCATCATCTTACCCTTTACTTTTCTCATCTTAGTATAAATCATTCATCTTATAATCCTTTTTAATCAATAGGCTACACATCATAGTTATTAATGGTATAAGATTTCCACTTATTGCATTAAATCACATTGTCACCTAAGATAGGCATTCAACATTAATTCATAATATAAAGGCGTACTTAAGTCATATAGCATCTACAATTAGTCCCGGTAGGCATAATTACTTCACATATATTATACAATTTTCGTATTAGATTCGCAAACTTTACATCCTTCATGTTATCTTAGCATGGTAACCTAATTCTCTTACAATCATCATTCTATGTCATGCATTGCATTGGGTTAAATGAATGTTATCATTATGTCTACATGTGTGTGAGTATTTATATATAAATAAACAGACTGGCAGAGTTGCATATGATCACAAAGAACAAGCCTTACATTTCATGATTATATGACAAAGGCTTGATGTCACATGTATGGATTTTATAAGCAGAGTACATGAAACTTAGTGCACATGTTATAGTTCATATAACTTCTAGTAAATTATTGTATGCTTTAGGGTCCATATAATCTCTGTGGAATCCCATTGGTGGAACCAATGCACACCGGCACTCATTTGGGAACCTTCCTTAATTGGTATGAGACATCTCAAGCATGGCATTAGATTTCATAAAAACAGTTTATAGTCGAAAACAATTTAAGACAATCAAACAATAGGTCATTCCTCATGCTTACATCACATAAATGGTGCAATTAATGCATGGTTTACTTTATCTTGTGTATATTTTATCATCTTTAATAGCTTGCCTAAGTATTAGTTCAAAAGGTGGATAATGAAGCAATAGATACCCGAAGGTATCAAACTATAGATATCCGAAGATATCAAACAATGGACCCAAACGGGGTTAAACAATGGTTCCAGCAAGGAACAAACTATATACTCAAACGGGGCCAAACAATGGTTCCATTAAGGAACAAGACCCAAATGGGGTCAACTATGGCTGTTGCGACTGTATCCCTCTAGGCATGCCTATCTAATCCATAACTAAACTAAGACCCGCAGGCTTAACCCTTTAAAAACATCTTTGATTCATCCCATTCTTTGTTACTTAATACATTATTTGGCTTCAAGCCACAAGTAAAAAAGAATGTATATCATTCTCATCACACATCAATGTTGAGCTATAGGCTCCATTACACATGGATACCAGTCATGTCATCACATAGTTGCACCAACATCATTCATTCCTATTGTAGTTGATTACATGATAATGCACACGCAATAGAATATTACTTTCACTGATCCATCTCATCATACTTGATACTATGCATAAAGCCAATTAAATGATTATGGAAGTATAGTTCTTGCAACTAAAAATATTCATAGTATTATATGTATATCCATATATATATATATGTGTGTGTGTGTGTGTGTGTGTGTGCGTGTGCGCGCGTGCGTGCGTATAAAGTCAACTTGAATCGTAGTAGTACATACCCTATAGGTACTCATATCTGATCACATAATAAGTCAAACTACTCATCATAGCATGGTAGCATCAATTATACAACATCGAATTACATAATTCATTGATAATCTCAATGACGTACCTTGTTACAATTTGCCGCGAGCAGCTCTCCCATATTATCATAACTCACATCAAAATTTAATTATTTAAAGCAATACTCATGCATTTATGATCCATATAGTAGTAATATGCGTAGGTTCTATTACAATGTTAAAGGTCAACACTTGTTCATATTTAGTCCCTTGATTCACTTCGATGGTCTATTAGATTATAGACAACAAGTTATATACTTGAACATAATCATATAAATATTTCAATCCTCTTACTTGTATTTTATACCTAGGTAGAATATGTGAACTTATTTCATCTTAGTTGTTAGCACACTACGGATACTCATGTGCTAATCATAATATATTATAGGCATGAGCAAACAGGTGAGCAAGTTATTATACATTACCGCTAATCATTAATTCTTGTGACTCTGAGTGTAATCAAGCTTCTATGTTTTCATAATTTAACATAATTTGTGATGTCCCACTACTTTTAACTTGAACATGTAACCTTCCGACTATATTCTTATTATCTCTAGGTTATATTGATGGGGATTTATTTGAACCCTTAGTCTCACTAGACTGCGTATAAGATGAGTAGGGTATCATTCCAAAGGAAACGAAACAATTTTGTATTGAAATAACAAGAAGAAGATGGATAGGTAACAAATAAAATAAGAATCATGCATTTAATTTAATGACTAATAAGTCAATTTTTGACGATAGATGACTTAAAGGATATTTTGAACATACATTATAACTAAGAGAAACAATTTCATTTAAGAACCAATTTAGACAATTTTATGAATTACATGATTGGAGAATTTAGCCAAGTTTCTTTAAAGCAATTCTTATTGTCATTAAAGGTATTTTTATTTAGAGTCTATAAGCATTCTCATGACATTGTAGAGACAAACAAAAATTATGAAGTTCTATGCCAATTCTTTAACCCCTTAAAGTGAATTCCTTATCTCTAAGTGAATTCAATGCTTCAAGTAAATGCATTTGTTTTTCCATCAAAAAATTCCAATTCTCATTGTGAATAAATTAACTAACATGCTAATTATGGTGATCAAGCATAATAAGCAAATCAATGCACCCAAATAAATTTAAATCATGATTAATACATAAAGATAATAAACATTCATAAAGATAAATAACATATCTAAAACAAATTGTACTACATAGTTTAATGTACAAAAGAACTTAGCCCAAAACACATTTGTATTAAAATGAATAAGAGAAAAGAAACATCATCACTCCCCAGGGTTTACTTTCTAATTAGACCTTTTGATATATCTCTTATTTCTTTGGCTTTGCTCTTTTGTCATCATCTACAAACTAAGTAAAAAGTGTTGTCCAAAAATAATTAAAATGTTCTGAGAAAAAATAATAAAATTTTTTTTGACCTCCTCTTCAGAGTTGTACTCCCATATTTATAGAGATTAACTCTACAAACTTGTCCCTTCAGAATTATTGTCAATATGAGAAGTTACCCTGAAAAGTCTTGATGGTTGGCTAAGAAATTGTGTGCAGAAAAGTGGCATCGCTTGAAAATAGGTGCAATGTTTGACTCGTGAATGTCTTCATGAGTCGTAAACTCCATCAGGTTTTCCTCACTCGTGAACATCCTCCGACTCGTGAATGCCTAATGCTTTGCGTACTGAGTCGTGAATGCCTTCACGACTAGTGGGCATGTTGCCTCTGTTTCACTCATGAGCACTTTCACGTCTCGTGTAATTTTGTCCGAGTGGTGAACTTCTTCATGACTCGTGAGCCTCATCTGATTCATTCACAATTTCCTCAAATCACTTCACATTTGCACCCAACTTGACCTACAATACAAATAAACACATAAACTAAACAAAAACACATAAAATACACATAATATTACTTACTTAGCTACTTAAATAAAAGAAAATACTCACTAAATAATATACATTTTACATGTTATCAAATTCCCCCACACTTAAACCTTATTTGTCCTCAAGCAAGAGAAGAATGAGAAAATTCAATTTCAAGTTAAACTAAGTAAGTTATACTATAAAGCATTGCTCAATATGCACTTACATAGGATTGAAATGAAATCAAAAACCTTAAATACTAAAAATATCAGTAAATCAAATCTTAAAACATGTATTCTAAGTTACCAAGTCACCTTAGTTTACTAAACCCAACATCAAGAATATAGAGTCTCAAAGCTAACCATGCTCAAGAGAGAACATTGACCATAAAACTTAAAATTCTAAGACTATAGTTGCCTTTTAGGACAATTTGAAAGCACTCATACCTTTAAACCAATCTCATGCATTTTTAGACTGCATTTGTTTTTCCTTCTTATTTTTTTTAAACATGGGTATACTTTTAGACTTTATCCCATGAAATTAAAATAGCAATAAAATGTAGTATTGGGTGCGTTTTATGCTCCATCCCATACTTTATTAAACTTTTTGGATATGCATCTTACTTTTATTTTATTATTGTGAATTTCATCATTTGTTTTCTTTTGCTAGTCCTTATCTATTATTGAAAGGCTGAAGTTAAGTATTATGGCTATAGTTTCCATGAGGCAACAAAAATCCTAAAATCTTACACTAAATGATCAAATTCTAATCTTAAAGCATAGTTAGTAAAGAGACTAAATAACCTAAAATGTTGAAAGATATAAAAAGAGATAACTTGAAAACACAAAACACATGCCAAAAGCCTTGAAAAACTAATAAAATGAACATAAAAGGAAAATGACTTAACATAATAACCTATATAATATACAAAGTGAACAATGCTTATAATAAAACCTACTGAAAAGTCTAGTCTAAATGAAGAAAAAGATACACAAACAAACACACATATAACTATAATGTGAATAAAACATGCAATACACAACATACTCTCCCCCACACTTAGAACAAACATTGTCCTCAATGAGAAGAAAGAAAATAAAAAAAAAGAAAGAAAAAAAACAAACTAAAGAGTAAAGGAAAGAAAACTCCCCTAAAAATCATGGTGAAGGTGGAGGAGAGGACACAACATAGCCCACTTGGGCAATGAAGGTATCCACCTTGTGCTCAAGGCGTCATTGACGGCGAATCAAATGTGAAGTAACTTGCTCCAAAGATTATAGTTGACGCTAAATGGTGGACTAATTTTGCATCAATTAGGTGACACATGGAATGAGTAGTAGTTGAAGAAGATCCAAGAATAGGCGAAACAATAACCTCATCACTAGGGACATTAGCCATGATATCATCACTATGCCTCTGCTCCTCTTGCTTTGCCTCATCTGAAGTACTGTCCACAGCAGCTTCTTGTGGAGTAGAAGTTCCTACAAGATCCTTCCAACAAGATCGTGAAAGCGGTGGAATGAATTAAAAGGAATTATTGACAACTTCACCCCGAACAAAAAGATGTTTGGAAAAATATAAACATGGAAGGACACTATCATAAGTACGCAAATCAATGTCAAGACTCCTAGTAACAACAACTATTATAGGTCCATGTGTGAGAGGAGACTCCGGACGACCAACACATTGCAGTAATTGATTAAAAATCCAATAAGACCAAAAAACTAATTTGCGATGATGCACACACCACATCAAAAACAACTCGTGATGAGACACTCTATTAAATTCAGGCTTGTTAAAGACAACAGAAGCTAAGATCTTATGCAAAATCCAATATTTCAAATCTGTGATGAACATTGACTTAGCCTCTTTAGCCCTAAATGGTGTGGTCAATTTGGTCAGAAAATTCCAAAAGGCAATAGGGTTATAAACCTTAGGAGGATCACATAATCCAGAAGGTTTGAAGCCAAAAATGTGATGCATCATAAAATAAGTAAGTGTATGATCAATACCATTTAAACAACAATCCAACAACCTAGAATTTTTTGCATTCTCTTTCAAATTGGTATAAAATTCTAAGACTAACTTAGTATAAAAATGTTCATGCATATTAAGAAAATGCAGCAACCCACATTGAGATAACACGTCATTTACAGCATCAAACATACCCACTTATTCAAGGAGAGAGTCTGGAAAATACTTACATTGGGGATTGACCTATCCTTGAAAGCAAGGAAGCGATCACCCTCATGCATAGAGGAAATGGAAAATGGAGCACCAAATTGGGTTGAGATTCTTTGAAGATGACACATTCTTTGTTCTCACCATGATGGAAAAGAAAAAGACACAAAAATAATGCAACCCCGTAGAGGTAAAAAATGAAGAAGAAACACACGCAAATGAGTAACAGAGAAGAAGAGTAAGAAAGAGAAGAGAAATGAAAGACAAAGATAAAGAAAAACCAGTTCACGAGTGAAAAGGAAAGAAAATGTGGGAAAGAAAAGCAGTGAACACAGTATTTATAAACGAATGAAGAGGGAAGAGTGAATTGACAGTGAAAAGTCACGTTGATTCACAAAACCCTAATTTTCAAATTGTAAATTCTCCCCCCCCCCTTAATTTAAAGAAATTGAGTGCAGTTGATAAAAATTAAAACATAAGGGATGATTAATTAAAATGATTAAGAAGTAAAAGAAAGAAAGAAAAACAAATTAAGAAGGAAAACAAGTTAAAATTCATGACTCGATAAAAATTTGAAACAGTGAATCATGAGTCAGATAAAACTTCACGACTCGGTAAAAACTGCATGACTCGTGAAAAATTGATTGTGGCACATCTTCACGAGTCAAACAAACCTTCACAACTCATGAACCTTTTGTTTCCGTATTACTCGTGAAGCCCCTCAAGAGTCGAACATGTACTTCATGACTCGGTAAAAACTTCAAGACTCATGAAGCTTTTGCTTTTGGAGCACTCGTGAACATCTGTACGAGTCAAACTTACTCGTGAATATGTCCCAGTGCTGTAACTTTTCTGCATAACATACCAACCTCGATCCAAATTTCAAGAAGACAAAAGAAATATAAGGCAAGAAAAATGAAAACTATAAAATACTTAAAACATAACCAAAAATAAACCATAGAACAAATAAAATCTAAACTAAGAGAGCTAATCCTAAACAAAAATATTATTGTGCAGGAGATGAATTTAATAAAGAAACTGTTTGGGTAGGAACTAATGCATCGCCAATGAAATAAGGCTTTAATCTATGTTTGTTAACCTTAAAGACCTCCAATTTGTCATTAGCAATATCAACAGCCCCATAAGAAAAAATTTTAACCACCTTGAAAGGACCCGACCATCTCAATTTTAATTTACCAGGGAATAGTTTCAATCCTGAATTGTACAACAAAACTAAATCACCAACCTTAAAATCTTTCTTTAATACATGTTTATCATGCCATGATTTAGTTCTCTCTTTATATGGCTTAGCATTTTCATATGCATTCATACGAAGCTCCTCAAGTTCTTGCAATTAAAGCAATCTCCTCCTACCAACTTGTTGCATATCAAAGTTTAACACTCTAGTTACCCAATAGGCTTTATGTTCTATTTCAATAGGCAAATGGCAAGATTTGCCATAAACCAATTGATAAGGAATAAGGCCTATGGGACTTTTAAAAGCTATTCTATTTGCCCAAAGAGCATCATCTAGCTTAAGTGCCTAATCCTTTCTTGATCTAGAGACTGTTTTCTCCAATATCCACTTAAGCTCTCTATTGCTAATTTCAACTTGTCAACTAGTTTGAGGGTGATAAGGTGTAGAAATTTTATGAGTTACATTATACTTCTTCAATAATTGCTCTATAACTTTATTTTAAAAATGAGATCCACCATCACTAATAATTGCTCTAGGTTCCAAATCTAGGAAATATAAATTTCTTAAGCATTCTCTTAACCACCTTAGCATCATTAGTAATGGTTGGAATTGCTTCCACCCATTTTGATACATAATCAACCATAACCAAAATATATTTATTACCTATAGAACTATGAAATGGTCCCATAAAATCCATACCCCAAACATCAAATAATTCAACTTTTAAAATACCATTTAAAGGCATTTCATTCCTCTTAGAAAAATTTCCCATTCTTTGGCACTTATCACAACTAAGCACTAAGTCTTTGACATCCTTAAATAGTGTAGGCCACCACAACCCAGCTTGCAACACCTTAGAGGCTGTCTTAGAAACTCCAAAGTGACCTCCTACAGCATATGAATTACAATGAGCCACAACGTCACTAACTTCCTCATGAGGAATACACCTCCTAATCAGCCCATCAGCACATCTCCTATTTAACAAGGGCTTTTCCCAATAGTAAAACTTAACATCATGAAGGAATTTCTTCCTTTGCCTATAATCTAGACCATAGGGAAGCACACCACTTACTAAATAGTTTGCTATATCAGCAAACCATGGAACATCCTTTGAAACTACACTAAAAAGATGTTCCCCATGAAAAGCTTCATCAATAGGTACCCCATCATCACTATCCTTCAAGACACCTTAGGTTAACCTAGATAAATGGTCAGCAACTAAGTTCTCTTTCCCCTTCTTATCCCTTATTTCCCAATCAAACTCTTGTAACATTAAAATCCATCTTAACAACCTAGGCTTATCATCTTTTTTAGTCAAGAGGTACTTGAGGGCAGCATGATCAGAATAAACAATGACTTTTTGCCCTACAAGATAAGCCCTAAATTTATTAAATGCATATACAATGGCTAAGAGTTCCTTCTCAATCATGGAATAATTAATTTAGGCATCATCTAGTAACTTACTAGCATAATAAATAATAGAAGGCTTCCCATAAATTCTTTGTCCTAAAACAGCCCCAACCGCATAGTTACTAGCATCACACATTAATTCAAAAGGTTGCTCCCAATTTGGTGGTTGCAACACCGATGAAGTGACAAGAGCATGTTAAAGAGTTTTAATAGAATTAAGACATGCCTCATCAAAATAAAAATCAACATCCTTGCCTAGTAATGTGCACAAAGGTTTAGCTATCTTAGAAAAATCTTTGATGAATCTTCTATAAAATCCAGCATGACCTAGAAAGCTTTTAACATCTATAACATTTTTAGGAGGAGGAAAATTAGCAATAATTTCAATTTTAGCTCTATCAACCTCAATCCCCTTAATAGAGACTACATGTCCTAAGACAATACCCTCTTGTGCCATGAAATGACACTTTTCCTAATTTAAGACCAGACCATGCTCCATACATCTATCAAGTACCTTAGAAAGATTAGATAAATAATTTTCATATGTAGTGCCATACACATTAAAGTCATCCATAAAAACTTCTACACATTAATCAATGAGATCACTAAAAATAGAGAACATGCATCTTTGAAAGGTGGTCGATGCATTACACAAACCAAATGGCATACGCCTAAATGCAAAAGTTCCATATGGGCATGTAAAAGTTGTCTTAGATTGATCATGTGGATGTTTACGTATTTGATAGAAACCACTTAGACCCTCTAAGTAGCAAAAATAAGAAAAATTAGCTAATCTTTCTATAACTTGGTTAATAAAAGGCAAAGGAAAATGGTACTTTCTTGTAGCCTTATTCAATTTCCTATAGTCCACACACATACGCCAACCAGTGATAGTCCTAGTAGGAACTGAATCATTATTATCATTATGAATAATAGTTAACCCACCCTTTTTAGGGATAACTTGAATAGGACTCACCCACTTACTATCACTTATGGAATATATTATGCCATTATCAAGCAATTTAATTATTTCTTTCCTCACTACCTCCTTTAGAGTTGGATTAAGCCTTCTTTGACCTTTAATTGAAGGTTTAAAATCCTCCTCTAATAAGATCCTATGCATGCAAACTTTAGGTGCAATTTCTTTTAAATCACTTATAGAATATCCCATGGCATTTCTATGAGCAAGTCAAATAATTAACAATAAAAGGTAATTGAAATTTTGAATCCAAATAATGATACCTTAAGCTTGAAGGTAACAGCTTGAGTTCAAGTTTAACTTCCTCCTTAGACGTCTTTGATGGCATATCCTCATCTTTCCTCAAAGACTCAAACTTTGAGAATCCTCGATGGAAAGGATAAGAGGCAACTTACAAAACCTCATCACAACTTTCATTTAAACTATAAGGTGCAATAGGTTTTTGACTAACACAATTATTAACAACATTATCAATGTACTCATCAAGAACATCATATGCATCAATTCTATTCACCACTTCTATTGGTGAAGACTTAACCATCCCAAACACATTAAATTCAATCGTTTCACCATTAACTTCAAGAGATATTTTTCCATTTTTCATATCAAAAACAGCCCCAATAGTAATTAAGAAAGGCCTACCAAACAAAATAGGAATTTTAGGATCTTCATCCATTTCCAGCACAACAAAATTAGCAAAAATTACAAATTTACCCACTTTGGTAGGGATATTTTCAAATATGCCTATATGGTGTGAAATATACTTATTTGTCGTAGATAAACACATGTTAGTAGGCTTTAATTCACCCAAATCAAGCTTTTTATAAATAGAATAAGGCATAAGACTAACACTAGCACCCATATCACATAAAGCCTTATCAAAATGAGCTCTACCTATAACACAAGGAATCGTAAAACAATCCGAATCCTTTAACTTAGGTGGATACTTAGAATACATGGCCTTAGACTCTTATATCAAGGAAACATAACCATGTTCTTCAAGTTTATCCTTGTGACTTACAATTTCTTGTAAAAATTTTACCTATGAAGGCATATCCTTAATTGCATCCACAAAGGGTATAGTTATAGTAAGTTCCTTCAAATAATTCAAAATTTTGCCAAATTGCTTATCAAGATTCCTTCTAATAAGTCTTTGAGGGAATGGTAAAACATTTAAATTAATGTTAGGGTCATCCTCCCTAGATAAGGTCATCTTTTCCTTAGATTCCTTAAACTTCTTCATCACATCATCATGTTTACTAGCATCTAAAACATGCTCATCATCAACAATAAGATCATCGTTACCTCTAATGTTACTCTCAATCTTTTTTCCACTCCTTAACATAATAGATTGAAACAATTCATGAGGCAAAAATTTTGGTTGACTCGGGAGTTTGACTAATGGTTTAATACTAGAAGTGGCTTGTTGAGCCAATTGGGTTTCAAAAATCTTATTGTGGGTAACAAGTTGGTCAATTTTTGTATTTATTTGCTTAAATTATTCCCCATTTTGCTTATTAGTGGTCGTTTGATGGTTAACAAATTGCTCCATTAAATTCTCAAGATGGGATTTATGCGGTTGCGGGTTAAAAGGTGGTTTATTTAGAAAAGCTGAAGGGTTAGGTAATTTGGTCATAAGACTATTATTTGGAGGGTTCAATTAGGCATTCGAGTTAGACTAAGAAAAATTGGAATGGTTCCTCCATTGAGGATTATAATAATTAGAATTTTAACCCATCATTTGATTATAACTTCCTTGAATAAAACTTATATCCTCACTAGACCCCTCACTAAAATTAGCATACATATGAGGTCCACCACATTTTTCACATATTTGACTCACATTTTCAATATTAGAGTGAGAATTACTTACCAACTTAGTCAAGGCTTTAACTTTAGCCATCAAGAGATTAATGGAATCTAATTCCAAAAATCCCTTAGCCTTAGCCATGGTGGGTTCTTCTCCCATGTAGCTTTATGAGGCTAGTTCCTCCAACAAAATTTTAGCTTTCTTGGTAGTTTCTCCAACCATTTTCCACCTGAAGCAGCATTTTAAATATTTATATTTCCTCCATTAGTCCATTGTAAAAGATTTGAGGAATCATCCAATCAGGCAAGCCATGGTGAGGACATTGCCATTGGAGTTCGTTAAATCTTTCCCAAGATGTAAAATAGTTTCATTAGGCAATTGTTTAAAAGTAGATATTTGATTTCTATATTTTGTTGTTTTATGTGGTGGAGAATACTTATGAAGAAAAGCTTGTTTAAGTTGATCCCAAGTAGTGATTGTCTCACTAGGTATACTAGCAAGCCAAATTTATGCTTTTTCTATTAAAGAAAAGGGAAATAGCCTAATTCTTATCGCATCATTACTTACTCCATTAATCTTAAAGCACAAACATTAAGAAAAGCAAGGATATGAGCATAAGGGTCTTCCCCTTGCAAACCTCCAAACTAGCTATTTTTCACCATTTGTATGACTGTCGGTTTGATCTCAAAGTTGTTGTTGGCGATGGTCGGTGCCACTATTCCTCCAAAAATTTTTGAGATATCGGACATAGCAAAATCACCAAGCGTTCTCCTTTTTTCTCTCGCCATAATTGGAATATTATGACTTTTCTCCAACTTAGCCCTTTGTTCTGCTTCTAATTGCAATCTAAGTTCCTCTAGTTGCTTCCTTCTAAGTTCCCTACACAAAATCACAAGTACGTTTAGTCTAACATCATTACAAAAACTTTAGTACTTTTACAAAGAATAAAACAAAACAAAATATAAAAATTCATACATCACAATAACTAATTAATACCATACAATCATAAAGCATCTACTACTTTGTGTAAATCAATAAAAACTTATTTAAACCGCTCCCCGGCAACGGCGCTAAAATATGATGGGAATTTATTTGAACCCTTAGTCTCACTAGACTACGTATAAAATGAGTAGGGTATCGTTCCAAAGGGAACGAAACAATTTTGCATTGAAATAACAAGAAGTAGATGGATAGGTAACAAATAAAATAAGAGTCATGCATTTAATTTAATGACTAAACTACTTTAAATATATTAAGTCAATTTTGGATGATAGATGACTTAAAGGATATTTTGAACATACATTATAACTAAGAGAAACAATTTCATTTAAGAACCAATTTAGACAATTGTATGAATGACATGATTGTAGAATTTAGCCAAGTTTCTTTAAAGCAATTCTCATTGTCATTAAAGGCTTTTTTTTATTTAGAGTCTATAAGCATTTTCATGACATTATAGAGATAAACAAAAATTATGAAGTTCTATGCCAATTCTTTAACCCCTTAAAGTGAATTCCTTATCTCTAAGTGAATTCAATGCTTCAAGTAAATGCATTTGTTTTTCCATCAAAGAATTCCAATTTTCATTGTGAATAAATTGACTAACATGCTAATTATGGTGATCAAGCATAATAAGCAAATCAATGCACCCAAATAAATTTAAATCATGATTCATACATAAAGATAATAAACATTCATAAAGATAAATAACATATCTAAAACAAATTGTACTACATAGTTTAATGTACAAAAGAACTTAGCCAAAAACACATTTGTAATAAAAATGAATAAGAGAAAACAAACATCATCACTCCATAGGGTTTACTTTCTAATTAGACCTTTTGATATATCTCTTATTTCTTCGGCTTTGCTCTTTTGTCATCATCTACAAACTAAGTAAAAAGTATTGTCCAAAAATAATTAAAATGTTCTAAGAAAAACTAATAAAATTTTCTTCGACCTCCTCTTTTGAGCTTTACTCCCATATTTATAGAGATTAACTCTACAAACATGTCCCTTCAGAATGGCTGTTAATATGAAAAGTTACCCTAAAAAGTCTTGATGTTTGGCTGAGAATCTTTGTGCAGAAAAGTTGCATCACTTGAAAACGGGTGCAATGTTTGACTCGTGAATGTCTTCACGAGTCGTGAACTCCATTAGGTTTTCCTCATTCGTGAACATCCTTTGACTCGAGAATGCCTACTGCTTTGCCTATCGAGTTGTGAATGCCTTCACTACTCGTGAGCATATCACCTTTGTTTCACTCGTGAGCACCTTCACGTCTCGTTCAATTCTATCCGAGTAGTGAACTTCTTCATGACTCGTGAGCCTCATCTAATTCCTTCATAATTTCCTCAAATCACTTCACATTTGCACCCAACTTGACCTATAACACAAATAAACACATAAACTAAACAAAAACACATAAAATACACATAATATTACTTAGCTACTTCAATAAAAGAAAATACTCACTAAATAATAGACATTTTACATGTTTTCAAATTCCCCCACACTTAAACCTTGCTTGTCCTCAAGCAAGAGAAGAATGAGAAAATTTAATTCCAAGTTAAACTAAGTAAGTTATACTATAAAGCATTGCTCAATATGCACTTGCATAGGATTGAAATGAAATAAAAAATCTTAAATACTCAAAATATCAGTAAATCAAATCTTAAAACATGTATTCTAAGTTACCAAGTCACCTAAGTTTACTAAACCCAACATCAAGAATATAGAGTCTCAAAGCTAACCATGCTCAAGAGAGAACATTGATTAGAAAACTTAAAATTCTAAGATTATAGTTGCCTTTTAGGATAATTTGTAAGCACTCATACCCTTAAACCAATCTCATGGCATTTTTAGACTACATTTGTTTTTCCTTTTTCTTTTTTTTTTAAACATGGGTATACTTGTAGACTTTATCCCATGAAATTAAAATAGCAAGAAAATGTAGTATTGGATGCATTTTATGCTCCATCCGGACTTTATTCATTTTTTTGGATATGCATCTTGCTTTTATTTTATTGTTGTGAATTTCATCATTTTTTTTCTTTTGCTAGTCCTCATCAATTATTGAAAGGCTAAAGGTAAGTATTATGGCTATAGTTTCCATAAGGCAACAAAAATCCTAAAATCTTAAACTAAATGATCAAATTCTAATCTTAAAGCATAGTTAGTAAAGAGACTAAATAACCTAAAATGTTGAAAGAAGTATAAAGAGATAACTTGAAAACACAAAATACATGCCAAAAGCCTTGAAAAACTAATAAAATGAACATAAAAGGCAAATGACTTAACATAACAACCTATATAATATACAAAGTGAACAATGCTTATAATAAAACCTACTAAAAAGTCTAGTCTAAATGAAGAAAAAGATACACAAACAAACACACAAATAACTATAATGTGAACAAAACATGCAACACACAACATACTCTCCCTCACACTTAGAACAAACATTGTTCTCAATGTGAAGAAAGAAAATAAAAACAAAAAGAAAGAAAAAAAAAACAAACTAAAGAGTAAAGGAAAGAAAACTCCCCTAAAAATCATGGTGAAGGTGGAGGAGAGGACACCACATAGCCCACTTGGGCAATAAAGGTATCCACCTTGTGCTCAAGGTGTCGTTGATGGCGAACCAAATGTGAAGTAACTTGCTCCAAAGATTCTAGTTGATGCTGAATGGCGGACTGATTTTGCATCAATTGGGTGACCATAGAATGAGTGGTAGTTGAAAAAGATCCAAGAATAGGCGAAACAGTAGCCTCGTCACTAGGGACATTAGCCATGATATCATCATTATGCCCTTTCTCCTCTTGCATTGCCTCATCTGAAGTGTTATGCATAGTAACTTTTTGCAGAGTAGAAGTTCCTGCAAGATCCTTCCAACAAGATTGTGGAAGTGCTGGAATGAATTAAAAAGAATTATTGACCACTTCACCCCAAAAAAAAAGATGTTTGGAAAAATATAAACATTAAAGACACTATCATAAGTACGCAAATCAATGTTAAGACTCCTAGCAATAGTAGTTAGTACATGTCCATGTGTGAGAGGAGACTCCAGGCAACAAACACATGCAATAATTGATTAAAAATCCAATAAGACCAACTAATTGATTTGCAATGATGCACAAACCACATCAAAAACAACTCGTGATGAGACACTCTATTAAATTCAGGCTTGTTAAAGACAACAGAAGCTAAGATCTTATCCAAAATCCAATATTTCAAATCTGTGATGAACATTGACTTAGCCTCTCTAGCCCTAAATGGTGTGGTCAATCCGGTCAAAAAATTCCAAAAGGCATTAGGGTTATAAACCTTAAGAGGATCACATAATCTAGATGGTTTGAAGCCAAAAATGTGATGCATTATAAAATAAGTAAGTGCACGATCAATACATTTAAATAAAAGTCCAATAGCCTAGAATTTTCTGCATTCTCTTTCAAATTAGCAAATATGTTCTTCTACAAACTTGTTCCATTATGTTTCTAGTTTCTAAAACATCAAAAATGATCTTGATATCATTCCTATATTTTTAGATATTTACAAAAAACTAAGGTCTGCTCTTAGTGACTGGGCAACAAACTATTTCAAAATTCACACTGAAATATGGCCTAGATAGAGAAATATATAGAACTTGGTTTCTTCAAATGAAATATAGTTATGGAAGTCTATTTTCAAATGGAAAAAGAATCATTCAATTTTGTGTTCTCTACCTCAACTTATAAGAAAAACAGTCCAGATAGGTCTATTAGTCGTAAAGAAACGTTTGACTCGTAAAGAGACTCATGAGTGAAGTAAGAAGGCTAAAATTCATGAATCTTGAAGGGGTTCACAAGTGAAGCAAGAAGACTCATTTTCACGACTCATGAAAGGGCTCATGAGTGAAGCAAGAGGTCTAACTTTCACGACTCGTGAAAGGGCTCACGAGTGAAGCAAGAAGGTTGAATTTCACGACTCGTGAAGGGATTCAAGAGTCGGACAAGAATGCACGACTCGTGAAAGGATTCACGAGTCAATAACCAAAGAAGAATATCACATTCACGAGTGACCTAGGGCAAATGGTGCATGACTCGTGATGAAGTTCACGACTTGGCACCCTAAGCAAATAGTCTTTCATTCTCATCTTAAAATCCTGATTTATGTATCCAGATAACATAACCCTAATTTCTTTAGTTTCATCATCATACAACAATAATCAACAGCACTCCCATTCACATAATCATCATAATAGTCCCATACCTTATTGAAGCTTCAAATCCAACTCCTTTACTCATGATTTCTTTCTTCTTTTTTACTTGATTTGTTTACTTCTCTCTTCTCCTTACACATGGTGACAATAACAGGATATTGTAATCCCTCATCATCAAAAACCATAAATTAAAAGAAGAGAAAGAAGAGATCTTCATGGGGTAATATTACCTTTGATGTCTGTTCATAAACCCTAACTCCGTTTTTCAACCCGTAACCAACAGAGAAAAAGAAAAAAGAGAAAGAGAGAGAGAGAGAGAGTGTTGATCCAACTTCTCCCCATCCACATGAGTTCCTTCTCCAAGAAACTATAAAGGGATTTAGTCGGGTAAATATCTCCTTAAGTGAATTTCCAAAATTACCCTTATTCAATTTAATCCCAACAACTTATATTTCTTAACATTTAATCCCCTAAACTTCTTATTTACTTCAACTATATCCATCCTTTATCTTAATTTTAATCGTACTTAATATACATACATGCTGAAATTATCAAACTACCCCTAATGGGACTTAACTTTGATAATTGCAAAATAATCCAAGTTTACCTTAATTAACGGTAATCCTCATTAATTAACAATAATCCGATTAGGGCCATGATTGGGTCCTTACAATTCTCTCCTCTTTAAAAGAATTTCGTCCTTGAAATTCAAAACTGATAATCTTTATCTCTATTGCTAGCAATTCCCTCTAGCTATAAGTAACTAAAACCATAAGCATTCTCTATATCCAAAATAAATTCATCATATATAATCATTTGTAGAGCCTCTGATTTCCAGATACTTTTATGCTCGTTGTATTTCTTATCCTGAGTATCTTAATAACCTTAAGATCTTGCATCATCATCAATGCCAAAGATCAAGTTCTCTTCTATTCATATGAACTTGTCCTCAAACACCTTAATAAATAATCTAGAAATACTTATAATCAATCTTATGTTATACCTCAATCATAAAACATTAAGGCATTTAAGCACTTCCAATACCAGGAGGCGAGAGATATTGATAATTCCTCAGATATCATCTCACAATCTCTACCAAAATCTTGCTAATGGTCCAATATATACTAATCATAGGTCAAAGACCTAACATAATCATTAAAATGTATGCCATTAACAATAACACCATGGTCTAAACCAATATCATCTTAATCTTTCAGAACAATTCCTTAATTCCTTATTGCCTAGAAAAGACTCAACCTAGGCTCTGATACCACTAAATGTAACACCCTAATCCCTTAACCATGGATAATCATCAATCATCATCATACCTAATAGAGATCAAGCAGAAATACTAATAATAATAATAACACGAGCCATGATTACATGCCACAATAAATAAATCAACTTATAAATAAGAGGACCTAACATAATTGGCAAACAGTACATAATAGAATTCTCAACACATCTGTAACCGGCCCGATCCTCTCTGGAGCTTAACTTGAACCTACACAGATAAACAAACCCATGCTAAGCTATAAAGCTTAGTGGGGAACAAAACTCTATATATATATATATATATATATATATATAAAGATAACCTCTTTCCAGGATTCATCACATACATGTATAAAACTTTCACAATCACATAGGATAACATATGAGTCTATTATATTCTTCATTTCATAAATAACATTCTTAGGAGAGTCTTCGAACTTACTAATGGGTATCATGTTTAGAATAATTGAACGCGTTATGAAACTCATCTTACTTCCTAAAAGCTTAGCCATTCATTACTATCACCATCATCTTACCCTTTACTTTTCTTATCTTAGTATAAATCATGCATCTTATAATCCTTTTTAATCAATAAGCTAGACATCATAGTTATTAATGGTATAAGATTTTCACTTATTGCATTAAATCACATTGTCACCTAAGATAGGCATTCAACATTAATTCATGATATAAAGGCATACTTAAGTCATATAGCATCTACAATTAAACCTGGTAGGCATAATTACTTCACATATATTATACAATTCTCGTATTAGATTTGAAAAATTTATATCCTTCATGTTATCTTAGCATGGTAACCTAATTCTCTTACAATAATCATTCTATGTCATGCATTGCACTGGGTTAAATGAATGTTATCATTATGTCTACATGTGTGTGAGCATTTATATATAAATAAACAGACTGGCGGAGATGCATGTGATCACAAAGAATAAGCCATACATATCAAGATTATAAGACAAAGTATCGATGTCACATGTATCCATTTTATAAATAGAGTACATGAAACTTAGTGCACATGTTATAGTTCATATAACTTCTAGTACAATATTGTACGCTTTAAGGTCCATGTATTCTCTGTGGAAGCTCATTGGTGGAACCAACGCACACTGGCACTCATTCGGGAACCTTCCTTAATTGGTATGAGACATCTCAATCATGTATTACATACCATGGCATTTCATTTCATAAAAAAAGTTTATAGTCGAAAAGAATTTAAGACAATCAAACAATAGGTTATTCCTTATGCTTACATCACATAAATGGAGCAATTAATGCATGTTTTACTTTATCTTGTGTATATTTTATCATCTTTAATAGCCTGCTAAGTACTAGTTCAAAAGGTGGATAACGAGAGCCATAGATACCCAAACGTATCAAACTATGGATATACGAAGATATCAAACAACGGACCCAAACGGGGTCAAACAATGGTTCCAGCAAGGAATAAACTATAGACCCAAACGGGGCCAAACAATGGTTCCATTAAGGAACAAAACCCAAACGGGGTCAACTATGGCAGCTACGACTGTATCCCTTTAGGCATTCCTATCTAATCCACAACTGAACTAAGACCTACAAGCTTAACCCTTTAAAAACATCTTTGATTCATCACATTCTTTGTTACTTAATACATTATTTGGCTTCAAGCCACAAGTCATAAAGAATGTATATCATTCTCATCATACATCAATGTTGAGCTATAGGCTCCATTACACATGGATACTAGTCATGTCATCACATAGTTGCATCAACATCATTCATTCCTATTGTAGTGGATTACATGATAATGCACATGCAATAGAATATTACTTTCATAGATCCATCTCATCATACTTGATACTATACATGAAGCCAATTAAGTGATTATGGAATTATAGTTCTTGCAACTAAAAATATTCATAGTATTATATGCATGTCCATATATACATATGTGTGTGTGTGTGTGCGTATAAAGTCAACTTGAATCGTAGCAGTACATACCCTATAGGTACTCATATCTAATCACATAATAAGTCAAGCTACTCATCATAGCATGGTAACATCAATTATACAACATCAAATTGCATAATTCATTGATAATCTCAATGACGTACCTTGTTACAATTTGTCGCGAACAGCTCTCCCATATTATCATAACTCACATCAAAATTTAATTATTTAAAGCAATACTCATGCATTTATGATCCATATAGTAGTAATATGCATAGGTTCTCTTACAATGTTAAAGGTCAACACTTGTTCATATTTAGTCCCTTGATTCACTTCAATGGTCTATCAAATTATAGACAATAAGTTATATACTTTAACATAATCATATAAATATTTCAATTGTCTTACTTGTATTTTATACCTAGGTAGAATATGTGAGCTTATTTCATCTTAGTCGTTAGCACACTACGGATGCTCATGTGCTAATCATAATGTATTATAGCATGAGCAAACACGTGAGCAAGTTATTACACATTACTGCTAATCATTAATTCTTCTTGTGACTATGAGTGTAATCAAGTTTCTACGGTTTCATACTTTAACATAATTTGTGATGTCCTACTTCTTTTAACTTGGACATGTAACCATGTGACTATACTCTTATTATCTCTAGGTTATATCATAGTGTTCTCATATCATTGTAGAGGAATATCAATGTGCAATATTTTTGGACAAAGCCATATCACATGTGTATTACCATTATAATACCATCAAATTCAAGTAATCATTTTCATGTATTCTAACATTAGCATTCATTTACTAACTTTATTCTCATATAATGTTTCATTTAATCATGTTTAGTGTCACAACTTATCCTTATTTTATGCTTAAAATGCTTTAAAGTTACTTAAAAAGGTTTTAGACCATCTTTGGTGACACTATAAGGCTTAAAAATCATGTTTGGGTGAAGTAGGGAAGTGTAACAAGTTGTAAAGGGTGTCACTAGTCGTGAAAGGGAGCAAACTTCATGACTTATGCACTTGTTCATGAGTAGCACATGTCACGAGTCATGACAAGAGTCATGAGTCATGAACAGTCATAGGCAGTTTTCTAATTTTGCCTTGTAAGCGATTTTTGACCTATCAAAAGGTATTTTTAGCAAATATGGTCTTCTACAAACTTGTTACATTATGTTTCTAGTTTCTAAAACATCATAAATCATCTTGATATCATTCTTATATTTTAAGATATTTACAAAATACTGAGGTTTGCTCCTAGTGATTGGGCGGCAAACTATTCTAGAATTCACACTGAAATATGGCCTAGTTAGAGACATATTTAGAACTTGGTTTCTTCAAATGAAATATAGTTATGGAAGTCTATTTTCAAATGGAAAGAATCATTCAATTTTGTGCTCTCTACCTCAACTTATAAGCAAAATAGTCCAGATAGGTCTATTAGTCGTGAAAAAACGTTTGACTCGTGAAGAGACTCACGAGTGAAGTAAGAAGCTAAACTTCAAAACTCATGAAGGGGTTCATGAGTGAAGTAAGAAGACTCATTTTCACGACTCATAAAAGGGCTCATGAGTGAAGCAAGAGGTCTAACTTTCACGACTCGTGAAAGGGCTCACGAGTGAAGCAAGAGGGTTGAATTTCACAACTCGTGAAGGGATTCACAAGTCGAAAAAGAATGCATGACTCATAAAAGGATTCATGAGTCAGTAACCAAAGAGGAATAACACATTCATGAGTGACCTATGGCAAATGGTGCACGACTCGTTAAGAAGTTCACGACTCAGCACCCTAAGCAAACAGTCTTCCATTCTCATCTTAAAATCCTGATTTATGTATCCAGATAGCATAACCGTAATTCCTTTAGTTTCATCTACATACAACAATAATCAACAGTATTCCTATTCACATAATCATCATAATAGTCCCATACCTTATTGATGCTTCAAATCCAACTCCTTCACTCATGATTCTTTCTTCTCTTTTACTTGATTTGTCTGCTTCTCTCTTCTCCTTACACATGGTTACAATAATAGGATATTGTAATCCCTCATCATCAAAAATCATAAATTAAAAGAAGAGAAATAAGAGATCTTCAAGGGGAAATATTACCTTTGATGTTGGTTCACAAACCCTAACTCCCTTCTTCAACCTGTAACCAATAAAGAAAATGAAAAGAGAGAGAGAGAGAGAGAGAGTGCCGATCCAACTTCTTCCCATCCCCATGATTTCCATCTCTAAGAAACTATAAAGGGAGTTAGTGAGGTAAATATCTCCTTAGGTGAATTTCAAAACTTACCCTTATTCAATTTAACTCCAACAACTTATATTTCTTAACATTTAATCCCCCAAAATTCTAATTTACTTCAACTATATCCCTCATTTATCTTAATTTTAACCGTACTCAGTATACATACATGCTAAAATTACCAAACTAGCCCTAATGGGACTTAACTTCGATATTTGCAAAATAATCCAATTTTTCCTTAATTAACGATAATTCTCATTAATTAACAATAATACGATTAAGGCCATGATTGGGTCCTTACAAAAGCTTAAATATATTCTTAAGCTAGTCAAATTTTAGCTTGATTTTGGACCTGTACATAGCATTATTAATAGAAATAGTATTCATTTAAATGATAATATCTTACACTTTAGAGATGATGTCGAAATGATTTTTACTGTTCCAAAAATTGAAAACATAGGGGAACATGTTTGTTGACGACATTTTTGCTAAAAATGACATTTTCTATGTCAAAAATGGCATATAAGTTACATTTGAAATTCTGCCACTGTGAAGAATTCTAAAGGTAGAATTTTTAATGTTTCATGTTAAATGTTGTTATTTTAAATTTACATATACATAGAAATACATTGATTTACAAATAGCATGTAAAATAATTGATTGAAATGTTATGTATATATATGTATGTTCAAAACATGTACATGACTGGTTGTGTGAGATTATGCTTATATATATATATATATATATATATATATATATATAATCAAATGATAGTGTATATTTTTATTTATACAATTATTCAATTATGAAATTGTTAATAAAATGTTAAAGCATGATAATTGAAATTTAATGCCATAAAATGTATATAGAGTTCAATAATTGAAGAAGAAAACATGAATATATATGCATGAATGCTGGAAGTTGTATATATGAACAAACATAATTGTCCATAAGGATGCAAATGATTTATATTAGCATAAATTGAATGTGCATGTATATGTATGTTTAAAACATTGAAAATATATGCTGATAGATATGGCATTGTTATATATTTATATATGACCCACTCATATAATTATGCTATATGTTGAATTGGAAAAGTAAAATATGTATAAATGCTAATACCATCATGCATGAACATAATTAAGATGCTGAAATGAGATAGTATATATATATGCCCAAATATTATATGCTTAGGAATATACCTAATAAATATCAATTTCATGGATTTACTAACACACCTTAGTATTAGACATCAACTTTGAAATGTAAATATGTATGATTATTTTTACTTGGTGATATTATGCTGATTGATTGTGCTTGTCAGGTGAAAAATGTTTAAGAGTAATGATATAAAGCATATTTTCATTGTGAATCATGTAAATACGCAATTATATAATGATAACATAAATGTGTACATTTATCTCCATATAACTATGATTCCTATGAATGTGTTATACGAGTATGATAGAAAAATGTGTAAAAAGGTATGCATACTCAATATATGGTTCTAAATTTTACTGTATATCTTGAAGTAATGGGAAATATTGGTACGTATGTATATAATAATTGAATATTGGAATTTAAGATAACATGATGATAAGTATCGTTATCACATACATGTGAATGAACTACATACATTTGAATTGATCAAGAGCAGAGCTTATTTATGCTCATATATGTTTATGATATCATGTTCACATAAAGTCTATAAATGAATAGGTATATGAAACTCCCCACATAGTTATGCATATATACATAAATATATGTATGTAATTTGAAAGATAAATCAAAGACATTTAATTACCTGTATTGAGTTTAGGATGTGGATAAATAGGCATGCCTATAGGGATATTGCAGTTGCCATTATATTGACCCTTTTGGGTTCATTGTTTGTCCTTCGGGACCTCTATATTGATCCTTTTAGGTTCATTATTTGCCCTTTAGAAATTCTATATTGACCCTTTTGGTTCATTGTTTGCCCTTTGGGACCTCTATATTCACTACAAGAAAATTGTAATTTAGCAACGAAAATTAGCAACGAAAAATGTCAAATTTCCATTGCTAATAAAAAATAGCAACAGAAATTAGCAACAAAAACTTTGGTTGCTAATCCGATAGTTGCTATTTTTAGCAACGAAAAATTTATTACGTTGCTAAATTTAGCAACGGAATATGAATTATGTTTCTAAATTCAAACACTGCTTGTTTCGATGAAATGGTCAATTTTAGCAACGGAATATACAATGAGAATTTTCGTTGCTATTATTAGCAATAGAAACCACTTTCTGTTGCTAATTTCACCCACCACTATAAAAATTAACAACAGTTCTATCCATCGTTAATCCGTCGCTAACAATTATTACAATTTTTTAACATCAACTTACCTATATAGAACTAACAACAGTGAAAGACCTTCTAATGAAAATGAAGAAAAACAAATACTACAAAGGGCACAACAGCAAATATAAAATAACAACTCAAAATGATGAAAGTTTATTTAATAATCTAATGACCATTTCATTTTTAATTACCTTTTAAACAATAACTTCCATAATTAGATTAAGAATGGTTACAAGATGTTAGATGCCAGAGAAAAAACATGGAACACTATAGCAAGAAGTCGTTGTAGGGTATGGAAAAAATATAATAATAACTGATGAATATGTAATTCACCGCTAAAATAGTTACCTACCAATGGAAGAACACCAGTCTGCCTATATAGACGTGGAGTTTCAAGTTGTATTCTCTCTTAGATAAAAGACGAAAAAACATAATTACTAAGAACATTGTTCCAAGTGTCTCTTTTACTGCATTCCTAAAGGCCTTAAATTTCAGAAATAGGCAATCTGGAAATAGGATGAAAAAATTATGTAATTAATACTTTTGTAAGAGAATTTAATTACAAATGGCAACAATGCTATCACAGTTTCTAATTAGAACAACTCACCAGCCCAAGAACGATGTCCACTTGAATCAACTAAAAAGCATATACTTCGTATGATAACATGTTATAAGCACATAAATATTCAAAATTCAAATATCTTAAAAATAATCATGAAAGAAGGCATCTTACCACTAGAAATCCAAATGCAAGTCCAGTCCCAAGTATAACCAAATGAGGATAATTTCCCATTACATCAGATGGAGATAGAAAGTCCCTGCATAAGATAAAAGGTCCACGATAAAAATAAAATTGAAACCACAAGACTTGATAGATCATAACACAAAATAATATTGAAGGTTGTATCATAACAGGGCCATTTATATCAAATATGTGAGGTATGTACCATAAAGTCACAATTTATTCTCATATAAGAATCACTAGATAAGGTGTTGGTGTGTGTAATTAGAAGAAGAAAAAGAAGAAGCTGAATAAGTGATTTAAACTGAATTCTAGATTTGACAAACATTAAGGATTTTATTAAGAAACCATACGAAATTTCTTTTCTTTTGCCAAAAAAAGTTATAAGAATATTGATGGGATTGAAATTTTTCAAGTTTTCTTAAAATGCTTCCAGACAATAAGAAAAACACACATAGACATTCTGGAATTTTAAAAAATGACAAAATAAAAAGAATTAGGTCATGATTTCTATGCTAAATATCACATCCATGAACGAGATTAATAAACCTGCATAAAACTCATACACAAGTTTCTTACCACTGATAATTGGCACCCAGCTTAGAGAGGGGAAAGACTTCCCAAATTTCTGAACCCACCACTCAACACCTTAACAAGAAAAAGGAAGCCTTAAGTTAACATCAAAGCTAAAAGTAGCAAAGTGGCAAAATTGAGCAAGGAAAATGAAGAAATAGCTAATAAAATAAGCAAAAGAAAGATTTAAGAAATTGATAAATGAATTATTTCAAGTGTGTTGATAGTAGCAAGACCATACCAACTATTGCTGTGAAAAAATGAGCAATATATATAATCATCAAGCCTTCAGTGGGTCCATTAATTGCTGGAAGAATAAGAGTATTCATAAAAAAACTGATTGAAGGACAAAAAATTCAAATTGTCAGCATAAAAGACACAAGTTACAGCACTCAAAACTGAAGCTACTGAAACACTATAAGAACAAAAAAATGCAATAGCCAATGGGGGCAAAACCAAGTTTGACTTAGAGGAATAGACATGAAATAAATTTTTTCAACTTTAAAAATAAAAAGCAGCATGTCAAAAATCACTTAATGTTCCCATGCTGCACCATAAAAGGAACATCTGCAATAACCCAAAACAAAAAATTGTCTATTCCACACATGGCAGTGCTTGCATAAGCCATGCTTTCAAACTAGGGAACACCCGGGGTAGATATTTAATAAATAAAATAAAATAAAATAAAAAATGCACTTGCTAGAGTTTTATAATTAAAGAATGAAAACACCTACTGCACAAGCTAGCGCATCACATCCTACAATATATTCAGGAAAACGATAAATTATATTTCGGCTAGATTCAACAATACTAATATTAAAGAATATGCAATTTAATCTAATAACATAATATTAGGACACGCACCTGATACAAAAATAAAAGTAATCCATGTGCAAAATGAACCCATCTAGGTGGGGCTGAATCCAAGCGAGGTGAATATATCTGACATGAAACCTTGAGTTGGAAACTTCTAATAAGGAAACAGTCATCAAAGCTGACAATAACTTTTCAACAAAACGGATAGAGAAGAAGTTCCTACTTACATAGCCAAGTAGTGCAGAAGTAACTAAGAACATGAATCCAGTAAGAGTAATCTAAAACCGAAAAGCACAACTAATTAGAGATAATAAGAAAGAAAACAATCATTCAGCACTTAATGTCAAAAATGGGCATTAAAGAAGAATGGATTACTTTTATTTTTGTAACATACTGAAAATAGATGCTTCTAAAATTACTACTGCTATGGAATGCCACACCAAATGCAAAGAATTTATTGTGGAAAAATAACCAATTTCAACACATAGGAATAGGCATTAATCTGAACAATTATCTTCAGCTTTTTCTTTAAAAAAAAGGAAAGGAAGAAAAAAATATACATGTATCTAATATGATCAAAATACTTAATAAGGTCCATAACTAGATTGATCTCCTAATTCTGTCTGTGACAAGGTGCAGCAACCAATAACCTATATTAGACACAGACAGACCCCACAAATGTGACTCAATCATCACCACAAGGAGTTTGCATGCCAGTGATTTTTATTTAAGAACACAAATTTACACGATATTACTTGAACTGTTCAACTAAATTCTAAACAAACAGGCGACATGAAAAGCATTTCATCCAAACATAGATTCACAATAAAGATCGCACCTATTATGAATCACTGGTTATATATAACAGCCCTACTTTGGATACATAAAGCTTATTTGTTCTCCTCCACGAAGATACTCTTGAAGCATCTGAGGATGATACTCTAGTATATATTTAAATAGAACCAAAGGTTCATTTATAGGCACAGTGATGTATGAAGACTGCTTTGCTGCAATGAAAGCACATGTCCAAGCACTGCAGTTATACCTCTCTATAGATCAATTCTCGTACATCATCTTTTGCCAATTTCCTCTTCTCAAACTCAAACTCAATTTTTGAAATAGGTTGAGTGGATGATGGCTCACGCTCAACATTTGATAAACCACGAAAATAAGGATCAGCTAGTGCCTACAACAAATCATATTAGGGATTTTTGGAAATTGTCATTATTCCCATGCAACTGATACTTTTCTTTTCTTACGTGTATTCAAACCTTTGGAAACAGAAACTATTTACTAAATCTTACCTCCTTAGCAATTGGACGATCTTTAGGATCAAAAGCAAGCAGGCACTCCAATAGGTGCAGGGTTAATGGATCTGCATGAAGGATCTTCTGTGAGAAAGGAACTTGTTTTTTACGCATGCTACTAAGATATCTCCTTGCCTTTTCATTTCGAATCTGCCAACGTCAGAAGGAGGAAGATGGAACAAAATCAGAAAAGTACATAAGGTAAAAGCATTACAAGAAACTCTAAAATGTACTTCCACAGCTACGTAGAGTTCAATTTACTGTAAAAGGCTCAAGAATGAACGCAGAAAAACTACAAGGCTAACTGATTTAAAAAATATTGAAATGACTTATATGAGAAATAGAAAATTAGGTTCTCCAATAAATCTAAAAAATTTTCAGACACAAAACCAGAAAAAAGTTTTAATTTAAGCTTATAAAATCATATCTTGCACTGAGAAAAACAAAAACTTATTTCTGTTATTTGTCCCTAAAAATCCGTAAGCTTTCCATGTCTTTGAAATTATGCTTTACAGCATCCCTGCTGCAGCCGCTTTCCATTCAACACTAGCAACAGTAGCTTTTTGGTAGAGAGGCCCTATAGGCCTATTCCATACAACAATAGGTAGCTATTTCTCATGCCCCAACTCAGTGGGTGAGCATGTCCACAAGAAGTTGAACACACTACGATGCTAAACATTATAGTTTCAAAATGATGTTCAGACATTTCACCATGTTAATTTCATATAGAAAATGATATAAAAGTGATATAAAGGAAAAGAAAACAATAGCACATATATCTGAATTTTCTAAAATACAAAATGAGTGAAAGTAAAAAAATATATTTTTTCTGAAACTAAAATAAACAAATCATTGGCTCACAAAGAAAATAGAGTGTTCATGATGATAACAGGGAATAAAGAAAAGGACCACTAACCCTTGTATTGGGATTCGGGGGGAGGAGTGCCAAGTAAATCAGTCATGAGATCCAGCTGCTGCACCACATTCTTCCTAGGGAATAATGGTTTTCCTATAAGCATTTCAGCAAATATACATCCTATGCTCCAAATATCAATTACAAGTGTATACTGCAAAAGATGAGAAAATTTTAAATTTACACTTCCTTATAGATGTTTAATACAAATCAAAGAAAAAAGGAAAAAAATTTAAGTTGTTGTAAGCAAAAGATTGACCAGCATTAGTAATCTAAAAGTCAAGTTTTATAACATCAAGAAGCGAGAGCATCAAATGATTGGGAATGAAGAATATGTAATCAAACCGCATGATTTTCCATGAAAGCACTAATCCATCCATCACCAACACTCAAAGCCCTAGAGAAATGACAAATAAGCCCACACACATGCTAGGCATAACTCTATTACCATTTAATGAGAGAAGCACTCTGGTATAGAATAGAGGAATTAGAGAGAGAGAGAGAGAGAGAGGAGCAATTGATGAATGAGAAGACACAAGGTGAAGAAAATGATAAATTTATAGCTAGGGCAAATTATAAAGTAGCAACCAAAATAGCAACGAAATTTCGTTACTAAAATAGCAACGAAATTTAGATTCTGTTGGTAAAATAGCAACGAAATTAGAGTTCGTTGCTAAATTTTGTTCCAAAAATTTTCCCCATCTTTTGGAAGAAAATTTAGCAACGAAAATAAAATTTCATTGCTAAAATAGCAATGGTGTTAGTTCCGTTGCTAAATTAGCAACGAAAATTAAATTTCGTTGCTATTTTAGCAACGAAATTTCATTACCGTTGCTAAATCTCATTCCAAAAATTTCCCGCCCTCTGCTAACGCCATATTTAGCAACGGTATTTGAATTTCATTGCTAATTTTCATTGCTAATTTTCATTGCTATGTTTTTTGTACTAAAATTTCCTGCACTAATTAGCAACGAAATTTCACCTTTTTTGTTGCTAAATCAAAAAATTTCACCCGATTTTAGCAATGGAATTCACTTTTCTTTGCTAAATAGCAACGAAATTCATTTTTCGTTGCTAAATTAGCAACGAAATTTATTCCGTTGCTATTTTTTCATTGCTATTTTCATATTTTCTTATAGTGATTGACACTTTTGGGTTCATTGTTTGTCCTTATGGCCCTCTATATTGACCCCATTTATCCACTTCTTTAGAATAGTGCAGACTTAATTACAAGGGTGAAGAAAATTTTAATGATGAATTTAAAGTTTCATAAAGCATGAAAGTTCTTAATTGACTTCATACTATTTTACATATAGAATTCATTTTATTGTAAATAGAACCCACATCTACAAGAAAACCACATTGTAAAAAATATGTAAGCAATATTATTAGTATTAAAAATACATGCTAGCTTGTTAAATGATGAACTTGCATTGTATTAATGCTTTAATTACAATGTATGATTTTTTAAGAAACTTGTGCTAGGGTAAAGGGTATTATATTATTGAATAAACACAATAATTGTCATAATTACATAAGCATTTTTTCCATATTAAGGAATATAAGAGTTATACAGTAACACCCATTCCTTATAATGTTTTTATATGGTTATATCTATATGTGCTCATAATGTTGGTATGTGCATATCTAATGATATGTATTTGTTATTTTGGTTCGAAGTATACAAATCTAAGACCCATGACCTTGGTATATAAGAGTAGTCTGGTGATGATGTATAATTGATATGCTTGATTAATAGGCTTATTTTTACGATACACCTAATACATTGCAACATGAGAAATTTTATACATTATAAAGTAAGCCTTAAATAAATAATAATATGGTATTGGATGTGTCAACTTGATAGATAATTCTAATGTGTGTATAACAAAGACAGATAAGAATAAATGAAAAGATAATTTCAATATATGTGGACATTGTATAATGAGTTCGATACTAGATAATTATGTTTTTATTATTTAGCATCAATTAAGAAACTAATCATATGATACATAGTTGAATTTAAAATGATAGGATGTTGGAGCTTACATGATTATATATGGTGAATGAAGCATCAATGTAATTTTTTATAGTTAAACTTTATGATTTCCTTAAATGGATATAAATGTTAAATTTTATTCATTTCTTAAATAAATCATTGTTATAATTGAGGCATGATTTGTGCTTGTTGATGATCACTATGAGTGGTCATTTATCTTGATTTACGTTCCCCACTAAGCTTCATAGCTTAGCACGGGTGTTTTATCCTTGTAGGTTGCGAAGATAAAAGTTCATCTCAGGGTTGATATCTACAGTGTGTTGGCCAACACAAGTCAGTGAAGATTGAAAAGTATATAGTCTTCTTTTTGGTTTCTTTTTGTATTTTGAGGTTTTTATTTTGTGTTGGAAATCTTGTATAAGTATAGTTATTTTGTATATATAGAATTGTAATGTTGTTAAAGGACTCTTATATAGTTAAGTATTATACCTTAAAGTGTTTATATATGTGCTGAGTTAAGCTTTTATATAAGACAATCCTTATAGTGAGGTTTTCTATTTGGCAGAAAAGTGATGCATGATTTAATATGTGAGGACCCTGTCATGGCCCTAATAGGATTATAGTTAATTAATCAGGATTAAGATTTAATAAGGCAAAATTAGATTATTTTGCATTAACAAAGTTAAGTCATATAAAGGGTATAATGGTAATTATGCACATGTGTATTTGAGTGTAGCTAAAATAGTAAGGAACGATGCAATTGAATTAAATAAGAAGTTTGGGGTTAAATGTTAAAAAAATGAGTTTTTAGGGGTTAAAATATATTGGGACATTTTGGAAATTTCTCCTTGTGAGATATTTATCCCACTCAATAAATTGAGGATTGTGGGAGAGATGGAGATCGACATTTTGATGGATCTCTCTCTTTCTCTCTCTCTCTCACTCTCTGGTTACGAGATGAAGAAGAGGAAACCTAAGGTTTTGGGCATCCTTAAGGTGATGTTTTCCTCTTGCTTTCCTTTTTGTTTGTATTTCACTTTTGGATTTAGGGTTAAAGGGGTTTATGATTGTTATCTTATTGTGTAAGAGGGAAGGATAATCTCATGAATGGGTCAGTGGATGTGGAAGGAGATGAAGCTTGATTTAAGGTACGGGATTTGTTTTGGAATAGTTACTATGTATGTTTTCCTTCTCATATTGTATGGGCTTTCTTTGTGAGATTAAGGATTAATCTAGTAGGTGTTGATGATTATAACATGATTAGAAACTTGAATGATCATTTAAGTAAGTTGAAAGGTGAGATTTGGGATTAAATTTCATGTCTGCATAATCAGGATTTGGTTTTTCTTCAAAACACACAGCCACATGTGATTTTCTTCTTCACCATGCCTGGCCATGCATGTTTGCTTCCTTCCCTGCACGCGGCCATGAACTCCTTCTTCATGAAAAAAGCATGGCCACTTACCATGTTTCTTCTTCAAAACACACGGCCACGTGTGTTAGTTCTCTTTCAAAACACACGGCCATGTGTGTTGGTTCTCCTTTAAAACACACGGCGACATGTGTTGGTTCTCCAACAAAACACACAGCCACGTGTGATGGTTCTTCTTCAAAACACACGGCCACGTGTGTTAGTTCTTCTTCAAAACACACGGCCACGTGTGTGTTTGTTATTCAAAACACAAGGCCACTCATTGGTTTCTCCTTCGAAATACACGGCCAACCCTCCTTTATCTGTATAAAATGCTTGACAAATTATGCTTCATATGTACTCTTTCACTTATTCGAGTATATTCTCACCCCAAGGTTTAAACCACGTAATTAGATAATGAACACAGTATTATGTGGTCCATAAGATCCTGAAGAGAGCAAGATTTGAGATAATTGGTCTAATAGTCAGTATGAATGAGGGTAAATAGTTATTAAATGGAGATTGATATGTTATTTGATTACTGAGGGAGTAATAGATTATGAAAGTCAGTTCCAATGCTAAAGTCTATAAAGATATTATTCAGAAAGACATGATTATAGCATGAATTATTATAGAAATTAAAAGACATAAAAATCTATTATAATAAGATGAAGATTGAATTAAGCTGTAAGTTACCCAAATGTGCATAAGGCATGATCACTTAATTGAGGAACCTCCACACATATATAGAGAGTGCGAAGCTTAAGGTAATCAAGCACATTGAGTTAAGTAATGATGGTTCACTTGAACTCTAAATTAGAGGGGCTTGCGCATGGCAAAGTTAATATGAATTATATAGCAAAAAGGTATGTTAAGGCCTAATGAGCATCGAACTGAGAATAGCCTGAGGCAATATAGTAACTTAATGATATATTATTCAATGTGTCTTATAAAATCAATATAGGGTATGCACTAGGTTAAGGAATGGTTCTATCCAAAAATACTATGATTTAACCTAGTGGTAATAAGAGAATAGTCGTAAGGTTGCATGTCCGAGTTAAAAGAAATGGGACATCACATCTTATGTTAAATTATGAAATCACAGAAGCTTGGTTATACCCCAAGTCACATGAAGAATTAATGATTAGCACTAATGTGTAATAATCTGCTCATCTGTTTATTCATGCCTATAATACAGTACGATTAGTACAAGAGCATCCGTAGTGTGTTAACGACTAAGATGAAATGATCTCACACAACATACCTAAGTATAAAATGTTATAAGATGAAAAATACAAGATTATGGAAGTATATACGACTGTGTTAAAGTATATAACTTGTTATTTATACTCTGGTGAATCATGAAAGTGAATTCAAGGGATTAAATATGAACAAGTATTGACCTTAAGCTATTAGAGAACCTACTTATTTTATTATATGGATCATAAATGCTTGAGTGTTGCTATATATATATATATATATATATATATATATCTATTGATGTGAATAAGTGTAAGAATAGGGAAAACTATTCATAGCAAGCAGCAACAAGGTATGTCATCAAGAACTCTCTATGAGTTATGTAAGTACTATATATTGTATAGTTGGTATGAGCATGCTATGATGAGTAGCTTAATTCAATATGTGAACAAGTATGAGTAATAAAAGCCTGTATTTTCATGATTTAAATTGCATATATATATATATGCACATGTGGACATGCGCAATGCTAATAATGAAAGATTACATGTTATTATTAATTCCATAAACCTGTGACCATCATGATATGAATGAAAGAAACTCGATACAACTATATGATCATTTGATATTGTCCCGGTGTACTGGAGCCTAGAGCTCAATATTATGGTATGATAAGAATAACGTGCACTCTTATATAAATAATGGCATTAAGTAAAGATGTTGTATTAAGTAAAGAAAAGAATGTTGAATCAAAATATGATTAAGAATGGTTAAGCCTATGGGTCTTAGTTCATTTGTGGATTAGATAGGCATGCCTAGAGGGATATAGTTGTAGCTGCTATAGTTGACCCCGTTTGGGTCTTGTTCCTTAATGGAACCATCGTTCGACCCCGTTTGGGTCTATTATTTGTTCCTTGATGGAACCATTGCTCGACCCCATTTGGGTCTATTGTTTGTTCCTTGCTGAAACCATTGTTCGACCCCATTTGGCTCCATTGTTTGATATCTTTAGATATCCACAGTTGATACCTTTGAGTATCCATTGCTCCCTTTATCCACCCTTTGAACTAGTGCTTAGGTAGGCTATTAAAGATAAAATATACATGAGATAAAGTAAAACATGCATTGATTGCTCCATTTATGTGATGTAAGCATGAGGAATGATCTATTGGTTGATTTTTTTAAATTCTTTTCGACTATAAACTATTTTATTAAATGAAATTTCATGCTTTGTATTACATGATTGAGATGTCTCATTGTAATTAAGGAAGATTCTTGTATGAGTACTGGTGTGAGTTGGTTCCACCGATGGGATTCCATAAAGATTATATGGACCCTAAAACATTCAATATTGTACTAGAAGTCATATGAACTATAACATGTGCACTAAGTTTCATGTACTCCATTTATAAATGCATACATGTGATATCGAGACTTTGTTTTATAATCATGATAAGTAATGCTTGCTCTTTGTGATCACATGCAACTCTGTCAATCTATTTATTTTTATGTAATGTTTACACACACCTGTAGGCTTAATGATAACCTTTATTTAACCAATTGCAATACATGAAATTGAATGATGCTTGTAAGAGAATCAGGTTACCATGCTAAGATAACATGAAGGATGTAAAGTTACGAATCTCATATGAGAATTGTATGATATATATGAAGTAATTATGCCTACCAGGACTACTTGTAGATGCTATATGACTTAAGTACACCCTTATATTATGAATTAATGTCAAATTCCTATTTTAGGTGAACAATGTGATCTAATGCAATAAGTGGAAATTTTATACCATTAATAAATATGATGTCTAACCTATTGATTAAAAGGATTATAAAATGCATGATTTATGCTAAGGTAAGAAAGGAAAAGGGTAAGATGATGGAGATAGTGATGAAAGGCTAAGCAATAGGAATAAGATGAGTTCCATAACATGATAATTATTCTAAACATGATACCTATTAGTAAAGTCGAAGACTCTCCTAAAAATGTTATTTAGAAAATGAAGCATATTGTTTTATGTTATCTTGTGTGATTGATGAAAGTTTTATACATGAATGTCATAACTTGAGAAAAGAGGTTATATATATATAGAGTTTTGTTCCCCACTAAGCTTTATAGCTTAGCACGGGTTTGTTTATCCGTGTAAGTTCAAGTTAAGCTCTAGAGGATCGGGCAAGATGCATTTGCCTTGAGGATTTCAGGATACTTGAAGGCCATTTATGTTATGATTATTTATCGATAAGCTTGATTATTTATTGTGGCATGTAATAATGGCCTTTCTTATTATTATTATTTATGCCTGCCCTTTAATAGGTTTATAATGATGATGTTTGATGATTATCCATGGTTAGTGGATTAGGGTGTTACATAATAGTTAAATTATTGATATCATTAGGATAAGAGAATTAGGGTGTCACATCGCTAGTCTTCAATTTGCCTATCCTTATATGCAGTCAAAATAAAGCACATGCTAAGCAACTTTGTTGCCTACAGGTGGATACAACCATACAAAATTTCATCTAGCAAACTACTTTAAGCAAAATTATCATTATAACCCTAGTGTCATTTTTACATAATTAGCTTAAAATTTAGTCTTATATTTCTTTTGATCACTCTCTAATTTTTCTTGTCCTTAATTTCTTTATTTAATTTTACATATTTCACTAGGTGGAAATTACCTTTTTGTCCATATAGTTTATTTTATTATATTTTACCTTAGTTAACTCCAATTTTGATTATTTTTCTTTCCTTTGACTTGTATTTCATACTAAGTGGTAAATTGCCATTTTAGTCCATACACTAACTTATATGGTGGCAAATTATATTTTACTCCCTAAACTTTTCCCTATTTACAATGTTATCCTTTTTTGCTTATTTGACTAATTTAACTCTTTTAATCATATTTTTAATGTTAAATTATAATTTTACCCCTATTTTCCTGTGTAATTATATTTTTACCCTTTTAACCTATTTAACTTCATTTTTTAATCTTTTCCATTATTTTATTACACTTTTAATGTCTTTTAGGAATAATTTGCTATTTAGTCCTCAATTTTTCACCAAATTATGATTTTGCACTTAATGTACCCTGTGGAAATTCTCAAATCGGATATGTAGGATAAGGAATCCAATGCTGCTAATGGACTAAAGGGACCACTTGCTATGATCTTACTGCTTTAGTATGGGTGAAGGGACCACTTGCTGTAATCCTGCTACTCTATAGTATGTGTGTGCAGGTTAATCCATAATGTGCATTATCTGACAAATCTTATGATGCTACATGGTACATATATATCCCTATGGATAGCCATTATATCCTAGGATTCTAGATTGCCCACTGTACACTAAGGTTAACTATATATTATTACTTATGTCATTTTTGCATATTATTTTTTCCTACTAATTACATTATGTTAAGAATACTACATACCTATATAATGTCTAATCATGTTTAAACATTGTGCATTCATAATAAATACATAAAATATCATATCAAAGTAATGTAAACATAACATCATACTTACCTTTACCATTCGACCAAAATAGGATTTCCTACATATTATGTAATTCTTTCTTCAATTATATGCTAAATCTATTTCAAATGTCATTTTAAACAATAATATAATCATACATATTCAATTCACCTTATAAACCCTAAGTTACATTAACTTCCATCATTATGTCCAATTATACAAAATTTTGTACACTATTATTTTTAATTCTCATCAGTTATATTGCATACCCTATACATTATATTACCTAATTCTTATTAATAATACCATTAATCATCAAATTCTCTCACATTATGTTTAGGTACATAATTCTACCAACATTACATCTCTCCTTTCCAAATTAATTTCTTCATTAGTTTATATTTAATTCATTTTAATTCATCATTCTAACATGTTATTTTGAATTATTTCTCATTTTTACTAATTAGGTTCACCAAGTTACATAATATAAATTTTAGGTAAATTTCAACAAAATAAATGAAATCAAGTGTAAATTGTATCCACTAACCTTATTTTGGATTGAGAATGACCTATTCTTCCTTCTCCTCTCCTTCTTTCTCCTTGCTTTGGTTTCCCTTGAGTTTCCTCTTTAGGACAAATTTAAGAGGGATAAATTAGTGAGTTTGAGCTATGAATTTTAAAAAATAAAAGCTACTAAACAAGTCTACAAATCATACCCTACAATTCTATAACAAAATTCTTCACAAATTCTAACAAAAACTCAAGTAGTTACCTAATTAGGGTAATCTTCTCTCATTAAAAATCATCCATTTCCAAGCCTTCTCTTACTTTAAATTAATTTCTAATATATAAAGGATGATTTATTATATGTATGGGTCAAATTAGAGGGTGAGATATGGATAGAGGAAGAAGAAATGAAGAAAAAAAATATGGAAAATGGTGAAAATGGCCTGGTTTGGATTCTTCAAGAAAAAGGGGTAAATTTATAGAATTTTGGGAGAATTATAGATTACTCTAGACTTCTCTAGTGTGCCCATAAGTCTACAAAATCTAGGGCCAAGATTCCTCCATTTACTATTTGATACAAAGGCTTATTTTTTAAGCCACTTGTCATATTTCATTGGTCCCTAAATCTCTTTTTTCTATGATACTACATACAGGTGATTATAACTTATTTTTAATGAAATTTATGTCCTTAGATATTTAAAATATGGCAATTAAGACCATTAATTAATTTAACCTCATTTTTTTACCTTTTTTGAAATTGACGTTCTACTTATCAGAATGCTCTAAAATTTTGCCCTGCATGCACTAGCATATGCAGAAGCATGTGTTTAAATTTTAAACTCATTCCAACATCCTTTTGATATACTTCCAGCTTTGAAGATAAATTCAGCAGGTTTGAAATCTAAAATTTTGAAACTGTTAGAAAAAATATAGATTATTTTTAATATCTTATGTATATAATTTATAATGGGTTTTTGTGATTAGAATAATTTTCAAAGCTCTTTTGAATATTTTTGAGTTCCATCAAACTTTTGATCAACCCTTTTTATGGTACCCAAGTAAATTCTTCTCTACTTAATTTGGGGATCTCAATTTCTTCACAAATTATAACACGGGATTCCATTTATCTCATATTATCTAACCTTATGTTAACTACATTTCCTTAATAGGTCACCCATCCTTAGATTTCTCTAGGGTGAGCATGTTTAACACTTAAGCATTTGTAAATTTCTCTATGTTATACTAATGCAATCACTTTGATAATTGTCCTAGGGTTACTATACATGCTTTACAATATAGTATGCATGTCAGATAAAATTTTAGGGTGTTACAAAACTTTCTTGAATTGATCTTCAAAATTAAGTTCAACAGAGCTATATCCCTCTCTTTAAAATCTTGTTGTCCTCAGCAAAGTTGTAAAAATATCATCTCACTGCACAAGTTTTTGATGAACAAGTGCCCACACTTGACTCAAAGCAATACTATCACAAGCAACAAGCCATAATCAAGCCAAAAGGAGACATAAGATCAATAGAATTGAGTGAACAATCAAACATGCCTTTAAAACAAAAATAGTGTAGAAAACAAGGCTAAAAAATCATAATAACCAAGTGAAAAAATGCACCTAGGCCAAACTTGTTTCAATGCTATATTCACACAACCAATATGTTGCATACTTGCTATCAAGTGTGTAAGAAGTGAGTGAAAGCATCTTAAGCAATAATTTCATTTAGTATAGCATAAAACATGCAATTAAAGTGTCCAATTAACCCAAAATAAGCATTTTAGAGACACATTTAAAAGAAGAATAAAACCCCTGTTTAATTTATCAAACACAAAATGAACCAAAATTAAACATGAAGAATTAAAAAAGAGGACTAAAACTTACTTGATCAGCTATGGATGCTAAATGATGAAAAAACAAAGTGAACAAACTTAATTAACCTAACTAGGTGTGTGAGTGTGTCTTGGTGGGGAGGAGAAAGTAGGGAAAATGAAGTATATCAAGCTCCATCATAATCAGTCTCACTTGGCCATATGTGCACCGTGCAAAGACATCGTACATGCATCAATTAAAATCAATTCATCTCATATTATGCTCAACTAAATGTAAAAAAAAATGATGTATCAAGTTTGTCAAGTAATAACTTTAATGATATATAAGGCACTATGATTAGAGAACATGACGGTCCCCTAGCTGGTTAGCAGGTGGGGTTAAGGGGTGATACCCCCTTACGAGGTTTTGAACCTCTAAAGCAATGTTACTCTCATTAATAATTTTCTACCCAAACCCTATTTTGTAGCCCTAAAAAATCAAATCTTCTAATAATATCAGCAATTGTTTATTCAATATTAATCCAAGTAATAAACAAAAGTAAAATGTAAGATTGAACAAGTGATAATGTACTTATTTGATACAATGAGGAAGGAAATGATGCAAAACTAAAGCAAAACTTTGAGTTCCTTAGGTGGAGGTGTGTGTGACTTAGGTGAGGGAGCTAGTTGCTTGGGTGAGGGAGTGCAATAATGGGCCAAAATTTGAGTGTAGGGGTTATAAAGGCAAGGGCCCTTAGGTCAGTGTTTTAAATAATCAGGATAGGGTTTTGGTCTAGGCAAGTGGGAGCTAGAACACTCAGGTGAGTGTCTTATATACTTGGGATAGTGTTTGGCTACTGGATGTGAAGGGAACTTGAGAAGGCACTAAATACTCAGGAAAGGCAGTAAAGTACTCGGGTAAGTGTTTTATTGCATCGGGTGAGGGCTTTCTCTCGACACTCACAGACCAAAAATTTTTTAACTTCCTATTTTTTGTGTTTTAAGCTTAAAATCCCAAATCACTTAGTTATCATTTGTTTTTCCCTATTTTTATTGTAATTTAACCTCCACAAAACATCAATATACTATAAACCACAACTCACTCAAATGACTCTCCTCTTTGAATAATCAACCCAAATCTCAATTAAAAATAGGCATGCACTTCATGAACACCATAATAAAAACTAGACATACACTTCATATTAACATGTAGTTCTGTTAAAGTACATATCAATTCCTCTCCTAACTTAAAATATAAATAACTCATTTTTTAATTCATGAAGCACACAAAGATAATGAAAGAACACACCTCGCTAATGAAAAACATACTCAAAAGCATAAATTAACCCGAAGTTCAACTGAATTGTAATTTCCTTACCTCAAAAACCATATAAACTCTTTAATTATTAAAACCACAAACTAATTTAAATACAACCATTAAGAATAAACATTATTAGTAGATTTTTTTTCAACCTCTAACTCTTTAACTCATGAATTTAAAAAAAAAAAAATGCAGTAAACTCAAGAAAACACAAAGACAAAGACATAAACATACAAAACACAACTCATAAAAAATTGATGAAAATATAAAGAGAAGGGTTAGAAGAAATCTACTTTATTAAGTCCCGGTTTAACTCATGTTACTCTCTGGAAGTCAAGCTTGTGATCTAAATATGGGTCTCTTCTGACTTTCCTCCTCATTTTCTATTATTAATATGAGAAACTTTTTAAAGTTCACCAAAGCTAGAAATTTCATATCTTATATAAAGTATGACTCCTCTTTTGGCTCTTCAAAAATGAAATCTATCGACTCTTTTAGCCTTAATAAATTCTTCAAGTGGACTAAATTTAGCACATGCACATGAGAATTGAACAATTTTTGTTCCTTTAGTGATAAATTCTTTGCGAAAGGCTGAAGCACACCTTCCAAACAAACACATGACTTGTTTTTAAAGATGAGTTATCCCTTTTCTACTTCATGCACCTTAAAACTATATACTTCCTTATCCACCAGTAATGCATGATTCATCCATCACTCTTAAATTGCATTGAAACACTCAAGAGTTTGGATTCCAACCTTTCAATTTCCTTTTTTTAATCCCTCAATAGTCTCTTCACACTTGATCATCTCCTCTTAATTTCTTAACTTCTCCTTCTAAATTCTAAATGCAGGCTCCCACTCTTCTTTTTCTGCCTTACACTATTTCCCCTGACTTTCAAGCTATTCTAGGAGAACTTGAATTAGGAACTGGTGGACTATTATGGTACCTCTAGAGAATAAGGATTAACAAAAGATGGTGAATAACGAATTGGTGAATGTGTACGCAAGGGCTATATTTCTTGTACTAAATTAACAATTAAGAAAAACAAAAACTAAAATTAAATTAACATTAATTAAAAATAGATTAATAACTAAAATACTTATACTAAAATAACTATCCACCTTAACTTCTATTGCAATGACTCAAATCAAAAGTAACACAAGCGATTATCAAAAAATTAGTTAAACAAAAATAAATATATTATAAAGAATATCATTCTAAGTATTAAATATTTTGCTTAGGAATAATCTAACACCTAGCATAAAGATCCAGTTTTAAACTCCTAAACCTTCATTTGAGCTTCTCGCGAGATATCTAACTCTAACCCATTCTTAATTCAACATTCTTACCGTCAAATCAAATCATGAACAATAAATCACTACCTCAATTCTCAGAATGCAACAATACATTGATATGAGATGTAACATCCCTCATGCAAATACCCTATATTCACATGTATCATGAATACTATTAATCATGCTCATACTACATGTTCAATTAACCATCACTTAGCCATTAATCATGCCATACGATTTCATATACTATTATTTGTGCCACCTGTCTGTTCCTGTTTTTCATTTCATGCTTAGTATCATGCATACTAACTATATGGATATTACTTCATGCATATCACATGCACACATGTTCTTTCGTAGCTTTACTACTGGTGAGTTGCATTATCCCACATAGGTTATATACATATCAAAATATGACTGGCCATTATACAAAACATATGATAGCTGAATTACAAAATATCCTACATCAAGGTTATAAGTCGATGGTTGGCCCTTCCTGATGCAGAGAATGTCCCTGAGCAAAAGTCTTTCTAGAAGGTACCTACACGGATAAATAACCCGTGCTAAGCTATAAAGCTTAGTGGGGAATATCTACAGATGGATGGCCATACACAAGGCCATCAGAACATACATATACAATATGTTCATATACTATAATCAACATGTCCAACATAACATGGCGACAATAACATATACTTTAAAGCATAAGCATATTCTCATGTACATAAGCATTGTACCCAAGAGAGAGAAACATATATTTCTTTTTCATAATTCATATAGATGGCAATATTCCATGTGAACATATTCAATTGAAGCATAATTCCTGTGGTAAACCAACAATATAAGCCACATATCAATCTTTAGCCAAAATAACTTTAACTGTTTACTTTTGATCATTACTATGAATAACGTTTAGCCTGCCTTAGCTTTATCAGTGGATGCGGGAACTATGGATACACAATGGTATCAAATGAGGGATATCCGAAGATATCGAATCTATAGACCCAAACGGGGCCAACTGTACTATGGACCGGTCAAGCATACCCAAACGGGGTAGCCTATCAACCCAAACGGGGCTGATCATGATCCAAACGGGATTATATACTATGGACCCAAATGGGCCAACTATGGCAGCTGCAATTTCCCTATAGGCGCCTATCTATCCACATCTAAAACTCTATCGCAGGCGGAACTATATTCGTATTCAATTCACATTTTAATACTGTATTCATAGTATACTGTTTGCACATATGCATAGTCTTATCAACCTGTGAATTCTCTGGTGCATAATCAGATACATGCACATTTCATATGCCAAGATATATATCTGGCTCATCTATATCTGTATGACTATATCATTTGCATCATATCATATAAGCATGACATATAATCATCATATCATAGACTTGATCATGCCCTCATTAAGCATTTCACATGTTCATAGTCATGCTAATTCATCTTCTATCTCATAGGGCAATTACATGCTCATATACTCATATACATAATCATAAATGTACATACCTGTGGGTACATTCGCATATAGTCGATTTATTCTTATGAGCATGTTTCCAACACATATATATATACCTTTATCATCATTCAAGTCATGTGCTATACAAAATATCAACATGTTTTCATATGGCATATACACATGTCAAGGTCATGCTATTATTCTCTTTTTCATATCACAAGTGCATATCAAAAGGTGCACTTTCATGTCATAAGATTTACATGTGTAGGTTTATCTCAATTTGGCATATGACCATCATGCACAAGATTAATTACATGTATGGTTCAATAATTCCTTTCTAATCTTTATTCATATTCACAAATGAACGCATGTGCATGCATACAATTCCTTCATTGATAGTCATATTACATGCCTTATTCATTTAACTTTCTATCACATAAGCAATTAGCTGTCTCAATCAATTTAAGAATCATATTATCAAGTGTAGCAACAATCTGTTCATACTAGCAATTTCTGTTACATAGAGTAGTCTAGAAAACTAGTCCGGATTCAACTATAGATTACATGTACATAGAGATAGATTCAAGCTTAGGTTTCTTCATGTGAAATATAGGTATGGAAGTCTATTTTTCAATTCAAAAAGAATCACTCAATTTGCTGCTCTATAGCTCAACTTATGAGCAAAACAGTACTAATAGATCATTCAGAAAATCACACACGTGGCCATGTTCAAAGAAGAAGAAAAACTCACGTGGCCACGTGCAATGAATGAAGTTTTATGCAGAAGAAACACACGTGGTCACGTGTTTTCACAAGAGGAACCAGACGTGGCCACGCACAAGGGAAAGAAAAGGCTCACGTGGCCACGGGTAAGAAAGAAATATACACATGCGTGGCTACGTGCTTCACGCAGAGAAACTATCCAAATTTTCACTATCAGATAATGAAAATCAGTTCTCAATTCTTTCTACAAAGCTGTATATATATTTTTCTAGTTTTCAAAACATCAAAAATCAACCCAATCAGAGCTCTCAATCTCAAGATATACCCTAAAAACCGAAGACTGCTCTCAAAAACAAAGGCAGCAAGCAAGACCCGGATTCAAGCCTATTTTCTCTATCATAAAAATTGATTCAGATTTCGTGTTCTTCATATGAAATGAAGGTCTGTGACTCTAGTTTCATATCCAATTGGAATTTCTCAATTTGAGTCACGGAAACTCAAGATATAGCAAAAATACTACAGACTGGTCATATGATCCTTAAAACAGATTTTTACATCTTTCAATCAAACATGTATTTTTCCTTTCTAAACCACTTCCAAGCTTGAGATTCACATATAAAACATGTAATAGAAGCAGTAAAGACATCTCTCATGCTAACACATCAAGCATACACACACTTATGCAAGTTCCCATACCTTAGCTGATAAACCCAATGTCTTCAACCTCTATCAATACCCTTTCCTTTGCTCTTCCTTCCTTCCTCTTCTCCTTCATAAATACCATCATCATCATCATATATTTCCAGCATATTTACATTTTCTCAGTCAAAATGAAACAAGAAGAAGATGATGATGAAGGGTTCAATTAACAGTTTAATTACCTTACGTTTAATACCTTGTACTCTTGATTAATCAACAAACATCATCCTCAACTTGTTTGAGTTAAATCAATGGAAATCAAAAGGAAGAAGAAGATGTTTTTTTTTCTGGTTTTCTCTCTTCAATTTGCCGACTCCTTCACACACACAGCCACCTACATTCCACTATCTTCTTTCTATTTATATAAGTGGCAAAATTTCCCTTTACTCCCTCAACATCTTGCATGTCACATAAATACCTTGCAAATCTTTGCATGAATGACTTTAACCCCTCCACTAACTCTTTTTCAAACATTAACCTATCAAATTAATCATTCTTTCAAATTAACCTATAATTAAATGATTTTATTCACAATTGGCCATAATATGCCACAATTACAAATTAACCCTAAATTAATATCTTTTTACTTCAATTACATCCTCAATTACTATTAAACTATATTCTTTTATTTTATTTTCATGCAATTAACATAATAACATGATAATTTATCCCCTTAACTTAATCATAAAAATATACAAATTAAATTAGGTCATGTTAGGGCCTTACATGAGAAGAATAAACCAAGAACACGCATATCATTGGTCAAAGTATAGATTAGCATTCAACCATCTATTTGAAACATTAAACACCAATCCAATCGTAACCAAAGATAAGATTTAGTATAGGAATTATGAAATAATATACTTGCATTAAAATTAAGCTCAAACTTGAGTCTTTATAATAAAAGCATAAGGGTTTAAGTTTCCCTTAGCAAAAGTAAGGAATTACTTACCAAACACGATTCAAATGAAAATAAATTAAAATAAAGAGATACAATACTCCTATAACTTCAAACATGCTTTTGATGGCATCTCAGAAGATGCAGTAGAAGGCTTCAATCTTTAAGAGAATTAAGAACTAAGAAAATAAGAAAAACTAAGTCTAAACTATTGTACAAATTAACTAAAGACAACTAGGGCTAAAACAACAAATATTCATAACTTTAAAGTCTACTCTAGGTCTCCCTGATTCTTGTGTTTAGGTTTGTTTAAATACTCTCTAGAGAAGAATTTTGATGCCTTTTAACTTTCTAAACCAGATTGTAGAAGAGTTTTATCGTGTTTAGAAGTCACTCTCTCGGGTGAGGGCTTGAAACACTTAGGAGAGTGTTTTCTTTCTTTTAATTCCTTAAGTCACCCTATGTAGAGTACTTAAACACTTAGGTGAGTGTTTTAGGCACTCAGGTGAGTACTTTAAGTACTCGGCTGAGTATTTTGCTACTGGACTTTCCATGAAATAATTCTTCCTTTTTGCACTGAGTATTTTGCTACTGGACTTTCCATGAAATAATTCTTCCTTTTTGCACCCAATTCTTCAATCTTCCTAAATTAAACCAAATTCTTCCCTTTTTCCATACATCTTTGTTTTTACTTTAACTTAGCAACTAAAAACACCAAATTGCAATTAAGTCCTCATAAATTTCAACATATAAAATTAAATACCAAATGAACACAAAATTAATCACTTTTACACGTAAAAACTTACTAAATACAATAATTATAATTTAAAACTAACATTTATGCTGGATGCATACTAAAAAATAAGACTATTGATCAGTGAGCTCCAACTTAACTGTATCCCTTTGATAGGCCTTAGTAATACTACTATTCCTATCATTTTCTCTATTGATCTCTTTATAGTTCTAAGAGATGAGGCCACCATCTATACATGTAACTATACTTTTATGGTCATTTATATGCATTTTACCTGTATTAATATCTTTGGTAGACCCTTACTTTTTCAAACTAGAACTGTCAGTAGTATCAAATATGGTAATGAAGGTGCCTATAAAGAAGTGAGTTGTAATACTAAGGGATAATCACAAGACCACTTGAGAAGTTTATGTAACCATGGTTAAGGAAGGAAAACAAACATTTGTTGATGAGCCAATAGAAGAAAAATAAAAGAGAAAAGCCAAAATGTATCATGAAAAGGATTTGATCCAATATGAACTAGCATAAGGGAAGAAAGTCATGGCTGGATCGGGCATAAATAATAAAACTAGGAAAAAGTTTTACAAGTATTGATAATAAACTAGAACTTATTTGCTAGGTCACTAGAAGATATCCTTGGTATCAACCTTTAAGTTTTCATCTATAAACTTATGTAAAAATTGAGAAAGCATGCACCTGATAGAAATCAATTCATATCAAAAGAAAAAGATCAGCTCCTAAAGGTTAAAATAATTAGAGAAGCATAATATCCTAACTGGTTAGCAAATGTGGTCCTAGTAAAAAAAAAGAATGGAAACTTTAAGAATATATGTCAATTTTACAGATCTAAATAGGGCACGTTCGAAGGATAGTTATCCCCTGCCCAAATTTGAATAAACTTATGGATGTGACAGCTTGCCATTTGTGTATTTTCTCCTTGATGCATACACTATATATCACCAAATAATGATGTGGCTCCTTGATCAAAAGAAAACAAACTTTATCACTAATAAATGTACTTATTATTATAATGTCATGCCTTTTGATTTGAAAAATACAGAGGTAATATACCAACAACTGATTAACAAAAACTGTAAAGATCAATGTGCACATTGACAACATGATCATCAAGAGTAAAAACCAATCTGGTCGTGCTGCTAATTTTGTTAAGGTACTAAGCTTAACTTAAAAAAATACACATTTGGGTATCATCTAAAAATTCCTAGGCTTTGTGGTTTCACAATAAGGGATTGAAGCAAACCTTGAGAAGATACAGGGCATATTAGACATGCAGTTGCCCAAGAATACCAAAAAGGTCCAAAGGCTTAATGGCAGGCTCACTACTTTAGGTAGATTCATTTTTTCATCAGCCAAGTGTTCTATTGCAGTGTAAATTTATTACCCTAATCTCTAGGGCTTAGATAGAGTGAATAGGGTGTCAAGCATAGGGAATCTTATAGTTTTTTTTATAGTAATCAAGTAGATACTTAAATGGATAGGCAATTATAAAATGATAAAGTTGGTTATACTAAAATCCTAAGGTTATCAAACTATAGAAAACTAAACTTAATCTAAAACTAAACAATATAATTTAATTATTTAATTAGAACTACAAAATTGAATTAATCAAGTAAGAGATCCATCTATTAACATACATACAATTGACTAGAAAACATGGCCTACTCTCTCTATGTGTAATTCTCATTGTCAAATAAGGGTATTCCCTTCTAAAGTCCAAAAACACTCTCATGACATTATAAAGATAGATAATGATCATGATGTTCTATGCCTATTATTCTACCCCTCAAAGTGAAACCCTTATCTCCAAGTGATTCCTATCATTTAAGTAAATTCAATCAGTTTTCCACCAACATGCCCCAATTCTCATTGTGAACAAATTGATTAACAAGTTATTGTTAGTGTAAGCCCTAGCCCTAATTTATTTTTATAAAACAATCAAGTTAATAAATGAGGCATTTGTTTTATCTATAGTATACTTGTGCATATCAAGTGATAGAACAATCCAAGAATGTTGTTTCAGTTTAAGTTATCATGTGTGAGCCATATGGTTGTAAGACCTTGAAACATTTGAGGCTTCATTCTAAATATCCCTAGTCAGACATTGTTATAGGAATAACAAATGAATTAAGACTAGTATGCGCTCTCTAATAAGTTGAGTTCTATCTTACGAATCATAAAGACTAGAGTGTCAATCAGAGATCATAGATACAGGTTTAGAACATGGTATATGGATTTGATCTGCTCATGAGAACACTAATGGTATAAGTCATAAATGTTTCTCAATTGCAAGTTTTACATCCGAGTTCATAGACCTAAAATCTCTATGAAACTCTTTATGAATTACTTTGTACTTTAACATACAGTTAACGTGCTCGTAATAAAGTGACAAGTATGGGTATGCTTGGGCATGCACTAATTCATATTAGAGAGCATGAGAGAAGTAAAGGGATTACCCTTCTCGATGAGAGAGAAAATATCACTAGTAACTTGATCAGTAAACTGGGAAGTGTATGGCCATATCAAGATGAAATAATGAGTAATCATCATTTATCTGAGAGTTCGATGTCATTGGAATATCAAGAAAGGAATTAGTAAATATAAGGATGACTAGTTCCATGCCTTATATTAATTTTGATATTTGTGGTAAGGGACTATGCGAAATTGCATTAGGTTACTTAATACCATTTGCATTTTCATTTAATTTGGAATGCTATAATATCTTACTAGATAATATATATAGCCTTTGGATTATTTATTAATTAATTGCCAATATTTAATGGACCTATAAGATCGCACACAAAGCATTGGGCCTAAAATATTATATAGAGTATTAGGCATTAATTTGGGCTTTTAATTAAAGTCAAATTAATAAGGTTAATGGGTATTTAAATTGCTAATGGACCTTAGTCAATGAGAGTGAAAAATCGGCAATTACATGGATAATATCAATTAATTAATTATCTTTGGATAATTAAGTTAATTGAATTTAAATCCTAAATGAATTTGAATCAATATACAACACTTAAGTAGGGAGAGATTGAGGCCAAAATTCAAGCTAGAATCCTAGTTGAATTCGGCATGTATCAAAAAAACCGTAGAGAAGTTATTTATATTGATTAAATAACTAATGCCATTTTAAGTTAATTTGAATTTAAATACTAAAAGAATTTGAATTAAGATAGATCACTTAATTAGGATGAGGATGTGGCTGAAGTTCAACCTAGAATCCTAGTTGAATTCGGCTTGCAACAAAAACCCTAAATAAGTGATATATATTAATTAATTAAAAACAATTCATTTTTGGCTTTTGCCATTTTTTGCTCTTTCTTTCTCTCTCTCATTGCCAAATTTCACTTGAGAAAGAATTATTTCTTCTTCACTTGTATTTTTTGGGGCAGCCTTGCAAACCCTAAGAAGAACAAGATCAAATCTTGTGTCTTTATACAATACCCATTCCCGAATACAAATCCTAAAGCTAGGCACTCATGTTTTAAGCCGACTTTGCAAGTGTGTGTGTGAGCATAGAGTGGTGTGGCATAAAAGGCAGCACTTGTGGCATTGGTGGTTAAGTTCAGGAGTATATAGGTTCATATTATATATTGGTCGTTGAAAAAAATCAAGTATTGAAGTGCATTCAAAGATGTAAGTTCAATCGAAACCCTAAAATTGCATGTTTTCGATTCTATATTGTTTATTACATGGCTTGTATGATCAAAAGTTTTATTTTTTCACTACATGATCATTGATTTAATGCCATGTGATATTCCTTCAGTGGTATCAGAGCCTAATCATGTTTTTTTAGTGCCTTGGATGCGTTACAACTTGATTAAAAATTGTCTGTTTCATGAAATGTAATGCTAAAATTTTCTGTTTTGAGTTTCTTGCATTGGTTGAGTGTAAAAACGAATTTAAATGGTTAATTGGGTATTATGACATGTTAATAAACTGACCTAAGATGTTTTTAGATCTGTTCATGGTCGGTTTTAAATGTATATACCTGATTGAACATGTTAATCATGAAACTAGGTGCTTGTTTGCATGATATGCATTTGTGACTAGCCTGTTTCTCTCTATAAAATGTAAAAACGTGTTGGGCATGTTTGTAAGTGATTTTAGAATATTAATAACAATTGTGGACATTTTTTAAAATTGGTTTTAATTTTGGTCCATGAAAATTTAATTGGTTAATTTACAAATCACTTAAAATAATGACTAGTTTGTGTTTGTTGCATGTTTAATCAATATTGTTTGTTTTGTTGTGATTAAAATGGCATAAACACATTTAGATTAGATCTAGGCAAAACCTTAATTCAATATTTATGATCTTATTTAAGTAATTAAATGACTTATAAAATCGTTTTAAGTGTTTATACATCATTTGTGGCATTATATAAGCATTAAACAACTATTTTCATGTTATTTGTTTGTTTTGTTATCAATGTCGAATGTGTTATGTGTTCTTCATGAATATTTATGCTTTGATTCATGTTGGTTCATATTATATGTGTTTTTAATATTTATGAGCTGTATAACATAATATTAAAAATGATAAAATTGGAAATTACACTAGAGTTGATTTATGGCACAAATCTAACTAGTTTGTGTTTTGGGTTTTTAAGAGAGCTTATTCAATAAGTGGATTTAGTCCATTGGGCTTCATCCCAGGCCCATCATAGGGTCTTCTCTTAAAAGTACAAGTACACAATTTTCATTAATGGGTTGGGCTTAATTAATTAAAATTAGATTTTGTTTTATCCATGAATGTTATGTATAATTGTTTGTTTGTTTTGTGTGATGAATGAATATGCATGGTGCATTCATGGGCCCTGGGTTATGTAATTAAATATGGACTCTACTCCATTAAGGATTATTGTAAAAGTTTCATGTATTTCTTAGTATAGAATTTATTTGAAGACTTTGTAAATCAAGATGAAGCCCACCGGAGTGGAGAGGCCAAACTTGAAGATTTCTATGTAATAGTATAGAATCTTAGTTGTAGGTTTTTGGGCCCATGTTTGTCACGCTTTACTTTACACACTTTTATATATACATGCTATGAATGGATGACAAAGCATATGCCATGAATCCCTAAAATAGTAAGTCATGAAGTTGCCTTCCTAGTTTTAAACATGTCAAGGCATCGATCACGTAGACTAGAAGTCCTAGATGTGCTTGATTATCTTTGTGAGGCATGCGTTGTGAATGTAGGTTGGACTTAACATGGAAAGGGATGTCTAAACCTAGGCAACGAATAAATGGGTTTGTGTAATAACATCTTAAGATGTTAGCTCATTTGATCCAAGAGTCATGTAAGAGATATGATTGGAGTTTTCCTACCTAAGTAACTTAACTCTTTAGGTGTACAAGCTCTGCTTGACTAATGAGTTGTTGTGAAAAGTGGATCTTGGCCCACATTAAATCACTAACATGAATTATTTAAAGGGATATTAATTCAGTTTGTGGGATTATATTAATACTTTATTTAATCTTGCTAAGTTTATAAATTTTTATAGATTGAAAAATGCCTTTTTCAAACAGCAACTTTTCATTGCGATCGGTCCTAGAAAAGGACAAACTGAATAGCACCAATTTCATAGATTGGTCTTGAAACTTGAGAATAGTTCTTAAGTAAGAGAAGAAGTCATATGTTTTGGATGAGCCCTTGCCCACCGAACCTGCTAGGAATGCCTCTGCAGTTCAAAGGGAAACCTTTGAGACTAAGAAAAGTGACACCAATGATGTGACCTATTTGATGCTAGCCACTATGGTGCCCGATTTGCAAAAGTAATTCATGAACCAAGAGGCCCATGCGATCATGGTGCACCTCAAGGAGATGTTCCAAGAACAAGCTCATCACGAGAGGTTCGTGACAACAAATGCCTTGATTTCTTGTAAGATGACTACGTGTAACACCTTAATTCCTTAACCATGGATAATCATCAATCATTATCATCATCATCATCATCATCATCATCATCATCATAAACCTATTAAAGACAAGGCAATAATAATAATAAGACAGGCCATAATTACATGCCATAAATAAATAAATCAAACTTATAGATAAATAATCATAACATAAATGGCCTTCGAGTATCTTGAAATCCTCAAGGCAACTGCATTTTGCCTGATCCTCTGGAACTTATCTTGAAACCTACATGGATAACAAACCCATACTAAGCTATAAAGCTTAGTGAGGAACAAAACTCTATGTATATATATATATAATACTCTTTCCCTGAGTCATATTATCATGCATAAATATACACCACCTTTTTCAATAACAACAAATAACATAGGATTTTATTTTGTTGATCATTTGAGAAAGACTTTAGCCTTAACAATGAATACCTTGTTACACTAATCTAGAGTATTTACTTGACTTAGCTTGATCCTGCTTAGAATAGTTGCTTCACAAACATCATCATAGCATACTATTCATGTCAAACAATTATCATTCATGCATTTCATAATTCTTTCTTCTTACAACTCAAGAAATCATTACTATTGATCGTATAAGCTCGACTTGCTTCAATTAGTCGATATGGCATGCTTAAGAAAGTACTTATGCCATACAACATCCCTTTTCATATTGTTAGTCATGATTTCTTCTTATAATAACTCAATTCTCATTCTTATTTCTTGCATATGTGTTCCTTAATGTTATCTTAACATGGTAACTAAAACCTCTTACAACACCAATTTATATCATACATTGCACTTAGTTAGGTCAATGTTATCATTGTGCATATAAGCATGCAAACCTCCATATACATCTTATAATCCTTTTTATCAAGAGGCTAGACAATATAGTCATTAATGGTACAAGATTTTAACTTACCGCATTAAATCACTTTATGCACCTAAGATAGGCATTCAACCATAATTCACAATATAAGGGATATGCTTAGGTTATATAGCATCTACAAGTAGTCCTGGTAGGTATAATTACATCACATATATCATGTAATTCTCATATTAGATTAATAGACTTTACATCCTTCATGTTATCTTAGCATGGTAACCTGATTCTTTTACAATCATCATTATATGTCAGGCATTTCACTTGGTTAAATGAATGTTATCATTAAGCCTACATGTGCAAACATTTATATATATAATTAAACAGACTGGCAGAGTTGCATGTGATCACAAAGAACAAGCATTACCTATCAGGATTACAAGACAAAGTCTCGATGTCATATGTATGCATTTTATTAACAGAGTACATAAAACTTAGTGTACATGTTATAGTCCATATAAGTTGGGGTCCATATATTCTCCGTGCAACCCATCGATGGAGTTCAACTCACACCGGCACTCACAAGGGAAGCTTCCTCATGGTCGAGGTGATATACATATCTCACAATTATGATGTACTGAACATGGTATCTCATTTCATAAAGATAGTTATAGTCAAAAGGAATTTAAGATAAAACAACACAATACAATAAGTCATTCATCATGCTTATGTTAACTACATGAAGAAATCAATGCATATATATATATATATATATATATATATATATATATATATATATATATATATATATATATATATATATATATCACTTAATTTCTTGTACTTTTTATCATCTTTAATAGCCTTCCTAAGTACTAGTTCAAGGGTGGATAACGGGAGCAATGGATACTCGAAGGTATCAACTATGGATATCAAAAGATATCAAACAATGGACCCAAATGGGGTTAAACAATGGTTCCAGCAAGGAACAAATGATAGACCCAAACGGGGTCGAACAATGGTTCCATTAAGGAACAAGACCCAAACGGGGTCAACTATGGCAGTTGTGACTATATCCCTCTAGGCATGCCTATCTAATCCATAACTGAACTAAGACTCGCAGGCTTGACCATTCTTAATCATATTTCAATTCAATATATCTTTTTTCCCTTAATATAGCATCCCTACTTAAAACCATCATTCATATAAGAATGCACATTATTCTTGTCATACTTCAATATTGAGCTCTAGGCTCTAATACACATGGATGCTTTCACATGATTATATAGTTGCATGTTTATGCAAACAATAACAACATGAAATGTTTCATTATTAGCGTTGAGAGTGACAACATACACATATACATATATTTATGCAGCTTAAATCATAGCCATACATGCTTTTATTACTCATACTTGTTCACATATTAAGATAAGCTCCTCATCATAGCATGCTTATATTAACTATAAAATATATAGATTTTACATAACTCATGGATAGTTCTTGATGACATACCTTGTTGTTGCTTGCTATGAATAGTTTCCCTATTCTTACACTTATTCACATTAAAACATAACACACACACATATATATAGATATAGCAATCACTCAAGCATTTATAATCCATATAATAAAATAAGTAGGTTCTCTTACAACTTAAGGTCACTACTTGCTCATATTTGATCCCTTGATTCACTTTCATGATTACTAGATTAGAACCCACAAGTGACATACTATAACATAGTCGTATATACTTCAATCATCTTACTTGTATTTTTCATCTTATAATATTTTATACTTAGGTAAGTTGTGTGAGATTATTTCATCTTAATCATTAGTCCCCTACTAGCAGACTTACGGTTTTCATATTATATCATGGGGCATGATTAAATAAGTAAATAAGTTTTCTTACCTCAAAGCTTATCATTAAATTCCTATTATGGCTTAAAGCATAACCAAACTTCTATAGTTCCACCTTTGAGTGTCAATAAATATTCCATCTCTTTTAACTTAGTTATGCACATTCTAACTATCTTTTTAATGTTATTAGATCATAACTTGGTAATCTCTTGCCATTGAAAAGAAATATTGATATATATATATATATATATAGTACTTGGGCAAAGCTAGTTACTTTGTTTGAGTTCGTACTGATGCCAAATCCATAGGATACATTAAATAGCATATACATGTTAGAGTCATTAGGTTACTTCTTACTATCCTTAGTTATATGCTTATTATATTGTCTCTTACCTTCGTTAGATATGTGTCCGTATGGCACTAATTATACATTCTTAACACTCAAATTTAGTTAATAAACCTTCCTGTAGGCACACATTTCTAAACTATATATATTTACTTAAACTCTTAGCATTAAAAGACTTTTAGAACTATAACATTTCTTGGGTAATCCATTAACATACCATTCATCACTTGTATGCTCAACCATTATCAACCTTTCCCATTACTAGCTTAATTCCTCCTTATTATAGCATTATATTTATAAACATGGCTATACAATGTTGTGCTCTTAGGGTGGAGAAGAACAATTAAAATTGGAGTGTACAAATGGTCGTGCATGAGAAGAGGAAAAAACATTAGTGGTCGTGCACTTCCAAGAGGAAATTAATGAGTGGCCGTGTGTGGGAAAGAAAACAAGACAAGTGGCCATGCATTATCATGCATAAAATAGTGATTAGCCATGTATTTTGAAGGAGAAACCAATGAGTGGCCGTGTGTTTCCAAGAAGAAACCACACGTGGCCGTGTACAAGGAAGAGAGAAACATCACGTGGCCATGTGCAAGAAAAGAGACAAACTTGCGTGTTCGTGTGTAAGAAGGGAAACAAATGTGCATAGCCACGGGTAGGAAGAAGAAAAGCATCAATTGGTCATGTGTTATGAAGAACAAACACACGTGGCCATGAGTTAGGAAGAGCAAACTCACACGTGGCTGTGTGTTAAGAAGAACAAACACACGTGCCCACGAGTTAGGAAGAGTAAACTCACACGTGGCCGTGTGTGGGAAAGAAAAGAAGAAAAACCAGAATCCCAATCATGCATAACATTAATTTAAACCCTAAATCTCACTTCCTCTCTTGCTTACATGATCATTTAGGTTACTAATCATGTTATAATCATCAAAACATATTAGTTTAAACCCTTAATCTCATTATCAAAGCACATACAATATGAGAGGGAAAACATGTACAGGTCATCCAAAAAATGAATCCCGTACCTCAAAATCAAGCTTCATCTCCTTCAACATCCATTGATCTAGCTCTGTTTCTCCTTCATTTCCTTATACACAGAGACAACAAACATGACTTATCATCTCTTCCTATAACCCTAAGATCATAAATCAAGCATGGAAGAAGAGATCTATGGAAGGGAGACATTACCTTCATGCTAAAACACCAAAACCCTAGAGCTTCTTCTTCAATCCAGTGACCAAGAACGAGAGAAAGAGAGAGAGAGAGAGAGAGAGAGAGTCCATTCCTCATCTCTCCAAGTGTCCCAAAATAAATGAATGGGGAAAAATATCTTCCCAAGTAAATCTCCTAAATGCCCTTAAGCACAAATAAACCCCATTATTTCAATTTCTTCCAACTTAATCCCAAGACTTTCTAATTCATTTCAATTACACCCTTCTCTTTAATTATAATTGAACTTGACTAATATACTTATACTCTAAAATTACCAAAATACCCCTCTCGAGACTTAACCTCGATAATTGCAAAATAATCCAATTTTGCCTTAATTAACGATGGTCCTCGTTAATTGACAATAATCCAATTTGGGTCATGATTGGGTCTTTACAAATCACTCCTCCTTAAAAGAATTTCGTCCTCAAAATTCAAAATTGGTAATCCTTATCTTTATTCCTAGAAATTCTTAACTATTCTTTAGTTATAAATAACTATCACTATAAGCATTCTCTATGTGCATAATAATCTCATCATCTATAATTATATGTATCCGTCTCTGATTTCCAGATACTCTTATGCTCGTTGTCTTTCTTATCCTAAGTATCTTAATAATCTTGACATCTTGCATCATCATTTATGCCAAAGATCAAGTTCTCTTCTATTCATATGAACTTTTCCTCAAACATCTTAATACATAATCTAGACATACTTATAATCAATCTTATGCTATACCTCAATCATAAAATATTAAGGCATTTAAGCACTCCAATACTAGGAGGCAAGAGATATTGATAATTCCTCATATATCATCTCACAATCTCTGCCAAAATCTTGCTAATGGTCCTATATATATCAATCATAGGTCAACACCTAACATAATCATCAAAATGTATGCCATTAACAATGACACCATTGTCTAGACCAATATCATCTTAACCTTCCAAAATAATTCTTTAATTCCTTATTGCCCAAAAAAGACTCAACCAGGCTCTGATACCACTAACTGTAACACCCTAATTCCTTAACCATGGATAATCATCAATCATCATCATCATCATCATCATCATCATCACCATCATCGTCATAAACCTATTAAAGACTAGGCAATAATAAAAATAAGACAGGCCATGCCACAAATAAATAAATCAAACTTATAGATAAATAATCATAACATAAATGGCCTTCAAGTATCCTGAAATCCTCAAGGCAACTGCACCTTGCCTGATCCTTTAGAACTTATCTTGAAACCTGCACGGATAACAAACCCGTGCTAAGCTATAAAGCTTAGTGGGGAACAAAACACTATGTATATATATATGTATAGAGAGAGAGAGTCCATTCCTCATCTCTTCAAGTGTCCCAAAATAAATGAATGGGGAAAAATATCTTCCTAAGTAAATCTCCAAAATGCCCTTAAGCACAAATAAACCCCATTATTTCAATTTCTTCCAACTTAACCCCAAGACTTTCTAATTCATTTCAATTACACCCTTTTCTTTAATTATAATTTAACTTGACTCATATGCTTATACGCTAAAATTACCAAAATACCCCTCTCGCGACTTAACCTCGATAATTGTAAAATAATCCAATTTTGCCTTAATTAATGATGGTCCTCGTTAATTAACAATAATCCAATTTGGGTCATGATTGGGTCCTTACACTGTGAGTACTCCCGCTAGTACCCATGTACTCGTGATGAAAGGGTATCTTGATACTCTTAAAAAGCATGAGGTGTAAATCCCAAGAGAGTTGGCCACTGACTTGATCTTAGGGTCATTGCTTGATTGTTATGATCCATTTGTTATGAATTATAACATGCATGCAATGAATAAGATAGTTGTCGAGCTTCACAGGATGCTTAAGAATGCTGAAGAGAACATTTGAAAGACCAATCCCATACTTATGGTTCAAGGAGGCATTAAGAAGGGACCCGCGAAGAGAAAGTGGAAAGTTAAGGCAAAACCCAAGAATGACCAAGCACGGCCTAAGTCCGATGGGAGTACGCTTCAGGCCTAACCCAAGCCTAAGGCGTAAAAACTCAAAGAGAGTGAGAGCATGTGCTTCCATTGCAACAAGTAAGGGCATTGGACGAAGAACTGCGGTCTCTTTAAGGAAGAACAAAAGAAGAATGGAGCCAAGTCATCCAATTCTGGTATTTTTGTTGTTGAAATTAACCTTTCTATTTCTACCACTTGGGTATTGGATACCGGTTATGGTTCTCACATTTGTTCAAATGTGCAAGGGCTAAGAAATAGGCAGTTACTAGGGAAGAGTGAAGTGGAACTCTACGTGGGGAATAGAGCACGAGTTGCAGCCATGGAGATACGTGACTATCAACTCACTTTAGCTTTTGGACTATATTTAGATTTAATATTTTCCTTCTCACCGGGTTATCTCAAACCACAGTGTCCGAAATATAACACCTCCAATTAGTAATCCACACTAGAGAAGGATTAAATAAATTAAGATTGATGGAGTTACAAGGTAGGCCGAAATTCCTTGATGCTAGCAAGGAATGAGGGTGGCGGCTAGGGTTAGAGAAATGAGAGAGAATTTTCTTTTCTCTTAATGACACTTAACCCTAAATCCCTTTAACTTGGATTTTTATAGCTAGTTTAAAAATCCAACTTCATAATGGGATTGGGCTCTGTAAAATTGCTGGAAAAATATTAAATGAGTTTTTTGAATTATTAATAATTTATTTGGGCTCAATTAAATCCAATTTAAATCCTCTCATAAAGGACTATGCATAAAACCAATAAACTAGGCCCTTTATACATACACTTGAATTTAACCACCCAAATGAATTCCAAATCCATCCAAATTAAATATGTAGGCTCCATAACACTTATGAAATATATTTAATTTGTCTTAGTCCAAGAATAAGGCCTTTAGAGCCTTCTATATGGTTTTGGCGTGTAACCCTTCCTTTGGAGGGTTTCTGTGCCAAAACCAATTCTCTGGGCCTCTTTAATTTCTTCAATGGATCTATTAATTATTATATTAGTCCTATAACACTTATAGTCCAATATTAATTAATTATGAAATACAATATTTCAATTAAGTCCATTTTGCAGAACATATCTAAAAAGTTCTGCGAACAATTCTACTTGATCATAATTAAGTAAACTCTTTAATTAATTATTCTCTTATTCATTTCTCTTCTCCCATAATAATATCAAATATTATTATCCTTGTCATTTTACCATTTTATCCTTTACTCTATATGTGTGTGACCTATTAGGTTCCTGTCCATATTGGCAGTATAATATGTAATAATGAGTCTTATTCAAAACTCATATGATTTAAACTTCTTCAAATCATTTTATTAATCCCTTATTGATATTTATGATACACTATTATATAAATCATGAGCGGCCTCTAGCTAGGCATCATGACTACCCAAATATCAGAAAATTCAAGTGGTTTGACTGTACCCTTCCATAGAAACAGTTACCGTATAATTACTCCTTTCACCACTTTTATCTCAATTAGATTCTGAGTATGAATTTCTATCAACTTATATAAATCAAATTATATATGTTCTATTAATTTAACCATTTTTTCCAAAATGCCCTTCATGGATCCCTATCCATCTTGGCATATTACTTTGGCCAGAGATTCTTTGAACAAGGCAATTATAGAATCATGAGAGATAACTTCCCTTAATAAATTTGGAATGATGAATCCTTTATCGATTACTCAACTATCTTCAAGTAGGTCATGATATACCCAACCTCCTTACTATGTTCACTCCCAGTTGGAAGTAATCAATTATGGAGTCAAAGTATATCACTTGTTACTTAAGATAACCTTGGTGATCTCAAGTCTAAGGATACTTGCACAACCACTATGAAGAGATTCCTCACTGACATAGATTTAATATCCATGCGAGGATTCTCTTTGCAGGTCTCCAATGAACTTGTTCTTCTAACAAGCATCCACATGTTAGCTTTGATTATCATTCATAATCAAAGTTATGAGAACCACTGCTTGAACCATTCAAGAAGCATAACATGTGCTAGTATGTTCGAATTAACAATGTCCTATCTTGTTAATTTTATGACTAGGGATATTTAGATATTAACACATTTGCATGCAATAGACATCTCATATCATAAACACTTTTATGATTGCCTTTGCACTGTATTTATAATATCTAGGACTTCATTTATTAGTTTAAGATTTATAAACTCATGTATTTAAACATAGCATTAATAAATGAATGATGCCTTTTATTAAGAATATGAATTCATACATATGAAATACATCCATTTTACAAGGGCTTTGGGGCAACTCTCTAACAATCTCCCACTTGTACTAAAGCTAATCACTCATATGTCTTAAACCCATGTTATTTATATGGTGATCATGTTTTATCTGGAAAAGTGCTCTAATGAGGCGATCCACCACATTATCATCTGTGGGCACTCTTTCTATTTTCACATTATTTCTAGCTACTATTTCCCTTATGAGATGGTAGCATCTGAAAACATGCTTGGATAGCTGATGAGATCGTGGTTCCTTTGCTTGCGCAATGTCTTCATTGTTGTCACAATATAAATGAATCGGATCAACAATGCTAGGCACTACTCCTAGTTCAGATATTAACTTTTTGATCCATACTGCTTCTTTGGTTGCTTTTGAAACAGCAATATACTCAGCTTCTGTCGTGGAATCAGCAGTTGTTTCTTGTTTGGAACTCTTCCAACTAACTTCTCCTCCTTCCATTATGAACACAAAACCAAACTGTGATTTACAATCATCTTTGTCAGATTGGAAGCTGGCATTAGTATACCCATTTACTTCCAAACTGCCTTTCCCATATACCAAGAATATATCCTTAGTCCTTCTCAAGTACTTAAGGATATTCTTGACGGTTGCCCAGTGTTCCTCTCCAAAATTGGATTAGAATTTGCTTGTGACACTCAAAGCAAATGCTACATCTGGACATGTACATAACATAGCATACATGATAAAACCAATTGCAGATGCATGTGGTATTATATTCATGCTCTCTCTATCATCTAGTGTTTGTGGACACATAGACTTAGAATGATGTTTTCCGTGCACCATAGGTATAAACCCTTTCTTAGAGAGATCTATATTAAACCTCTTCAATTCCTTATCTATATATGTACTTTGAGAAAGACCTAGCAACCTATTGGATCTATCTCTATAGATCCTTATTCCCAGAATATAGGATGCTTCTCCAAGGTCTTTCATGGAGAATTGCTTGGATAACCATATTTTAAAGGATTGGAGAAGAGAAATGTCATTTCCCATGATCAATTGCACTCCTACTAACCCTTTTATACACACAAGGTTCATCTTCATTCTATGAGAAACCAAACTCTTTGATTGTCTCATTGAATCGTATGTTTTAGCTCCTGAAAGCTTGTTTTAATCCATAAATAGATCTTTGTAGCTTGCATACTTTTTTGCCATCTCCTGATGTGAACCCTTCTAGTTGTGTCATATATACATCCTCAGTTAGATTTCCATTTAGAAAAGCTTTCTTCACATCTATTTGCCAAATTTCATAATCATAATGAGCTGCAATGGGTAAAAGTATTCTTATAGACTTAAGCATCGCTACAGGAGAAAAGGTTTCATTATAGTCAATTCCTTCTCTTTGACGATAGCCTTTTTCTACTAAGCGAGCTTTATAGGTAACTATATTACCTTCCATGTCGGTCTTCTTTTTGAAGACCCTTTTGCATCCTATGGGTTTTATCCCTTCAGGTGGTTGATCCAAAGTCCATACTTTGTTCTCATACTTAGATTCCATTTTAGATTGTATAGCCTTAAGCCATAAATCACATTCTGAACTATTCAAAACTTATTGATAGCTTGTAGGCTCATTGTCCTCTACTATAGTTATGTCTCTATTTGAATCAATGTGAAATCCATATCTCGCAGGGATAGAATACATCCTAGTAGATCTTATAATATTTTGTGTATAATTAGGTTCGAATGTAATCTCATCATAATGAAACTTAGTCTCGGGTTCAATCAGTTGATCTACTTCTATTTGTGGATCTTGAACTTCACCAAGTTCAATTTTGCTCACACTATCCTCTTGTAGGAGAAATTCTCTTTCTAAGAAGACAACATACTTGAGACAAACACCTTTTGTTCTAAGGGATGGTAGAAATAATATCCATACATTTCTTTTAGATATCCCATAAATAAACATTTGTTAGACTTAACATCTAGTTTGTCTGACATTGTCCACTTTACATAAGCAGGATAACCCCATACCTTTATATGGAAAGTATGGGTTTCTTGTTATTCCATATCTCATATGGAGTAACATCAACCAATTTACTAGGAACTCTGTTTAACACATAAACAGCAGTTTCTAATGCATATCCCAAAAAGGACTTAGGCAAGTCTGCTCGGCTCATCATGGATCGAACAATATCTAATAGTCTTCGATTTCTCCTCTTAGATACCCCATTATGCTATGGTGTATATGGTGGAGTCCATTGAGATAAAATCCCATTATCTCTAAGATAATCTTAAAATTCTTGACTTAAGTATTCTACACCTCAATCTAATCTAAGTTTTTTAATACTCTTGCCAAGTTACTTCTCCACTTCATTTCTGAATTCTTTGAACTTTTCAAATGCTTCTTGTTTATATTTCATTAGATAGATATATCCAAACCTGGAGTAATCATCTATGAAAGTAATGAAGTAAGAGTAACCTCCTCTGGCATGTGTAGTCATTGGACCACATATATTTGAATATATTAAGTCCAATACCATTCTAGCTCTTTCTCCTTTACCAATGAAGGGAGCTTTTGTCATTTTTCCTAATAAACAAGATTCACATGTATCAAATGATTCATAATCAAATGACCCCAAATCACCTGACTTGTGTAATTTGGTCATGTGTTTCTCATTTATATGGCCTAAATGACAATGCCATAAATATAAGGTATTTAGATTATCTTGTTTCATTTTCTTGGTATCCACATTATGCACTTCTTTAATTAAATCAAGAATAAATATACCATTCTCAATGATATCTTTAGCATAAAATATATTGTTCTTAAAAGTGTAACAACATTTGTCCTTTAAAGAAATGTAATAATCGTTCATTAAACAATTGAAAGAAATAATACTTTTGGACAATGCTAGAACATAATAACAATTATTTAACTCCAGTATTAATCCACTTGGAAGAGGAAAATGATAAGTCCCTATAACTGTTATGAGATGTTCTATCCAGTAGCTGACTATATACATATTTCTACCTTTCCAACTCCTCTACTACATTTAAGCCCTTGTAGATCATTATATAAATGAGATCCACATCTGGTATCTAATACCCAAGATTATTTTGAAGCAATAGAATAAGTATTTATTTCAATCATATGAATACCTGAAGTAGAAGCATCAGCTTGCTTCTTCTCCTTGAGAGAATCTAGATAAGCCTTGCAATTATGCTTCTAATGACCATATTTTCCACAATGGAAGCAAGTTCCTTTGGGATTCTCTTTCTTGGTAGCCTTCTTCTTAGAAACCCCACCATGCTTTGGCTGTACCTTGGTCATCTCTTTCTTCTTCTGCTTCTTGCCTTTAGTAGAAGTGACAACCATGACACTTTTTGAATCCTTCTTGAAGGATCCATCAACTGTTTTGAGCATATTGATTAAATCAGGAATGGTTACCTGGATCTTGTTTATGTTGAAGTTAAGCACGAAAGAAGCAAAACTTGGAGCCAATGAGTGCAAAATTAAATATATGTATAGATCATTATCCATTACATAGCCAAGTCTACTCAAATGCTCAATATACCCATACATCTTCAATGCATGAGCAGCAGCCGAAGTGCCTTCCACCATTTTGCAGCTAAATAGAGCTCGAGCAATCTCATATTGCTCAGTTCTATCCTGAGAAGAATAAAGCTCCTCTAGATGGAAAATGATGTTCTAGCATCCATCATCTCATGTTGCTTTTGAAGCTCTGAGGACATAGCACCTAGTATCAGACATGTCGCTGCTTCACTATCCTCCATGTATTTTCAATAAGTACCCTTGATCTCATCAATGGCATCATCTGATGGAAGTAGTGGTGGATCTATATCCAAGACATAATGGATCTTTTCAGCTCTGAGAACAATTCTCACTTGTCTAATCCAGTCAGAATAATTGCTGCCAACCAGCTTGTTATCCAAGATTGATCGTATGTTAGTGTTTGATGTGCTGATGATGATGACCTAGATGTGAAAAAGAAAACATATGAGAGTATTTTTATATATATGTATGTATTAATTAGGTCTTTAATTAATCCATTTACTCCCATTATTTTATTGCGAATTAATAGCGCTCACTATATAATTCGAGAAAACCCGATGGTTTTCTTAGTGGGCCAATATCCAATCCTTGATATGTAATTTGACCTTGACTATGGTCAACAAGCCAAACTCCATACCCTTGAAAGGTAGGTATCTTTATACCAATTGTGTATCTACACAACTATTGGATCATTAGGTTATCAACTCTTGATACATGCATATCATATATGCATTCCCTAATCCTGCCTGTAGAACCATTAACATTGACTGTGGTCAACAAGCTAATGGGCTAGCTAAGATTACCCATTTAATTAGATTCGAACATATCCGATATAATGTGAGCTTGACTGTGGTTAACAACCCACACTATAAAGAACTATGTTTCTCCTCCAATTAATGGAAGGCTTATATACCTTAGTATTAGTTTGAGGGACTTTAGTTAATTAAGTCTCATCATACATGGTTGGCATACATTGGTATGCATCCTATATCTATCACATAAATATAAGCAAACAAATATGGCATAGTTATGGACTTTACTACATTGATCTCCCCGAGCCAAAAGGGAAATCAAAAGGTCAAACCTAGGTAATATGCATTATTCAAACAAGAAAAAATAATTACATTATCTTCAATCTTGTTGGATCTCTGTCCGACCTATCTTACTCCTTGATACTGGTCTCCATTTCTATCTCAAATACTAATTTAAGTAATCTAATTACATATTACAATTTGAAAAAGAAATACAAACCAAAAATAAGTGGTTGGGACATGAAAGTTCTCATTGGACCGAAACATGCATTATGCTCAATCACATTGGGCCTTTGTTCATAACTATCCATCATGCTAATCATACACCCTTATATGCATTTCTAATGCATAAAGTAAAACCATATAATGGAATACAAACTATGTTTCAACTCTTGAAACTTACTTTTGAGTTATTTTAATAATGGGATCAAACTAGTGAACTTTTTCCATTTTGGAAACTTTCCTTTTAGGAAACCTTTTTGCATGCATGTGTTCTTACCTTAATTATCAATCCAATTGATTATTAATTGTTTATTTAATTAATTAATCATATTAAATAATTAAGAAATCAATTTTGGGCTTAAAACAAAGGGTAGGCCGAAACCCACAAATTTAAACCCTAAAGTGTATTCACACACAAACTAGTTATATGTCTATTGGACCATTTGGGCCTCTCGGAATGAGCCAAGCCCACTCCAGCCCTTATAACCCATTAATAAACTTAATTAAAGTCTATAATATTTAATTTAAATCAGCTCCTTGGACCCACCAAGTCATTCACTAATTTAAATCAAGTCCGTAAACAAAATTAAGCCCATTAAGTGGTTTTAATGACTTAAAATTATTCCAATTAATTCAAGACCAATTTTAATTAATTCAATTAATTAAAAACACATTAATATATCAGATTTATCAATTTTATAAATTAAAAATCATTCCAAACATGAACTTACCAAGAACACACCAAGAATACACGAAGAACACCAATTTATCGAACTTTTCGATTAAACTAGTTTTCATGCAAAACTTGTTTGATTTTAATTTTGTTTGATCCTATAGCCTAATATCACATATTAAACACATAAATTATCATCAACATAATTTTAGAGTGGATCAATAAAAATTTAATTTAGAACAGCCCCTAAACTTTTTCAAAAAATAAAACTCATTCACGCCAAACACAATAATTCTTTTCTCAAAAGAATCATTTTATTTTTCATTTTATATATTTGATTACATACATCCAGAAATCAATATTTCTCATTCATGAACAATCAAATATGATATTTTAAAGTTCATGAAATAAATAACTCAAAAATAAAAATTATTTCGCGAATAATATAGAATTGTAGATTCATGGCAAAATCGTGGCTCTAATACCATGTTGGGAATTATCAGTTACATACATCACATGTATAAGAGAAAATTAAAATTTTTAACCAATAGATTTGATATTGCTATGAATTTACAACATAAATATTAATGAGAATAAGAAAAATCACCTTTGATTTTTGTTGAACATTTGATTTTTCTTCTCATCGGGTTATCTCAAACCACAGTGTCCAAAATAGAACACCTCCAATTTGTAATCCACACTAGAGATGGATCAAATGAATTAAGATTGATGGAGTTCAAGGCTGGCCGAAATTCCTTTGATACTAGCAAGGAATGAGGGTGGCGGCTAGGGTTAGAGAAATGAGAGAGAATTTTCTTTTCTCTTAATGACACTGAACCCTAAATCCCTTTAACTTGGATTTTTATAGCTAGGTTAAAAATCCAACTTCATAATGGGATTGGGCTCTTTAAAATTTCTGAATAAATATTAAATCAGCTTCTGAAATTATTAATAATTTATTTGGGTTCAATTAAATCCAATTTAAATCCTTTCATAAAGGACTATGCATAAAACCCATAAACCAGGCCTATATGCATACACTTGAATTTAATCACCCAAATGAATTCCAAATCCATCCAAATTAAATATGTAGGCTCCATAACACTTATAAAATATATTTAATTTGTCTTGGTCCAAAAATTAGGCCTTTAAGGCCTTCTATATGATGCTGGCGTGTAACCCTTCCTCTAGAGGGTTTTTGTGCCAAAACCATTTCACTGGGCCTCTTTAATTTATCCAATGGATCTATTAATTATTATATTAGCCCTATAACACTTATAGTCTAATATTAATTAATTATGAAATATAATATTTCAATTAAGTCCATTTTGCAGAATATTTCTAAAAAGTTCTACGAACAATTCTACTTGATCATAATTAATTAAACTCTTTAATTAATTATTCTCTTATTCATTTCTCTTATCCCATAATAATATCAAATATTATTATCCTTGTCATTTTACCATTTTATCCTTTACTCTATATGTGTGTGACCTATTAGGTTTCTGTCCATATTAGTAGTATAATATGTAATTATGAGTCTTATTCAAAACTCATATGATTTAAACTTCTTTAAACCATTTTATCAATCCCTTCCATAGAAATAATTACCATGCAATTACTCATTTCACCACTCTTATCTCAATTAGATTATGAGTATGGATTTATGTCAACTCATATAAATCTAATTATGTATGTTCTATTAATTTAACCATTGTTCCCAAAATGCCCTTCATAGATCCCTATCCATCTTGGCATATTACTCTGGTCAAAGATTCTCTAAACAAGGAAATTATAGAATCATAAGAGATAACTTCAATTAATAAAATTGGGATGGTGAATCCTTTATCGATTACTCAACTATCTTCAAGTAGGTCATGATATACCTAACCTCCTAACTATATTCACTCCCAGTTGGAAGTAATCAACTATAAAGTCAAAGTATATCACTTGCTACTTAAGATAACCTTAGTGATCTCAAGTCTAAGGATACTTGCACAACTACTATGAAGAGATTCCTCACTGACGTAGATTTAATATCCATATGAGGATTCTCTTTGCAAGTCTCCAATGAACTTGTTCTTCTAACAAGCATCCATATGTTAGCTTTGATTATCATTCATAATCTCAGTTATGAGAACCACTACTTGAACCATTCAAAAAGCATAACATGTGCTCGTCTATCTGAATTAACAATGTCCCATCTTGTTAATTCTATGACTAGTGATATTTAGATATTAACACATTTGCATGTAATAGACATCTCATATCATGAACACTTTCATGATTGCCTTTGCACTGTGTTTATAATATCCAGGACTTCATTTATTAGTTTAAGATTTACAAACTCATGTATTTAAACATAGCATTAATCAATGAATGATGCCTTTTATTAAGAATATGAATTCATACATATGAAATACATCCCTTTTACATGGGCTCTAGGGCATACTCTCTAACAATAGAACCATCGATGGAAACTTAACAAGTTTCGTAAACATTTGTGGAACCTGTGCGAGTCACATAAAAACTATACAAATCTAATAGTACACGACATCAACCCGAGAGATATAGATTTCTCATAACGGGTATTCATAAAGTAATGCTTATGGATTAAAATGAGCCTACTACCTATCAAGATGCTATGTGAAGTCCAAATTCTAATAAATGGCCGGAGGTTATGAAATTTTAAATGCAATCCATGTATGAAAATCAAGTTTGGAACTTGATTGATCCACCTAAAGGATTAAAACCATTGGGTGCAAATGGGTTTTCAAGAAGAAAATTAACATGGATGGGAAAGTACATAACTTAAAATGAGACTTCTTGCAAAAGGTTTCAAACAAATTCATGCTATTAACTATGATGAAACTTTTTCTTTAGTGTCAATGCTTAAATCAATAAGAATTCTTAATGCCATTGTTGCGTATTATGACTATGAGATATGGTAAATGGATGTCAAAATAGCATTTCTGAATGGAATCTTACTTGAGGATGTATATATGACACAACTTGAAGGTTTTATCCATCCTATGAATTCTAGAAAGGTGTACAAGCTTCAAAGATCCATTTATGGATTAAAGCAAGCTTTTCGGAGCTGGAATCTTCATTTTGATGATACAGTCAAAGAGTTTGGAATCATCAAAAGTGAAGATAAACCTTGTGTATACAAGAAGGTTAGTGGGAGTGCAGCAATGTTTTTTCATCTCATATGTTGATGACATATTATGCATTGAAAATGATATCCCTATGTTGCAAAAGAACAAAGATTGGTAAGGGAAATATTTTTCAATGAAAGATCTAGGCAAAGTTGCTTATATCCTTGGGATTAAGATCTACATGGATAAATCTAAAAGGATAATTGGTCCTAGTCAAAGTACTTATATAGATAAGGTACTAAATAGGTTCTGCATGCAAAATTCTAAAAAAGGATTTTTCCCAATGTCTCATGGCATTACTCTTAGCAAGACTTTATGTCCTATGACATCTTATGAGTAAGACCGTATGAGTATGATTCCTTTTATTTTGGCTATAGGATCTATCGTGTATGCCATCTTATATACCAAACCGGATGTTTCATATGCATTAAGCATGACAAGTGTATACCTATTAAACCCTGGTGAAAGTTACTGGACAATCATTAAGAATATCCTTAAGTACTTAAAAAGAACTAAGGATGCATTTTTGGTGTATAAAGGATTGGAAAATGAGCTAGTAGTAAATGGTTACACAGATGCAAGCTTCCAATATGACAAAGATGACTATAAATCATGATTTGGATATGTGTTTATGTTAAATGGAGGTGTTGTTATCTAGAAAAGTTCTAAATAAAACACTGTCGCTGATTCTACAATAGAAGCCAAGTATATAGCAGCATCAGATGCAATTAGGGAAGCATTATGGATCAAGAAATTTATTGCTGAACTAGGAATAGTTCCTAGTATCACAAATCTTATATACCTTTATTATGACAATAGGGGTGCTATAGCACAGGTTAAAGAGCCCAAATCCCATCAAAGATCTAAACATATACTCAAACGTTTTCATCTCATTTGTGATATTATTGAAAGATAAGATGTCAAGATATGTAGAGTACCAACAAATGACAACATCGCTAATCCACTTACAAAGGCTCTACCATAAGCCAAACATGATGTTCATACTAAGTCCATGGGTATTAGACACTTATATGATTGGGTCTAATGCAAGTGGGAGATTTTTAGTGGTTATGCCTTAGGCAAAAAATTTTATCCTTTATATAATGTCACATTTCATTGTATAAAATTGGGTTTTCTTCATGTTACTATATTGTTTGTATATTACATTATAATAATATTTGTAAATAACAATCTAATGTTATTTTAACTATCACTAGTCATTTATCATTAAAGGGATAATGATAAACTAAGATTAATATGTGTTTGATTGATAATCATATGATGATTATATATGATGATAAAAATCAAACTTGTAGGTATTTATTATAAAACAAAGCATTGGACAAATCCGCTATAAGATACTATATGGGTTAATGTCATTAGTGATCTCATAATAGTTATGTCATCGATCCTTAGACCTAAGATTATCACAATATAATACATGAGAAACATTATGTTTTAACATAATCAAACATTACCTTTAATAGGATAATCATAAAGGTTATGATTGGACATGATGGGAACCATACAAAGGATAGTGAATAATCAAGATGGAATTTTTCCTTCTCTTATGAAAGAGATATCTATTAAGCCCTGTGATAATTAGGACAAAGAAATGCTTGGCTCAAATGAATTGATGGAGCGATCAATTTCATTTGATATTATCAATATACTAAGTGATTGAGAAATTATATGTTTAGACTATATAAGTTTGAAATGAACCATGAATTATGTTCAAATAAGATATCATGTAATAAAGGGATTATAACATGTTCTATTAGGTTAAAATTGAATTATCAGTATTCATATTATTTGGGTAGTCATAATATATTTCTAGTGGGCCCACGATGGGATTAAGGTCCACTACCAACATAATATAAACCTATTGGATCACACACATAGAATGTGATTAATAGACTAAGGGTTTATTTGGGTGTTTTAAATATTAATTTGTCACAAAAAAATTAAATTTCGAAATAAAATATAATAATTACAATTCTTATTATTTAAATAAGAAATAAAGTATTTCTTTTTTAATAAAAATATGTGCCCAAATTTTCTCTTTCCTATATTAGGGTTAAGATACCTCATATATATAGTGACATATTAGGATTTTAAAACCCTAAGAGAATACATTAAAAACGGGCAGTTGTCACTTTGTGTGGAGAGCAAAATCATTTTCTGTAACCTTGAGAAGAATATAGAAAGATGAAACCCTAGCCATTAAGGAAGGGAGATAGCACCTTGAATGTCTTTGACCATTGCATTCAAGTATGGATACCAGTAGAGGATGTTCATTTCACATGAGGGTGCACATGCAAAATCAATTTTTCTAATGCTTCAAGCAGTTGGTGACCATTATATCCGCTTTTTGGAATCAATTGAATCATATGGATCCTGTGGGTCTCAATATTTCAATGCATTTTTATTTTTATTTAATCCATATAAACCCAACACCCACTACTGCTACTATTACTAGTATTCTTACTAAAACCTGAGCTATTGAAACCTTGTTTGTTGCTACCATAAGTATCACTATATAAACTCGCAGGGCTAGCCTACTTCACTTGATATTCTCCTTTGGATTCCATTTTTACATCTTAGAATGACTCCCAGTCTTTCAACCCTTTCATTTTGAGACCTTCTTTTAAGAACTAACATTTTCGATGAACAACCAAATCTAATCCTACATGTTAGGCTTCCTTTTCATCTTCATTACTCTATTTCTCTATCGAGCAAGATAATCATAGCAAGACTCTTCGGGCTTCTATTGCAATAGCTCTATATCCTTCAAAGTAACTTCCATACAAGTACTACAATCATACTGCTTATAGAACTCCTTCATTAACCTTTCCCGATCTTCCTTAGTCTTTCTATCCAAACTATGATACTAGGTCAACAACGAGACCTACAAAGTTGAAACTAAAGAAGTCCACATTTTGCCTCTTGAAAAGAGTAGTTCTTTTCATTAGTAGGATATACTACTTGATATAAGCTAAAGGGTCAGACGTACCATCAAACTTCATCAAGTTAGGCACCTTAAATTGGCTTAGTAGAGCATCTTCACCATCTAAGTCAATGTCTTCAGGGCTTACGCCTTTCCCAACTAACAACATCATATTCAAGGCTTCTAACTTCTCTTCCATCTTTTCTCTTCCTTAGGGATACGATTCTTCAAAGCCTAAGGTGTCATAAGTCCTCCTTCTCATCAGTTATAAAGTCATGTTTAGGACCACCTTAAGCAATATCTCCATCCATCCCCCTCGAAGCCACATTTCTAACATCTGCTGCTAGTGAAGGTGACACGATGGATGCCATTAAAATTCCCCAAATTATGGTTTGTTTGACCCGACAATTAGTGATTGCAACAGGTTGAGCAGCTGAAATCGAGGCCAAATGGCTATAAAACTAGAAAACATTGACATCATTTTCCTTTCAAGGTCGTCCACCCTCTTATCCACTTCTTGGGAATTATAAGAACCAACATGTGGAGTTAGCAGATATGACTTCCCTTTCTAATTATTGTAAAAACCCTTCTAAAAACTCTTTCTATACTTAACTCATACCTCAGTTCCGAACCCTGATACTAATTCCTCTATCTACTCAGAAAACCATTTCTTAACCAAATGACCATCCAAACCTTAAAACCACCTAAGTGATGATAGCTCTATTATGGCTACCAAAATAAGGTTGCTAGCATTATGTATGAGCAATTGCAGATGTATGATCATGAGATGCAGCATTGATAACCACATGCAAGAATCCTTTCCAGCTTATTTCTCCCACACACATCATCAAAGTCTTCTTCCTAGGTAGGCTTGATCCATGGGTCAATATAGGGCCCTAATGGATATGTATGATGCATGGCAAAAAATTTAGTAGCATAACGCCTCTCAAAAGAACACACAATAAGGGTTTGGTAGATGTGTATTTGAGTGACCTAAGCAAATTAAAATAGCCTTACCAAGGTATGATAGCCTTTGATAAGTGAACATCTGGACTTATTCAGGTATATTTAACATAAAAAGACTCATATCATACGCTATGCAAGATTATTATGGACATCCTAGTAGAAATATCTATGCCATTATATAGGCTTTAGTCTAGATACTCGATTATAAGGGTATTTAAGCATGGTTCCTATCAATAGGTCTAGCTCATCCCTAGGAAAATGACCAATTGAGCCACCATTTAATATACTAAAAGGTGCTAGACTTGGGCTAGTGATTATCCTTAACACTAGCCTCAATTGAGTGAACAACAAGAGAGTGCTTCGAAAATGCATCAGGCTAGAAAATTAGGACGCCTAACATATTATAAAATCATAGCATGATTCTAATGCAATTTTTGAAAAGAGATAAAATTTCTTAGCCGAAAGCTTTTCTTATGTCACATAATTCAAAATATTTTCGGAGCAAAGTCTCAAAGTTCCCAGCTGAGTTGCAATCGTGACATGCACTGGTGACTAAAGATCCTTTCCTCTGGAACCAAGGGGTGATTTTAACAAAATAGAGGAAGACCTTTTGCCTTTTTATCTCATCAAACAACAAAGTTGAGACTTGTTTCCATTCCCCTAATTAATCTTTAAGTCACGAATCATCTCACCTTCACCTTGGCAACTCAACCCATTTTTAGCATCCGAATAGGTAAAATTTTTCTTTCGTAAGCTGATCAGTCACTTTGTGGTAGTCGAGAAACCTAACCTGATTTACTGAGTCCAGAGCCTCATATAGCTAGGAGAACACATTTCAAAGTGTCTCTACCTTATTATTAGTGATTGACCAATGGGAGACATCTATTAGGCACCATAAGGTTGATGTAAGGAGTTGCCACCCAATAGAACATTGGAAAAATGTGTTCCAACCTCATGAGGCCAAAACCTAGATAGAGTTTGAAACTTCACTCTTATTTTTACCTTTGATAAATGCAATATAACGGCTTGCAAGTTAATTATATTATCTCTTTTCTCACATGTAAGATTAAGAGAAAACAAATAAATTAAAGGCACACCTAAACATATAGGAAAATGGTAAATCATGGGATAGATTAAAGTATTAAAGCAGGCATCCATAAATCAAGCAATACATTATGATCCATTACTGTTGACATTGGTCATCGTATGCGAATTATGAAGAAGTATATCATTACGAGCTTTAAAGATAGAGATTTGCCAGTCTAAGTTTTCTTAAGAATCATCCTAGATTATTTTAATTATAAATAAAATCTTTTACATTATTAAAACAATTTTTTTTTGAGCTTCCTGGAGGAGAAATAAGACTTTGGTCCAATTTTATTAGCAAAAGATCCCAGTTCTTTAATATAAATATTTTATGACATTTTCCTCCTGCGGTAGAAAAAACCTTTTTATACTAGGAGATAGGAATGATAACTTACTTTTTGTACTATGGGGAACATAAAACATGTAGATGACATCTTTTCAAAAGTCATAAAAATAACACATACACATCAAAGCATATATTTATGCATATAAACCAATCATTTAAAATAATAGGAATATGATCCCAACATTTCCCAATAACTATTTAATTTCATATTCTTGTTATATTCTATGCCGATCATTAATTAACTATTCCACTTATTTAACAATTATTTCCTCTCACAAATATTCATATACCTCAACTATATATTTCTATATTCTATATTTTATTCTTGTCTAACCACTTTGACTTACTAATCATTTTAGAACGCGTGTTAATATCAATTTAGATGATAGGAACACTCAACACTCATTTGTAAATCATAAAACTTTAAGTTATAAACTAAATCTCAATTGTGCAAGTAGTTTACATAGGTGTGCAACCCAAAAATGACAGTTAAGTTGAAAATTGGCTAAATAGTGCAAATATAACCCGATTGCATGGGTGTACAATTGTTTGCATATGTGTATAAGGCCAAAAAGTCATTGACGTTTAAGCCCCTAATTGGGAGTATTTGTCAATATTCATCCCTTTACTTCCTTTGAGCACCAGAACTAAGCACAAAACACTTCAAAACAATTTTCCAAAAGGTTTTATAGTATGGAAAATACCACAGAATCCTTGATTTGCCATCATGAATCTGTTTTAGTAACTGGGCGACGAACTGTCACAAAAAGGTCAGTCGCTAAATTATTTGCGACTAAATCATAAATTAGTCACTAATTTGGCAACAGAAAATGTAGTCACAAAAAAGGACATAACTATCAATAAATGTATTTTAAAATTAGTCATAACAAATATAATAATAATTATTAGCGATAAAAGTTTTCATCGCTAAATCCATACCTAATAAATATTATGTCAACAGCGATAGTTTGTCACTAATAATTCCCACCTCTAAATGTTAGAGGAGAATTGTTGGTCACTAATTATTTTTAAATTTCTAATTTATTACTTATTAGCAAAAACTTTGTTATCGCGAATCCATCATGAAATGATAGCATAATTATAATTTTTTTTGTATTTATTAATTTCCACCCTATGTAATCAACAAATTATTTAATTATACACCAAACAATGATCACACACACACACATATATATATATATATACACATAACATAATATCCATTTCATATGGTCTATATTAAAAGTAATTGAAATTTTGCATAATTTTATCGTCAAACAATATATCTCATACAACATACTAATAATATCATCCAAAATAACAAAAATAATAAACTTTAAATAAAGCAATAATCAAACACGTAGCACCGCTGATGTCACTGGGAAGTAGAATAGCAGTAAGCAAAAGGATAATCATTATGTGGATGAACATCTTGTGTAGTTGAAGGGGTAACATCATTATGTCTAGGTCTATCAGCAGAAGTATAAGGCTGATCAACTGGTTATTGAATCCCTAAGTGAGGAAACAATGCTCGAATGGTTTCTGATACAATTTTTTTGACATCTTCCTTGCTCAACAATGTCCCACTAGGATGGGATACAGTGTTAAACTTGCAACAATGTGGTAAAGCTGATGTGGATCCAACATGAGGGCCATATGAGCCTAATCCATATAATATTCTTCTTTTATTGCATTGTACGACCTCATAAAACAACTCGATCTCATCCACAAATGACTCCCTTTATGATCATTCATCTCGAAGTTGCTTATACCTTTCTTATAAAATGACAAAAATTATCAATAGGCATAAATAGGAAAACAACTCATAATTTGATAACATGAATCTTTAAATAATTTTAAAGGCTAAAACTAATAAATTTCATATTACTTACATGCACTTCCATACTATGTTCAGCCATATAAGTCTTCCTATCATGATTTACTCTGTGTGTGTGTAGAAAGACCTCGAGAAGCGTAGGTGGCTGGCCATTCTATTTCTCCTACATTTAATTAATAACAATTTAGCTTATATTTTCTAAATAACTTATAAGCTTCCATAGGTATATAAGCAATTAAACCACAATCTTCTTCATCTTTAAAAAAAAGCTAAGCAATTAAACCACAATTTTCTTCATCTTTAAAAAAAAAGGTAGTAAGTTGCCATAGGCATATGACCAATAAATAACCAGTGTCAAGCTGCCATAAACATATGACCAATAAATATGCTCCCTTACACAAAAGCCATAAACACAATCCATTACTATAACACAACATCATCTCAATTCAACACTAATGATAAAATATTCTATGTTACACTTATGGCAACACATTTTCATAACAAAATTCAAAATAAATATGTGCTCATCAACAATAACCAGCATCTAATAAATAAATTATTTAATGTTAAAGAAATTAAAAATAGTAATATTCCTACCAATCGTAACATATGCTCACTAATAGAAATTAAACCACCAGTGTATGATATTAAAGCTTTGTCTTGATCATATCCTTCACAATGGCAAAGCATTTTTTGCTTTAACATTTCAATGCGTGTAGGGAGATTGAAAATCTATTTCCATCTAATCTATATAATTTTTAGAAAGCCTATCGACTTTTCTTTGGCCTCCTTTTAATAGCAAACAAAATCCTTATAATGAAGTGCAACCTTTGTCTCCAAACCTATCTTAATTAGTTCATTAATTTCAAAATCCTAATAGCACTTCTTCTGTAATTATATCCCAATTCCACATAATTTATATAAGAATTCAATGGACTAGGTTGGTTAGGATTTAATGGATCGGGTTGGTTGAGATTCCAAATAGTTTCATCTTCCAGATTAAAATGTTGATATTGGATGTCATGGTTAAAATTAGGCCCTGTTACATCAAATATCATTTGCTACCATGGATTTATTGCCTCTAAATCTGGTATTGTTTCATTGATTTTTTCAAAAGGATTTTCTTCATAACCCATCACATTTAACTCTCCATGGCAACTCCAAACCAAATAATCTTGAACAAATCCCACACATAATAGGTAATATCTAATAATGTCAACATCACGAAACCTTCGATTCTTACAATTTTTCATGGACATCTAACATGATCACCACTTATTTCTTCAAGATGAGAAATGGCGAATTTAACAAAGGTCTCTATTCCATATACGAATGAGGAATCAATCCTTCCTATATTATCACACTAATTATACATCCAACTATGATCTGAGCATTCCATTTACTCTACAATTTTAAGAAATTAAAAATAGTAATATTCTTACCAATCGTAACATATGCTCACTAATAGAAATTAAACCACCAGTGTATGATATTAAAGCTTTGTCTTGATCATATCCTTCACAATGGCAAAGCATTTTTTGCTTTAACATTTCAATGCGTGTAGGGAGATTGAAAATCTATTTCCATCTAGTCCATATAATTTTTAGAAAGCCTATCGACTTTTCTTTGGCCTCCTTTTAATAGCAAACAAAATCCTTATAATGAAGTGCAACCTTTGTCTCCAAACCTATCTTAATTAGTTCATTAATTTCAAGATCCTAATAGCACTTCTTCTGTAATTATATCCCAATTCCACATAATTTATATAAGAATTCATTGGACTGGGTTGGTTAGGATTTAATGGATTGGGTTGGTTGAGATTCCAAATAGTTTCATCTTCTAGATTAAAATATTGATATTGGATGTCATGGTTAAAATTAGGCCCTTCTACATCAAATATCATTTGCTACCATGGATTTATTGCCTCTAAATCTGGTATTGTTTCATTGATTTTTTCAAAAGGATTTTCTTCATAACCCATCACATTTAACTCTTCATGGCAACTCCAAACCAAATAATCTTGAACAAATCCCACACATAATAGGTAATATCTAACAATGTCAACATCACGGAACCTTCGATTCTTACAATTTTTGCATGGACATCTAACATGATCACCACTTATTTCTTCAAGATGAGAAATGGCGAATTTAACAAAGGTCTCTATTCCATATACGAATGAGGAATCAATCCTTCCTATATCATCACACTAATTATACATCCAACTATGATATGAGCATTCCATTTACTCTACAATTTTAAGTTTTAACAAAGTGAGAAAAAACAAAACTAGTTTGCTCAAAATATAAAATATTGCTAGAACAAACATTTGCATAACAATGAATAATCCATCCTTATATATAATATTGGCATACATTAATCGCATTTAATGGTTAAATAGAAATCCAATCCCCAAGGCCTGGGGTTATATATTATGTTCCTTCTTAGTGTATGTATATATATTAATAAAGACCTTGGGTTATATATTATGTTCCTTCAGAATTAGAACACAGATCATATGACATGTAACTAAAGCATATCTCCACTTAACAAAAAATAAAATGAAGACCGTTAACTAGTTTAATGGTTTATCATGTAACTAAAGCAATCCGTCTTTTATATATTTCCACACCATATTTTTATGGTTTCTCATGTAAGTTGTTAAATAGTTTCTTGTCTCATGTTTGCAACAAACTTACTAGTTTGTTAAGCAGTGCTAGTTATCAACTTTTCCCGCTGATCCAATTTTTTGACCTTTATAATGCCAAAGAGAACTTAAAGATTGAGGAATGCACAAAAGACATATGCTACAATGGTCGATACCTGAACAAGCTTAACTAATTAATTAAACATTGAACACAAAATAAGAACTGCTATAAAAACATGTGCATAAAAATATAAATTATGGTGAATAGCTTACTTGAATAGAATTGAGATGCAAAATTTTTGCAAGGTTTATTAAACTTCTAGCAACTACTGTTTGTTGATTGGTAATAGGGGAAACATAATCGAAGAGTAAATACATCCAGCAACTTACTCGAATATTATCATGCTAATGATGTTTGTTATCCTTGAAATATTATAATGTAGAACAAAATGCAACAAAATATTATACTACTGTACAAATACCTTAGTTTAATTTTCTTCCATATTTTTTTGATAAATGACCGGATTCTAGCAAGTGTACTAGATCGGCTAGTAATATAGGGAAATAAAATTATGACCCAAAATATCGAACCCAAGGGAAACTTGTGCTTGTATGTGTTATTTCAATTTGAAAACCAATTTTCGTGTGTAAAAGAAAGAAGAGAAATCCCAAATTTGTGATGATTGAAGAACTAAAACTTAAAAAAATAATTTAAAACCAAAATAAAACAATTGAAAGAGCTAAAGTAAAGAAGAGAACTATTGAAAGCAAGTAAAATGAATGAGGTAAAAATCAATATTAAAAACAACTTTTACTAAAGGACTATCCACCTTAACAAGTATTGCTATGACTTAAATAAAAGTAAACATACAAGTGATTATGGAGAATTCAGTTTAAGAAAACCATATAACTTTATTCAATATTATCATTCCAAGCATCAAATTTTCTTATTCAGATAAATTTAATACTTAGCATAAAGAACTGAATTAAGTCTCCTAGATGTCTATTAAAGCCTTTCTCAAGAGATTTAACTTCCACCTATTCTTAGTTACACTTTTCTCAATCTTAACTTACTCAAATCAACACACAATTATAGCTTATTCAGGTTATAATCATGTATTAATCCAAATAAATTAACCTAAGAGTATGCAAGCCAATAATTAATTCAAATCAATTAATTAACCAATACTTAATCAAGTTAAAAATCAACTTAAAATTAAGTAAAGACAAGACTATGTTTAAGAACTAAGAAATAACCAACTTGCATTGAATTGAAGAACAAACTCAAGTCATAACAATACAAATTAAGGATTCAAGTATCCTTTAGCAAAAGTTAAAGAAAACTACACACAAGACATTCTTAAAAATAAAAACAAAATTTGAAGAAAACAGTGAAAGCTAAGTAACATAAAACAAACTAAAGAAAATAATGCTTAATTATTAGGTTCCTCTAGTTCCTCCCTTTTTCTGTGTTTCAACTAGCTATTTATAGGAAAAAGAAGACGTGGATTCCTTCTCAAACTCTTAGAATCAAATAAGAAGTAATTTCTGCCCAAAATAGAAAGTTCGATAAAATCCTTCACAAAGTTGGAGTAGCAATTACGTGGCCACGGCTTCCCCTTTGTATTTAAACACGTGGGCACGGGTTCCATAGGCATTCCTTCACACGTGGCCATGTGTGGTCCTTCACTTGGAATCCATGTGGTCACGTGTCTTCAATGCTTCCTCCTTTTAGTCTTTCACGTGGCTATGGATGAAAATACAAAGCAATTCACGTGGCCATGTCTTCTAAGCATCAAACCTTCACGTGGCCACGGGGTGGATTTCTTCAGTAATTTCATGTGGTCACGTGTAAAGGCTCTGGACTTAACGCTAAATTGTCTCGCATCAATTCTTTATATTTGCATTTTTAGCCCTACACTTTGCCCTTTTTGCATTTTAAGCCCTTTTATATCAATTTTAACCTGAAAATCAAACAAAACATGGAATTAACCTCAAAATCATCAATGTTAACAAATTACCTCCAAATTAACCTAGATTAAACCAAAACAACTAGATAACATAACTAAAAACATATCAAAAACTATATATAATTCACACTTATCAAATACCCCACACTTAAACTTTGCTTGCCCTCAAGCAATTAGAACAATTCCACCTTCAAAATCATCAAACTTGAACAAAGATATGCAATTTCAAAACCAAACTTAGCATTTTTAACAAAAGCACTTAATATAACCTCTAAATAGATCAACTTCGAACAAGAGAATATAAGCTAGTTTCCTTGAGTGTGTGCAAGACCAAATCATTTTAAGCAATTTTAATAATCAAAACATCAACACAACTAGGTAATGAAGTATAGAATATATGAATGCATAAGCATACAATCGGTTTCACGCTTGAAACTTTAGAAACACAATACACCTCTCTTTTAGCACTGAAACCCGAAGGTCATCTCCGCTAAACAACTCAAAACAAAATTAAAATCACTTAGGTCTTTCAAGGGTTGTAATGAGGCTAAGGTATTGGTTAACAAATAATGGATAAAAGATAATCAAAATGAATAGCCACTCTAAGATAAAATAGATTAGTAAACCCCAATAACTTCAACAACGTATTTTGCTCGTTCTTGCCTCATTGTCAAACTCTCTTTTATGCCCTTTTACCAAGAAGTCATTATTTTTTTCATTTTTCCTTGTATTACCCCACACTTAGATTTTTCCATAATTGCTAGCTCTCTTTTTCTTTCTTTTTCCTTTTCTTCAAACTTTCAAACATTTTTTTAACTAGCATTCACAATAAAATTCAAAGTAATACAAGGTAAATTTTTAGCTGACTTCATCAATGACTTTGCTAAGATTTTCTTACTACACAAGGTAAATTTTCAGCTGACTTCATCAATGACTTTGCTAAGATTTTCTTACTACACCCAATAGAACTAGCATTCACAATAAAATTCAAAGTAATACAAGGTAAATTTTTAGCTGACCTCATCAATGACTTTGCTAAGTTTTTCTTACTACACAAGGTAAATTTTCAGCTGACTTCATCAATGACTTTGCTAAGATTTTCTTACTACACCCAATAGAACTTCATAGATCTATTTAGTCCTAAAGTGACCAATTCCATATGGTGAAATAAAAGCTTTTTAGGTTATATGGTTGAAATATTAGGTGCAACAAGAAAATATTAATGGTACGCCTTAAGCATACCCTATAGGCTCAAAATGGCTTAACAAAGGATAATTTTATCAAGGTAGGACACAAGTCTTTTAAGAAAGTTTATCAAGAAAATTGTTGCCTAGATCATTTTCTAAGTCGCTTGAGTTATTCATATGCTTTGAAGGGTGATGAGGAAGGTTCTAGTGCTCTAAATTTCCTTACTTCACTACTTCATTGTATTGATTTTTTCTTTAAGTCAAAAATTGATCTAAGTGCTTTCAAGAATTTGGAAACTAACAAATATTTATCAAGTTGAAGATTAAACTATCTAAAGATTTATTAAACAACATAAATGTTCTCTTGCTAAGCAAAGGCTCAAAAACATGCACATTCCATATCCAAGTTCAATTTGTTCAAAGTTTTGAAGCAACTAGGGCAAACCAAGTTCTCATGCAAACTAAGTGAAAAGGTGAACTACATAAGTCTTTAATAAGTTTTACATACTTAAGAAAACAAACCAAACAAAAACCAAACAAACTAACAGAAAACAAAACATAAAACACAAAATAACAAAGTTTGATTCATGAAAAAGAAAAGAAAAGTTGAAGACAAACTCCCTGAAAGGAGGCTACCCCCTTCTCAAAAGTTTGCTATCCACAGCAAATGAAAACTATGCTGGTGGAGGTGGAGGTGGAAGAATAATCATCCAAAGAAAGTAAAGGGATTATCATGAAAACAAAATGTTAAGTGCAAAGTAACCTCACAACTTAAACATTTATAAGTAATAATGGGACAAAACAAAGCAATGGATGATATGAAAATGATAAATAAGAAGCAAGGAGAGTAGATACTTACTTAAAGGTGAGAATCAAACCAAAACGCATCACCAAATTGAAGTAGTGTGTGTGAGTTGTTAAAAACCCTAGTGTAGTGGAGAATGGGTGGCAAAAGAAGAGATGATAGGTGGGAGAGAAAGAAAAATGACAAAGAGAGAAAACGGTGGTCAAAGATGGTGGTGATCGGTGGTACGTGAAAAATCTGTGGTCACGGGTGAATCTTAGTGTTCGTGGGCATTGGCATGGGTTAGAGCAAATATAAGATGAAGAAGGAGAAAGAAAAGAGTCGTGAAAGTGTGTATATAGGCAGTGGTCACGTGTGCCTTTGTTCCTTGTGCATGCGTGGCCACGTGTGGTCCTTCTCTGGGAATCCACGTGGTCACGTGCATATGCGTGTTTCATCTTTAGTTGCTTCTTTTTGAAAACACATGCACACAAAACTCTTCCTTAAATGCAATTTTTCCATTTTAAGCTTTGAAAACATGAACTTTTCCCATTAAAAACATGTCTTCATTTAAAAACCTTATTTACTCACTTTTTTCATGAATCAAAACACACAAAATGCAAAAACACAAAAATTTGACTAGAAACATAAAAGAGATAAAAATTTGAAGTTCTAAGTTTTTAGAGTCTCCAGCTAGACTCTCCAAACCGTTTTTTAAGTATCTTGCAGAACCATGGTTGCTTCAGCAACCTCTTGTTGTCCGAGTTGATATGGTTTGAGCCGCTTTGATTTTAACTTTCGTTTGGTCTTTTCTTTATAAAATGTTGCATTGCCATATAACCATTGTTGAATTTTATCACGTACATTAAACCTCCGTTGAGGTTGCACTAAGGGCTTAAAATTATCCATCATGGGTATACAATGTGTGCAATGAATAATCCTTTTCAAGTCAGATATTGCCCAATCAATTGCTCCTTTCTACTTCTTAAGGATTTCAATGAGCATTTCTTATTCCAAATCTGTCAATAAAGATGAAACAATTACCGGATCGACATTATCACTTAAAAAGACATATTTTAAATGAGATTGAAGTGTTTTAAGTTCAGAATCTCCCTTAGGAGGGGATGGTTCATCCTCCATTTCCTTATCTTCACTATGCTCTTGTTCCAGATTTTGTATCAACTCTTTCTCCTTTGTATCCAACTCTTCCATTGTCTTAGAATGCATTAAGCAACTTTGAAGCTCATTATTGAGAATGATTTCCTCTTGTTTTGTATTGACACATTCTTGAATTTCATCGACAAAATGAATAGACTCTTCAAAATCATACGAGGGGTGTTTTAAAATTTTATTGACATTAAAACTCATTTTCTCCTCGTTGAATCTCAAAGTAACCGTTTGTCCATGAACATCGATTAAGGCTCTTGCTGTGTTCAAGAATGGCCTCCCCACAATTAATGGCACCTTCCTATCTTCTTCCATGTCCATAACCACAAAATCAACTGGAAAGATAAAATTTCCGACTTTTACCAATAAGTCTTCAATGATTCCTTTTGGCCTTTTCACCGATCTATCCGCTAATTGAAGCGTCATTTGGGTTTCCTTCAAATCACCTAGATTCAATTTCCTGTAAATTGAATAAGGCATCAAATTAATACTAGCACCCAAATCACATAAAGTATGCCCAACAAAATTTCTTCCTAGTTCACAAGGCAATGTAAAACTACCAGGATCTTCTAATTTTTAGGAATTGTATTGGTTAATATGGCACTACAATTATCGGATAGTTGAACCATGCCTATGCCTTCTAGCTTTTTCTTATTAGTGCACAATTCCTTCATAAATTTAGCATATTTAGGCATGTGTAATAAAGCTTCAGCAAATGGTAAGTTTATATGTAGCTTTTTAAACATGTCTAAAAATCTACTCAATTGTTCATTTTGTTTTTCTTTTCTAGCTAGAATAGGAAAAGGTAATTGAGATTCATCAAGAACAGTAGAAACAAGTTTGTCCTTACCTTTACCCTTCTCAACCATAGGAGGCACTTTTTCATTATTTTCAGAATTAGAAACACTTACCTCCGTTGTCGGTTCCATCCTTGGGGAAGAATTCTTACCAATTTCAGTCTTCTCTAGCTCTTTTCCATTCCTTAAGGTGATTGCTTTGGCTTCCTCTTTTGGATTTCGATCTACATTGGATGGAAATGTCCCTTGAGTTCGGTTAGGTAAATAACTAGCAAGTTGCCCCATTTGGTTTTCTAGATTCCTAATGGATGCCTCTTGGTTCCTCATCCAAACATCTTGCAATTTCCATCTAGCATCTTGGCTAGCTAAAATTGAATTTTGGGAGGCCATAAAGTTTGCAATCATTTCTTTAATGTTCGATTTCTTTTCTTGAGGAGGGGGAGGTTGAGATTTTTGAAAACCGGGTGGTTGGTGGTATGCTTGTGATGGGTATTGATTTGGGTAATGTGGTAGAGCTTGGTTTTGGTATGGAAGTTGATTATTGGGAGGTTGATTATGGTTAAATTGGGGTCTAGGATTAGGGTTAGAAGAAAAACCTTGATTACCTTCCCTCTATGAAAAATTAGGATGGCTTCTCCATCCCGGATTATAAGTGTTGCTATACGGATTCAAGACATTTACTTCTTCTACCATTCCTTCATTATTCTTTATTCCCAAAGGTCCTGAAATTCCTGCATAAGAATCAACTTCATTAGATAGCATAGAAATATTTTTAGCTTTAAGCTCATTTATTTCTTTTAAATGTCTTTTTTTCATTAATTCTAATTGAGCTTTAAACATGGCTACTTCATCAATATTATGAACTCGCTGTTTCTTTTGAGTTGCGCTAGAGGTTGCCCATTGTACATCATTGGTGGCCATCTCATCAAGAAGCAAAAATGCGTCTTCAGGAATTTAATTCATGAAACTACCATTTGAGGCTGCATCTAGCAAAGATCTGATTGATGGATGGGCACCTGCATAGAAGATATGCATTAGTTGAAAAACAGAAACTTCATGATGTGGACAACTTTTTAAAAGTCTCCTAAATCTTTTCCATGCTTCATGGAATGGCTCCTCATAAAATTGTTGAAAGTCACTAATTTGTTTCCTAATGAGGGCAATCTTAGTAGGTGGGAAGAACTTGCAAAGAAATTTTTCTTGCATTTGTTGCCAAGAATGGATGGATTGATTTGGTAGCATTTGTAGCCAATCCCTAGCTTTTCCTATGAGGGTAAATGGGAAGAGTTTTAACCTAATTGCATCAGTCGATACATTAGGAATTTGTATAGTGCCACTCACTTCTAAGAACATATCCAAATGTTGTACAGGATCCTCTATGTCCGAACCCAAAAATTGGTTTCTTTGTACCGTAGTGATGGTAGCGGGTTTAATCTCAAAGGGTTGGTGGTGAGGGACCCTAATAGTTCTATGTTCTTCATTCCACCTAGGGGTAGCATAATCCCTAATGGTTCTAGGTCTATACCCATTCCTGGGAGCTTAGTGGAGTATGTGTTGCTCTTCAATCCTAGGTGGTGGATCATTCATAGGTTGTTCTATTTCTGGGTCATTCATGTTGCCTCTTAACCTTTTAATCCTATGGAATGTCCTTTCAATTTCAGGGTCTAATGGTAGGATGGGGTTGTCTCTCACCATAAACCACTAGTCACCCAAAAAGAAAATAAGAAAATAGATAAAGAAGAGAAGAAAAACGCACAAAAATAACTTTAAAATGAAAATAAACAAACAAACGCCAATGTATCCCCGGCAACGGCGCCAAAAACTTGATCGGATTCTAGCAAGTGTACTAGATCGGCTAGTAATCTAGGAAAATAAAATTATGACCCAAAATATCGAACCCAAGGGAAACTTGTGCTTGTATGTGCTATTTTAATTTCAAAACAATTTTCGTGTGTAAAAGAAAGAAGAGAAATCCCAAATTTGTGATGATTGAAGAATTAAAACTAAAAACAATAATTTAAAATCAAAATAAAACAATTGAAAGAGCTAAAGTAAAGAAGAGATCTATTGAAAGCAAGTAAATTGAATGAGGTAAAAATCAATATTAAAAACAACTTTCGCTAAATGATTGTCCACCTTAACAAGTATTGCTATGACTTAAATCAAAATAAACATACAAGTGATTATGGAGAATTCAGTTTAAGAAAACCAGATAACTTTATTCAAGATTATCATTCCAAGCATCAAATTTTCTTATTCAGATAAATTTAAAACTTAGCATAAAGAACTGAATTAAGTCTCCTAGATGTCTATTAAAACCTTTCTCAAGAGATTTAACTTCCACCTATTCTTAGTTACACTTTTCTCAATCTTAACTTACTCAAATCAACACACAATTATAGCTTATTCAGGTTATAATCATGTATTAATCCAGATATATTAACCTAAGAGTATGCAAGCCAATAATCAATTCAAAACAATTAATTAACCAATGCTTAATCAAGTTAAAAATTAACTTAAAATTAAGTAAAGATAAGACTATGTTTAAGAACTAAGAAATAACCAACTTGTATTGAATTGAAGAACAAACTCAAGTCATAACAATACAAATTAAGGATTCAAGTATCCTTTAGCAAAAGTTAAAGAAAACTACTCACAAAACATTCTTAAAAATAAAAACAAAATTTGAAGAAAACAGTGAAAGCTAAGTAACGTAAAAACAAATTAAAGAAAATAATGCTTAATTCTCGAGTTCCTCTTGTTCCTTGGTTCCTCCCTTTTTCTGTGTTTCAGCTAGCTATTTATAGGAAAAAGAAGACGTGGATTCCTTCTCAAACTCTTAGAATCAAATAGGAAGTAATTTCTGCCCAAAATAGGAAGTTCGATAAAATCCTTCGCAAAGTTGGAGTAGCAATTACGTGGCCACAGCTTCCCCTTTGTATTTGAACACGTGGGCACAGGTTCCATAGGCATTCCTTCACACGTGGCCACGTGTGGTCCTTCACTTGGAATCCACGTGGTCACGTGTCTTCAATACTTCCTCCTTTTAGTCTTTCACGTGGCCATAGATGAAAATACAAAGCAATTCACGTGGCCATGTCTTTTAAGCATCAAACCTTCACGTGGCCACGGGTGAATTTCTTCAGTAATTTCACGTGGTCACGTGTAAAGGCTCTAGACTGAACGCTAAATTGTCTCGAATCAATTCTTTATATTTGCATTTTTAGCCCTACACTTTGCCCTTTTTACATTTTAAGCCCTTTTATATCAATTTTAACCTGAAAATCAAACAAAACATGGAATTAACCTCAAAATCATCAATGTTAACAAATTACCTCTAAATTAACCTAGATAAAACCAAAACAACTAAATAACACAACTAAAAACATATCAAAAACTATATATAATTCACACCTATCAATAAACCATCTGATTTTATTAATAAAAACAAAGCCAATGTACAAATAACATTAGTTCTAATAAGTTAGATCAGTCCTAGAATAACAAAATCTAGAAAAATTATACAAATTCTATAGTTATTACTACTGTTATTAGAAAAATTAATTGTTATCAAATAATGTCCAACAACTAGTCAAAATCCTAACTTGGTGACTGAGATTGGGTTTCCAAATGGCCTAAAAATGGCCTAATTTTGGTTCTGTAATTATAGTTCATAATATCAATAAGATCAAATATATTTGGATGTTGATTATGCATATGAATTTAGTTAAACTAGAAAGGTAAGTATCTTTTCCAGGCAATATTTCCATATATAATTGCAATTATGCTTCTTCTAATCTTTTCGGGCAATATTTCCATATATAATTGGAAAAATGTTTATGATTAAGAATTTGTAGTATCCATGTACTCAAATTCATTAATATGCCAAATGAAGAGTAAAATGTTATATCATGCAATAGAATAAGGCATCAAGATACATATAACTTATTTCAAAGAAAAAAGATACATATAACTTAAAACAAGAACCTACACAAATATATGTGGCAAAGTTGAAAAATAATTGCAATAATTTTAGAATTTTTTGTTTAATTAATTTGTTTTCAATAGCTAAATAAAGATATTGCTCCACCATCTATATACCATATATAAATCTATAAGATACCATTGATTGGCTTTTTCTTTCAAGACAATGGTACATAAATCTAGGAGTTGCATTATAAAGCTTGCAATAAAAAAATGGATTAAATGTTATGTTTGTTGGAAATATTTTATCTTAACTGAGTCTAACAATGTTTTTACTTGCAAATATGTAAATGACAATAAAAACATAATATATTCTCAGTTTAAAGTACGGAGAGCAAATAAATTCAAAAATCAAAAGAGGTAAGGGGTCAAGGTGAGCAGTCTGTAATTAAGGAGCAGAGAAAGCAATTCCTACTATATTTCCTCCATATATATATATATATATATATATATATATATGTCACATTTTTTATAAGTTGCTAATATTATTGATAATAAAAAGTTAAAACAACAATACAACATAGCAGAGCATCACTTCCAGACCCACAGTCCAAATATAACCTATGCTAACAACAAATTACATAACTTACATGTCCCAAAACAAACAAATCCAGATAAGGGACACTCACAATCCCCAGAAAAAAAAGGTGATTTCATATGACGAATACACAACCAAAGAAATAGTCTGAATCAACCAGGTTGTACCTTATATGGATAGAATTAAGTTCAGTTCCCACGGTACAGATGCCAATCAAATCTTCTAAATAAATATGAAGGTCTTACAAAACCCGATTTGGAAACATAGATTCTGCAAAAGATAAAGTACCTGCAGCATCACATATATATCGCATAAATATATAAGCAATTCCTTTTATTTCATAGGCCATTTTTGCATTAGGGACAAATACATCAGTACACACCATAGAATGACCACTATCATAGCTAAACAAGCACCCAAACATCATGAAGAAAGAAAGAGAAGAAATTGACACTATAATAGGGAAAAGAAATGCTAGTGGGTACAAAATTCCAGCAAGAACAAGACTTCTTATAAATATCTAAAGACTTGGTAGGGACCCAAAACATAGGGAAAACCCATTTGAATTCTACCAAGAAAGATTAATGATTGAAGAAGGAAATGAAAAGAGTCAAAGAGATGTTAGGAGGCAGCATTTCCATCTGTTGCCATTTGTAAGGAGAATGCATTAAACGAGAAGAACACATCTTTTTTTTGCTGTAGATCGATTTTGATATTTAGATCCCTTCTCCTTCCTCATCCTTTCCCTAGTCAAATGTCTCCGAAAACCTAAATAAAGATAAAATTTTAAAGAATAAAGTCTTATATCAACAGATCTATTCAAAAAACATTGAAGCCATGCGAACTATAGACCTAACCACAATCGAGAAGGAAACCTTGAAGGAAAAAAAGATGCTTACCTCCTGTAAACTACGATGGAAATCGATTTGCTATCATTGACTTGCCGCCAGTGACTCTCGACAGCGACACCAGTTATTGGGGATTTGAGAGATTTGGAGATTAGGTTTTAGTCTTTTAAAGAATGAAGGCCGAGTCACAAAATGGGTTCCCAAAAGAAAGACATATTAAACTTAATTTCTTTGAATTAAAAAAAATTAACTAATTTTTTAAGTAGCAACTAACTTCGCGACTACCACATTCTGTCGCTACATAAACTAAATTAGATCTAAAGAAATTGCAATTGAATTTCATACCGTCGCTAACATTTTTGCAGACAGAAGTGCCAATTAATCTAGCCATAAATTGCAACTACCACTTCGGTTGCTACATTGTCGCAAATATCACTATGCACTTAGCAACTACAAAAACATTGAAGCCATGCGGACTAATTTAAAACTAATCTAAAAATAACATAAATTTAAAAGGATTTAGACAGATTGTGGGAAGAAGAAATGCCCCCTCACCTATTGCCTCCATCCGCCACCAGAGTAGAGAAAACGACGGAATTAGCTAGTACGGTCACATGGCAAGGTTGCGAGTGGACTATTAGATAAGCACTGCGAAATGAAATAACAATTCAATTATTTTCTAATAACAAATCATTTTGTATTACTATAATGTTAGAAAGAGTCGAGTTTGACGGTCCCTAGTTAAATTAACCGAGCGAACAATAATATTTTGCATAAAAATTTAAGCAAAGGCAAAATAGTTAAAATATCACGACAAATAATGTAGACGTCTCTAGGTGTCCAAATGTACAAAGATAATTTCCTTTAGAAAAAGTTTCAATTTGCGTTTACATTTTATTTATTAGAAGAGCTCATTTACTCTTAACAGTTAACATTTTTATTTTAAGTGCTAAAAACTCCTCAATTTTCCTTGATTTTTTAATTTTAGGTTTTTAATCCAATTTTCTTTTTCTTTAATTTTATTTTTTATTTTAAATTATATCCGAAATCTTAAAACATTACTCCAAAATATTTATATGCATCCTTTAATATCAATCAAAGTAAGCTTACTTTATATTAAAATTTTTCTAAATATCTTAAATGGAATTATAAAACTATTCAAAAATTTTAAAATTATTTTTTAAGTATCCAATGTAATAATTAAAAAAAATAGTATGGAATAGACATACTTTGATTGGTATCAGAGATTCAATAGAAGTATTTTATAACGATTTTATAGGTTTTGAACGTAATTTAAAAGGAATAAAAGAATTTCAGAAAAAATGAATTGGGGTAAAAATATAAAATTTAAGAATTAAGAGCAGGGATGTTCAAAATTGGTGTAACCCAATTAACCCAATCAATCCAATCCATTTAATCCATATTTTTTATATTTACAATGGATTAGTATAACATATACAATCCATTTTAATATTTTAAAAATATATATGTGGGTTATGGGATATTATATAACCCAATCAATTAATCTAATTTTTCTATCCCTCTTACGTTATTTATTTTCAGTGATAGTTTATGTGCATTTTCATATTGCTGACGTTCATTTTTTTCGATCTATTTATTAATTAGTCATTAGAAATATATTTATTATTAAATCGTTTTAGTCTATGGTTGATAATTAGGCTCATTTGTTAATTTTCTGTAATTTTTTATTTGTTTGACTTTGGATTAAAGTATTTTTCATGATTTATTTTGTAGCATCCAATGCTCATGCTGCTAATGACCCTTGAATTCTGCACATAGCCAATAATATTGGCCATTGGTTTAATTAATATATATCATCACCGTTTTTTTATTTGAACTAACTAGAAGGTTCGAAAGGACTTTTTCTAATTACAAAGTAAATTTATAAAGAAAACATTATGGAGCTAGCATTATAATAATTCGGTTTTTGTTAAATATAAAGTAAATCATGCATAAAATATGAATTGATAATTTAATTATTATTTTGTTAGAAATGTATACCATGTATATTGTACGCTCGAGTACTTTTATAGAATAAATAAATGGAGTAAATTCAATTATACAACAATGCTAGATGAACATAAAAAGTTTAGTATTAGTTGGAGTTGAATATAATAATTTTTTTTCGATTCACAACAATACAATATTACTATGTTGATAATCGACAGTTACTAGTTATTGTGGAATGCTAACGACTATTATATAATTAATAACTCTCGAATTTTAGGATTTTATGTACTAATATCACATTTTATATTTTCTCTTTCAATACGTTAAATTTATTATTTGAATTTCTTTTATTGAAAACTTATTAATTTTCTTGATTTTATATAAAATTTATATGTATTTTTAAATTTTATGCCATTATGATTTGATATGCATGCAGTATTTATAAAAATAAAATTAATGCTTTATATTTAAAATTACATAAATATGAATAATTTATAATTTATATGTTTACAATATAATATGAAAAATTAACATAATTCATATAATTCACATAAACCAACCAAACTAACATAAAAAATTTCAGACATAATTCAGCTGATTTGGATTGGATTCAATCCATTTAAAAATTTAGATGTGTTAGAGGAAAAATCAGTTATAATCAACCCAATCCATATTTGAACATCCCTAATTGAGAGAACATAAAAAGACATTTCAGTACAATATCAAATGTTTGAGACAAGTTAACTGGAAAATAAATGTAAAAGACAAATCGACTCCTTTGGCAAAATGCATCTTTTATATATATATATATATATATATATATATATATATATATATATATATATATATATATATATATATATATGGTCATAATAGATCCTTAAAATTTTATTTTTATCTATATTAAATTCAAAATTACTAAAATTAAATTAAACAATAGCATGATTTTAGTATATTAAATTTTTAAATATTTATTTTTATTTTATTAAATTTTTATTTGGATTTCACGTGAATTTAAGTAAAAATATAAATATGTTACTATGATGAAACAAAAGCTTAATAATTTAATAGAAAAATGTGGAAGTTGTGGGATCTGAAAAATGCGCTTTTTCCTTTCCTTTCAATTCCACGCATTGTCCCGCTAATTTGATATTGACATCGATATCGAACATTTACACAACCATAATAAGTACAACTCCACCACCAACCATACCACTCTCTTGCACATACTCCTCAAATTCTGACTTCGTTCCGTCTTTTACGTGTTCGACACAAGTCCACAACTAAAATCTATACTATTTTACATACTTCTTTGAACGGATAAAAACAGCACCTTTTTCAATTTAATGGTTTCTCATATGAAAATTCTGTTGATTTTTTACTAACACAGGATCTTAATGGCTTCAAAATCTGTTTCTTTTTCTCCATGTGATATTTCTCAGCTGTCTAATCCCTTGAAATGGATCAGGAGTTTGTATTCTGCGAGGAGATTTGTATGGTTTGGTGGGGTAAGGTGTGAACTTAGGCAATTGATTCATCACACTGTGAGTAATGTTTCCGGAAATTCAAAGGATTTCAGCTCATTTCCAAGTTAGGTTTTTTTTCTTTGTTTTTTAATCAATGAATTCATTCATTCATTTGAAATTATTATGTTCTTTAGTGGACGAGCTGAATGCATCAAGTGGATTAAACATGATTGCAGGTTTTTAAGTTTGTCTGCTTTTGTTATATGAAATTGCATACTCAAGTTGATAGATGATGCCTTTAGGTGGGACTTAATTGAAACCTCAGCTGTTAAGTTAATTCTCAACGTGGAAATAATTTCAGTAGAGGTGATGAAGGTATTTCAGCTCAAATAACTGAGTTCAAATTGTTGTTAGTATTTGCTGACTGAAATCAATAGCAGTTTCTGGAATTAAAGGGTGGAGAAACCATTAGGGTAGACAGGTTGTTTCTGTCCGACAGAAATAAATGCATAAAAATTATGAGGCCAAATATTATTAACAATCTCATTATTGGAATGATTGGAAACTTAGTCAAACTGCAGGGGAACTAATTGGAGAGAGAAAATGCATTTGAAACCACATAAGACTGCATCGGTTGTTTCACTTAGTTTTAAAGTCATTTAAAGTAAAAAAGTTTGAATGGCAAAAATAAATTTATGATTTCCATGGGCTTCTGAGTGCCTGGGATCATTAAGTTGGAGTTGTCTCTAAGAATCTTAAATGGATATATAGTTGCAGATATGAAGAAGAGGGAAAAGTTCCAGATATACCCCTAAAAAGAAAAATAATTACAACAATAATTGAGTAAAATGTATATGCCTATATTCTGATGGTACTGTAGTGATTTCTGTTAAATAATGCACATTGTGTGTGAGATTTTAAGTGAAATAAAATAGTTTGCCATTGTTATGTGCGACTTCATTTCCTCAAGGTCTTTAGCACTGCAGGACCATTATCAGTGGCTGATTTTTCCGCTGATCCAAGTGATGGTGTAAAGATCCGGATATCATTTAAGGTATGATATTATCTCACTGTTGGATGATTTATGTTGCCCACAGAAGATAGAAAACAAAATGGGTTGCTAAATCCTCATGTTTTTGGTTGACTTTATAATTCAGGGATTACCAGGTTCATATAGTGAAGATGCTGCACTTAAAGCCTACCCCAAATGTGAAACTGTACCTTGTGATGACTTTGAGGATGCATTTAAGGTTTGTAAGTAATATAGTTTTTTCACAGAGAATTTGATTAGAATATGCATGATAGTCTGCAGGCAGAACTGGTGCCTTCAGCAATAGTGCAGTCATTCTAAATTGTTTCAGTTAAGAAATTGACAATTTTTTTATTTAACTCATTGTAAATGATGTAATTACAAGAGTCTAAATTACTTCAACAAAGAAATTATTATTTTTTTTATATAACTCATAATAATCAAAGTTATTCTAGAAGTTCCCATTTTTGAAATAACCACAAAATTTTGCATCTGAGTTTAATGCTTTATGCTTCCAGCTTCCTTTTCATTATTGTAGCAGTTTTTTTTTTTTACTATTTTGGCAGGCTGTTGAATTATGGCTAGCGGATAAAGCAGTTCTTCCAATTGAATGTTCTGTAGCTGGAAGCATTCACCGCAACTATGATCTGCTCCTTCGTCATAGGCTGCACATTGTTGGCGAAGTGCAATTGGCTGTTAACCTCTGTCTTCTAGCTATGGCAGGAGTTAGAACTGAGCAGTTGAAACGTGTTCTAAGCCATCCACAGGTCAATACCCAATTTACTATCTACTAGTAATATATAAGTTCCTGTCCCTCTTCTCTCCAAAAAGCTGGGACGACTCAATAATTTTTTATGCTTTATTTGCGTTCTTTTGCCTGTCATATTAATACCCAGTTCCTTTGCTACTGAGTGCTCTACGCAAGCAATCAGATCATATAGATTTTCCCTTCAACACAACCTAGGTCATCCAAAGGATCTCAGAAACTCACCAAAGCACAAAAGCCAGGATCAGAAGATGGATACCTGTTTGAAGAGTGCATACCCGCAGGATATACAGTGTTAAAATCTTTATGAACATTTGCATTTTGTTCCAGCTCATTCCTCTTAATAAGATAGTAAACAGACATTGATAGTGAAGTTATTGTTTACAAGAATGTAAAAAAAATTGTAAACTAGGGAAGTAACAATGTGTTCCATTGAATTTATACATATTTATACATCTTGACAAACTATTGAACAAGATTTTGAACAGTTGGGTTGAAATCTTTTCTCTTAAAATTAGTTTTAGCAATTTTTTCCCTTCTTTTTTTTTTTTTTTACCAGTAATTGATGGCTCTGTGTTAGAGAAAAGGAATGTCACTAAAATTATTTGTATGTGGCAACCTTCTTAGAGTTGTAATTTATCCTCTTGTTTATACAAATGTCCTACCGAGGTAGAATGGTGTGTTTATGTTACTTTTTGTCCCGGATTCCATATGTTTCAGAATATGTGTTTTATATAATTATTGCTATAATTTTCAAGACTTATTTCTGCAGGCACTTGATATGAGTGACACTTTTCTGAGTAAGTTAAGCGTTGCTAGAGAAAATGTTGATGATACTGCTGGTGTTGCTCAGGTGGTCTATAGATATCTGTGTATTATGTATGTTCTAATTTTCACCATTGCTGCATGGTTTTATGATAATGTACTTATATTTGTTTTTAGCATGTAGCCGCAAATGAACTGAGGGATGCTGGTGCTGTGGCAAGTGCCCGAGCTTCTGAAATATATGGGCTTAACATACTGGCAGAAAAAGTCCAGGTGAAATTTCTCGATGTCCTAGATCTTATTATCTAAACCCCTTCTTGTTTTCAAGAAGGCTGTGAAAGAGAAGCTCAGGATCTTACTTTTTGTTATATTCTTACTTTTTGTTATATTCACTGACATTCTTCTCAACTCGACCAGATTACATATAAGCCATTCACCGTTGGCTGTAAGTGCATCTTGTGTCCTGAACAACTGTGTTCTTGAAAGGGAAAGAAAAATTTGACAGTTGCATAGAGCACAAAATGGACCAACATAAAAGTTGGAAGCTAAAGCAGTAAGCTTAAACTTTAACTGAAATATCAATAATTCAAAGATCAGTTTCAGACTATTGAAAATAAGAAATTTATATAGACAGATATATACTAATACTAATAACAAATCTTATTGCCAGTGGGATCAGGAATCCAAAACTTGGAAAATTGTAAACCAATACAAAATAGGATAGAAAGAACTTGATAGGAAAGCTGAATTTCTAAGTTGATAGCCCTGCTGGCAATAAAAGTGCCTATAAAATAATGTACCTAAATTTCAGTAAACTCTCTAACTATAAATTGTTAGACCTAAAGATAAAATCAGAATGATTTCTAAGTTGAATTTCCTTGACAGCATCAGTAGCGATCCCGTATATGAGAATGACATTTAAGATACGAAATATTATGAAGTATTATTGGTGGTAACGTTGGTGGTAACAAAAGGCTTAGCTGTGATGCTATGCTAGTAGTGAACCAAAAGGTGATCGCCCATGGCATTTACACTACGGTAGCAACTTTGTGTGATTGACAACCACCAATCATGAGTGGAAGAGGGGCCTGTTGCTTTGATGATATTAAATGTGCCACGACCTTATTGACATCCTTTTGTAATAATTTATTTTTCAGATAAGGACAGTCAATTTTGTTCTGAATTTTCTTTGTTTCACGGCTTTAAAGCATTACTTGATGTTTCCTAAAAGATTTAATGCCCTTGTGCTTTGATCTACATTTTTTTTCAAATGCACAGGCGATGGTCTGGTAATGTGAATGAATGTCAATTATATCTGTGATGGATATATATGTTTTATGCACCATAGTTTGTTTCTGCTTATTTCCATGAATCCTCACAGGATGACTCAGATAATGTAACTCGTTATCTGGTTCTCGCAAAGGATCCAATACTCCCAAGAACTAATAAATCTTACAAGGTAAATTACCTCTTACACGCATTATTTTTTTGCTTCAGTTTTTTCAAAAATCTCCAACTGAATGTCTTTATTTCAGACAAGTGTTGTATTTACTTTGGAGGAAGGTCCAGGAGTCCTGTTTAAGGCCTTGGCAGTCTTTGCACTGAGGGACATAAATTTGACAAAGGTATTATAAAATGAGAGTTTATTGCTCGTTCAGGTTTCTGGTTGAAGATTGGTCATGAACATCATCTTGCTTCACTATCAAATTTCAGATAGAAAGCCGGCCACAGAGAAAGAAGCCTCTAAGAGTAGTTGACGACTCTAATACTGGAAGTGCCAAGTGAGTGCATTTTCATTATTTGATAGATTGGTTAGGAGCCAAACAAAGATGCCTTATATGATTTTTACTGTCAACTGAAGAAAGTTCCTGATATATTCCTTTTGAGGGACATGCCTTTGATTGAAAAATGTGATTCACCACTGACATTATTATTGAGTCAGCATCCAAAAAATAATTCTGAGATTGTGGTTATGTTCAATCAATCAAAAGCTTTGAATCATTTTTAGTCTGGTGAGAGGTAAGATAAGATGGCCTTCATTGTTTAATTGATTATCCATTTTGCAGGTACTTTGATTATCTTTTCTACATCGATTTTGAGGCTTCCATGGCAGAGCCTCGTGCTCAAAATGCCTTAGGACATCTTCAGGTTTTCCTTGTCATTTTCTACTGATGCATTTACACAAGTACTGCATTCCTATAGCCATTTCTCAAAATTTGACTATAATTTTGTACGGATAACCACACCTGCAAGTCTCCAACTGAACTCGAACTTTTCTTTGCAGGAGTTCGCTACATTTCTTCGGGTTCTTGGTTGCTATTCCATGGATACAAGAGCTGTATAGCTCTCTTTCTCCTTTTGATCCACATGTTCTGACCTTAGTTGACAAGTTTGTAATCATCGGGTTGTCCTTGATCCCAAATTTCATCAAATTTCATCAAAAGCTACATGTTCATCCTTGGTTCCAACGTATATATTGTCTTTAAGAAATTTGACTTCCTATTAAAATAGCAACAGGGGACTATACTAAAAGCAAAGACAATTACAAATAATCCTAGCTAATGAACCCTTTTTGTACAGCTTCTTCTGGTTACTACAAGACTGTCTGTGGGTGGGGGTGTAAGCTTGAATATGAGCATGTTACTTACAAATGTTCAATTCCTTTTTTCTTTTTTCTTTCTCAAGGCACTTAGATTTTTTGTTTATTTATTTTTGTTTTTATTTTTTGAGGTTTCTTTAGCTTCTAATGGGATTTTTCTTTTAGAGGATCTTAAAGTTAAAAACTAGGAATGGGAGCTTAACGCGATTAAATTGGAATAAATCAAAAGCATATTTCGTTTAGTTTGGGCCAGGTAAAAGATCAGTACAATTTCTACAGGCATTCACGTGAATTGGTTATTACATTAAAGATATTTTAAGAATTATATTTTTTATATTGCATTTTTATCTTAAAAAATAATTTTTTTTTATTAATAGTTAATCTAAAATATCGGTTAACCTAATTGATTTTAATGAATAACCGGTTAACGGTTAAAAATAAAAATCCCACACAAAAAATGTAGTTCAATATAATTCTAAAAAATATTCCATTGTCGTTTGATTCTTCAATCACAAAAATTAATATCTTCTTAATCCTCAATTTTGAGAATCGAATGATGTTTAGTTATACAAGATAATTCAGAAATAATATATATATATAACCGGATTGGATCCATGAGCCTGGCCCATAATATGGACCCTTAATTGTTTATTTAGGTCATTTCAAGTCAGCGTTATGACAATGGCACTATTCTAGCAGTCCTATTAGGAACTGGACTATAGTTCAGCTTCATATTCAGTTGAAGTTTCGCATTTAGGGAGGACTTCCCATTTAAGCGAGAATCCGTCTCCAACAGGACTCCTATGGCCATCAAGATTCCTAATTGGGATAGGATACTCATCTCTATAAATGGTCAAGATCATCAGGTATGGAGTCCTCTTAACCTTTTCTATTAAAATACTCTACCTTTATCATTCGCTCACTTGATCGTTGAAGAGTCCCCTCACCGAACCCCGTTGAAATTTCTATGTTTTCCTAGAACCTTGAAAGTAGCAATCAACTGAAGCAAGCCCGATAGTAGTCCGATAATTTTTGAACTGTTATTAAGGCCTGTGGGTCGAAGAACTGAACAACGTCCTTTGGGCATACCGAACGTCACCCCGATCGGCAACAGGAGCTAGCTCTTTCTCCTTAACTTATGGTGTGGAGGCAGTCATCCCCTGTGAGATAGGAATGCCTAACCCGAGAACTGAGCAACACAATCAAGAAGCAAGTGAGGAGTAGTTGCTATACTACTTGGATATGCTTCAAGAGAAAAGAGAGCAAGCCAAGATCCTAGTAGTAGCTTATAAATAGGAAATGACTTCGTACCACGATCACAGGCTAAAGCCCCGAACTCTACGGGTAGGTGAGCTTGTTTTGAAGAAAGCTATTGAATCACAGACAACTGCAGGAGTTAGCAAGTTGAGCCCTAACTATGTAAGTTTGTTTGAAGTTCATGAAATAATTGATTTTGGCTTATACAAGCTTAAAGATATGGTGGAAAAAATACTGGCACACTTAATAAATATCTCTAACTAGAAGAATTAACACCAGTAACCTTGCTCAAACAGGCATGGTCGCCATGAGCAAAGATCAAAAGCTCGCCAGGCATGTTCACCACGAACACTTCATTAAAGCTCACTAGGCATGTTTGCCATAAGCTGTTTAAGCTCACTAGGCATGTTCGCTATAAGCACTTTATTAAAGCTCACTAGGCATGTTCACCACGAGCCATCTAAGCTCACTAGGCATGTTTGCCACGATCACTTCTTTAAAGCTCTAGGCATGTTTGCCTCGAGCCTTTAATAGATCAATCAGGCATGTTTGCCACAAGCACCTCATTAAAGCTTACTAGGCATATTCTCCACGAGCCTTTTTAGCTAAATCAGGCATGTTCAGCATGAGTACAGTGTACTTGTTCAGCTCAATTAGGCATGTTTGCCACGAACATATTGTATTTTTTAAATACAAAAAGGCATATTTGCCATTAGCGCACTGTTCAAAGTTTAGTTTAGCATTTTTACTATGCACCACAAGCTCAACTTTATGTAACAGCTTAGCTCAGTAGCTGAAGCCACAAGCATGTTTATTAATAATAAACAAAGCTCAACTCGGTAGCTTAAGCCATGAGCATTTTCAGTATATAATCACTTGTCCAAATTTAGGATTTCTTTTAATTGTTTGATCTTATTTGAATTAGTTCAGGTTTTCATATGGCTCGAGCTATCGACTCCATAGTTTGAAGTATCAAAAAATTCAGTACAAATCATAATGAAAGCAAAAAATTCAGTGAAGATAAGCAATATGGTGTCTAAAGCTATTAAGAGAATTAGAGTGTCCACTATATATTTCAAAAAATAAAGGTAAGAATGACAAGTATGAGTCAGGGAGACGGCAACTTTAATTAAAAAAAAAAGTTTGTTAAGTACAAAGTTGCTCTAAAAGGTTACAGTAAAAAAAAAGAAGGAAAATCCTAGCTAGTCTTCATCCAAATCAAGGTTGTCCACCCAAAAAAAGTCTTCTTAAGGAAACTTTCCCTTCATGACTTGGGTAATCTTATTGCCATAGGCGACAGTTTTGTCGACAGCTAGATCATCAACTTTCTCTTCGACCTCTAACTTCCCCTTTTCTAGCTCAGTATAATTGGCCTCCAAATTGGCCTTTTCGGCTAGACACCTTTCTAACTCAACCTTGATAGTTTGGCACTCTTACTAGATTTTTTTGGAGGAGGCCTATGCCTCAACAAGTTTTCGAGTAGCTTCCTCAAGCGCCTTAAGACTAGTTTTGTCCATCTCTTATTCTTGGCCTTGATGGCATCAGCATGCTCCTTCCAGCTTTTATCTGTTTACTCGACCTCCATCAACTTTGCATTAAGCTTGGAGGTAATCTTTTTTTCTTCTCTCAACAAAGTTAAGTGGCTATTCATTTTGCCAATCCCGGCATTAGAGTGTACTGTCTACAAATGAGAAATAAAAAATGTATATATGAAATAAAATGAAGGATGATGAATGAAATGATATAATATACATAATAAATCAAGGCTCGACAGAGGTAATACCTCGACTTGATGTCTCTCATAGCAGCAGATAGGCAGTCCACTCATAAATTGATGAAAGAGGATACCTCATCAGGAATGCAGGTTAGCAGCGAACAAAAGCTTGCGAACTTTGGGTTATTGATTTGGTAACCGAGAGGGTTGGAGAGTCATATTGCCCGAGCTTCCTCTATGGCCTTATTCACATTCTCACTCCATTCGGGGGAAGAAGAAGCCCTTTGCTCAGTAGTTCAGGTGGATAAAGGGCCAGGTAGCAGGACTGATGGGTGACCTTTATTGGCTGCGTTGGTAGGTGAGGTAAGTAAACCATCAAAGATGGTTATGGCATTGGATGGGCTATTATGTGCTGAGACTTGAGCTGGGGTAGTGTTAGTCGAACTTGCAGGGATAGTTGCTACCTTAGAACCAATGTTGACAAGCGGGATCGATACCTTGGTGGCTGCAGAAGAGGTAGTGCTCCTAGTTAGAATAAGCTCGGAGGTAGGCACAACACTAGCAGGTTTGGAATTTTCTTCCATCTTAGCCCTTTTAGCCTGGACTTTCTCATCAATAGAGGATTGCCGGCTCTTATCATTACTGCAAAAAGTAGAAAGAAGAAAACAAATTAGATTTTCCGTATGGAAAAGAAATAGTAAGTATACGTCGTAGCTTGCTAGGGGATTCAAGGGAGGACTTCAGATCCAACAAGTCATAGACGTCAATTTTTTCTCGAGCTAGTTCTCTCCACCAAGCTAATGTTTTTTTTTATCTTGGGTTAGTTCTAAACTCTATTCATTCCTATTTATAAAATGCCCCTAAGATGTTCAAATAAGGAACTCTTCCTTGCTTTCCAAAATAAAAAATTGATGTTTTTTTAAGGAGTACGATTTCTTGAAGAAAACCCCATACCTTAGTCTGGCTTGCATGTAGCAATGGTCTTTTATTATTTTTCTAAGATCGACCACATACCCCATACTTATAGGGGTGTACTGTTAGTTGATGAGCTAGGAGCGAAAATGCTCGGGGCACTATTATTTAAAAGGTTATCAGAGATCCAAATCTCATTTGAATCCTCCAATTCACGTATTTCTAAAAAAATAAAAGGTAGAAAAGAAACGCTGGAAGAAAATGAAATGTTAAAGAGAAAAAGGGGCAAAGTTTAAGGCACCGACCTGAGATCTTGAGCAAAAGAATTCAAGAGGTGTGAAGGAGCAAAGCACATAGAAGGAAGTCAAGATTGAGAAAGCGAAAAAGGTTAAATTGATGAAAGATGAAGGATATTTATAGTCAAGATGGATTGTCAGATTAAAAGAGTTGAAAGGTGGAGATTTCTCCGATGTGTGTGTGAAATTAATTATTCTTCTAACTATTATGTGGGAATCGAGGAGCTGTAGTTATGATCATTCCTATCAATGCAAAAAAATGAAGGGGTTATAATTATTAGGGGTACAGGAACTGAAGTGTCACATCATTTTGAATAATAAAAACAGCTAAGCAGTTTGGATTGAAGATGTATGAAGTCGATTCAATGTTCGATAGACTTTCAATGTTAATGTCTCCTACTTAAGGGGATTTATGATAATCGGATTAGGCCGAGCCCGGCCCATAATCCGAACCTTTAATTATTTAGGTTATTTCGAGTTCATATTATGACAACGACACCATTCCAAAAGTCTTATTAGGACCTGAAGTCTAGTTTAGCTTCCTACTCTGGTAAAGTTTCTCATTTAGGAAAGACTTTCCATTTAAGCAAGAATCCTTCTCCAGTAGGAATCCCATAACCATCAGGATTCCTAATCGGGATAGGATACTTATCTCTAAAAATGGTTAAGATCATCAGGTTTGGAGTCCTCTTAACCTTTTCTACAAAAATACTCTACCTTTATCATTCACTGATTTGACCGTCGAAAAATTCCCTCGTTGGATCCTGCCAAAATTTCTTTGTTTCCCAAGAACCTTAAAAACAGCAATTAGGTGAAGCAAGCCCGATAATAGCTCGGTAATTTTTGAACAGTTATGATATATATATATATATATAAGGAAAGAATACATGTGAAATCATCTATGCCTATTCAACGAGCTATTCCTTAGGAAGAAGATGAAAGACTGTTTGAAAATCATCTATCACAATGATAGATGGATCGTATAAGTAGATGTCAAGATAGGAGGACACTGGTTTAAGAATTATCGAGCACTCGTCGACTCGGGATCTAACCTCAACTGTATCCATTCAAAACTGGTCCGACGAAAATACTAGCAATGAAAGGCTTCGGGGATTTTCACCGCAGATGGTACTACCCTTAAGGCTACGAATATCGTGCATGGAGTCTTTATCTTTATCTACATCAGAAGTCAAAGCTATATATATATGTGTGTGTGTGTGTGTATGTGCCGTTTAACCAAAAATTTTTAGTTAACCAACTAATTACCTCAACCTTAAACAAACTTCAAAAAATTTAAAATTAAAAATGTCCACCTTAGCCACCAAATCTAGTTAACATATTCTTCTATTTGGATATGGTTTGATTTTTCAATTTTTTAGTCTTTTGGGGTTTTTTAACATCCCTGATAATTTCTCCAATAGAATTTAGTTAATTATTTTATAATTATATTAGCATAATATTTTAAGCACATTTGATGAATTAAATTAAGTATTTATTATGTCAACAAAATATTACATTCCTTCTGTTCCACTCAACGTGAAAATTTTCAACTCTTCACTCAAACCAATAAAATCATTCATTAATATTAATTTTATAAAATATTCACTATAATTTACTAAAATATCCTTTTACTATTTTTTTACAATTGTATATTATCACTAGGCCTATTCATGGGTTGTGTTTTTGCTTGATTTTTAGAGAATTTATGGGTATGTTTACTTATAGAAAATTTGTGAGGCCCTAACATATGCCATAGGAGAATAGAATATGCACATGTTTAAGTTGTATTAGAATTGAACATGGATTGTTAGTTAATAAATTGTAGGATAAGATCTAAAGGGAATTACTTCAAAAGATAGGGGTTTATGGTAATTTCAAATCAAAGCATACACATGCATAATTAAAGAAGCATATTGTAAGGATTAAATTGAAAATGAGGAATGTATTAGGGTGGAATTGAGAAATTAAAAGGAATAAAAGAGCAAGATGGAATTCTTCTAGGACCCATAAGTGGACCAAAAGGATAATGCCACCTTGCTCACTCTTAAAGTTGCATGAGAATGTATGGAAAGTTAAGCAATAAAAGGGGGAAGTGATGGACGACCACCTTATGGTCCAAATACAACCAATCTCCCCAAAATTCTAGCCATTTCCACAATCAAAAAAACCATAAATTTAGCTATATATTTTGAGAGGAGAGAGAATTTAAGGTTTAAACATTTTTAAGATAATAATTCTTTTTGTTTCACTTCTCTCTTGTTCCATATGTTAGGACTGTAGTTGATGGAGTAAATAGATGTTTATATATGTGGTTTGTTGTGTGTAAAAGAAGAATCCAACAAGAACAAAGAAAAAGAGATTGAGAAGAGTTAAAGAGTGCTTTTGGCTACATCAAAGAGGTATGGGAACTTCTAATTTGCTTGCATGTGCTTGCCTACATAAATTGAGTAGATATGTTATATTAGATATGTTAATAAGGTGGAAACATAGTTGTGATGCTTATTTGTGCATAAGAGATGAAATATAGGAAGGATTTTTAAGATTAGAGAATTCTATCATAGGGTTCACTTGACCCAGTAGGATTAGTATAAGTTGAGTTGTAAAGCTCCAAATTGAACAATTCCAAGAGAAATTTTGATCTCTCCCCCACAACTTTGATATCCTGACCTTCATAGTACTTATGGTGACCCATTTGAGTCCACCATTGACACTGACTTGGTGCTCATGTAACCAACCCATACCCAGGATTATATCAAATTCATGGAGTGGAAGTTTTATCAGGTGTGCAAGGAATGTATAGTGTTGTATTTAAATAGGGAAATTTTTGTATATTTTTTCACTACTACACTGTGCCCTGAAGGATCACTTACTAGGATGTCTTGATCTAATTGTGAAATATTTAACCCCTTCCCTTATGCTACTGTGGTACTAATATAAGAATGTGCAGACCTGAATCAATTAAAGCATATATAAATTCACCAAGTAATAGAAATTTGCCCATAATGTCATTGGGTGTATCCTACTCCTGCTGGGCTCTTACTAAATTAGTGTGGACTGGGAGCCATCCATTATCACCTTACTGACCCTATATAAACTTTACCCCTAGCTATAAAAGCTCCACTAGGAGTACCCCTACCTCTGCCTTTTAATACAGGTGCATTAGATTTGTGTGGTTGTGGTGCTGATGAAGTTTTCGATTGTGCCTTAGGATAATCTTTCTCAATGTGATCCTCAAACCTACATTTATATCATGCTCCTATATGTCTCCAACACTCCCTTGAATGTCTTTTCCCATAATGCTCACAAGTGGGAATATTTACTCTGCGAGCACCCTTAGGTGTACTGGCCACTGAAGCTGTTGTGACACTAGCCCTAGCTATAGATTTTTAACTCCGAGCTTGTGACTAATCTAGGGCCTATAATTGGGTTGTAGAGCCTCTAGGTTTCTTATTTGAATTACTAGGGGTGCCTGACAATGATGGCCTCCTTTTTTGTTATGCTCGGGCCTGCCTGCTTATTAGCATCATCTAATTGCATTATCTCAATTCTAATGGTAGCTCTAATCAAAGATTTTATATCTGTGTATTAAAAAACTATGTCCTTTCTGAATATATTGGAGAAACCTTGTTTGAATAGCTGGCATAATTTCTCGTGTGTCAAATGGTAATCTTTCATGTAAACATCGAGGTGCTTGAATTCCCTTTCATATTCTAATACTATTTTGTTCCCTTGTCTCAACCTCTAGAATGTGCTCTCTATTGTTAGCTGGTATTCTTTCCTAATATATTTGTCAACATATTATTTCAAAAAGAAATCCCAAGTTAACTTAGCTGTAAGGATATATCTCTACACTATCTCCCACAAGATGTATATGGGTCCCTAAAATAGAGCTCTTTGGCCTCAAGCATTTATTCTGGCAACCTATATATAATCTCAAATAATTATTTGATCTTATTCAACCACTCCTCTACTCCTATCGAGTATGTTTGATCCCATTCATAAAAATCCTTAGCTCCTAACTTTTTTAACTATTCCAAAGTGGCCTTCCTAGTTGGAGGTGAAGGAGGTTGCTGTTATGGCTGTGGAGTTGGCAGAGCCTGCATTCTCTGATAGACAAGGTCCACCATAAATTGCATAAAATCTTTCTGAGGTAAAGCTGCAGGTGGTGGTGCATATGATTCTGGAGCTGGAGGTAGACTCCTATCACCCCTGCCTACTGATGCACTACTCTCTGCTACCTTCTCTATCTCCATTCCTCTTCTGGAACCCGAAGCCATTCTCTAAGTTATAAAACAAAGGGACAAGTATCGATTAATTCTCAAAATCACCTTATGCATAATCATTCAATTATGGCATGTATAAGTAATTCAAATTGATATATGCTCAGCAAGTGTACGGGAATCGACAAGTAATATAAAGGAATATTTTAAGATCTCTAAATTATCGTACCCTAGAGATTGTGTTACGTAATAAAATTGATTGATTATTAATATATGTAAACAATGCTCCCAATTGCTGCGTTGATTAGAATTATAACTACTAAACCTAACTAAAAAAAATTAAAGCAAATTAATTTGAAAGTGTAAAGTAATCAATGGCAATAAAAATAGAGTATGATAATTAGAATGAAACAATTTCTAAAAATGCTGATCAAGGATCAAATCCTCCCTATACCTAATGCAAAACATATGGTTAATATAAACTTAACATGAATCAGATATGGATTACGTAATATAACCCAAGTTTCTCATTCTGAAGCCAACTACTCTAGCTACCCGATTTTCTATTCTAGAGTGAATCAAATAACTAGCTTAAGCACAGGTCTAAAAAATCCTAGATATAAATTAATCTCCTATTCTAGAGCCAATCAACCTAATACCCAATCATTTTCCACCTATTTCTGGATCTACAATGCATTAACTCTAAATCTAACAGCCCTCATTCCGAAATCACTATCAAACATACAGTTAAAACATGTAAAAATAAAGCATAATGATATTTAATACAAACAAGGTCAAAATCCAGTCAACTTGAATAAAAGAATGATTAAATACTTGCATAAAATGAATATCAAGATCATCATCACAAGGAGAAATGAAACATCTAATCTTATATATATATATATATATATATATATATATATATATTGTAATGCTCATACTAATTATCCTTTGTATGATTTACCAAATGTACTGCATTGCACATCCTTAAACTTATTATAGTCCATTTTCACAAATATCACGATATCGTTGAACTATTCTTATGTACAACATCATGCTCTATAATACTATTGATATGCACTTTAGAAACATTACAAGTTATAAACTATTCAGCCACACTTAACATCACAGTTCATTTGGTGCAAAATAATATTTACAAGACAAAAGCAAAATATAAACTTTATACTTTATCTCTTCCAATCTCTAGTGTTGGCCTTGTTGCTATAGATCTTACCCCTTTGAAAAAGTCCTAGCTTAGTATACCTACATAGAGTCAAGGTGGAGACTAATCAGTTTCTATCGAGGCTAACTCTACTGGACTAAAATGTATTCAAAGCTCACATTGGTCAGAGCAAAGAATAATTAGTCTTTGCCGTGCCTATCTAATATGCACTAAAATTTCTAAAAGACTCACATTAGTCAGGACATAGACTATTCAGTCTCTACCGTGGCTAAATAAATATCTGTAAAACTTTTTAAAATTTGACACATATTTCCATGAAAATTTACATATCTATTTTCCAACATTTTCAAGCAAGTATCAATGCACAATTGAATCACCACACATTTAGCAAAACACAAACAAAAACTAATACTTGATAACTAAACAACAAATTAAATAATAAACTAACTACAAAGGTAAGGTTGAAAGAAATAGTTATGAGTTTAACAAGTCAACAGTTGAATTTTGAACACGCTTACTAAACATCAATAAGAATAATGACCAACAACGCGACTTCAAACCTGGATTTCAAATGTGGTTTAAAGTAGTGATTGTTGACTTTGAAAACCTTGTGATCATTTGGTTTCTTGATAGTGACAACTCTATATTTGATAACATCCACTACTTTAAATGGTCCCTTCCATCTCAACTTAAGTGTTTTTTGAAATAGTCTTAGTTGACTATCATATAGCAACACTTTCACACCCGATACAAATTCCTTTGGCAGAAGCTTATTCTCATGCCATCTTTGGTCTTTTCTTTATATTGCTCAGCACAATCATAAGCCCAAATTCGCAATTCATCTAACTCATTAAACTGTAATGCCCAATGTTTTCTTGCACTATGAAGATCAACATTCAAAAACTTAGTAGCCCAATAAGCCCTATGTTCCAATTTTACTAGGAGGCCATAAGACTTTTCGAAAATTAGCCTAAAAGAGACATCCCTAAAGGTATCTTAAAAGCAACTTGATATGCCCATAATGCATCATCAAGCTCGATATACCAATCTTTCCAAGAGGCATTCACATTTTTTTCTAAAATAGCCATTGGGTCACAATTGGACACTTTTACTTGACCATTGGCTTATGCATGATACAGGTTAGTGATTTTGTGTCTAACACCAAACCTTTTCAACAAAGCTTTGAATTAATGGTTGATAAAGTACTTGCAACTATCACTAATTATAGCCCTAGGTGCTTCATAATGGGTGAATATATGTTTCCTTAAAAACTCCAAAACTACATTGGCATCACTAGTTCTAGTGGCAGTAACTTCTACTCATTTACTGATATAATACACGCCATTAGTATATATTCAAACCCATAAGATACTAGAAAAGGTCCCATAAAATCTACACCCCCTGCATCAAACAACTCAACTTAAAGCACATTAGCTAATGGCATTCCATCTCTCCTATAAATATTGCCTACTATTTGACGTCTATCACAAGATTGAATAATAATTTTACATCATTAAACATGGTAGGCCAATAAAATGTAGACTGAAGAACTTTTGATATCGTATGATTGGGTCCATATCCACCAACTTCTCCATTATGATATGTTTTGATAATTTCCTCTTGCTCCTCTCTAGGAATGCACCTCCTTAGCACTTGATCAACACATAATTTAAAAAGATATGGGTCATCCTAAACATAATGTCGACCACCGACTTTCAAATTCTTCCTTTATTGCTATAAATAGTCACTTAGTATAAAACCACCTGTAAGATAATTGACTAACATTCATCAGGAAAAAGATCTAACATTTCTCCCTAGTATTGGGAGGTGACAAGACTTTTCGAAAACTAACCTAAAAGAGACATCCCTATAGGTGTCTTAAAAGCAGTTTGATATGCCTATAATGCATTATCAAGCTTGATATACCAATCTTTCCTAGAGGCATTCACAGTTTTTCCTAAAATAGCCATTAGATCATGGTTAGACACTTCTACTTGACCATTGGCTTGTACATGATACGGGATAGTGATTTTTTTATCTAACACCAAACTTTTACAATAAAACTTTGAATTAATGGTTGAAAAAGTGCTTGCCACTATCACTAATTATAGCTCTGGATGTTTTATAATGGGTGAAGAAATATTTCTTTAAAAATTCCAAAACTACATTGGCATCACCAGTTCTAGTGGCAATAGCTTTTGCCTATTTACTGATATAATTTGCAGCCACTAGTATATATTCAAACCCATAAGTCACTAAAAAAGGTTCTATAAAATCTACACGCCATACATCAAATAACTCAACTTCAAGCACATTAGTCAATGACATTTCATAACTTTTAGAAATATTTCCTACTCTTTGACATCTATCACAAGATTGAATAAAAAATTTTACATCATTAAACATAGTAGGCCAATCAAATATAGATTGGAAAACTTTTGATACCGTACGATTGGGTCTATGGTGTCCACCAACTTCTTTACTATGATATGCTTTGATAATTTCCTCTTGCTCCTCTCTAGGAATGCACCAACTTAGCACTTGATCAACATACAATTTGAAAAGATATGGGTCATCCCAAACATAATATTGAGCATCGGCTTCCAAATTCTTCCTTTGTTGCTATAAATAGTCACTTAGTATAAAACCACCTGTAAGATAATTGGCTAGGTAAGCAAACCATGGAATGAAAACCTCACAAACATATACTGCATAAATACGTTCATTAGGAAAAAGATCTAAAATTTTTCCCTTCTTAATATACTCATGCTTGAGTCTGGAAAGATAATCCGCTATGAAATACTTTGCCCTTTCTTATCTTTGATCTTGAAGTCGAACTCATGTAACAAAGGAGCCCACCTAATAGACCTTATTTTGGACTACTTCTTAGCAAAAAGATGCTTCAAAGTTGTTTAATTAGACCAAACAATAATTTTAGCACCAATGAGATAAGGTCATAATTTTTCAAATGCAAAAACAATTGCAAGAAGCTTTTTCTCAATTGTGGTGTAGTTGACTTGGGCTCCTATCAAAGTGTGGCTCGTATAATAAATGGCATAAAAGACCTTTTCCATCCTTTGTCCTAATACAACTTCTACTATAAAATCACTTGCATCACACATTAGCTTAAATGGAAGATGCCAATCTAGAGATACAATTACCAAAGTTGAAATCAATCTTTTCTTTAAAGTGTTAAATACCTGTGAACACTCCTTAGAAAAGTCAAATGTAGCTTCTTTCATAAGAAAATTTGATAAAGGTTGAGTAATCATAGAAAAATACTTTATGAACCTATGATAAAACCTTACATGACCTAAGAAACTCCTAATATCTTTCACACTCATTGGGGGTAGAAGTTTTTCAATGACTTCAACTTTGGCTTTATATATCTCTATCTCCTTCTCAAAAATTTTATGCCCTAGGACAATACCTATTTTAATCATAAAATGACGTTTCTCCCAACTACTATTTGGTCAAATCCTCAAAGGCTATGGGGATTTGCAAATATCTTGAATACCTATCTAAAAAGCAATAATACATATTACACATTAGTCTTTCTAACATTTGGTCAATGAATGGCAAAGGGAAATGGTCTTTCCTAGTTGCATTTTTCAGCTTTCTACAGTCAATGCATACTGTCCAACCCGTAACATATGAGTTGGAATTAGTTAATTATGCTAATTTATTATAACGGTCACTCTACCCTTTTTAGGAACACATTGAACCAGACTTACCCAACTACTATTTGAGATAGTGAAGGTAATACTTGCATCCAACAACTTTAATACTTCCTTTTTTACTACTTTTTGCATCACTAGATTTAATTTGCGCTGGGGTTGCACCACTGGTTTGCATTCCTCATCCAATTGGGATATGATGAGTGCAATAACTCGAGTTGATTTCCTTAAGGTCAGAGGTCTCCTATCCAATCTCTTTCTTGTGCTTCCAAAACACCTCAATCAATAACTCTTCCTCATCTACTGTTAAAATGGAAAAAAGTTATTATAGGGTCTTTACTATCTTTTAAAAATATATGTTTTAAATCAGAAGCAAGAGGTTTGAGTTTAATTTTAGAATCTCTCTTACGAAGTTCAAACTCTTCTACCTATAAATCCTCATCTCCACCATCCTTCTCCAAATATCTCACAATTTCACTCTTAGCCTTGGTCAATCCTTCATTTTTAAGTGATTTTATCAAATATCTCTTCAATGGATCATCCAAAAAAATTCTTTCCCACATTTCCTTCTTGCAATCTTTAATGGCATTCATCAATCACAATCACTCCTTAAAGTCACACGATTAGTGTTTTATTACTTTATTAACATCAAATACCATTTTCTCATCGTTGAATCAAAGTGTCATTGTTTATCACTATACATCTATAAGGGCCCTTGCAATGTTTAAGAATGGCTTTCCCACAATTAATGGCACCTTTTTATCTTCATCCATATCCATCACTATAAAATCCATCTAAAATATTAAATTGCCCACTTTAACCAGCAAATCTCCAATAATCCCTTTTGGATGTTTGACCGAACGGTTTGCCAATTGAAAGGTCATTCTAGTTTCCTTAAAGTCTCATAACTTTAAATTTCTACAAATAGAATATGGCATTAAATGAATACTCATTCCTAAATCACATAATGTATTTCCCAAAAAATTTCCCTCCAATTCACAAGGTAGTGTAAAACTCCCTAAATCCTTTAATTTAGCTAGAATTTTGTTAGTAGGAATAGCACTACAACTCTTCGATAGCTGATTTGTTCCTATTCCCTATAGTTTCTTCTTATTAGAGCATAAGTCTTTCATGAATTTTACATATTTTGGCATGTGAAATAAAGCTTTAGCAAAAGATAAATTAACATGCAATTTCTTAAAATATTAAAAAATTTCTCTAATTGCTCATTATTTCTTTCTTTTCTAGCTACTGAGGGAAAAGGTAAATCTTTTGCCTTTAAAACCTCATTGATAATCTTAGGATTAGAATCACATACCTTTATTGTCGGCTCCATCACTTTAGAAAAAGAAAAAGACTTACTTTGCTCAGCTCTTTGTACTTCCTCACCACTCTTTAGAGTGATAGCTTTGGCTTTTTCTTTTGGGTTGCGATTAATATTGGAAAGGAACGTCCCCTGATGCCCCATAGAGATTGAGTTGGCCAATTTCCCAATTTGAGTCTCTAAGTTACTCATTGTTGCATCTTGATTTCTATTCCATTACTCTTGTGACTTCCACCAAGTATCTTGGATAGACATAAACTGGGTTTGACTAGTCAAAAAATTAGCAAACATATCTTCTAGATTTGGCTTCTTATCTTGTGGTGAGGGTGGTCTAGCTTGGAATCTAGGTGGCCAAAAATTAAAATGATGAGCTAGAGGTGCTTAGTAAGACATTTGAAAGTGAATTTGCACTTGCAGAGGTTGATAAGTGTGGTGGAATCCTTGGTTGTGGTTGCTTTGGACATTTGTTGTTGGTGGATTTAATGGAGCTCTGGGTTGAGTGTTTGAAGTGGAAGCTAGATTGTCCTCACCCCATAAGAAATTATGATGATTTCTCCACTCAGGATTGGAATGATTGCTGAATGGATCAATCCATTTAAAGTCATGCACAACATTTACATCTTCCATCCCTTGGGTGTAAGACTCAATTCCTTTAGGCTCACTTCCAAAACTAACCCCTTCAAATGCATTACACTCTTCTGAAACAACTGAGACATTTTGAATCTTAAAGCCATTCACCTCCTTCTTCAATAATTCCATTTGTGCCTTTAACATAGCCACTTCATCTATGCTATAAACTCCCTACCTTTTGTTCATTGCCCTTATACTTGCCCATTGCACTTCATTCATTACCATTTCAACAAGTAACAAGAATGTCTCTTCTGGAATTTTGTTCAAAAAGTTTCCCTCAGATGCTGCATATAGCATAGATCTCATTATGGGGTTACAAACTGCATAGAATGTTGACATGAGTTAATGCATAGCTATCTCATAATGAAGATATCTCTTCAATAGCCTTCTAAGCCTCTCATATGCTTTATGAAAGGATTCCTCACTTAATTTCTAGAAATTGTAGGTGTTATTCCATATACTTGCAGTCTTTGTTGGAGGAAAGAATCTAATTAAAATATTTTGTCGCATTTGCTCCTATGATCGAATGGATTGACTAGGAAGCATTTGCAACCAATCTCTAGCTTTCCTAATGATAGTGAATGGAAAAATTTTTAGCTGAATTGCATCAATGGACACTTATTGAATTTGGATCATATCACTAATCTCTAAAAATATGTCCAAATGTTGTGCCAGATCTTTTATTTTTTATCTGAAAAATTGATTCCTTTGAACCATGTTGATCATAGCCGGTTTAAGCTCAAAGTATGGTTGTCGAGGTAGCAAAATTGTCCTATGCTCCTCATTCCACCTTAGTGTGGCATAATCTTTAATGGTCTTAGGTTTAGGATCATCTTAATTCCAAGCTTGTTGTTGCCCTACTCCTTGTTGATTATTGGACGGCATATTAGGAGGTATTAGATCATCCATATTTTGGCTTGATTTTAACTTCTTATACTATGTAAAGTCCTCTTGATTTCAGGATCAAATGGTGCTAATTGTTGCCAACACAATATGCTCATACAACAATATCATCTAAAAAGAATAAAAAAAACAAAAATTAAAATTAAAATTAAAAAAAGAAAAACACATGCAACTAATCAATCAAAAATTTACACAAATATGCTAATCCCCAGCAACGGCTCTAAAAACTTGATTGATGCTCAGCAAGTGTACTAAATCGGCAAGTACTATAGATGAATATTTTTAAGGCCATGAAATTATCGTACCCGAGACACTGTGTTACGAGAATAAAATTGATTTATTATTAATACATGTAAAGAATTTTTTTTATTGTTGTTTTAATTAGAGTTATAACTACCAAGACTAACTAAACAAAATTAAAGAAAATTAATTTGAAAGTGTAAAGCAATCAATGGCAATAAAAATAAAGTATAAAAATTAGAATGAAACAATTTTTAAAAATGCTATTCAAAGATCAAATCCTCTTCATACTCGATGGAAAGCATATGGTTAACATACAATTAAGATGAATCAGATGTGTATAACCTAATAAAACCAAGTTTCCTATTTTAGAGCCAATCAAATAAATAGCTTAAGTACGAGTCTAATAAATTCTGGAAATGAATCGATTTTCCATTTTAGAGCCAATCAACCTAATACTTATTCATTTCCCACCTATTTCTGTATCTAAAATGCATTAACTCTAGATCTAACAACCACCATTTCAAAATCACTATTCAACATACAATTAAAACATGTAAAAATAGAGCATAATGACATTTAATCCAAACAACCACAAAACCATTCAACTTCAATAAGAGAATGATTAAATACTTGCATAAAATGAATATGAAGATCATCACAAGGAGAAATGAAACATATGATCATATATATATATCAAATAAGCATCAAAGTCTTACATAGGCATGGGGATTTAAATATCCCCAAGAAAAAAACCCACTACTCATTGCACATTGAATAAAATATAGAGATAAGAGCGAAAGAAACTTTTAAACCCATTGAACAAATCTGGATCTAAATTTTAAGAAAGCTTTTTTTTTTCTCCAATCCCAACAAGTCTTGATTGAAAATCACTAGAACTATGATGAGCTGATGTAAATCTAATGTTTAATCTACCAACTCTAGTGAAATCAATGAAATAAAGTGTTTACAATGAATGAGAAAGCTTAAAAAGCCTAAAAATACTGAAGAAAATTATAGAGAAAATGAAATCTACGTCTCTCTTCCTCCATTTTGCCAAACAGATTCTAGTCTTTTATAGCTCTAAATGAGTCATAACAGAGATTGTTTACTCTCTATCGTGCCTAAGCAGTTATTGATGTATTTTTGAATGAGTCACGGTAGAGACTGATTAGTCTCTACCATGGCTGATGATTCTAGATTGAACCCTTTTGAAAATAGCCTTGGTTATGGCGAATATTGTTACTCTTTGCCGTTACCATTAATGAAACAATGTGTTTTTGAATTTCTTCATGGGCCATGGTAGAGACTAAACACAATAGTCAAAATACATGCCATGATATATTTGTGGCATAAGTCAAAATAAATATACATAACTCTTATTATTATTACATACATACAAAGTTATTAGCTACTATTCTTAAATCTAGTCTTCTCCTTCAACTTACTTTTCATCCATAGTTTAGATACCTATCCCTTCTCGCAACGAACAACCACACGCTAAGTATAGAGCCTAGTGGTGGATACCTGACTAATAAATTTTACTGCTAAATATAAATTCTAATTTACTTTTAATTTTTTGCTATTTCTTTTAATTAATCACTTATTTTATTATTTTCACATTAGTTCTTTACACTTTAAGCTAACACACATAATCTAAGGTGAAACATAATTTTTTCCTTTAACATTTAAATCTTGTAACAAAATTACATTTATGCCCTTATCTTTTATCTTAATTATATCTAGGTCCCGTCTTTTGCCAAAATAAAATCTCTGTCCCATCTTTCACCAAAATAACATCTGCATCCCTTCTTTTCTATAATTACCATTTTGACCCTAGTTTTTCCTTCTTTAACAGATTTCACCACATTATCACATTTTATGCCCAAAAGTTACATTTTCTTCCATTTTACTCCTTAAATTCATTTCTTTTTGGCAAAATTACAATTTAATCCCTATTTTTACAACTTTTTCACTAAATTATGATTTTACCCTTGGTTTACCAAATTTATTCCATATTTCCATTTTTACCCTTGATTATTCATTTTTATCAATACTCTTTATTTTAATTCTTAATTTTCATCTTTATTAATTACTTACCATATTCTTCTATTTGGGGCTATATTACCAATATTTTAGTTGTGCCTCTAGTTGAAACAAAACCCATAAATTAGACACATGAGATGTTGAACCCATAGGTTTGTAACTACATAATTCTCATTTTTTATTTTTTTCTGAACTTTTTTCATATTTACGGTGTGGATCAACTTTTGGTCCACTTTTATGAGTTGCCATGACTTGTTGCCGTGGTAAGTGTCCCTATGGCTAGACAATTATATCTTATTATTCTAGTTTCGCTTTTTGTCACTAAGGACAAAATTATTTTCATAATATCCACATAAAGTATGTATTATTTTCACCATTTCTCACATTTTCACATTATATATCATTTAAATCACATGCAATAGACATCATTTTCACTCATTTATCACGTGACTCTTTTTCATGCATTATATCATCGTGATATCACTATTTATGTCACACATATGGAAATTTGCTTAATTCATAAAACATCCTCCAACCATGTTTTCATATATATATATATATATATATATATATATATATATATATATATATATATATATATATATATATATATATATATATATATATAACATGTTTTTAGCCTTAAATAAAATTAATTCCTCATATGGCCTTCTTTTTCCATACTTATATAATAGGTGCCATAACTAATGGATAATTTCTAATTATAAATTCATGCATTTGGCATCACATATTTCATCATTTAACACCAAATTACATTAATTTTCCATTAAACAAAATTATTAATTTCATTACATACATAAACCTTAAGTACCATATTGGGATCCAATTTTATTTTCATACTTTTAATTATTTTTTCAAGCAATTTTTTTATGCCAATTTCATTATTTCACATTTAATTTCATTAATCTACAATAAATTTAAATTTAAATATAACTTACACATAAATTCTTAAGTTACATAACCTAGGTTTTCATAAAATAAGCTAGTGCAGGTATCCATATAACTTAATTTAACTTGATTTCTTCAATTTTCCTTTCTTATTTCTTTTATCTTTTTCTTATTCTTATTCCTCACTTAGGCTGTATTATACACAAGGAATTTCTATGAATGGCTCCTAAGTTTTCCATCCAAAATCACAACAAAATAATAACCTACCAATTTTCTCAATTAATTCTAACAAAAAAGCATAAATTCATTTACTTGGTAAATTTTCTCTCACAAAAATTCTCCAATTTTCAAGCTTATTTTTGCTTCAATACTTTTTCCAAGATGGAGAGGATAATTTATAGGGTACCTAGATAAAATTTAGGTTGAACATTAGGTCAAAAATGGAAGCTAGAAGAAAAGAGACTGCAAGAAAGTATTAATGGTGAATTCAACCATGGAAGGTGAAGGAGGAAGATGGCTGAATTTTAGGGAGTTTTGGAGAGATTTTTACATCTTGTTATTTTATCCTTTATCACTATAAATGAATGGCCAAGATTAGTCCATTTACCATTCAATCTAATAGCTTATTTTAAGCCACATGTCATCCTCTCCTTAATCACTATCCATTTTCACTCACACCCTATGAGAGTGAGTTATTATGAGTTACTCCCTTGAGTCACTTATCCCCGTCAGTGAGTCAAAGGTGTGAGTGAGTGCCATTTAATCCAAATAATCAAATAATCTTCGTTTATTATCATTTTTTAGATTTTAATGTTTTATTCATCAAATTCCACTAAAAAATAATCGAACATATGGAAAAATATTTACTAAGGCTTATTTAAAATTTTGGGTCAATCTATTTTTTTTATATACTTTTAGCTTTGGAGTTAGTAATTATCGGTTAGAAACTTAAAAATTCAAAATTATCAGAAAAATTATTTCACTTCCAAATATTAATGAGGATTATCACTATTAGGGCTAGTAAAACCTTATATGATCTTGAAATTTTTTTCTCTATCTATTTTGAAGGCCTATTTGACCTTAGTTTCATCTCAAATTATAACAATAGACTTGTTATAAATTATACTTTCTAATGACGATGAAAAATTTTTACACGCCTTCGATAGTACTATTGACCCCGGTGACATTCGATGTCACTATTCACCTAAAAAGCACATTTTTGATGACTTAAATTTTAAGTGCTTCAAAGATGGAATTTTATAGCTTATGATGGTTCAAATTTATAACATTAATGAAATAAGATGAGTGGAATAATGATTGATTAAGAGAGCATAATGGCTAGAACAATTGGTTTAAAAATGGCAAGGATGTTATAGAAATGCATTCTATAGAATTTGAAATTCTACAATTGACCCATCTAGATTTTCCTTCAATCCAGTCGGGTTACATACATTTTGGACTGAAATGGATTGACAAACCCAGCTGGATTGAAGTTCAATTCAGCTGGGTAGAATCATTATATATAAAGTGATTTTTTTTGTTAATCCAACCTGACTACATTATTTTTTTTAATTCACTTAGGTGTGAGGTATTCTAGATTGAAGTTGGTAATCCAATCTAGCTAAATTGATGGCCAATCTAGCCAGGTTATTGGAAATAAGAGCAACCCAACTGGATTGATTCCAATTCGGCTAGGTACATGATGAATGTTCTTTACAGTAAGGCAATTAACCCCGATTGGATTGCCTACCAATACAGTTAGGTACTTCCCTTATCTCTATTTATATGTATTATAAACATTGGATTAGTGCCAAAACTTAAAGTAATCACTCCTAAACATTTTTAATACTTTATTGATATTTAAACAAGGGTATAATTATGTGAGAAATGAATGTGGATTCATAATCAAGCTATGTCTTAAAAATGAAATTACACATGGACATAAGTAGCTGCATGCACATAACTTGTTTGATACTTTGGCAATGCTTATGTATAATAATGTTATGCATGCAGAGTATTATAACTTGCTTCAAAAGTATAACGAAGAACACTTAAGTGCAGATATGCATGAGTGCACGTATATACTTCATTAAGAATTAGGGGGGTGTGTGTCTATATATATATATATATACACACACACACACATACACTCATCGATGCTGATAATACATGAACTGAATGAGTAAGTAACATGGAAAATGGTGTAATGCCTACGTGTAGAACATGGTAGTGAATAAATCAGCATGCCTATAAGGGTATTTTGCAGCTACTATAGTCTTGATCCCATTTGAGTCTACAATTTGTTTCTACTTGGGACCATAATTTGGACCCCATTTGGGTTCATAGATTTGATACTTTTGAGTCTTCAGAAGATCAATAACTATAGGCATCTATATGATCGATACCTTTGGGTATCTACAGTACTCGTTATCCATACCCATTAAGCTTATATAGGCATTTATAAGAAATGTGAATAAAGTAAATGATACATGATTGATTATCTCATGATATGTATATTTGTATGTGAACTTACATGGTTAAACAATAAAGTTGTTACCTTATCATCTATCTAGTTAGTTACTATCATTTACTATTTTTATCTCATTAGTTGTCAAAGATATTCTATTTGTTTGCTTGCATGCTTGAATATTTAGGAATGACCATTGTGAATGGTTGTTCTAAGTTAATATTTTTGACTAAACTTAATAGCTTAGTAGGGGTGTTTTATCAGTGAAGGCATTATGGGAGATGTAGGGATAAGGCTTGCTAGAAGAAGGTCAACACAAGACTTAAAGTATCTCAAGGTATATGTACATTTTGTTAAGGGACTTGTTCTATTGCCTAATTTTGCAAAAGTTATTGTAATGTAAATGTATTACTTAACTTTAGTAGCATGTGATGTTATAACACCAAATATGTGTATGTAAATAATATAACTATAAGTATAAGATGTATATTGTAACTAGAAAAAGGTACGTATGTATGTATATTGTAATCCATTAGTGAGTGATGCTAGGATATTGGTATGCCAAATAGGTTAGCCTTTTGTGGAGAGGGTGTTACAATCATAATATATAACACTTGAAAGATAACATAATAGAACATGGTAGGTTTCTTAACAGTTGTCCAACACAATAACTCTAATGCAAATCGATATGTGTAGACACCATGATCCAAGGTAGCTTAGATCAAGGTTACCAACGATAAGGAATTAGTATATTTATGACAAAAAGCACAAACTTGAAGCTTCAACCTTGATTTCCATATTTCTAAAAATATTTATGATTTACCAACTTGATTTTCTAAAAGTTTTGAACGAAATTTAAAAAGCCATAAGTTTGGACCTCTGGTAGTGACAGACAGTCATCTGTCATAGAGGGGCAATCGTTGATGGTTTATTTCTTTCAATGTAGGTCAGATTCAGGAACACTTTTGAAATTTTAGGAAATTATGTGAGGAACGGCCATCTGTCAATGACATATGGCTCTCTGGGGCTGATTCCTAGATTTTCCAAGTTTTAAAATTTTAAAATTCTAGATAACGATAAGAATTTGAGGATTTCATATATGCTAAATTTTAGGGATTTTATTTTCTTATTCTAGAATGGAAAAGTTAAAGTTAATCTCCAATTCTTCTCCAGATACGTAAAGGAAAAAAATAGGATTTCAAATGGATCCTGACATGCTTGGAAAAGAGCAAGCTTTTGAGAAAGAGAAAGCTAATTCTTTGTTCGTAAGAGCCAAGTCTCTATACAATCTTTCATAATAAAATACGCACTTCTTTATTTTTGAACATGGGAATCAAGGATTGGGGTTGTGATCGTTATTCTTCAGAGTTATAGAATTGAGAATTCCTGAGGGTAATATTCTAGGCTCCAAGTTTCTTTCTCTCTCTAAACCATATCATGATCATGTAGTTGATTATGTTTTATCTTAATTTATAATGCCATGATTTATATTTTTATATTATTTAATCTGTTCTGTATTTTTATAAATGCCATGATGATTTGATATTTCTTTAAACTAATAGAATAATATGTTGGATTTTATATTCTTTCGTTGATGCATGATAAAATACCTTGTTTTAATCATTAAGTTTGCATGTTTTCATGTTGTTTTAGAAGCATTTAAGTCATAATTATAATGTTTTCTTTTGTTCGACAAGTTTAAGGTCATTAAAAATGCATGATTAGGGTTATATAATCCTTTCCTCATTTTTTACTTGTTTTTGAAGTTTTTACTTTTACTTTCAAATGATAGATAGGAAAAAGGCGTCATAGACAACGTTTATTAGTGTGACAGATGGGATATTGTGGTATCTTTTCCTCATCCTATCTTTTTCTTTTGTTTGACCATTTATCTCTTACCTTGGGGTGTTTGTGTCTTCTATTTTCTCCCATTTTAGCATATTATAGTGTTAACTTTGCTAATTTAATTCTTTTTGAGTCTTTTACTAAATTTTAATTTTATTTTTTTCTTTATCTATTTTGATTTGCATTCTATTCTTTAATTTTTCATTTATTCCAGTATGTTTGTCTGAACAAATTTTTTTGTTAGTTAATTAATTTATTTTGATGTTTGATTTATTTTAATCTACTAATCAATTTGCCCTTTTGTATGGTTGTTTGAGCAACTTTTGTTCATTTGTTTTGGGATTACTTTTGGGAGATCTGCATTTTTTTAGGCCATCCTTCAATTGTTTCCTTCTTCCCACTCTTTATCTTATTATTTTTCATTTAACCCTTGATTTATTATGCTTTATGATTAATTTATTTTATTTATTTTTGTACCTTATTTTATTTCTGATGTACTTCATTTTGGGATGTAATAATTTAGTAAAAAAGAATTTTTAGGGTGTTGATTAATTAAAAATTTATTTATATGTTTTGTACATAATTAAATTGGAATTTTCAAATAAAATGGACTAATACTCACCTTTACCCCTAAAAGGATCCAAAGCAGGCCCTACTAGAATTCAATGGCATTGTCATGCTATTAATATCTAAACATGATTAATTAGAGAAATTATTATATGTTAAGACCTTGTGGTTTAATGATCTCATGTGGTAGAAGGTTAGAGTGTCAATTGAAAATATGGTATACAAGAGTGAAATTGAAAAGAAATTACAGTTAAGTGGTCATTTGTGATATAATTAAATCAATAAAATAAAGGCAAATGAGGTACAATTAAAGAAAAGAAAGTAATCATGGGATCAAATTGGAAAGAAAGAACAAATAAGGACACATTTCTAACCTGCAAATAGATGAGGGAACATAAAGATACTTGGCCGTTCTATTTAAGTGTTAGAACCTTGGCATGCTAGAAATAGAAAATGTTTTTTTAGTTCTTGAGATGAGGAGAACAAATTTGGCATGGAGAAAAATAGAAAGAAATGCAAATTTTCATTATCTCCTTCATCTCTCACTAAAAAGTGTAATCCCTCTTCCGTCTCTCTTGTAAAATCAAACAACATCTCTCTTTTCTTTTCTTTCTCTTGATGAATTTTGTCTTTTAACTAATTAGAAAACTTTTGAGTTGCTAGAAGTTGCATCTTAGGGCTTGAGATAAGGAATCTTTATGATATGCAATAGCAAGGAAAGGGGAGGAAGAAGAAGTCTTGAAGAAAGATTTAGTGTTCCATTAAAGGTTAGGGATTTTTACTCATCTTGCATATGGATTTAACTATAACAAATGTGGATAAAATGTGTAATGGAATGTATGTTGAGTTGATATTATAGTATTTAAGTGAAATCTAAAGGATTATATCTTGCATGTTTTGATTTGTTGAAGATTTAAGAAGTAGAAATCTAGGTTGGTTCATTAGGAACCAGTTTGTATTTTAAGCATATCTCGAGTTTTATAACTCTAATTTGGGTAATTCCAATTGGTAATTAAAATCAAGACATGGACCTATAATATTTTATAAGAAACCCAAGTTTTATTCTACCTTTAAAGGTCCTTAAAATTAACTTGAAGTTTGTTTTGAGCTGCTATCTAGTTTTTAGGATCATGTTCCTGTATTTTTGCTATCAATTTTTATAGAAAAGTCAAAATTTTTTGAGAAAAAATTATGGTTAAAATAGATTCATATAATCACAACTTTCATAATGGAATGTTTTTACGATTTTGTACCCATTTTATACTATGAATTTTCTAAGTGATGATAAAAATCGAAAGGGGTATAGTGAACTGTTGTTTAGAGAATAGAAACAAATTTTAATAATTTGATTGTATCTTTTCTTATAGAGATTGAAATTATATGAATCCAATTTTTGGTTAAACTAGACTTATATACATATAATTTATATGAAGAAAACATAGTTTAATCCTACCCTTAAATAAGCCAATAAGTTGCTTGAATCTGGAATTAATGGCAACACTATTTCAAAGAATAGTTCTTCATGTTTTTGAAATATTTTAAAATGTAAAAGTGATATTGATGTGATTTTTAATGTTCCTAAAACTAGAAACATACGAGATCATGTTTGTACATGATTATTTTGGTCAGAAATGGCTTTTGGTATGTTAAAAATTTCTTTAAAGACAAGTTTGGAAATGTATCTCTATGCAAAAATTATTGCAAGAATTTACCACATTTTTTTTATTTATCTTTGGAATAACTTTAATTATCTTTAACGAATTCAAGCATCGTTAGAATATCATTTTTATCTATATGCAAAAAAGATGTTAAGCATCTTAATCATTTTTTCTATTAAACAGTAACACCGTAAAGAGAAAGAGATAAATTCATAGAACATATAAAATAATAACACATTGTAAGCTATAAGCATGACTACTTAACGAAGTATACATATGATAAAGGTATGTTATTATTCAATTTATTGATCTAACATAATCATGCTTATAGGTTATAGTTGTATGATATGTCTATACGTTAAAATGTTAATTTTTATATATTTATGAGACCAAAAAATATAAGAGTTCATGTGTAAGTTGATAATAATATTAAATGAAGTTGAAAATATATGTTTATATACTTGGGATTATGCATCTTTTTAATACCACATAATCATATATATATATATATATATATATATATATTTGTTTACATAATAGAGATTGGGATACATGTATAGTAAAAATACGTATATGTATCTATTGATACCGCATGATATTATATACATGTTATATGTTAGTATATCAAACGTATAGTCATAAGGATATTACTTGATTGAAATAGTATGGCTATGCATATGTGATACCAAATGTTAGCATGCTAAAGTAAATGAATACATGGAAGTATATTTGAATATAGATAATAAGACAACGTATATGATGGCATTTTTACGAGACAGTGTATACAAGTATATACACTAAAGATTGTATAGTGTTCCATTGATTACTTGAGTAAAATTGTATAAATTTTTATATGAATTGTGCATATATGTTTATGCACTAGAGAAGGCATATTTTTCACATGATTATGTACACATATGAATGGAATAATATAAATACAATCTTGATATATGAAATGAACATGAACACGGTATTGCCTGCAAATAGAGTTCAATTATGGATAGATAAACGCCTATAGGAATTATTGCAGCTGCTATAGTTTTGACCCGAATATGTTTAAAGTATAGTTTATCCTGTATGGATCATGAACAACCCCTATTTGGGTTGTTAGTAGACCATCTAGGTTCGCTTGATCGATTTAAAGTATAGACGGCCCTATATGGGTCTAAAGTTTTGATATCTTAGGATATCATCATTCCCATACCTTTGGGTATCAACCATTCCCATTATCCACTTTTAGAACTTAGCAGGATTTTATACAATTACATTAATTGAACTAAATACATAAATGCTCCTATGTTATCATTTAAGTAATATGAATCATTTTAATCATAATTATGGCTAAAATTATAATATATGGAATACATGGTACATATATGAGGCTACATTATAAAGATGAGTACATGGCATTTTAGAATCACATAGTTTTACTAAACCAAGAAGTTATTCATATGAACTTGCTTTATATTGATAGTTTATCAACAATTTAAATGATGAATACATGATCTTTATAGTCGAATATTTCTTATATGATTATATATATGTGTGTTGCCTTCTAAAACATCAATGTATAGCATATGGAAAAGTATGACTTGGAGTGAAAAAGTATATGGTTATTGTATGTATGAAAATCCTTGAGATGGCTTTAAAGTGTTTCCTATACCTAGGAATTTATGATATACAAAATGGTATGTGATGTTTTTTAAAAGTATACTGGTTGATGTATAACACCATAACTACATGTTACATGTTGAATATTGTGTAATTGATATAAGTTGTATGTATGACTTATTACATTATAATATAAATAAGTTATAGACTCATAACATATGAATTTGATTTATTAGAGATAGAAGTGCAAAGTAGTATTACAATGCTTTAAAGAGTTTGCATAGTACTCAAGGCAACAATAATAATAATAATAATAATAATAATAATAATAAGTATTCAAGCAAATGGAAACATGTCTTATCCGTGAAATATGCTAATATGTATGTATAATAAATTAAAATTAATTGAATTTATTATATATTTAAAGAGGTGGTTTATTAACTTAAAGCCTTACGATTATAAGATGGCTTTTATGAGTGTGGATTAATATTTCCATATCTTAAAAATAGTTAAAGTATTTGAATATATGTGAGAGTAAATAAGTGGTAAATAAATGGCATAGTTAAAGAGCGTTTGGTAATTGATATTGTTTCATAAGCAAGAAAGTCTTGTACGTCAAGATGATTAGTCAAGAATAACATAAAGGAATTAAGAAAGTAAACTTGATGTATAAGATTTTCGAGGCCAGATGAATATTGTTATAAGTATGAAATTGATAAGCAATGGAATATCATAAGTACCTGATATTGGTTAAAAGTGTAAATAAAAGATAATATAGTCCCTGAAGATCTATGTGAATATGGTTTAAATGTTTAGTTATATGTTTAAAGTTATACTTGTATGTGATTGCATTTTTGATGACCTTTGTAAGAGGTTATCGACATGTATTATGTTTTCCCACTAAGCTAAATTTAGCATGGATGTTTTATCTGTGTAGGTTCTGTAGACAAGACTTTTGTATAGGGACATTCTCTGAATCAAGAAAGGCCAACACAAGACTAATAAGAGTTGATGTGGGGAGATTTTATGTTGATGTTATTATGCATTTAAGGATGTATTTAATATGCATATATTGAATTGTAACCAACCCAAGATATGACTAAGCAAGTATATGCATGCAAATATAACCTAAAGTAACACATACATAACATGTTATGCATGATGCTAAATATGAGATATAGCATGCGAATAGTTATAGTAACACCCTTATGAATAATAATATACTGGGATGTTAGTGATGAAAAAATGATCAATATGACTAACTGGATATAGTTAATAGGGTATTGGTATGAGGGTGTTACAATTTGGTATCAGAGCTTTGGTTCAGTCATTTTTGGTCTATAAGAGTCTAGAAATTATGTCATAAAAAGTTATAGATTGTTATCCAATTTAGATATCCCTATTTTACTATGATGAGACTTGAAATATGATGATTTGAAAGAATCTGAAAAAGATGTCAAAAAAGTTACAACTTTAGGGTTTTGATTTCAATTGCCCCCGATACTATTGTTGTATTATGAAATGAGATCATGGTTTCAAAAGTAAAAAGTTTTTTGGATATGAACCATAGCTTAACTCGGATTTTACAATAGTTATTAGACTATATGATATTAAGAGATGTCGAAAGGAAATAGAAATAAGAGTGTAGAGAAAAATGAAAACAAGTAAAAGAAATGTAGCATAATAATATAATTTGAAAAGAAGTTTAAAGGTTTTTAATGTATTTTGGAATAAGAGGTAGATCATAGTGAAAAGATAGAGATTTCTAGATTTAATCATATCGGTACACATCGAGAGAATTGAGCTTCAATAAAGTGAGATGCCATCGAAGGAACTTTTGGTATTTATATTCTTCCTTTTTTTATTATTATTATATATATTGATATATTTGAAAATAAAAAAATTTATATACACTTTTGGAATTTCAATATAAATATATATATGTGTGTGTGTGTGTGTGTGTGTATGATGAAAGCTTTTAAGTGACTTGTATATGTGATAGTATATCTTTTGGGATCTTAACTTTGGATCGAATAGTATAGGATATGCTCATATGAATAGTGTTTGAGATTATAGTATATGATGTGATTAGAGTATATAGAGATTATTTCTGTATGGGACATGAGAAAGAGTATATATAGTGGATAAGGTTTTTGCATATGTGAAGTTGTTGTGAGGAAATTAAGGTTAGTTATGATGCTCTATCTACATGTCAGTGATTCCTTAATAGGCATGGGTAGTTGACTAAACATTTCATAGTTGGGATGGGGTAAAACATATGCATTACATAAGAGTACACACCTGTAATTCATTACATACATGAAAGCATTATTCACTCATACCACAACATCATATTTTATGTACAGGCTCCGACTAAAATAAGGAAACTGACAGGCTATATGATGAGCATATTAATAATATAATAGTATGATAAGGTTGCACTTATTTAGAGATAAAGTTTTATGAGAGGTGAATCAGGTTAAAGAAAAAACCTAGAGAAGTTAGTAGAGATAGTTATTAATGAAGGTTGATTGTGATAGATACAAAAGTTAAGACAAAAATACAAAAATAGTAGTGATGTATATAAGTAAAGGTTACAAGTATGAATTTTGAGGACAAAATTCATGAAGGGGGAGAGAATTGTAAAGACCCAAAATAGCCTCTAGTAGAATTCAGGGGCATTATCATGTTATTAGTATCTAATCAAGATTAATTAGAGGAATTAATATAAGTTAAGATCTTGTGGATTAATGGTCTCATTTGGTAGAGGGCTAGAGAGTCAATTAAACTTGTGGTATACAAGGGTGAAATTAAAAATAAATTATGGTTAAGTGGTCATTTATTATATAATTATGTATTAGTGGGTAAAATCAATAAAATAAAGGTAGATGGGGTGCAATTAAAGAAAATAAAGTAATCATAGGGCCAAATTGGTAAGAAAGAACAAATGGAGACACATTCCTAACGTGCAAATACATGAGGGAGCATAAAGATACTTTGCCCTTCTATTTAAGTGTTAGAACCTTTGCATGTTAGAGAGAGAAAATGTTTTCTTGGTTCTTGAGATGATGAGAACAAATTTGGCAAGGAAAAAATAGAAAAAAATGCAAATTTTCATTATCTCCTTCATCTCTCACTAAAAAGTGTAATCCCTCTTTTGTCTCTCTTGTAAAATCCATCAACATCTCTCTTTTCTCTTCTTTCTCCTGATGAATTTGGTCTCTTAACTAATTAGAACACTTTTGAGTTGCTGGAAGTTGCATGTTAAGGTTTGAGATTAGGAATCTTCAAGATATGCAATAACAAGGAAAAAGGAAGGAGAAAAAGTCAAGAGAAAGAAATTTTGATGGAATATTTGATGTTCCATTAAAGGTTAGGGATTTTTACTCATCTTGCATGTGGATTTAACTATAAACAATGTGGATAAAATGTGTAATGAAATGTATTTTGAGTTGATATTATAGTATTAAATTGAAATCTAAAGGATTATATGTTGCATATTTTAATTTGTTGAAGATTTAAGAAGTAGAAATCTAGGTTGGTTCATTAGGAACCAATTTTGGTATTTTAAACATATCTTGAGTTTTATAACTCTAATTTGGGTAATTTCAGTTGATTATTAAAACAAGACATAAACCTTTAATTTTATCGAAGAAACTAAAGTTTTATTGGACCTCTTAAGGTCCTTAAAATTAACTTGAAGTTCATTTTGAGCTGCTGCCCAATTTTTAGTATCATGTTCCTGTATTTTTGCTATAAATTTTTGTAGGGAAGTGAAAATCCTTTGAGATAAAATTATGGTTAAAACAGATTCATATGATCACAACTTTCATGAAGGAATGTTGTCAAGATTTTATACCCATTTTATACTATGAGATTCCTAAGTAATGATAAAAATCAAATGGGGTACAGTGAACTATTTAGAGAACAGGAATATATTTTAGTAATTTTACTATATCTATTGTTATAGATGTCAAATTTTTATGAATCTAATTTTTTGTTAAACTATGCGTATATTTCTACAAGTTATATGAAGAAATCATATTTTAATTCTACCCTTAAATAGGTTAACATGTAGCTTGAATCCGAAATTAATAGCATCACTATTTCCAAGCATAGTTCTTCATGTTTTTGCAGTATCTTAAAATTTAGTATTGATATTGATATGATTTTTAATGTTCCTAAAACTAGAAAATATGGGAGCATGTTTGTAGAAGATCATTTTGGTCATAAATGGCTTTTGATAGGTCAAAAATAACTTTAAATACAAACTTGAAAATTTATCTCTATGCAAAATTATTGCAAGAATTTACCAAAATTTTTATATGTATCTTTGGAATACCTTTAAGTATCTTTAATGAATTCAAGCATCTTTAGAATACCATTTTTGTTTATATGTAGAAAAAATCTTAAGCACTTTTCCTATGAAAAAGTAATTCATTAAAGAGAAAGAGATAAGTTCATGGAAAATATAAAATAATAACGCATTGTAAGCTATAAAAATTACTACTTATTGAAGTATACGTATGATAAAGGTATGTTATTATTCATTTCATTGATCTAACTTAATCATGTAAATATGTTATAGTTGTATGATATGTCTATACATTAAAATGTCAATATATATGTGTGTGTGTGTGTGAGACCATAGAGATATAAGAGTTCATGTGCAAGTTTAACATAATATTAAATGAAGCTGAAAATATATGTTTATATACTTGGGATTGATGGAATATGACATGGCATTTATATGATGATCATGCAGTGGAAAATTAATAAATTCGATCATACATGCCACTCAATCCATAAATAAGAATCGAAAACATGCAATTTTAGGGTTTTAAAACTTACAACTTTAGATGCACTTCAAGATTTGATTTTGATGATGACTAGTAACCAAGAAGGATTTATTGGCCTTAGATCTTCACCACCAATGCCAAAGGAACAGCCTTTATGCCACTTCTCTCTATGTTCACACACACAATTGTAATGACGGCTTAAAATCGAGATTGCTAGCTCTCTAATTAAATATTATGTAATGGCAATGGATTGAAGCTACAAGATTTGATCTTGCACTTTCTTTAGTTGCTATTGCTGCCCAAGAACACAAGAGAAACAAGGAACAATCCTTTCTCCTTGTGAATTCGGCTAAGAAAAATTGTGTGAGAGAGAGAGAGTTTCATGCCTAGGGTTTCTTATTTTTCCCAAAAATATATATGTCATCTATTATTAAGAGTTAATTCCGAAATTAACTATCTAAAAGAGAGTTAATTCATCCTCCATCACCTTATAAAATCAAGTGACATACATTAAATCAAATTCTTTTAAATTTTAAATTCAAATTCATTTGAAATAATCATAAGACATTTAATCAAATAATATCACTTAATAAGCAATATACATGTGCCGAAATTCCCTTGATTTTATCTTGAAATTTTGGTCACTCCATCTCTTATTTAAGTGATTTAATTTGATTCAAATTCTTTTAGGTTTTAATACTCAATTAACTTAATTAATACAAGATAATTAATTAATTGAAATTAAACCTTGTGGACTGAATTTCTCTCTCTTTCATGGACCAAGGTCCAATAGCAATTTTAATACCCATTACATACATTAATTTGACTTTAAATAAAAGTCCAAATTAATGCCCAATACTTTATTTAAATATTTTGAGCCCAATGCTTTGTGTGCGATCCTATAAGTCCATTTAATATTGTCAATGAATTAATGAATTAATTCAAAGGCTATATATATTCTCTAGCAAGATATTATAGCATTCCAAATTAAATAAAAATGCAAATGGCATTTAGTGACCTAATGCAATTTTACATAGTCCCTTACACATAAATATCAGAATTAATATAAGGCATGAAACTAGTCATCCTTATATATATTAATTCCTTTTTTGATATTCTAGTGACATTGAACTCTCAGATAAATAATGATTACTCATTATTTCATCTCGGTATGGCCATACACTTGTCAGTTCACTGATCAAGTGGCCGATGATATTTTCTCTCTTATTGAGAGGGGTAATCCCTTCACTTCTCTCATGCTCTCTAACATGAATCAATGCATACCCAAGCATACCCATACTTGTCACTCTGTTACGAGCACGTTAGGTGTATGTCAAAGTACACACTAATTCATAAAGAGTTTCATTGAGATTTTAGGTCTAAGAACTCCGATGCAAAACTTGCACATGAGAAACACTTATGACTTGTACCATGTAGTGTTCTCATGAACGAATCGAATCCAGATACCATGTTCTAAACATTTATCTATGGTCTCTGATTGACACTCTAGTCCTTATGATTCGTAAGACAAAACTCAACTTATCAGAGAGAGCATACTAGTCTTAATCCATTGTTATTCCCATAACAATGACTGACTAGGGATATTTAGAATGAAGTCTCTATTGTTTCAAGGTCTTACAACCATGTGCCTCACACATGATAACTTAAATTGAAGCAACATTCTTGGATAGTTCTATCAATTGATATGCACAAAAATACAATAGATAAAACAAATGCCTCATTTATTAACTAAAGTGTTTTATTACAATGTATTGGGGCTAGGACTTATACTAACAGGGATTATGTATCTTTTTTGATACCAAATTATTATATACATGTCTATATATATATATATATATATATATATTTGTTTACATACTAGAGATTATGATACATGTATAGTAAAAGTATATATATTTATCTTTTGATACCACATGATATTATATACATGTTTATATGTTAGTATATCAAATGTATAGTCACAAGGATATTACCTGATTGAAATAGTATGGCTATAAATATGTGATGCCAAATGTTTGCATGCTAAAGTAAATGAGTACATGGAAGTATATTTGATTATAAATAATATGACAAAGTATATGATGGCATTTTTTATGAGACGGTGTATACAAGTATATACATTAAAGATTGTATAGTTTTTCATTGATTACTTAATTGAGTAAAATTGTATAAATTATTATATGAATTGTGCATATATATTCATGCACTAGAGAAGGTATATTTTTTTACATGAGTACGTGCATGTTTCGATGGAATAATAAAAGTACAGTCTTGATATATGAAATGAATATGAACACGGTATTGCCTGCAAATAGAGTTCAATTGTGAATAGATAGGCGCCTATAGGGATTATGATAGCTTCCATAGTTTGGCCCGAATAGGTCTAAAGTATAGTTGATCCCATTTGGATCATGAGCAACCCAGTTTATGTTGTTAGCCGACCATTTGGGTTCGTTTGATTGGTCTAAAATATAGTTGGCCCCGTGTGGGTCAAAAATGGGTTATATCATCATTTTGATATCTTTGGGTATCCACCATTTCCGTTATCCACTTTTAGAATTTAGCAGTTTATTTTATACAATTACAATAATTGAACTAAAAGCATGAATGCTCCTATGTCATCATTTTAGTAATGTGAATTGTTTAATCATAGTTATGGCTGAAATTATAGTATATGGAATACATCATACATATGTGAGGCTACTTTATAAAGATGAGTACTTTGCATTTTAGGATCACAGTCTTACTAAACCAAGAAGTCATGCATATGAACTTGCTTGATATTGATACTTTATCAATGATCTAAATGATGAATACATGATCTTTATAGTCGAATGCTTCTTCTATTATTATATATATTCGTGTTACCTTTAAAAACATCAATATATAGATTATGGAAAAGTATAACTTGGAGTGAAAGAGTATTTGGTTATTATATGTATAAAAATCCTTGAGATGTCCTTAAAGTGTTTCCTATACCTAGAAATGCATGATATATGAAATGGTATGTGATGTTTTGCAAAAGTATATCGATTGATGTATAATAACATGACTACATGTTACTTGTTAAATATTATTTACTTGATATGAGTGGTACATATGACTTATTACATGATAATATAAATAAGTTATGGACTCATAACATGTGAATTTTATTTATGTGGAGATAGAAGTGCAAGGGTAGTATTGCAATATTTTAAAGAGTTTGTATAGTACTCAAGTTAATGATATGATAGCTTAACAATAATAATAAGTATTAAAGCAAATGGAAACATGTCTTATTCGTTAAATGTGCTATATATATGTATAAAAAATGAAAATTAATTGAATTTATTATATATTTAAAGAGGTAGTTTATTAACTTAAAGTCTTATGATTATAAGATGGCTTTTATGAATGTTGATTGATATTGCCATGTCTTAAAAATAGTTAAAAGTATATGAATATGTGTGAGAGTAAATAAGTGGTAAATAAATGGCATAGTTAAAGAGTGTTTGACAATTGATTCTGTTTCATAAGCAAGAAAGACTTGTACATCAAGATGATTAGTCAAGAATAACATAAAGGAATTAAGAAAGTAAATTTGATGTATAAGATTTTTAGGGTTATATGAATATTGTTATAAGTATGAAATTGATAAGAAATAGAATATTAATTAGTACCTGATATTGGTTAAAAGTGTAAATAAAAGATAATATAGTACCTGAAGATCTTTGCGAATATGGTTTAAATGATTAGTTATATGATTAAAGTTATGCTTTTATGTGATTGCATTTTTGACGACCTTTGTAAGAGGTCATCCACATGTCTTATGTTTTCCCACTAAGTTTTATAGCTTTAACATAGGTGCTTTATCCATATAAGTTCTATAAACAAGACTTTTATGTAGGAACATTCTCTAAATCAAGAAAGGCTAACACAAGATTGATAAGAGTTGATGTAGGGATATTTTATGTTAATGCTATTAGGCATTTGAGGATGTATTTAATATGTGTATATTGAATTGTAACCAACTCACTATATGACTAAGCAAGTATATGCATGTACATAAAACCTAAAGTAACACATACATAACATGATATATATGATGCTAACTATGAGATATAGCATGCAAATAGTTATAGTAACACCCATATGAATAATAATATACAGGTATGTTAGTGATGAAATGAATTATCAGAATGACTAATTGAAAATAGTTAATAGGACATTGGTATTAGGGTGTTATAACCCCAAAAATCACATGAATAAAAGAAGCATCTTATTTTCATCAAAATTGGGATTGTTCATCCCATGTTTTCTCAGAGTTAATAAAGACTCTTCATCTTTCATTTCTTAAATATGCATATGAGAACAAATGTTCCCAAACTTAACGAATAACTATTTTATGTATGATATTTTGTCTTTCCTTTTCTTTGGATGATTTGCCTATGTAATCGTTTAAATATTAGATTTATTTGTTTCATTTGCTCACTTTATTTACCGCTTTTTTTATGTGATTGATGTGTTTATTTACTTTCTTCACAATGCATCGTGTGATATGGGAGGTAGTGGATTAATAAATAAAAACCTAATTATAAAAAACACCTAACCAAAATGTGGAGTAACAGTGACATCCCTAACATCAATTTTTGTTTGGACATCAAAATGTTAAGATTCATTTTCTAACATTCTGTTGGGTGGCAATGCAATGATACCTACCTCATTGAGCCCACATTGGATGCATTCTTAGGTTGACATCAATAATAATTTAGGCCTAACCTCTTTTTATTATGAAATGGCTAGTTTATGAACTATAGTGAATCTCATCTAATTTAGGACCCTAAAAGTGAGCCTTTGAGAAATGACCTGGAATCGAGCAAGCTTCGTACGCATCATAATGGCAATTCTACTGGAGACTAAAGAGATCTTACTTTTGAAGTCATCTTAATTAAGCTGCTTGTAATTGGATTTTTCTTCATAATCATATCTCTTTTGAAATTACATTTTTTTGCATTCATGCTAGAGCCTTAGAATTATGTTCGGTATGCCCTTTTAGCCCGATGTTATCCTGAAGCATGCCTTACATTCACTTATGTGGGCAAGTGTTAAGGAGAATTGTAACACCCTAATACAAAAGATATATAGAACCATCAATATATATATTAATACTACGATAATCAAATAAATAATAATGATACATGCCGTAATTACATATAAACTTCTTAGCCGATACAATATCCCAAAATTTCTAAAGCAGATACATATAATCCTTCATCACCAAGGAAACCTGAGAATAAAATTGCTCACTTTTAGTTCTCCTCGAGGTAGATCAAGTCGTAACAGTTCTCTATCTAAAAACCTACACGGATAAGAAAACTCGTGCTAAGCTATAAACCTTAGTAGGAAATAATACTCTATAGACAATCTCATACAAAATCATCGCATTATGCAAGCACCAAAATTACACCATAGACATGTACGTTAACCCTATTAATTACAAATTCCATACTTATAGAACTTTATATTTTAAGTAAATGTATCTTACTAGTAAAAGCATTGTTTAACCTTTTAGTTAAAAGTCGTTGCTTGATCCAATAATTAGCAATATAGCATGTATGCATATATATAAGTCAGGCTTACATTACAATAAATTATAGCAAGCATTATAGGTTATTCAAAACACATATGATTATTCCAATAATGATAATTGCAAGTCTCACAATACTATAAGACTTAAGGTACACGCATCTAGCCTCAAAAAATCTTACAAATCACTTATTCAATGCATATAATTCATCTTTAGTTAACTATGGTAACTCTCACTTATTATAAGCAATATGTATAGATATTGAAAGTATAAATTGTGTACGATAACCATAAAACTATTGATAAATTGTAGCTATTCATGGAAACCTTGTATGCACAAATCTTGCATAAATGTCTTACAATTATTGTTTTAGGAAGAATTCAACAAAACATAATCATATCTATTTACATATGGTAACAAAATGTCAAATTTGTATGAAAGATTATATATCATTTAATATCATATTAATCCATATATTAGATCGTAACTAACAATAGGGTGATATGAAGACCACTTTAAGTAATTAACATATGATTATAGAGAATATACAATTAGCAACACGATTACTGGATAAGACTACCAAAAATATACAATATCATAAGCATACTTTTATCAATCTCAAAAGTGTATCAGATCTCTTATCTGTATTGAAAATTGATGCACTTAAAAAATTAATACAATACTATAATTAGCATGCCTACGTTTTAGTTCTAAGGGAGGATAATGGAAGCAATAGATACCAATTGGTATCAACAATAAATACCTGAAGGTATAAACAATAAATATCTGAAGATATCAAACAATTGACACAAACGGTGTCGAGCAATAGTTCCATCAGGAAACAAATAATAGACCCAAATGGGGTAGACAATAACAACTGTAATAATATCCCTCCAGGCATACCTATCTAACCCACGACTGAACTAAGACCTGTAGGTTAAACAATATCCATGAACATTTTAGGTTCTCATCATTGTTCTTTCATGAAGCAATCTTGGCTTAAAACCATAATAGACAAGGATGAATATCGCATGAGTTTATGGTTACATCAATGTTCCTCAACCTATATCACATGTATTTGCATAATTCTACAAAATGATAATAAAGCATAACATTTAAGCCAATTGATTCATTTCATCAACACTAACAATTTGTATGATCCTTATTAGACAATATGAGAATATAACATTCAAGCAAAGTAACCCCTATTTCCATTATCATTCAATCAGGATATATATGGCCATAAATCAATAAATAGGTTCTTATAATGCTCATAAATATATCAATATTCTTTAAACTATACAACTTACATATATTAAAGTGCAAGCACTCAATACTTAAAATCCTCACAAAGTTGTATACATGCCTATACATATGTATAAACGTAACCTTGAACATGGCAATATAGAAGTACACTACTCATGCTTGCTTATACAATGAGTCGGGATATTACCAAAGGGTAGTCACATCAATTATAAGGTATTAAACTTTATTCAACTCTTTGTTATTTCATAATGAGTCAGGATATTCACCAGAGGGTAGTCACATCACTATGAGTAGTTTTCGTACATCTTTGTAGTTACTTATATCGATACACAATCATGATAAATAATATCCAGGCATAGCAAATCGACCATAGATAACTAGTTACATGTTCTAGCATGATCATATATGTATAAATAATCTTACTTGTGTCTTTATTATGGAATTTATACCTTGAGAGTATATGTAAGAATATTGTGACACTCTAAAGGATGTACACAAGGCCTATCAATCATTTATAGGGTACCTACATAATATGCATGATGATCCAAGGCTTCTCATGCAAGGAACCCATATTAATGGAAAACATAAACCATTCATCATAACCAATACGTTGTTACAATAATTTATTATCTCAATAACAGAAATAAACCTTGTTATACAAATGAGCTCATCTGTTTACTTGCATTTTTATATACATTTTTAATACAAAAATATGGTATAAGATCAAATATTTGAAATCAATAATTCATCACACATTCCATGCTATCATTGAGTCAATTTGACTATTCTTTAGTATATGAATAACTTTGTTAAACAAGGGAGATAAGGATTATTCAAACCATAAATATATGCCCATAAAAGTGTAATAATACATTGAATGAGTACTAAAGGTGTTTGGTTGAGTAGTGGGGAGATAGAGTTTATGTGGTTGATGACATAAGGTGTAACTTTTGAAGTAAGGAGAAGACAGTGGGGTCTCACTCGGTGGAGTGATAGGAAGCTCGATGGACTAGCAAAACCCACTCAATAGAGTGGTGATCCACCCAGTAGAGTGACATGCGGGGCTCGGTAGAGTGAAGGGAAGCTTGGTAGAGTGGGTAGGGAGCTTGGTGGAGTGGGTCTTCATGGCCAGTAAGACCTGAAACCCGCATTTTGCATCATAACCCACAAACTCACTTACATGCACTGATATATAAATAGCAACCAATTTCATAGCATTATTTCCTTTACAGTCTATATGATATTTTTTTTTCTTTTCTTTATACTTTCAAGCTTCAATTATGCTCATTTATCAAAATTAATTCTAAGAGTCAACAAATAGGGTTATAAGCTTTAAAGGATAAAGAAAATTTACATTGTATTTCTATAGATTTTCCTTTTACTCCAGTATAACCATAATCAACTTCTATCTCACTAATAGACCAAAATTTTTATTCATTGATTAATATGTTGTTCATGTTATAACTTTAAAACTCCAATTTTAAAGTTGTAATTCTACCATAAAATAACACAACTAAGGAATTTCACACACAGAACCTTTCCATCACTATGAATATTAGATGATTATCAAATTCTTGCATTAAATCTAATACATACCATTCCAAATGTAACCATAGTTCCCATGCTTGGTGTTAAAGCTTCAAATATCCCTTCATACTCTAGATCTAGCTCCTTTATGTTAATTGTTCCTTCTCTTACACATAAAGAATAAAAAAACATTATTTCCTTAAGTCTCCGAGTCCAAAATTAAAGCCAAGAAAGAAGAGAAAAAGGACCTTCAAGAGGGGGAAACATTACCTTAAAAATACTAGCTCATCAAACCCTTGAGCCTAGCACTTCTCTAATTCAAAACAAAAGAGAGAAGGAGATGAGAGAGAGAGAGAGAAGAAGAAAGAGGTTATGTCTCCCATATCAAGAACCATTCTCCTCCAAACATCTCCCTTAAGACTCTTCGCCAAGAAGCTTTTTAAAGTGTTAGTGGGGTAAATATCACAATAATGGAAATTTCAAATTTTCCCCATATACTCTTTAACCTCTATTATTTCAATTTCTTACAATTTAACCCCAAGATTTCTAATTTAATTCAATTGTATCACTAACTATAACTGTTTACATAACTATACCCATACTATACATATGTATAATTACTAAAATAGCACTCATATGATGTAACTTTAATAAATGCAAAACAATCTAATTTTGCCTTATTTTACCATAATACTCTTTAATCTTCCATAATCCGAATAGGGCTAAGGTTGGGGCCTTACAAAAACTACCAACTCAAGTCTAGTACCAGTTGGTATATGAAATAGTGACCCATCAGTTGTTACGCTAATAATGAGCTAGGCCTATTAGCAAGGATCATGCTTGGGTAGGTCTAAAGTTTCATTCACCCAATTGCAGCCCATGTAATAATATCTACTTGCTTTAGGTTGTATAATCTTAACAGATTCTTGCTTGCTATGTGGGCCCTTGTGTATTATCCAAACTTAAACAAGTTTGGAGGGTAGAATTCAAAGGTCGCTATGCTCTGATAGGCCCAATCCGATTTATATAAGTTACTTAAAATACATAATGGCATAAATCATATGCCTGTACTTTCAATTAAGAGATGCTATGTTGCAAGTATTTCATCGTGCACCATATGTATCCATTGAGTTCCCTATTGACCTATAGGCTAACCCTACCTAAGGAAGAGACTGTATGATCTCTTATGTGAGAGTTATAAGGTTGAAAGGATTTGTCTTGCTTGTATGTGAATGTGATTGATATCTAATGAATGCATTCATAGCATCCATGAATCATGTATATACCATATTCTTGCATTATCATCATTCATCATCACTGATACTTCACTTTTACAGCCATCATAGATTCATTTAGGTGCTCCAAAAGGTCAAACAGTCACCTTATTTTGAAATCCATGCTTGACCTACCTATGTTGATATTTGAGTCAAGTTCAAAGTTAGGGTCTAATATCAACTTTGAGCTTTATTCAGTTGAGCTTTCAAAAAGCAATAGAGAGACTACAACAAAAGAAACAATGGCTTATTTGAGAGATAGCAAAATGAGATGGGCAGAATGATAGATGATTTTAGGATAAAGAAGTCCGATTTTAGGGATAGATTAGCTTTTGCTTTAGCTCCTTCAGTTTCATAGGATGAAATAGACATAAGATTAGATTGGCGATTCAAATAGTTTGGGGAAAGGATGATGGCCCTGCTTGGTAGCTTGGTGGTTCTTTTAGCACCTCATCCTTAGACTCAGCATGAACCACCTACCCATGGGTTAATAAAGCTAGCCCATATTAGGGATGCTATCCAGACACCTACTGCGGAGCTTCAAGTGCCACCAGTTCAACAGAGGAGAGAGAGAAGGCATGAGCCCAAGAATAACTACATTAAAGAGGAGGAAGTGTAATGCCCTAAATTTCATCTGGTATGAATAGTATCTTTTTAACCATGAACAATAACATTAGAATGGTAATTGATGTGATTACATTAACCTATAGTAGAATTCATAAATACTAAAGTATTATATGTTTATGTGCTAGGAAAATTATTGGATGGGTTACCTACAAAAAAGTTAGGTATTTCATTATTATATAAGATAATGTGAGTTAAATGGAATCTAGTGATATAATTTGAGAAGAAATTGAGTTCAGATAGGTCCTCAAAATAGGCAATGAAGAATTTCCTCAATACTATCGTTCGAGTTAACCATAAGTTTGACTAAGCATTAAAATATTATGTAGAGTTCTAAGAATTTTTTTTTTTTGAAAATTAATTTCATTCCACAAAAACAAACTAGAAGGAAGAAGAATCTTCCCTTACAATATAATACATAAAATGAGGAACCTCCTCAAGCCACAAAACAGAAGAGGGAGATAGCTGACATTGTTTTGCTAGACAGTGAGCAGCTTGGTTTCTGTTTCTAAAAACGAAAGACCAATGACAAGAGAAGAATTTTTTCGCCAAAAGACGACAGTCATCAAGCAAACCTCCTAACTCATTACACAATACAATTTCATTTAACAGACAATCAATAATGTATTTGCAATCTGATTCAGCTATTAAAGAGGAAAAACCCAGATCCCTGGCAGAGCAAAGTCCAAAAATCATAGCTAGCGCTTCAGAAACAAAGGGGTTCCACTTTCCAATTACTATCCGTTGGCCACATGCCAGAACAGCACCGCGATCGTTCCTGATAATCATACCTAGTCCCACCCTATTCGGCCCAATTATCCCAACATCAACATTTAGTTTGACCTCCGATGGCGAAGGAGGGCCCTAAAGTTCCTTCTTACTGCTGGTCTGGTTGCTTTCTTTCTCTATTTCAGCAGACAGGTACTCAAACTTGTTCATGAGGTTTTTAGAAGCAAACAAAATTTGTGACTCAGCTACTTGGACCTGTTCATGGAACAATTTATTTATAGTAGCCCACATTTGATAGCAAATGAAAGAAAACCACCTTATCTTTTCAAGGGTTAGGCATTCCATAAGCTCTGCAAACCATACCTTGAAGTTTGGTGATTGAATACCCAATAAGTCTTTGAGATCCACTTCTTCCCAAATTCTTCTGGCATACTGGCATTCCTTCAGAACATGAAGGACCGTCTCTGCTTTGTTGCAACGATGACATAAGGGTGGAATGTTGGAGATACGTTTATGTACCAAATCCTTAACAGGGAGAACATTTAGAGAGGCATGCCACAGGAGGCTACTCAATTTTGGTGGGATCTTCAAACTCCATAGGCTCTTCCAATACCCATTTCTCAAATGACTAGATCCTAACACTGCTTGGGACTCGCCTTGGGAAAGAATTGCCACTCTATAGCCGCTTTTGACAGTGTATTGTCCTGTATTATGATATAGTACCAGCATAGTCTATCTTCACTCCTTGCTAACCCAAGGGGGATGGCTTTAATTCTCTCTGCATCAACCTGTAAGAATAGACTATTGATAATATCCCATTTCCATCTCCTCTCGTTTTGGTCAATTAGATCTGCAACTGCTAGGGTATTCGCTGCACCATTGTGAGGAGTGATGATCTTGAATGTAGTAGGTTGAGGAATCCACTTGTCTTTCCACACATTGAGATTGGCGCCACCGCCCACTTTGCAATATAGGCCTGAACAGAGAAGGTCTCTCCCAGCTAGAATGCTACGCCATGTATAACTAGAGTTGGATTTTAATCATGCTTCAAAGAAAGAGCAATCTTGAAAATACCTTGCTTTTAGGACTCTAGCAAGAAGGGAAACCGGATTAGTGACAATCCTCCAGCTTTGTTTCGCTAATAAAGCTTTGTTAAAGCTTTCGAAGTCCCTGAATCCCAGACCACCATCTGTTTTCGGCTTACAAAGCTGAGACCAGCTGCATAAATGGAGTTTTCTTTCTTTATTTTTTTGACCCCACTAAAATCGACACACCATTGCTTGAAGATCGTGGCATAGGCCTATGGGAAGCATGAAGCATTGCATAATGTATGTTGGAATCGCCTGTGCAACTGCTTTGATCAGAAGTTCTTTCCCTTTCCAAGACAACAATCTTTCTTTCCAACCTTCCAATCTACGCCATAGCTTTTCTTTAATATTGTTGAAGACAACACGTTTGGACCTTCCAACTACAGTAGGCAGCCCGAAGTAGAGCTCATGATGGTCCACTCTTTTAACTCCCAAGAAAAGAGTAAGCTCCTGTCTAAGATCTTCATTCACATTATTGCTAAAAGATATTTCCGATTTACTCAGATTAACCTGTTGGCCCGACAAGGATTCATAGCGTTGCAAGATGGAAAGAATAGCTGAAGCCTCAGGTTTTGAAGCTTGACTAAAGAGTAGGCTATCATCTGCAAAAAGTAAGTGAGATATGACAGGAGCTCCTCTTGAAACCTGGATTCCATGGATACTTTTGGACCGTAATGCTGAATTTAACAACCCTGTGAGACCCTCAGAACAAATGAGAAACAGATATGGGGACAATGGATCACCTTGGCGGAGGCCTCTAGATGGGGAAATATCACCACATGGGATGCCATTTATCAGAATAGAGTAAGTCACAGACGTTACCAGCCTCATTACTTTCTCTATCCATTTGGGTGAGAAACCCAATTTAGTCATAGAAGCCTAAAGAAATGCCCATTCAACTCTATCATAAGCCTTGACCATATCCAATTTGAGGGACATACATTTTCTTCTACTAGTTCCTCCCCTCTTCATGTGATGAAAGATTTCGCAAGCTACCAGTGCATTATCCGTAATTAACCTTCCTGGCACAAAAGCACTTTGAGTAACATCAATTATATCCCCCAGAATCAACTTTAGCCTGTTTTCCATTACCTTTGTTGCAATTTTACATATTACATTGCATAAGCTAATTGGCCTGTATTGAGAAATAAGCTTTGGGTCTTTATAACCTTTGGAATGAGGCACAGCAAGGTATGATTTAGCCGATTTGGAATTTCCCCGTCTTCAAGAATTTTTTTCACTTGGTGCACTACATCTTTACCAATTGTTCCCCAGTAATTCTGAAAAAATAAAGGAGGATACCCATCTGGACCTAGGGCCTTGAGAGGATGCATCATTTGGACTGCTTTAAAAATTTCTTCTTCTGTGAATGGTCTATCAAGAACACAATTCATTTCTTCAGTTACTTTTGGCAGTATAAAGTCAAGCTCCGTTGATGTGACCCGTTGACCACCTGAAGAGAATAAGTTAGCATAAAATTGGATAATATGGTCTTCAAGCTCTTTCCCTGACACCACTTGGTTGTCCCCATTCGTTAATTGTGAAATTCGGTTTGTGACTCTCCTTTTCGAAGCCGGAGCATGAAAGAACTTTGTATTTCTATCTCCTTCTTTTAGCCACTGAACCCTTGACCGTTGTTACCATTTCAATTCTTCCCTCAAAGATATTTCTACAAGTTCTCTTTTAAGAAGAGAGCGTTGTTGTAAAGAAGGAACATCTCCCCTTGGGTCAAGCCTTTGAAGTTTTGTCACCACCTGCTTTCTTTGAAGACTTAAGGAACCAAACGATACCTTACTCCAATCCCTAAGCTTGTTTGTACACTTGGTGATGTTGTCCACCCATCCTCTTCCTTGTACCCACTCCTCCTTAATGGATTTGCTACACATAGGATCTCGGGTCCACATTTTTTCAAAATGAAACCGATTGAAATTGACTGTAAAAGGTGGATCTGCTGCTAGCTTGACTACAATGGGGATGTGATCCGAGCCTGCTGCCAAAAGATGGTAGACCTTTACATTTTCGAATTTTTGAATCCAAGGACTCGTTGCAATGCATCTATCTAGCCGTTCTTCAATGAAGTCCGAACCTTGTCTCCCATTATCCCATGTAAATGGATATCCACTAAAGCCGAGATCGAATAGGTTACATTCTAATAGCACTTCCCTAAAGGAGTTTATTGCGGCCTCTTGGCGTGGGATACCCCTAACCTTTTTTGAATGGGACAAAATTTCATTAAAATCACCCATAATTAACCACTCCCTTCTAGCTGGGTCTGCTAACCGCCGTATAAGGTTCCAAGAATTTGCCCTTAAATGTCGCTCGGCCATCCATAGAAACAGGTCAAATGCCAACTTGAATTGTCTGTATGCGTCACTTCAAAGTCCATGTGGTTGGTTGAGTATGATAAAAGGGACAACTGCATCTGTTCTTGCCACAAACAAGCTAAACCTCCTCCCCCGTTATTCCCCTTGACGAAAAAACCATTTTTATAATTTAGCGACTGCCTGATAAACTTCATTCTATCCTCTGTCACTCTTGTTTCCATTAAAAAGAGGATAGAGGGAGTTTGCGATTTAATTAATTGCCTTATTCTTGCCACTGCCGAGGTACTCCCCAAACCCCGGCAGTTGTAGCTTAGGAGACTCATGGTTCAGGGCAACTAGGGTGTTGTACCCCAGTTGCCTCAATCGCGGTGGATGAATTTTGAACTGTCACGTCTTTTTTCAGCTTCTTATTCAGCACTTCCCCTCTCTCCTCCAATATTAACTTTGCCAGTGTATCCTCCTGTGCCCCTCTCTTTAATTTTCTATCCCCAGCTTCTTGTTTTTTTTCTTCGTTGCCAAAATTTTCTCTAATTATTCGTTTCCAGGACCCCTGCTTTTTATACCCCTTCCCCTCTTTAGTACTGCCATTCTTTCCATTCAAATAATTCTCACCAGTTTCCATTTCAGAACCCGTTTTTGTTACTTTATCATCTATTAAAATATATGTCTTATTTTTGTCATTATCTACCAATCCGCTATTTGTGTTCATCAGCATGTTCATCAACTAGCAAGGTTTGTGTCGCCATTTCATTTTTCTCAGTCATAATCGAAGGCATAACAAAGATTGGTGACTGACCTGTTAGTAGGTGTTTGGAGGTGGCGCAAACAGCTTCGCTTGAAGATGGATTTGGTGACAGGGTCTCGTGCTTTCTACTGTCCATAACCGCTGCAGCAGTTCCAGTTACGATCGGTGTTGATGAGTTGCCTTCAGATCCAATATTCAAGGCTTCGAGTACCTCCTGCAAGGATCTAACTATCTTGCTCTTCTCCTTCGTAGTCTCTTGCTGATCTGGTTTTTGAGTTGGTGGACTCAGAGCATTGAGTTGGCCGAGTAGTCTCTCCTCTTTCTCCTTTTCCACCTGGTTTCTGAGTTTGAAACCTTTCCTCAGAGAAGCTCTAAGCCAATCCCCGTATTCTAAGTCCCTCACGTCTTCTGTGCACTCTTGGATTCTATGCCCGATATAGCCACAATTAAAGCAAAAAACGGGTAACCTCTCATACTTCAGCTCTGCCCAGATCACCTGTGTCCCCAGATCCAGGAGAATTCCCCTTCTCAGTTTATTTTCGACTGAAATGGTGGCTCTAAACTGGATGTAGGGCGCCCACTCCCAGTTTTCTCCTTGATCAAAATCAACAAAGGATCCCAGCATATTGGCCATTATAATTGTTGTTTCTTTGGAGTGCCACAAGAACGGGATCTTATACGCTCGAATCCATAAGGTAGTTTCAGTCAGCTTTGGTAATGAACCAACATTGCTTTCCCTCATCTCCCGCAGTAGCAGCAGCTGATCATCAAAACACCAAGGGCCCTGTTCCTGTTCCAGTACTTTTCTCTTATCAGCTTCGAGAAAAAACTGGAAGATGAAGGCTTGACTTCCCAGATCTCTTAAACTGAAACCTTTTTGGAGCTTCCAACTGTTAAGCATGGTGTTTCTAAACGCGTTGATATTAATACTCTTAACATTCAGTAGTTTCCCTATGAGACAGAGGGAGATTCTTGCTCGTTGTTTCTTGTTGGTGCGTTCATCCAATTTAATCTTTCCGATCTGGATCTCTTCTTCAGTGAGGTGCAGTGGCGGCATCATCAGATCTTTGCCTTTCTTTCCTTCCATTCTGCATCAATGAGGCGCTTATTCAGAAGAAAATACGATGGACCTTAGCTGAGCTAAGGAGAGAAAAACACCCAGATTAGCAGAGAATCTGAGGGAGAAAAGAGACTTCTACAATGAAAAGAGAGAGTAGAGCTCTAAGAATTATTCCAATTGAATAAAATCATTATAAATAATCTAAATAAATGTTTGGAAGTAAAAAATAACTTCTTTTCTAACAACTTTGGATATTCGAGTTTCAACCGGTGAATTTTTCTGCTGGAGATGAAACTATATTAAAATGATGTAGAAATGACTTGAAATTTTAAACACATCCTTGTGCATATGTTTTTGTACTCTGGGTAACATTTTACTAATTTCTAAAAAGGGGGAACATCAAATTTTCAAAAATGGTAGCAAATGGAGGTTAATGTAATTAAAGGACTTTTTTTTATTGGTTTAAGGGCATAAATGTCAATTGTAAATTGTCCATAATTACCTACATTCATTAGTTGTGCAAAAAAAAGTGGAGAAATCAATGAGGGCTTGATAAATTGCTTAAAAATAAGCTATTAGATCAAATAATAAATCAATGAATCTTAGCCCTTGATTTGATGGACTAAAATGTAACCTAAGGAAGTCTAGAATGCTATGCATTTCTATCCAAAATTCAGCCATCCACCCTCTTCTTCTTCCATAAATCTGAACCACTCTCCCTACGGCGCTTCACCATTTTTCTTCCCATTTCTTCCATTTCCCACCAAATCTTAAGCCAAAATTCACACACATATATTAGAAAACCTCCTCTTCAACATTGATATAGAATTGGAGAAAAATAAAGCTTTGAAATTAGAGATATCTAGTGAGAGAGTTAAACTAATTAGGTAAATTTTTGAGTTTTCATTAGAATTAATTAAGGATTTTGGAATAGAATTGTAGAGAATCATTAGTAAAGTAGTTTATGATAATTTTATTGAAATTTATGGCATAAACTCACAAATTCTACCTCCTTCAATTTGACCTAAAGGGAATTTTCAAGGAGAAGAAAAAGTGCAAGGGACATAAAGGTAAAGAAAAAGAAGACTAAGTGATTTTGAAGTTATTTTTAGGTTAGAGGATACAGCCAACACACAATTTTATTTAATTCCATTGAATTATACCTAAATTTACATTATATCTATGTGGAAACCTAAACAAAATTGAGAAATAATTTAAGATATTATGATTGAATGATGATTTAACATGATATGAACAAGAAGCAATAAAGAAAGCAACCAAGATGTAGAAAAACTCAATGTGGCCCAATGGTACCTTATGCTATATCTTATGACATTTTGATAATTTTTGAATATTTAACATAAAATGAATGTTATAATGATGACTAAACAGGATATGATTAGTTAAAACCCATAATTTCATTTGGACATAATGTTATGTAAATGGATATAATGATGTTCACATGTGTAATTAAAGAATGTTGATATAATTTTAATGTATATTAGCACATAAAGACTTAAAGTGCTTTTAGAAAGACATAAGGCATGAGAATGAATAAGAAATTACATCATATGTTTGAGTACATATTGAGGTTGATATTATACATAATAAAAATGGCATGTTTTCATCAAATTTGGATGGTATATTCTATATTTATTATAAATTCATGTATGAGGATGATGAATGATTGAAAATGACAAATTGTAACTTATTAAATAATGTGAATGGCATGAGAAATTATGTGAAAATATGATATAATATGAGTTAAAATAATTGCCTTTAGTGAGTAGTGGGTAATCCAAGATTATAGGATATAATGGCTAGCCACAGGGACATATATACCTTGATAGTACCATAAGATATGCACAATAAATTGACTATTAAGGAATCAATGAGATAAGGGAAAGTACATTAATAATGCTTGAACATATAAATAGTGCCAACACATGTCTGCTTATCTCTATCATATAATTAGTGATGATACATTAAATGCTACAGATCATACAATATCAACTCCACTGCAGACTAGGTTAACAAAATATATTTAACTGAACTTAAGCTGACAGCATATCAAATAGTAAATACATTGAAGAATTTGCAAGAAAAAACTTCAAAGCTACATAAGTCAGATGTGTATACACGTGTAAGAAGATAATAATTAAGAAGTTTAGAAAGCTTATTTGTCTAACTATCTAAACATTATGGAAAATTGAGAATTAAAATTAAACAGTCAATCAATATACCCCAAGTTTGAAATGTGTGCTTTTAGCAAACTAACCCAATTGACTGACTTAATTTTGAAACTTTTTGACATCTAACAAAACTCAACTTCAACTACACACATGAAAATCTAAGAATTATCCAGCCCTAATGCTCTTGTAATGCAACCTAGTGCTCGTAAAAAGCTTCACATGAAAAGTTTTAACACCAAAGTAAATTTCTTTCTATTCAATGTCTCGTATAAATTTAAGATATTATCCAATATACCTGAACATGAGGGAAAACACATCCAAAAAAACTATGAACCAAAACAGTAAACATATACCTTGATAGTGTGCAATAGATTGAGAAAATCTTCTGCAAGGCGTTTATGCTTCTTTGCTTCTTTCTCCTCCTTTTCCTTTGCTCTTTCCAGCAGTTCATCAAATATTATCTTCAAAGGGGTAGCACATAAATTAAACCATTATGGTACATGCTAAAATGATCAACAACCGACAAAAGTAACTAGCAAATATTACTAAATACAGGATGAAAAAAATAATGAGATGGAAGAATAAAAAAATATAGTTATATGATCACAACCAAAGAAAGAGAAAACAACTTTGTTTCTTTCTCTTTCCCCTTCTCTAGCAAATAATTCCTACAATACATTGGTAATGAAATACAAAGGCTGACGTTTTTGGAGGAACTAACTCCTAATAATATAAAACAAGTTTGTTGGTTCACTTTATGAGGCGGAAAAGGGATCTACAAAAGGCAAGAAAAAATCGATTATATTAAGTAGATTACCTTCATGTTAACATCTGAAATAGTTTGAGAGCCTCCAGCTCTTATTCAACTTCACAGTATCCTTTATCCAACTCTTGTCCTCATGATATTGTAAATATAAGTAAACACAAGAACGATTGTAATTATCACCAGAACTACCAACCAAAAAACACCAAAAGATTTGATATGTTATAAAAGGTTGGCATACACCATACAATAAAGTTATACAAATATGAGAAACCAATAATGAACCTTAAGAAAACAGTACAAGAAATAAAGCTCATGCGTTAAAGTCAAAATTTATTAACACCAACTTCATGGTAATATATTTTCCTATTTTGCTACTTTTTGAAGCCTAATGAAAGTTTAAGTAACACCTTCAAATTCAAAACCAACTAGAAAGTGTAATCACCTGTTTCTGTAGCTCATTTGCAACATCTTCAAACAAATCTTTTGCAGTTGCAACTGAACTATTTGATGCAACAGCTGAATATGCAGGTAATTCTTTAACCTGAATGGTGAATGAAACTCAACATAAGAACAAGAGAAATAAGACTGTAAAGAACAACCAAAATAATAACTGAGCACTTACTATCATGAAGGGGACAATTATACTTCAAGAATCTTAAGATTTTGATGTCACAATTGAAATCTTGGCTTTTGGCTCAAATACTATTAATGCTAATGATGAATATTTATACATGAGAGATCTCATATATATATATATATAATAGAATATAATTGCATGAGAAGTTGTATATAGTATACAATTACATGTGAGAAGTGACAATTACATAATTATCGGACCATTGCCATGAATGTACAGCTGCTGACATATACATATAGAAAATATAAATCTACACAAACTCTATATTTAATAATACTTTTTTAACAACTATCACCTTATTGTTCTTTAACTTTGAGTTTAATACAAATATATGAAAAGCTCTTCTGTTTTAAAGAAAGACCTTGCCAATATATATTGCCAGAATGTTATCTTATTATTTTAATAATGATTTATATATGACTCCAGATACTAGTCATTGATAATCATGAAGCTAAATAAAGCTTATTGGATAATTCAAATACAAGTAGAGTAATATTTAATAATGAGCAATTCTTGAGTTGCAAAGAAAAAATTTATTTATAATAGGTTCATCGCGATATTGCATCGGAATAGAAATAAATAATAATTATATTTTTAATATGAAATGAGAGAGTACATGGATGCCACGGAAAGGCTCTTTCCTTGGTTGGATGCCACAGAAAGTTGCTTAACAGCAATCACTCTCCCATCATTAAGTTTTTCCTGTTGAGGACAACATATGAAAATAAATAAAAGAAGTACTTCTTATTCAATTATCCAACTTTTCCAACTCCTGGAATAGAAGTTTAAAAATTCCATAGACAGTGAATTTAGGCAATGCAGATCTATAAGAATTAGGTTTAATGCAACTTTTTACATCTAAAATTGTAAAAAAAAAAGTACATTTAATATCTTAACTTTTTAAGTGTGCAATTTTACCATTCAAACTTGTTTTAACTGTACAAAATAGATACTTAAATACTAACCAGGACAGAGAAAATGCTGACTAGGAGAAAAGAGTGAAATACATGCTTTTAGATAGCATAAAATTCCAATTTTAGTCATCTTTAACCTTTTGCCTCATTTAACGTAATTCCAATGGTAAAAATTTTAGAAACCTCAACCCTAATTAATAGTCACCTAAACCCTATTTTTGTGTTTATCGCACAATTGAACCACCTAATCTTTTTTTTAAATCAACACGATACGAGACATACATTCATTGGACTCCTTTTCATGTCAGCAGTGCGAATCTTACACGCTCTACTCTCAAAATGGGGAACCTATTATTAAGTGGTTATTTTATATAGTTTACACATAAGTTTGAGTGTTAAAATTGTACACTTAGAAGTTTAATACCTTATTAAACATTTTTTTTACGACTGCACTAAGCCTACGAATTATACTTCCTGTTTAGTTGAATAGCTCCACCGTATAAAAAGGGGATCCTGGAGCATAGGACATCTTGTATATTTTGACTGCCTCTATTATGCCTCTACCATATCTCAAAACATATCCAAGTTAGACAGTAGATCATGCCTTTAAAGTGAACGTAAAATAAAGAAATCCCAACGCTACTCCCAATCGTCTCCTTTGAGCCACTTAAACTTAAATCATGCCTTTAATCTAATCAAATTCAAGCATTATTTCTTGAAATTAAAGAAGATAAAGTTAATAGAGCACTTACTATCGTGACGTCGTGTCCCATCAATTTCCATTCAAAATGTCGAAGTCAACATTCCGTCCGTCAGTCACCGATGGCCGGAGGCTCACCGAAGATCTGCTACCATCAGTACAAAGCTTAAGCCACCGGTAATCTCCTCGGAGTGCTCACGTGCCTTAATGCCTTGTGATCTGGTCGAAATCCTCACCGAAATATCTTAATATACCCATCTCGATCTGTTTATTTTCGGCATGTGGGAAGAAATGGAGGGCATGGGAAGGTGCGCCTCTCCGCTAGGAGCTTGCCAGAGGTGTTCGTGTCACCATCCGATGTCGGAGGTGGCCAAAAAATGGAGTTTTCGGTGAGAGAGAACTCCCAACCCGAGAAGGAGAAAAAGAAGAATAAGCTGAGATGGTGACGGCAGGACAGGCGGCTAAAGAGAAACGGCAAGGGGGGAGGTGACAAGTGGTGGCCGGATTCTCTCTCTCTCTCTCCGATCTCCCTTCCCCGATCCTCCCTTCCGTTCTTATCCCCTCTCTTTCCTATTATTTTCATATTTTTTTATTGTTATATTCTTTCATAAATTTGTGTCCGCATAAATTAGGTGTTATAAAAATTATTCAAACAGGAGCCAAATATGCAGTGTTCATCTAAAATATTTGGGGACTAATTTCAATTATTATTATTATTATTATTATTATTAGCCAATAAGAAATTTTAATCTTATTATTATTATTTTAACTATTTTAATAATTATTATACATTTATTGATTTTAATTCATTGTTATTAGTCCTTAAATTTTGCTTTAAGTTCAAATTATTAATTTAAAATTTTTATTATAATTAATATAATATTCTAAAATTTAATTTGTCGATATGTACTGTTTAGAAGTTTGTGTGTGTGTGTATATATATATTGAAAGAGAGAATGTAGACTCATATTTGAGATATTTCAACTATATTAATTGTAATTTGTCATTAAAAATGAAATATTTAGAAGTCTATTTAATATTTGATTTTATTATAAATTGGATGTTATTACCATCCCAGACTAAACTTAGAAGCTCGGCATGTTTCCTCATTGAGTTTATGTTTCCCTTAGTCCACCTGAATTCCTGAATTAAATATTTATTTTGATGAGAAAAAGAATTTTGATATGCCATGCTTAATGTAGGTCCTTGCTAGAATTGAACAGAAAGAGTACAGAAGTCTAATACAAAAATCAATCATATGTGAAGAAAAATATAGAACTGAAAACTATATGGAGATTGCTATTATACTACTACCATTAGCATCTACCAGGCCCTTCTAACAAATTTCACGCATGTCTTTGTGTCGCACACATTATTCATTTATATATATATATATATAATGTGTCGCACACATTATTCATATGTACTTTTGAAAAAATATACATAATTAATTGATCACCAATTGCTATTATTCCGTTTATTTTTTTCATACAACTAAGTATATATAAAAATACAAATTTTTATATGCAGCTGGTTCATGGAGATTATAATATTATATAAATTGGTTAAACTCAATTAAATTGGCTAATTTTTTTATAATTATATTTATTTTTTTAAAAGTAAAAAATACCTCTACTTTCATATGTACATTATTTTATTAAATGGAGGATAATTTCATAGATAAATTTATATAAAATTTTTATTTGCATCAATAGATATAATATGTATGCATTATTATAATTATAAAATTATATACTTGTATATAATGTTTGAATTTATTATATCACAAGATATAAATGCTCGTTCAAGTATAGCACCGACACCAATACGCTTTACTTTCCAAAAGCTTATTTGAATTTGTTTTGTTGAACAGGGACAAAACTGAAATTGATGGTAAAATGAAGAAACCTGTTGAAATATCCATGTAATATATTCAAATTTTGAAGAAATTGGTTGAGGAAAAATGAAATTGGGAGCGAAACGATTGAATGATTTTGAAATGAAGAAAATTTTAATTTTAACATTGGGGTTGGGAATTTGGGAGGATAAAACTAATTTTTTTTAAGAAAATAATAATCATTCTATTTTTAATAGTAATTTTGTTTTCTATTTGGTAAGATCTACTTTTAAGTTTATGAATTTTAATTTATATTTATTTATTTAATTTAATTTTCATAAATTGAATAAAATAATAGAGTTAATTAAAAAAATTAAATTGTTTTGTCCAATCTACCATCAAAATTATATCATTTTAAATATAATAATTGTACTCCTAATGTTTGGGAAGTCTTTCAATTAATTAAATCCATTTATCTACAACTTTTTTTAATTTTGCTAATTTTATCTAAATATATAATAAAAATGATATTGGAGTTAGAGTTCAAATCTAAAATATACTTATATTACTCTGAAGTATATTTAATGTCTGAATTTATTATAAATTGGATGTTATTATCTTGAAATGATTTAAAGTATATATATATACACACACACACACACACACACACATCAACTTTTAAATTATACTCACTCATATAGGATCCTTAATAAATTAATCCTCGTAAACTGGTATCAGAAGTATTGCTTACATATTAAAAAGTATTATTGGACGACTCAAATTTTTGGGTATTACATAACCACCACATATAACTGGACATAGATTTATATTTATTATGATATGTTCATATTTATTTATTTATTTAAATAAGTTAAAATTTAATAAACAATCAATTCTATTTATTTAAATGCTAATTTTTATTTGATTATAGATAATTATGTGATCACACACAATGAATGCATAATTTATTAAGATATGTGAAGAAAAGGGTCAATTTCACTAGTTTTAAAAGTAAGTTATATTTATTTAAATATATGGTAAAATTATACAATAATAATATAATACGATTGCAAGCGAAAAAATAAAAGTAAAAAATTATAATGTCCCTGTCAATTTTCATTATTTTATCTTTATATTTAAAAATGGTTTGATAAATATAAAAAATTAAAATTTCTAATAATTTAATATTTGATCAAAATTTTACAATATAAAAATAAATTATAAAATTTTTTATAATTATTTTAAATGAGATAATAAATTTTATATTACTATTTTATAAATATTTACTTTTATTAATTTTTGTAATGTGATTATATAATAATTATAACGAGTAGTTTATTATTATTATTATTATTATTATTATTATTATTATTATCAAAAAATGTAAATTTTCTAAATAAATAACTTTAAATTTTGAGATAATTGATAAAAAAAATTATTATCAAATTATAATATAATTTACAAATTTCTGTTTCAAAATAAAATATCCATTTCATATGATCTATATTAAAAATACATGAAATAGAAAAAAAATTATTTTTTATTTTATTTGCGACAAATTAGCGACTACATAAATTTTTTGCTAATATGTTTTACTTAAATCTTATACTATTAGCAACGAATGGTTTTCCTCCAAAATTAGCGACTAAAACTTTCATCGCTAAATTTTCTAGTTACTAATTTTATGAATAAAAAATTTAAAAAATTAGCGACGATACCTTTGTTGCTAATTTCGTTGCAAAAGAAAGACACGTAAATTTTCCACCAATAAGTAGCGATTGTTTGATATTTTCATCGCTATTTTTTTGCAAAAAATGAAAAATAACCTTCCCATGATAGAATTGTAAAACAGTCGCAAAACCGTCGCAAATTTGCGATGAAAATAATTCTGTCGCTAATTTACAGTTTTTTTGTAATGAATGTTAATAGATCTTAGATGTATAGGCGATTAATGCCAGATGGTTTCATTAATGTTGAGTTTGCCGAGGGAGTTCAATCATTCATTGTAGGGGAGCTGGAATTTGACCAAATAATGTGGATATAAATGAAAATCTTTATGCACAAATGGTTTTGGCGCATATGGTTATTCCTTTCAAGAAAATATACAGAATCTTGAAGAGGAACCAAACCTAAATGCAAAAAGATTTTTTGACTTACTAGAGTTAGTTGACTAAGAATTATGGCCAAACTATGAGAAAATGACTCAATTATCTGCCATTGCCCGAATATGGAACATAAAGTCTGAAAGTCATATTTCTGAATGAAGTTTAGATAAAATTCTTACATGGTACAATGATTCATTGCCTCTTAATCATAAAATGGTTGAGAACTTTTATGAAATAAAGAAGCTTATTTGGGGTCTTTGTTTGCCCATTGAACGAATATATTGTTGTAGGTTGGGATGTATGTTGTTTTGGGGAGAAGATGTGGAATTACAAGAGTGCAAATAGTGAAGCCAACCTAGGTTCAAACCAAAAAAGCATACTAGGAAGCAAAAATTAGTTCCTTGGAAGTGGATGTATTATTTTCCACTAACTCCAAGACTTTAGAGACTATAGGCCTCTGATGTTATTGCATCCCACATGAGATGGCATAATGAACATGAACAAATTGATGAAAGTATGACCCATCCATCGGATGCGGTCCTATGAAAACATTTCAATGACACTTATACTGAGTTCGGGAAAAGCGGGCTTGCCAATGATATAAAGAATTTCTATGTAATTTGCACAAGGGTGGTCAACGACGTACTTTTATTTTTGAAGAAATATGGAATCGTTGGCAGCAATACTGAGCAACACCTGAAGCAATTGCCACTTCAGATAGGAATGATAAAATGGGTAGGGAGGCTTAGATGGTGAGAGTCTAGTCGTGCACACTGGAGGAACTTGAAGTCATCACGAGCATGCAGCTAAACTGGTAAGTTTATGAATTTTATACTTACTTTTTATTCTATAAATGTATAATTATTATGGATAATGATGGTTTAATATATGTCTGTTTTAATGGATGGCTTTGTTGTTAAGATATATTTTTTGTTTCATAGGAAGTAAATATCATAAAAATAGAGAAAATTTTGCTAAATTTACAAAAATATATGATTATTATGGATAATGATGGTTTAATATATGTAGGTATAAACATTTGTGATTTCATTTTTTTGTTTGATCTTCTACGACTGAGGCATAAGTTTAGCTATAATTAGTTGCTTCAATATGTGATGGAAGTTAATTTGGATTAATCATGTTCGTATTTATGATAAACCTATTAATATTGTTGTGTTATTTTTTAGCTCCATTTGGTTGTTCCTATTGGAATTAAAGGCTTATTTATGTATTGTGAGTGGTGTTGTTTTCCCCTTATTGTGGAATAAACTATGATATTTTAATGATTATTATGTTTGAGTTGGTTTGACTACCTCTTTTAAAATTTTCTTGATGACCCTTGGTTGTTCCTATTTGGAAGTAGAGGCTTCATTGTGTATTGTGGTGGTTGTTTTTTCCCTTTATTATTGAATGAATGAGGGTATTTTGATGATTATTATGTTGGAGTTGGTTTGACTGCCACTTTCGAAATGTTCCTGATGACCCTTGGTTGTATTTTGATTAAGCAATGCTTAGTTTACAAAGTGTTGTGCTGACAGTGTTAGACTTCTTAAACTATTGTTGGGTCCATTGCCTTTGGGGGTTAATTGGGGTAAGATTAATTCTAATAATTGAGTTGGACATGCTCTTTTTTTATTATATCACCGAGTTTGATCTATTTGTTCAAAAATCTAATTGATTATTAAGTAGTTGGGTTTCACCCAGATGCTTACTTAGAATATTATGTGGTAATAATGTGAACTCAATTCTGTAATTTTGTGGCAGTATTAAAAAAATCACATTGTTAATTGGGTAAGATTCTAATAATTGTGTTAGACATGCTCAGCAACCATGCTTCCTTATATTGCTTGTTATGCAAGAAATAACTATGGGTAGAAAGCCTACATATCCTGAAGTATTTATGCAAACTCACACAAAAAATCATGACGGTTAGACATTCATCAATACCCATTGCAGACAATGCAATGTATGTAAAATTTATACATTAATATTAATTATTTTATAAAAATATAGGTAATTAATTGTAACTATTGTAATGATAGGAGCAAATACAAAAGACTCATTCAACAGTGGTAGAACTCTGAAAGTGTAGATAAGAGTCATATATTTTTTAAAGTAGTTGGTGGTAAGAATAACTGTGGAAGGATTTTTAGTTTAGGTTCAATTGTAAACACTTCACATTCAAATTCCTCTGCATCATCTATAGCTAGTTGTAGTAAGCAGTGTGAATCTTCTCAAAAAAATCATTTTGCTAGAGACCGCACTCACCATGTTGATGGATATTGTAACCCAACAAAAGAATCAGGTAAAAGATTTGGAAACCAATGGTGCTCAGCAGCCAAATCATCCTCCTTCACCTTCACCAACTACATAGCTTAGATTTGTATTTTTAGCTTGCTATTGATACAGACTTTATGTTGTTTTTGTTATGGTTTTCATGAATTTTTACTTTACAGTAATATAATATATTTTTAGTATTTTAATTATTGTGCATTATAATTTTTATATTATATTATCAATAATAATATTTTCTTTTTAACTTCATTATGAATTTGGATTATATTTATTTATAAATAAATAATTTGATTGAACTAAAACGTTATGCCAACTAGCATAATTTTACAATTTGCGATGTTTAAAATAGAAACCAAAATTTTATTTAGTTGCTAGAATTAGCAACAAAAATAGAATTCTATTGCTAAATATAGCAATCGAATAAATATTTTCGTTGGTAAATATAGCAATGGAATTTTTATTCGATTGCTAGAATTAGCAATGAAAACTGAATTCGATTGCTAAATATAGCAACTGAATAATTATTTTCGTTGGTAAATATGGCAACAAAATTTAATTTTGTTGCTATATTTAGCAACGAAAATATCAATTTCGTTGGTAATGTTGATCAGTTCATCGAAATATATATATTAGTTAGATTTAGCAACGAAATTTTAATTTTGTTACTAATAAAAATTAGCAACTGAAAATAGCAACGAAAAATTTGGTTGCAATTTTGATGGTTGGTATTTTTTAGCAACCGAATCATTTTTCATTACTAAATTAGCTATGGAAAAAAGATTTGGTTGCTAAAAAATACCAACTGTCAAAATTGCAACTAAAATTTCCATTGCTATTTTCGGTTGCTAATTTTGATTAGCAACGAAAATTCAACAAATTCTGTTGCTAATTTTCATTGTTATTTGCTAATTTTCTTGTAGTGACACCATACCCTTGAAAGTTAGGTATCTCGATACCAAATGTATCTTTACACAACTATTGGATCATTAGATTATCAACTCTTGATACATACATATCATATATGCATTCCCTAATCTTGCCTTTAGAACCATTTGGCTTGACTATGGTCAACAAGCTAATCAGATTTGAACATATTCGATATATGAGAGCTTGACTGTGGTCAACAACCCATATTATAAAAAACTCTGGTTCTCCTCTAATTAATGGAAAGCTTATATATCTTAGTATTAGTTTGAGGGATTTTAGTTAACTAAGTCTCATCATACATGGTTGACATACATTGGTATGCATCCTATATCTATCGCATAAATATAAGCATACAAATATGACATAGTTATGGACTTTACTTTATTGACCTCCTTGAGCTAAGAGGGAAACCAAAAGGTCAAAACTAAGTAATATGCATGATTCAAACAAATATAAATAATTACATTATCTTTAATCTTGTTGGATCTCCATCCGACCCATCTTACTCTTTGATAGTAGTCTTGATATCTATTTCTAACTTTAATCTAATTAATTTAATTTCATATTACAATTTGAAAAGAAAATACAAACAAAAAACAAGTAGTCGGGACATAAAAGTCCTCATTGGGCCAAAACATATATATATATTATGCTCAATCATATTAGGCCTTTTCATAACTATCCATCATTCTAATCATATACCCTTATATGCATTTCTAATGCATAAAAATAAAACCATATAATGGCATACAAATTATGTTCAACTCTTAAAACTTACTTTTGAGTCATTTTAATAATATGATTAAATTAGGAAACTTTTTTCATTTTGGAAACTTTCCATTTTAGGCAACCTTTTGCACGCATGTATTCTTATCTTAATTATCAATCCAATTGATATTAATTGATTATTTGATTAATTAATCATATTAAAGAATTAAAGAATCAATTTTGAGCTTAAAATAATGGGTAGGCCGAAACCTATAAATTAAACCCAAAAATTTGTTGACACACAAATTAGTTTTGTGTCTTTTGGACCATTTGGGCCTTTCGAATAAGCCAAGCTTACTCCAGCCCTTGAAATCCATTAATAAACTTAATTAAAGTCTATAATATTTAATTTAAATTAGCTCTTTGGGCTCACTTAGTCATTTACTAATTTAAATAAAACTCGTAGACATAATTAAGCCTATTAAGTGGCTTTAATGAATTAAATTTAATCCAATTAAATCAAGGCCCATTTTAATTAATATAATTTATTAAAAACACATTAATACATCAGATATATCAAATTTAAGAGATTAAAAATCGTTCTAAACATGAACTTACCAAGAACACACTAAGAACACACAAAGAACACCAATTTATCGAACTTTTCGATTATACTAGTTTTCATACAAAGCTTATTCAATTTTAATTTTGTTTGATCGTATGGCTTAATATCACATACTAAATACATAAATTATAATCAAAATAATTTTAGAGTAGATCAATTAAAATTTTTATTTAGAACAACCCCTTAACTTTCTCTATGCCTATAAAAGAATCATTTTCTTCTTCCATTTTATTTATTTAATCATATACATGCAAAAATCAATATTTTTTATTAATGAACAACCAAATATGATATTTTAAAGTTCATGAAATAAATAACTCAAAAGAGAAAACTATTCCACGAATAATATAAAATTGTAGATTCGTGGCAAAACCTGGGTTCTGATACCATATTGGGAATTGATCGGTTACATACATCACATGTATAAACGAAAATTAATTTTTTTATAATCAATATAGCTAATCTTTCCATGAATATACAATATAAATATTAATGAGAATAAGAAAATTAACTTTGATTTTTGTTGAACATTTATTTTTCCTTCTCATTAGGTTATCGCAAACCACAGTGTTCAAAATTGAACACCTCCAATTATAATTCATGCAAGAGAAGGATAAAATGAATCAATTACAATGGGAACACAAGGAGGGTAAAATTACCCTTGAAGCTAGCAAGGGGGTGGCGGCTAGAGAAGAAGAAGAGAAGTATTTTTTTTTTCTTTTAAAAACTCTTAACCCTAAATCCTCTTTATTTTGGATTTTATAGCTAGGTTAAAAAATTCAACTTCATAATGGGATTGAGCTCTTTAAAAATTTCTAAAGAAATATTAAATGGGCTTCTAGAATTATTACTAATTCATTTGGGCTTAATTAAAATCTAATCTAAGCCCTTTCATAAAAGACCTTGCACATAAGTCATAAACTAGGCCCCTTTATGTATACACTTGGATTTAATTACCCAAATAAATTATAAACCCAAATAAATTAAATATATAGGCTCCATAACACTTATGAAATATATTTTATTTATTTTAATCCAAAAATTAGGCCTCTAAGGCCTTTTGTATCGGGTTCTGCATGAAAGCCATTCTCAAGTGGGCTTCTACGCAAAAACCAACTTTATGGTCCTTTAATTATTGCTATAATGAACTTATTAATATTAAATCCACCCTATAACATTTATAGTCCAATAATAATTAATTATGAAATATAATATTTTCAATTAGGTGCATTTAGGTGCATTTTATAGAACATTTCTAAAAAGTTATGCAAACATTTCTACTTATGCATAATTAATTAAACTCTTTAATTAATTATTTTCTTATTTATTTCTCTTCTCCTATAATAATATCAAATATTATTATCCTTGTTATTTTACCATTTTATCCTTTACTCTATATATGTGTGACCTATTGGGTTTCTGTCCATATTAACACAGTATAATATGGAATTAAAGAAGTTCCATTCAAAACTCATATGATTTAAACCTCTTTAAATCATTTTATCGGTTCCTTATTGATATTTATAATACAATATTATAAAATTCATGAGTGGCCTCTAGCTAAGCATTATGACTACCCAAATGTTAGGAAAGTTAAGTGGTTCTGACTATACCCTTCCATAGAAACAGTTACCATGCAATTACTCCTTTCACCACTCTTATCTCTATTAGATTCTGAGTATAGATTTATGTCAACTCATATGAATCTAATTATGTATGTTTTGTTAACTTAACCATTATTCCCAAAATGCCCTTTATGGATCCCTATCCACCTTGGCATATTACTCTAGCCATAGATTCTCTAAATAAGGCAATTATAAAATCATGTGAGATAACTTTCCTTAATAAATCTAGGATGGTGAATCCTTTATTGATTACTCAACTATCTTCAAGTAGGTCATGATATACCCAACCTCCTAACTATGTTCACCCCCAGATGGAGATAAGCGGTTATGGAGTCCAAGTATATTAGTTACTACTTAAGATAACTTTGGTAATCTCAAGTCTAAGGATACTTGCATCACTGCTATGAAGAGATTCCTCACTAACATTAATTAATATCCATTTTAGGATTCTCTTTACAGGTTTTCAATGAACTTGTTCTTCTAATAAGCATCCACATGTTAGCTTTGATCATCTCCTATAACATATGTTAGTATGTCTGCATTAACAATGTCCTATCTTGTTAATACTATGACTAGGAATATTCAGATATTATCACATTTGCATGCAATACACATCTCATATCATGAAAACTTTCATGATTGCCTTTGCACTGTATTTATAATATCTAGGACTTCATTCATTAATTTAAGATAAACAAACACGTGTATTTAGACATAAAATTAATAAATTAATGGTGCCTTTTTTCATTAACAACATGAATTCGTATACATGAAATACATCCCTTTCTACGTGGGCTCTAGGGCATACTCTCTAACAGTAGTTACACTATGCATCCAGGTAGTAAATAGATGCATCAAGACTTGAAGATAACTTACTGATGGCCTATAATGAAAAGAGAAATAACAGACTTTATGACTAAATGTTTGATGTGTCAATAGGTGAAAACAGAACATTAGGTAATTTAGTAAAATATAGTTTACGTAAATAAAATTTTGTATAGTGTATCCACCATTAGGCAACAATGTTACATAGGGTATGATTTGTTTGATTGCATGCAAAGATAGGTAATTGATGGCAAAATAAAGATGGATAAAGTGACATGTACATGTGAAGTCATTTTTGATGTGAGAAACTTATGTCTTATGTATAAATTACTTTAGAACATAGATTGTGTATTGTAATTATAAGGCCCCAATCATAACCCTAATTGGATTGTGGTAAATTAATGAGGATTAAGAATTAATAAGGCAAAATTAGATTATTTTTGCATTATTAAATTTAAGTCATATAAAGGGTATATTGGTAATTATGCACATGGTATTGGAGTGTAGCTAAAATATTAAGGAAGGATGCAATTAAATAAAATAAGACGTTCAATCTTGGAATTTTCTGAGTGAGATATTTACCACACTAACTCGTTTAAGGCTTCATAGGGAAGGTGGAGATCGGGATAACGGTAGAGAAGAAATCTCTATCTCTCCCTCTCTCTCCCTAGTGATAGATTGAAGAAGATGATGGCTTAGGCTTTTGAGGGCTAGCATTTTAAGGTAATGTTTTTCTTTCTTGCAAACATTCTTTTATGGTTAGGTTTCATTTTCAGATTTAGGATAAAAGGGCATATGATTGCTATCTTCTTGTGTAAGGGAAGGATAACCTTAAGAGATGGATCAATGGATTTTGAAAGAAATGAAGCTTTAATATCAGGTACGGGAATTAGGTTTACTATAATATTCATATGATTGATGTTGGGAATCTTCTCTCTTCCTTTGTATGTGTTCTTTTAAGAAAGTATAGGCTAAATCTAGTTTAAATCTAGTGATTTTGATGCATTTAGAATGGTTTAAATGCTTAAGGAGTATTATTGTAAGTTGCTAATACGAGATCTGGGATTGGACCTGCATAAATCTGGGTTTGGGTGTTTTTGGCTGAGATTTTTTCTTGCACGGCTGTGTAGGGAATCTCTACTTCCCATGCACAGCCGTGTGTAGTCCTCTTCCTTGTACGACCACTTAGGCCTTTTGAATTACCACTGTACAGCCGTGCACACCCTTCATTATTTTCTTGCTTGGCTGCGCATCTCCAATGATTCTTCCTTGCACGGCCACTCATGATGCTTTGTTCTCTCATGTGTAGCCAATTAGACAAGTGCACGAAATGCTTTAGATTATTGTAAGAATAGTATTCATGGTTAAGATTGAAGACTTTTCTGGTGTAACAAGTGTGAGATTATTAATATTTCAGACTTATATGTATTCTTTAATTTTAACGGTTAGAATGATTCTATGATATTTTATTTAGAGGTTGTTCGTAGTCTTTTGTTTCCCTGCTAAGCTTTATAGCTTAACATGGGTTTGTTATCCGTCTAAGTATCTTAATAAGCTTCATTTTAGATTGATAGCTGTTGTGGTTCGAACCACATTGAAGAGAAGATCTAGCAGGTTACTATAGTCCTTGAGGGTTCCATGTTTATTGAAGGCCATTTATGTTATGTATACTTATTTTGGAGTTTGTTTTTGCTATATTATGGCATGTAATTAAGGCCTTTGCTATTATTATTATTATTTCTGCCTGAACTTTACTAGAGTTATGTTAATTTTGGTGATTATACATGCTAGATGCATTAGGGTGTTATAGTTAGTGTTATCAGAGTGCCCAGGTTTAGTTTTTTCTGGGCAATCAGGAATTCGATTGCTAATTTACATTTTCAATGAAAAATAGCAACGAAATTGAATTTCCATTCACTACAAGAAAATTTGAAAATAGCAACGGAAATTATTCTGTTGCTAAATTAGCAACGTAAAATCAATTTCGTTGCTATTTAGCAACGGAAAATATTTTCCTTTGCTAAAATAGGTTAAACTTTGTAAATTTAGCAACAAAAAAATATTTGGTTATCTTCCGTTGCTAAAGTGGAGGGAATTTTTGGTGCCAAAATTTAGTAACGAAAATTACCAACGGAATAACTATTCCTTGCTAATTAAGGCGCCAATATATGGCAGAAAAAAATTTGGAATGAAACATAACAACGGAAAATGATTTTCGTTGCTAATTTAGCAACAAAATTTAAATACCGTTGCTATAAGATAATTCGGTTGCTAAATAGCAACGAGATTTATTTTATGTTGCTAAAATAGCAACCGAAATAGAATTTCATTGCTAAATAGCAACCAAATTATTTTCGATTGCTAAAATAGCAACGATATTTATATTCGGTTGCTAAAATAGCAACCGAAATATAATTTCGTTGCTAAATAGCAACCAAAATATAATTCCGTTGCTATTTTTCATTTTCAATGAAAAATAGCAACCAAATTTTTTTGGTTGCTAAAATAGCAACAAAATTTAAATTTCGTTACTAAATAGCAACCGAAATAAGATTCTGTTGCTATTTTTCATTTTCAATGAAAAATAGCAACTGAATTTATTTTCGGTTGCTAAAATAGCAATAGAATTGAAATTTCGTTGCTAAATGAGGGGCATTTTAATATTTTTAATGTTTATTAGAAATATAAAATAGAAAAACCCTAGGCATACACATTGCCTCTTTCCTTCTTTGAACCTCCTTCGCCTACTCTTCCCCCACCCCACAGTCAGCGCCGCTCATGAGAAAAACCCTAGGCATGCACATACACATTTTAGTATTTTTATTTCTTTTTTGGTCTTGATCTAGATGGAGGTAGAAGGTGTGGGATTGGTTTCATGAATCTGTTAGAGAGTATGCCCTAGAGCCCATGTAATAGGGATGTTTTTCATATGTATAAAATTTATATTCTTAATAAAAGGCATCATTCATTTATTAATGTTATGTTTAAATACATGAGTTTTTAAATCTTAAATTAATAAATGAAGTCCTAGATATTATAAACACAGTGCAAAGGCAATCATGAAGGTGTTCATGATGTGAAATGTCTATTGCATGCAAATATGTTAATATCTAAATATCCCTAGTAATAGAATTAACAAGATAGGACATTGTTAATTTGGACAGACTAGCACATGTTATGCTTCTTGAATGGTTCAAGTAGTAGTTCTCATAACTGTGATTATGGAAGATAATCAAAGCTAACATATGGATGCTTGTTAGAAGAACAAGTTCATTGGAGACCTGCAAAGAGAATCCTCATATGGATATTAAATCTATGTCAGTGAGGAATCTCTTCATAGTGGTTGTGCAAGTATCCTTAGACTTGAGATCACCAAAGTTATCTTAAGTTGCAAGTGGTATACTTTGACTCCATAACTGATTACTTCCAACTGGAGTGAACATAGTTAGGAGATTGGGTATATCATGACCTACTTGAAGATAGTTGAGTGATTGACAAAGGATTCACCATCCCAGATTTAATAAGGGAAGTTATCTCGCATGATTCTATAATTACCTTGTTCAGAGAATCTCTGGCCAGAGTAAAATGCCAAGATGGATAGAGATCCATGGAGGGCATTTTAGGAACACTGGTTAAATTAATAGAACATACATAATTAGATTTATATGAGTTGACAGAAATCCATACACAGAATCTAATTGAGATAAGAGTGGTGAAAGGAGTAATTGCACGGTAACTGTTTCTATGGAAGGGTATAGTCAAACCACATGACTTTCCTGATATTTGGGTAGTCATGATGCCTAGCTAGAGGCCAATCATGACTTGTATAATGATGTATCAAAATATCAATAGGGATTGATAAAATGATTTAAAGGAGTTTAAATCATATGAGTTTTGAATAGAACTCACAATTACATATTATACTGCTAACATGGACAGGAACCCAATAGGTTACACACATATAGAGAAAAAGGATAAAATGGTAAAATGACAAGGATAATAATATTTGATATTATTATGAGGGTAGAGAAGTGAATAAGATAATAATTAATTAAAGATTTTAATTAATTATGATTAAGTAAAATTATCCGCGAAACTTTTGAGAAATGTTCTGTAAGTTGGACCTAATTAAAATAATGTATTTCATGATTAATTATTATTGTCTTATAAGTGTTATAGGACTACTATAAGTGTTATAGGACTAATATATTAATTAATAAGTCCATTGAAGGAGTTATAAAGGGGCCAGAGGAATGAAGCTGGTGTAAAAGCCCTTCTGTAGAGGGCCACACGCCAACTCCATACAAAAGGCCTTAGATGTCTTTTTCTTACACCAAATTAATTTATATATGTTACATAAGTGTTATGGAACTCACATATTTAATTTGGTTGGATTTGGAATCCATTTGGGTATTTAAATCCAATTAGTTGCACAAAGGGCCTAGTTTGTGGGTTTTGTGCATAGTCTTTTATGAAAAGGTTTAAATTGGATTCAATTAAGCCCAAATGATTATAATTAATTCCAGAGGCCCAATTAATAATTCTTAAGAAATTTTAAAGAGCCAATCTCATTAAGGAGTTGGAATTTTAACCTAACTATAAAAGGCCAACTAATGAGGAATTAGGGTTAAGTGATAAAACAAAAAGGAAAGACCTTTTCTCTTATCCTCTCTTTCTCTCTTTTGTGCCACCTCCAAGCTAGCTTCTTGGAATTTTGGCGAGCCCTAGTTTGATACCAATTTGTTGGTTCAATTTATCCTTTTCTAGTGTGGATTACTCATTAGAGGTGTTTGATTTTGGACACTGTGGTTTGCGACAACCTGGTGCGAAGTAAAATCAACTATTCAACAAAAATCAAAGGTGATTTTTCTTATTCTCATATAGTTATATTGTGTATTCATGGCAAGATCAGATCTAATGGTTAAAAAATTTTAAAATTTTGCTCATGTATGCAATGCATGTAACCGTTAAACTCCAACAGAATCCCCTCCAACATAGGATTTTTCGTTTATATTTATTGGAACTGTGGATTTGGTTCTCCCGACGTGGGGCGCTATTATCATGCCAGTCACTCTTATAATTGCATTTGCAGAGGTAATTAACTAATCTTTCTTATTAATCTAAAATGGTCTTAAAAATTTTTAGTCTCAAAGCTTAATAAAATATTTTACTTTTCTAAATTATCCCTCAAGCACTGTATAAGCGACATGGATTGAGTCTTGGTGCAAATTTCACTCCCTTGATTTGACATCTTTTGCTATTCTTCTAAAGGTAGGTTCATTTTCAGGCTAATTTAGAAGAGTAAATCTCTTTACCTGGACAATGAAAAATCCCCAGGTATGTAATTTCTCAAACAGTTCTCTGGTTCAACAATCTTTTTACCTGGACAATGAAAGTTGCACAATAACTCCACCCTACTTCTTTTTGCTTCAAATTATTTTGTTTTGGTTGTTAGGTCTTCCAATGTCATCTTAATTTATTAAATTTATTTCTATTTTTGTTGTTGACATGGATCTTGAAATGGAATATGGAAAAATGTGGACTTTATACAACCTTTTTTGTCCTTTGAAGAAAATGATGCTGGTAATATGGCAGTTTCCTTTTCTTTAATTTGTTTTAATCATAACTTCCAACCCCTCTGACTTTGTTCTCAATGACTACTCTTTAACTGTGTTGATCTTTTATTAATTTTTTTTCCTGGTACATTTGCTCTTTCTTATATATATATATATATGTTGGTATTCTTAAAGGATCCAAACACAAACTTAGCATAGTTGAATGTTTGAATGCTGCAGAGGATTTTTTGTTTCAATCTTTGTTCTTTAGTGAATTGCAAGTGACGGAGTTGAGTGTTTGAATATGTAGGAGAAGTAATATCAGAAGCATATGCACTTGAATATGGAAATGATTGTCTTGAGATACATTTGGTGTTAACAGACTGTGTTATTGGATTGCTCCAATTTAAGAATTACGATTAATATGGGCCCATATCTCATATTAATAACTTTAAGTCTTAATATATTTTCGTCATAATTGAATTGCTAATACTTTTATTATTTTTAATCGAAAGCATGTCTTTGAATTATCTATGAAGTAGGTGCATCAATACTTTTTATATATAATATACAGAATGCAAAATGCACATCGATTATATCTCCATTGGCAGGAGCTATGTAGCTGCTAGATAGGAGACAGGAGACATGAAATGCATCAATTATTGGTTCCATTAGGTAGAAGATGGGACGGATCCTAGGAATTTGGTTGTGTTAGGTCCCATCAAATTTATATAATAATAGAATGAATAATTCATCTCTTTGAGAGGGGCTGCACCATCAATCTTTATCTCTCAGTACATGCTAAATTGACCACTACCAATATTGATTTTATCTTGTAATATAAATATAATTCTTTGGTCTGACCACTCAATTCCAAACTAATTACTAGTACACTGTCGGTGCAATGGCATACAATATCAGTTTTTGTGGGCATTTATGGAATGATAGATAGAATTGCTGGCATTTTTACTAAAAGAGGTTACAACATTGAGTCCCTTGCTTATTAAGCTAACAAATATTAATTTAGAGGTCTTGAATGGCTATTGTATCTTAATAAAGTCATTGAAGGTACCTTTTTTGTTCTTGGCAAACGATGAGTTACTTGAATGATTCAATTTTTTATTTATCTAGAGAAAACATAAGCAAGAAAGAATAAATGTTTCTGTTGATTGTATACATGTGCATGCATAATAACATGTGAATATTACCAACTTTATGAATATATGAATGTAAACATATCTACTTATTTTTGTACTTTTATTTCAATTGCAGATGTGTATTCACATAGCTTTTCCTTTTTTTTATCGAACTTAATGATTAATAAAAATTGATGTTATTTCAGCTGCCACTATTGCAGATGTGTAGATCATAGCTGGATTTTGAATTCTTAGTTGACTTGTCTGTTCCACCTACAAGGCTTACTCTTGTTCACATTGAAATTAACAAAATTAAAAAGAAAAGGCAGATCTGATGACTATAAAAAGACACAGTAGAAGACATAATTTTGGCTCTCCAGGTATCATTCTATAAATTGTATAGGGATGTGAATCTTTTGTTTTGTTTGAACACAAATATCAAATTTTTTTAAGTCTTTTTGTGTGAGAGTTTATCCAAGCATGGCAAAACTTTTCCTTTAATTTTATTTGCTCTTCACCTTTATTTGTAGGAGGAAAAGAGAAAAATGGTAGCATTTGCATTTGGGGAAGATCCAAGTGGGGGTTCAGCTACTCGCTTGACAGTTAAAGATCTCAAATATCTATTTATGGGGAGAAGTGTTACAAGAAAAGTTGTTCATTTCTCTATGCTGTTTCATTCATTTTTCTGACTATATTGTTAATATTCTTAATTATGGTTGTGGTGAGTACTACAAGATTCCATCCTCTTCGAGGGTCAAGAAAGAGAGTGGGAGTTGTATTTTTTCAATCTTTAACTGCACCCACATTTCCATCAAAGAGGGGCCAAAGGTAATTAGGTTCTTTTCTTGATGTTTATATCAGATAAACAATAAAGCAATCTTGATATTTATACATGCCAAACAAATATTGGATGCACACAACACTTTTTAACAATATAAGATATTTTTTACTCGAAAAATGAGATATGAAATCTTACCTTTAAAAAAAAGTGCAAACTTTTTTGATATTTCTTCACGGGATTTCTCATTTTCATATTCTATTCTCCATTCTTACTTTTAATCTTTTGCTGAAAGGTGGAGATAATGATTTAATTATGAAAAATTCCATATTTTCATATTCTGTTCTCCATTCTTTTAGATTAACTTTCGGCCTGTAAATTCTTGTTATTCAACTTTCTTGCTTTTTTAAGTGGTTGGCTATTGATAGCAGAGGTGAATAGCAAATTTGATCCAAAAACTGGAGAAGCAGACCCAAATATGTTTTCAAAAGCCATAACTGATCTTTGATTTGTGCCAATGGTCAAGGTTATAAATATAAAATGAATATTCTTCCTATTTGCCCCAATAATTATTTCTGTCTTGCTACTGATACAAATTATGTGCAGAACTTATCAAATAAAATTTTTATTTTATTATACTTCCAAAAGGTGTGTTGGTTTTATATATTAAATATTACTTTTTGATATTTATCATTTCATTTATGTGTTCTTAGAAAGTTGAGTAGGAGTTCTTGTGTTTTTTAGGAGAAGCAAAGTTCAAAGAAAAAAGCAATTGAATGGCTTGAGTTGAAACCTTGTTTATATAAGCACAGATGAAAATCAAAGAAGATTCTCTGCTGTGATACTATAACTTAAAAGAAACATGGAGACCCATGGTTTTACACATTGTAATAGTTGAGTAGGTAAATTATTTTGCTTTATTCTCTTCATCCAAGATGCGCTCTGTTGTATATCATACATTTTTTTAATTGACTGCAATCTCTTAGACACATTAGAGCTCCAATTATGTTAATGTTTGCATTGTGTTTTCAATTATGTAAACCTTTATAACATTGTTGGTAGGGTTATAGTGTTTATTGTAGTCTCTGATTTTTTTTCCTTGAAATTGTTTTGATAGTTATGATGAGAAGAGTCCTTGTATCAAATCTAAAGGTATTGTGGTTAAGTAATTCATACTTCATTCTAATTGGTATAACTTCAGTTTTCTTTTCTGATGGCAATGCTGCTCTTTGGTTGAACATATTTGCTACTGTTTGATAGGAATTGCCAAAAGAGAAGTGGTTTTCTTGTGCAGATTGTGGTAATATATATTCTACTGTGCAGAAGTTGCTAGTCTAGTCAAATCATTACTTTGCACTAGAATTGGACTAAGGTCATTTTCTAACTTCTTCTAAGTAACAAGTATTTGTTTTGTTTTTGGTGTATTGGATATGAAACTTTATAGTTATCTAGACCCAAATCATCATATATATATATTTTTTTCAAATTCACTTTTATTGTTCATAGGATGAACTTTAATCATGTTACCTGTAGGTCTTTGCATAAATTTTGTGTGAAAAATCAATAATAATTTAGTGACGGAATAGCGACGATAATTCCATTGCAATTTTTTTATAATACCGGCTGAATTTAGCAACGAAAACTTTGATTCGGTTGCTAGAAACAACAACGAAAATTGATTTCAGTTGCTATAAATAGCAACAAAATTTCTATTCGGTTGCTAAATATAGCAACGAAAATTCTAATTCCGTTGGTAAAAATAGCAATGAAAATAATTTCCGTTGCAAAAAATAGCAACAGTCAAATTTGCAACCGAATGTTCCTTTGCTACTTTCCATTGCTAATTTTTAATAGCAACAAAAATTCAACAAATTTGGTTGCTAATTTTCATTGCTATTTGTTAATTTTCTTGTAGTGATTTCTAATTTACATTTTTAGTGAAAAATAGCAAAGTAATCAAATTTCCATTGCTAATTTTCATTTTCAATTAAAAATAGCAATGTAATTTATTCCGGTTGCTAGAATAGCAACCAAAATGAAATTCCATTGCTAAATTAGCAATTGAAATAGAATTTCATTGGAAATTTACATTTTCACAATTAATTGAAATATTTATTCCTAAAATAAGTAAAAAATATGTGGGAGAAAATAGTGCAGGTCGAGAGTTAAAGAGATCGCAACCAATAGAACAAAAATAGGCAAAGTTTGTTTGCCTCCAATTTTTTTCGCATTTGCCACGACACAGTGAAAAGCAAAAAATTTTCTAGTCTTACCATTCCTATTTCTATATTAAAGCCCGCTCTATTCTATCTCTCTCTCTTAATCTAATTTTGAATCCCTAAATGACACTCTCTTCACTTTTTCACATACTTAATTCTAAATTATTTTTTCTCTTTCGGATCTCTAGGTTTTTATTTTTTGCACCAAAACCCCCATTTAGGGTTTTAGTTTGCTCTTTCTCTACTCGCTTCTTTTTATTATATGGCAATCAAAACCCTAGAAGAAAAGAAATCAAAGTTGGAAGCTCATGTAAAAGATAAAATAGAGCCCAAACCTAAAGAAGGAAAGGAACAGCTGGAGGAAATAAAGAAGGAAGATGAGTAGAGGAACAAGAAAGCTTATAAGGAAGAGGTTTCAAAAGAAAATCAAGATGTGGAGGAGAAAGTTATCGAAAAGAAAGAGAAAGAGAGAGAAAAAGAAAAATTTGAGGAAGCTAATGAAGAGGAAGAGAAATCCGAGGATGCAAAGGAAGAGGTTACCGATGAGGAAGAGGTAGAAGAAGCGGCAAGCAAGAAAAATAAGCAAGATGGCCATAAGAGCACCTCAAAGAAAGACCAGAGGGAGTAAAAAAAACGGAGTCAAGAATATTCTGAGATGAAATAGAGTAAAGAACCAGTTGAGAAGAAAGAGAAATAACCTATAACTATAAGCAATGATAGGCCGACAAGGGAGAGGAAAATGGTAGAAAGGTATTATACACCAGAGCCTGGGAGATCAATAAGCAAACCTTTCTCTATTTAGAAGGTGAATTTATGTTGCTCTTTATTTTTTGAACTTTTTAGTTTACTATTTTATAGGGTTAAGGATTGAAATTGTGGTTATGTTCTTATTAGATTGGGGTTTTATGTTGCGGCGACATGGCACACAACTCTAGGATATTCCAAATGGTACTCCTCTTGCTTTATATGTCTATTATTCTTTTGATAGCTTGTGTATGGTTTATGTGATATAAAGTTTGCTAAGAATCTGAAAGATATACATGTTTTAAAGGAATTACAATTTGGCTATGACATTTGATATAAGGCTTCATTCCCAATAATTTCTATTTTTATAGCTCATTTATATTAAACTATTTGTTTATGGATTGGTACCTTGCAATTAGATGAATATTGATTACTCTGTCATCTAAGGAATTTAGGAATGTATATGTTTGTAGCTGTGTTTTGGTTGCAATAAGACTTTATTTAACTAGTTCACATTTCATTTAACTTTATAAAGTTGATATGTAGTTACTTTATATGAATCATAAGCAGCGCAATACACATCATGGCATATTAATTAGATACTCATTCTTCATCCAGTTTTCAATTTACTTGTTGACAAAGAATGAGGTACGTTTCTCATGACTAAGAAGATTTTTCCTTTCATATCTTTCTGCTTGTTTGTGCATTCATAACTATATTATTGCATTTATTTAGGAAAAAATATTTTTTATTCACAATTATAATTTAGACTAGGATTCATAAATCATATGAACATGAATAAATTACCATTTATGTATGGAAGCCCATGGGCATTGATTGTTCTATATCATTATGGCAGGAAAAACAAAAAGCAAAAATAAAGTAAGAACTTGACAAGTGTGTCAAAGAAAAATTGGTATATTTTTGTGATGTGCTCAATATTCCTATAAGCAGGGCTGTTGTGAAAAAGGTAGGTAACATATCATCGATGCCATATTGTTGTTATATTCAATGTCATTGTAAGAGATAACATTTTTTTATTGACCTGTTTTCTGGAAGAGCCACTGTAAAGTTATTAGAATTTCTGGATTCTCCACATGCTACGACTGATGTTTTGCTTGTTGATAAGGAACATCTTATGCATTTCTTGGCTGGTTTTTTCACTGTAGAATATTATGTTGCCTTTTATTATTATGTTGTGAATTATTTTAACTTGGTCCTAATTCACTCCAAAAAGGCAAGAAATGTAGGAGCTTAATAGGCAGAAATGCAAGCCCTGGAGAGGCTTCTATTACCCTAGCCAAGGTTTTTCTTACAATTTATTCATGCATGAATATAGGATAACATTATCTAAATTGTTGGTTTTCTAGTTTTGCATGTGCTTTAGTTGGGTATAGAGTATTGAATGACTTGTTGATTTGCAAAATAAATGCAAAAATATGTTCTTCTTTTTCCACTTTGATATTGCCTCTTATTTTCTTTATGTCATTCAAAGTGAAATATTTTTTGCCACTCCTTCAAATCATAGTGGAAGCATACAAGTCTATTTATCATGATCTCTCTTAGATAAATGTGTTTGTAATATTCAATGTAACATAAATCATCTTCTTTTTGCTACATCTTTGGTTGCATTTTTACTTAATATTACTAATTATTTTATTGAAGATTTTATGTTTGATGTGTGTTTATTATGTTGCTCTGTAAAAATGGAAGCAAACATCCCAAACTGGAGAGAAATGGAAGCATTCATTTAAAGTTGATGGGGGTGAAGACAAAGATAAGAGTAACTCACCAAATGCTAAGGATGTTAAAGATGACTCCCAAGAAGATGATGATGAAAAAGATACCTTGCCAAAAAAAAGAGTAATCACAAGGATAGTAAATTTGAAGATGAAGATGAACCAAAGGAGAAGGCATCAGCCCAAAAGGCATCTAAAAAAATTACGAAGGAGAGCTCACAAGTTAAAAATAAGGATAAAGTTACACCTGGCAAGAAGGGAGCTCTTGCAAAACCTATAAAATCAAATAAAAAATTTTTTGGATCATCATCAAAGCAAGGTGCTCATGACACCAACAGACAGTCTGGATCACTTTCTAAATCTAAAGGATCTTCATCTAAGAAACAAAAGGTTGAGAAGGAAAGTTCAAAGGATTAGAGTGGCCTAACCAAAGAAAAGGGCACAAGCAATAGATATTCAGGCAAGTTACCATCAAAGACTTTTGTGAAGGACCAAAGTGCACTTTCTTTTTTGTGTTTAATATATATTCACTTTGGAGACATATTCAATTGTCTTACTTCTTCAATTTTTATTCTAGGCTTGGTTATGGTTTTTGGCACATAATATTTGAGTTTCATGCCTAAAAGTTGTTTTATGTGTATTTTGATTGCAAAAATCAAATCTTGCATGCTTAATGTTTGATAAAATGCCTAAGAGAAGTAAGATATTAATTTTTATCTAGTTATTTTGTTGCAGTTTTTGCTCTATCTCTGTATGTCCTTGTCTTTTCAAAGGTTGTAGTGCTACATGCTGTTTTAAATTTATTTGATGCTCATTGCAGCTTGAGTGTGATAGTTACTATAATTTGGCTGATAACGATTTCAGCAATTGTAATAGTAATTTTCTATAAAAAATTAATAATATTTTAATGATGGAATAGTGACGAAAACTTTGGTGCAATTTTTTTATAATTGTGGCTGAATTTAGCAACGAAATTGCTATTCGGTTGCTAACTTTTTCCAATGAAAATTGATTGCAGTCGCTCAAAATAGCAACATAAATTTTAATGCCATTGGTAAATATAGCAATGGAAATTATATTCCATTGCTAAAATTAGCAAATAAAAAAGCAATTCTGTTGGTAATGTTGACCAATTCACTGAAACATATATTGATTAGATTTAGCAATGGAATTTTAATTTTGTTGCTAAATTTAGCAATGCAAAACAAATTCAGTTGCTAAAAAATACCAGCTGACAAAATTACAATCGAATGTTCCGTTACTATTTTGCGTTGCTAATTTTGATTAGCAACGAAAATTCAACAAATTAGATTTCTCATTTTTGTTGCTATTTGATAATTTTCTTGTAGTGATTACTGTAAAATTTTAAACTTACATAAGTCTTTTCAAACGTTACAATATTCCAAATATTGATCATTTATTAAGTACAAACTTCCAGCATAAATAAAAACAAAAATGAGAACTATATATTTCTAGTCTCTCTCATGTGTTGGTCATCCCACTGCAAATACCATCCTTTAGAGAAAGTCCTAGCCTGACAACCTAAATGGATAAACAATAGTTCTAATTTATAAAGCTTATTGGGGAATAAAAAAATGTATATAATCTCTTTTAAAAGTTGTGAAAAACATATAATTATAAAGGCATAATTATTCTTAGACATACAAACTAATCATTTAAATTAAAAGGCTATGATCACACATTTCAAGGTATTGTACATATACATTTAACTTTTATATACCACTCCTTCACTTATTAACAATCAACTTAATTATCATATATTTACTTCCTTATATCAAATATTTATGTATCCTTAAGTTTTTAAATCTTAATTTAACTCTCATGTTCCATATCATTTGTACTTGTTTAATCTTAGTGTTTAATTAATCATTCTAGTATACATGTAATACCCAACCTAGATTTATAGAAAACCTTATTAATTAGTCATGCAAGACTAAACATCATTAATCTAGCACTATACTATTTTCTTGTTTATTATATCGATTATTAACTGTCTGTACATGCTATCAATTTTATACTTTTAACTCAATAGATATTAATATACATCTACATCTCATCTTTCATATCTTTGTTATTTATAACTTTAACTTATTTGCTAGTTCTATGTTTCTGTATATGATCATATTATCAATTAAATGTATACATTATCATACATAAATTTACACATATTTCAACAAAACTAAAGTATATCATAGGAACATGTATATCAATCATACACATCAATTATGTGTTCACAGCTTAATTGTTCTTATATGCAAGGAGTCACTCATGTCACTCATCTATGTCAAATAAGAATAGCTAACTATAGAATATGCGAATTAAATCAATATGATTATTCTAAATCATCAACCATGCATATATTCATATAAGTATAACTTGTCATCCTAAATATAGGAAACACTATACATTAAGGACTATGTAATATTAAAATACTATATCTGTAAATTATATGCAATTTCACTCATTATCATATTTTTCCATATACTGTACATTGAGTCATATGAAGATCATATGCAACTCAAGTTAAGAATTGTCATGTTTCTTTTTCCTTTAGCTTTGCATGATACTTTTCTTTACTTTGTATTAACCTACACCTCTCTATAGAAATGGATAATGGGCTAAATTATAGCACCCAAAGTTGCAAATAAGATACCAAAAGGTATTAAACTTTAGACCTAAATAGGGCTAAAACTATACTATAAACCAATCAAGTGGACCCCAATAAGGTCGGCTAACAACCCAAATGGGGTTGTTTGTGATCGAAACATGACCATTTCTATACTTTAGATCTAAACAGGATAAAAACTTTTGCAGCCGCAATTTACCCTTATAGGTATGCCTATCTATTCACAACCTAGACATAACGCAGGCACAATTAATCTCTTTACTTTATTTTTCCTTACTATACTTTTTCCAACCATGTAAATACATATATATGTATAACAATGATCATGGAACTATATCATTGATTATGCATAAACATTTTATGGCATGATGTCATATGTATGCTGTAGTGACTGTATTATGCACTTATAAGCAAAGATGCATAATTCATCACATATATGTGAAAGTGAACATCATCACTATGCTATATTTATTCACATAATGAATGTATGTATTTCTATATTTCACTCTTCTTTTAAGAATACATTATGTTTTAAAACACATTGATTTTATACATTCATATGGATAATAATTATTTAGAGATAAATATACATATATATAATTATTATCTCTATATAAATGCATATCTATTAAATTCACTATGAACATATCCTTTGTATCATTACACTTGAGCATATTTCTTCATATCTAAATAGTTAGCATGACAAGCACACTCAATCAAAATAATATACCCAAGTATAGTTAATCACATATTCATGTCACTCACATTTCAAAGTTGATACCTATTCATGCTTGTTCATACTATATTTATATTTATTCATACTTATGCACCTTAGAAATCTCATTACATCTTTTGTACATATAAGATTGTCATTTCATACTAGAGCATGTTAGTAAATTCATGAAATCAATATCAATCATGTATATTCTTATGTGTATAATCATTTAGGTATTTATGCATATTTTACTATTCTAATTAAACATCTATAATCATACCCATTCATGAATAAGTCATTTGAATAAATATATAAGCTTTAGGTTCATTATTTAATATATATAAAATAAGGTACCATCATATTTACATATGATTCTTTAACATAACCCATTGTGATTTACATGTTTTTGATGACATCTATTACCCTTGTTTTTAAGATTAAAATTCTTTAAAGTGTTTTTAGGAACTTTAGGTAAGTTTCATAGAAAATTTGAGGCCAAAAAATCAAGTATAACAGGAAACAAGGGAGGCTCATAGTGGTTACTGATTTTTGTTACTATTTTGAAACTTTGTAGAATAAAATGGGTGTAAAATTAGACTAGTATTCCTTCATAATAATTGTGCTCCTTTATGTCTAGTTTATCTATAATTTTTTCTAATGCATTTGAACCTCTTTACAATGAATTATATCTAAAATGCTACCATCTGCTCACTACAACTTGATAACAGCTGACATCTAACTGCAACTTTAAATTAAACATACTTAAAGGTAGAATCAAAGTCAGTTTTCTTCTACAAAATTATGTAATTACCAACTGGAAACATGAGAGTTGTATAACTTGAAATATACTCTAAAAATAGAAATCGGTTCGTAGTAAACCAACATAGATTTCTACTTCTTTAATCTTCACCAAATAAACACATGTAAGGTATAATTATTTCTATCTCAACCTTAAAACTATATTACCAACTCAAAATACATCGATTACACATTTCTACACATTAAATCCATATGCAAGATGTGTAGAATTCCCAAACCTTTCATGCAACACCAAATATTCCATCAAAACTTATTTTCTCTTGACTTCTTTTTCCTTTTTCATTGCTATGGCATTATTTGAAGATCCCTCATCACAAATTCTCTCATTTCTTCAATTGTGAGATGATAGAGATTGATAGATTTTTAAAAGAGAGAAGAGAAAGATAAGTGAAGAATTGAAGATCTTTGATAGAGAAATGATTTCTTTCTATTATTTTGCCTTTGTTGCCTCCCTCTCCTCTAAAAACCAACACATAAGTCTTTTATCTCCTTTATGAAAATTCTTTTAATTAAATAAGATAGTAAAATTTCATTAAACTCCCTCAATTTTTAGCATGTTAAAAATCTATCCCCATTTTATTTCTTTCTTTCAATTTTATCCATATACTTACTTTCTTTCCTTTAATTACACCTAAATTTTCTTTCTTTTATTGTAATTGACCCACTAAATCACACCTATGACATAATTGACCACTTAACTATATTTTTATTCCAATTATACACATGGTAAAATAATTATTTTTCCTCTTTCACTTAAGATAATAATTATCAATGTCTTAACTTATAATACTTCATTTAATTATGCTTAATTAGACCTTAATACCATAATAATTCATATAAATCTTCTCAGGCCCAATATTGGGTCTTTACAGGAAGTAGTAGTTAAATAAATTGAAGTAGAAATATGTTATGTGATGGGAGACCTATTTAGGAATGAGTACATAATCGTTGCTTATTCCACCACTAATGTAACAAAGTCAGTTAAATAAAATCAACCAATTTCAATGAGTAGTTATTAGGAATTCCCTACTAAGAGCGAAGATGAAGAGATGATAGTGCCTTTAGATATTTGGAGTTTAGCTAATGAAGGTGAAGAGGAAATGAGGGGAGAGAAGAAAGTGAAGGCAGTCACCAAGAGTTAAGGTGTTGGGAATTAATCGGTTACATACATCACATGTATAAGCAAAAATTAAAATTTTTAATTAATATATCTGATCTTGCCATGAATATACAATATAGATATTATTAAGAATAAGAAAAATAACCTTTGATTTTTGTTGAACAGTTGATTTTCCTTCTCACCGGGTTGTCGCAAACTACAGTTTTCGAAATTGAACACCTCTAATTGTAATCCTTACTAGAGAAGGATCAAATAAACCAAGAACTATTGGTATAACCAGGTGGCCAAAATTCCTTGATGCTAGCAAGGAGAGAGGCTTGCGGCTAGGGTTAGAGAAGAATAGAGATTTTTTTTCTTCTGAAATTCACTTAACTCTAAAACCCTTATCTTGGATTTTTATCGTTAGGTTAAAAAATCCAACTTCGTAATGGGATTCGGCTCTATAAAATTGTTGGAGAAATATTAATTGGGCTTTTGGAAATATTATTAATTCACTTGGGCTCAATTAAATCATTTAAGTCCTTTCTTAAAGGACTATGCACATAACCCATAAACTAGGCCTTTTATGCATATCCTTTGATTTAATCATCCAAATCAATTCTAAATCCATCAAAATTAAATATATAAGCTGCATAACACATATAAAATATATTTAATTTATTTTAGTCTAAGAATTAGGCCTCTAAGGCCTTCTATTTGGAGTTGGCGTGAAACCCATCCTTTGGTGGGTTTCTACACAAAAAACCAATTCTTTTGGGCCTCTTATATTTTTTCAACGGATCAATTAATTATTATATCAGTCATGTAACACTTATAGTCCAATAATAATTAATTTTGAAATACAATATTTTCAATTAGAACCATTTTGTAGAACATTTCTAAAAAGTTTTGCGAACATTTCTACTTGACCATAATTAATTAAACTCTTTGATTAATTATTCTCTTATATATTTCTCTTCTCCAATAATAATATCAAATATTATTATTCTTATCATTTTACCATTTTATCCTTTATTTTATATGTGTGTGACCTATTAGGTTCCAGTCTATATTGGTAGTATAATATGTAATTATGAGTTCTATTCAAAACTCTTATGATTTAAACTTCTTCAAATCATTTTATCAATTCTTTATTGATATTTATGATACATTATTATACAAGTCATGAGCAGCCTATAGCTAGGCATCATGACTACCCAAATGTCAGGAAAGTCAAGTGATTCTGACGTTATCCTTCATAGAAATAGTTAATTACTCCTTTCACCACTCTTATCTCAATTAGATTCTGTGTATGGATTTATATCAACTCATATAAATCTAATTATATACGTTTTATTAATTTAATCATTGTTAACAAAATGCCCGTTTATGAATCCCTATCCAACTTGGCATATTACTCTAGCCAGAGGTTCTCTAAACAAGGCAATTATAGAATCAAGCGAGATAACCCCCAGTTGGAAGTAATAAGTTATGGAGTCAAAGTATATCACTTGCTACTTAAGATAACCTTGGTAATCTCAAGTCTAAGGATACTTGCACAACTGCTATGAAGAGATTCCTCACTAATATAGATTTAATATCCATGTGAGGATTCTCTTTACAGGCCTCCAATGAACTTGTTATTCTAACAAGCATCCACATGTTAGCTTTGATCATCTTCCATAATCACTGTTATGAGAACCACTGCTTAACATGTGATAGTCTGTTCGGATTAACAATGTCCTATCTTGTTAATTTTATGACTAGGGATATTTAGATACTAACACATTTGCATGCAATAGACATCTCATATCATGAACACTTTAATGATTGCCTTTGCACTTTGTTTATAATATCTAGGACTTCACTTATTAATTTAAGATATACAAACACATGTATTTAAACATAACATTAATAAATGAATAATGCCTTTCATTAATAAGATAAATTTATATATATAAAATACATCCCTTTTACATGGGCTGTAGGGCATACTCTCTAACAATCTTCCACTTGCACTAGAGCCAATCACTCATTTTTCTTAACCCCATATTATTTATATGGTGATCGTGCTTTATCTGGGAAAGTGCTTTAGTGAGGGGATCCGCCACATTATCATCTGTGGGAACCCTTTCTATTTTCACATCATTTCTAGCTACTATTTCCCTTATGAGATGGTAGCGTCTGATAACATGCTTGGATCACTGATGAGATCGTGGTTTCTTTGCTTGTGCAATGGCTCCATTGTTGTCACAATATAAAGGAATTGGATCAATAATGCTAGGCACCACTCCTAGTTCAAATATGAACTTTTTAATCAATACTGCTTCTTTTGATGCCTCCGAAATAGCAATGTACTCAGCTTCTTTTGTGGAATCAGCAATTGTTTCTTATTTGGAACTCTTCCAACTAACTGCTCCTCCTCTCATTATGAACACAAAACCAGGCTGTGATTTACAATCATCTTTGTCAAATTGGAAGCTAGCATCAATATATCCATTTACTTCCAAATTGCCCTTTCTATATACCAAGAATGTATCCTTCGTCCTTCTCAAGTACTTAAGGATATTCTTAACAGCTGTCCAGTGTTCCTCACCAAATTTGGATTTGAATCTGCTTGTGACACTCAAAGCAAATGGTACATTTGGATGTGTACATAACATAACATACATGATAGAACTAATTACAGATGCATATGGTGCTCTATTCACGCTCTCTCTATCCTCTAGTGTCTGTAGACATATAGAATTAGAAAGGTGTTTCCTATGCACCATAGGTATAAACCTATTAGATATATCTCTATAGATCCTTATTTCCAGAATATAGGATACTTCTCCAAGATCTTTCATGGAGAATTGCTTGGATAACCATATTTTAATAGATTGGAGAAGAGAAATTTCATTTTCCATGATCAATATGTCATCCACATATAGAACTAGAAAGACAATTGCACTCCCACTAACCCTTTTATACTCACAAGGTTCATCTTCATTCTGTGAGAAACCAAACTCTTTGATTGTCTCATTGAATCGTATGTTTCAGCTTCTAAAGGCTTGCTTTAATCCATAAATAGATCTTTGAAGCTTGCATACCTGTTTGCCATCTCCTGATGTGAACCCTTCTGGTTGTGTCATATACACATCCTCAGTCAGATTTCCATTTAGAAAAGCTATCTTCACATCCATTTGCCAAATCTCATAATCATAATGAGCTGCAATGGCTAAAATTATTCTTATAGACTTAAGCATCGCTACAGGAGAAAAGGTTTCATCATAGTCAATTCTTTCTCTTTAACGATAGCCTTTTGTTACTAAGCAAACTTTATAGGTAACTCTATTACCTTTCATATCAGTCTATTATCCCTTTAGGTGGTTGAGCTAAAGTCCATACTTTATTATCATACATGAAGTCCATTTTAGACTGCATAACCCTAAGCCATAAATCACATTCTGAACTGTTCAAAACTTCTTGATAGCTTATAGGCTCATTGTCCTCTACTATAGTTATGCCTCTATCTGAATCAATGTGAAATCCATATCTCACAGGGATATAACACATCCTAGTAGATCTTCTAGGATTTTGTGTATAATTAGGTTCAGCTATAATCTCATTATTATGAGATTCAGTCTTGGGTTCAATCGATTGATTTACTTCTATTTGTGGGTCTTGAACTTCACCAAGTTTAATTTTACTCCCACTTTCTTCTTGTAGGAGAATCTCTTTTTCTAAAAAGACAACATGCCTTGAAATAAACATTTTTTGCTCTAAGGGATGGTAGAAATAATATCCAAATGTTTCTTTTGGATATCCCACAAATAAACATTTGTCAGACTTAACATCTAGTTTGTCTGACATTGTCCTCTTTACATAAGCAGGATAATCCCATACCTTTATATGAGAAAGTGTGGATTTTTTGTTATTCCATATCTCATATGGAGTAACATCAACTGATTTACTAGGAACTATGTTTAACATATAAATAGCAGTTTCTAATGCATATCCCCAAAAGGATTTAGGCAAGTCTGCTCAGCTCATCATGGATCAAACCCATATCTAATAGTGTTCGATTTCTCCTCTAAGATACACCATTATGTTGTGGTGTATATGGTGTCATCCATTGAGATAAAATCCCATTATCGCTAAGATAATCTTAAAATTCTTGGCTTAAGTATTCTCCACCTCGATCTGGTCTAAGTGTCTTAATACTCTTGCCAAGTTGCTTCTCTACTTCATTTCTGAATTCTTTGAACTTTTCAAATGCTTTTGATTTAAATTTCATTAGATAGATATATCCAAACCTGGAGTAATCATCTATGAAAGTAATGAAGTATGAGTAACCTCCTCTGGCATGTGTAGTTTGGTCATGCGTTTCTCATTTATATGGCATAAATGACAATGCCATAAATATGAGGTATTTAAATTATCTTGTTTCATTCTCTTGGTATCCACATTATGCACTTCTTTAATTAAACCAAGAACAAATATACCATTCTCAATGATAGCTTTAGCATAAAATATATTGTTCTTAAAAATGTAACAACATTTATTCTATAAAGAAATGTCATAATTGTTCAATAAACAATTGAAATAAATAATACTCTTAGATAATGCTGGAATATAATAACAATTATTTAACTTTAGTATTAATCCACTTAGAAGAGGCAACTGATAAGTCCCTACAACTGTTGTAGAGATGTTTATAGATCATTACACAAATGAGATCCACATCCAATATCTAATACCCAAGATTGTTTCAAAGCAATAAAATAAGTATTTGATTTAATTATATGAATACCTGAAGTAGAAGCATCAGGTTGCTTCTTCTCTTTGAGAGAATCTAGATAGGCCTCGCAGTTACGCTTCCAATGACCATATTTTCCATAATAGAAGCAAATTCCTTTGGGATTCTCTTTCTTGACAATCTTTTTCTTAAAAACCCCACTATGCTTTGGCTATGCCTTGGTCATCATCATCATCATCTTCTTATTCTTCTGCTTCTTCCCTATAGCAGAAGTGACAACAATGACACTTTTTTAATCCTTCTTGAAGGATCCATCAGCTATTTTGTGCATATTAATTAACTCAAGAATGGTTTCTTGGATCTTGTTCATGTTAAAGTTAAGCATGAAAGGTGCAAAACTTGGAGCTAACGAGTATAAGATTAAATCTAAATATAGATCATTATCCATTACATAGCCAAATCTACTCAAATGCTCAATATACCTATACATCTTTAATTCATGAGTAGCAGCCGAAGTGCCTTCTACCATTTTATAGCTAAATAGAGCTCGAGCAATCTCATATTGCTCAGTTATAGCTTGTGAAGAATAAAGCTCCTCTAGATGCAAAATGATGGTTCTAGCATCCATCATCTCATGTTGCTTCTGAAGCTCTAAGGACATAGCACCTAGCATCAGACATGCCGCTGCTTCACTATCCTCCATGTATTTTCGATAAGTTCCCTTGTTCTCATCAATGACATCATCTAATGGAGTTGGAGGTGAATCTTTATCCAAGGCATAATGGATCTTTTCAACTCTAAGAACAATTCTCACTTGTTTGATCCAGTCAGAATAACTACTGCCAACTAGCTTGTTATCCAAGATTGATCGCATGTTTATGTTTGATGTGCTCATGATGATGACCCAGATGTGAAAAAGAAAACATATGGGAGTATGTTCATATATATGTATACATTAATTAGGTCATTAATTAATCCATTTACTCCCACTATTTTATTGCGAATCAATAGCCCTCACTATATAATCCGAGAAAACCCAATGGTGTTCTTAGTGGGCCAATATCCAATCCTTGATATGAAGTTTGACCTTAACAAGGGTCAATATGTCCAAGTCCATATCCTTGAAAGGTAGGTATCTCTATACCAATTGTGTCTTTACACAACTATTGGATCATTGGGTTATCAACTTTTGATGTATGCATAGCATATATGTGTTCCCTAATCTTGCCTTTAGAACCATTAGCCTTGACTGTGGTCAACAAGCTAATGGACTAGCTAAGATGACCCATTTAATTAGATTCGAACATATTCGATATAATGTGAGCATGACTATGGTCAACAACCCATACTATAAAAAAACTCCGGTTCTCCTCCAACTAATTGAAGGCTTATATACGTTAATATTAATTTGAGGGATTTTAGTTAATTAAGTCTCATCATACATGGTTGGCATACATTGGTATGCATCCTATATCTATCGCATAAATATAAGTATACAAATATGGCATAGTTATGGACTTTACTATATTGACCTTCCCGCGCCAAAAAGAAAATCAAAAGTCAAATCTAGGTAATATGTATGATTCAAACAAGTAAAAATAATTACATTATCTTCAATCCTGTTGGATCTCTATCTAGCCCATCTTGCTCCTTGATAGTGGTTTCCTTATCTATCTCAAATTCTAATCTAAGTAATCTAATTACATATTACAATTTGAAAAGAAAATACAAGCCAAAAACAAGTGGCTAGGACATGAAAGTCCTCATTGGGCTGAAACATGCATTATGCTCAATCACATTGGGCCTTATCCAAACTATCCATCATGCCAATCATACACTCTTATATGCATTTCTAATGCATAAATATAAAAATAGTAATACTTAATTGTGTACATGATGACATGTGTATTGAAAATTTATACGTGAACATAAATATATATAATACCTTCAGGTATCTTTTTGGTGCCTTTGGGTGACCTATTTTCAACCTCGTTTAGGTTGTATTTGACCCCATTTGGGTGAGTAAATACACATGGTCCCATTTGGATCATAACAATCCCATTTAGGTTGTAGCCGACCCATTTGGATTCTCTTAACTGGTGCCTTTGGGTGACTTATTATCTTCTAGTGCCTTCAGGTGACCTAATACCTTCGGGTATCTCTTTGGTGCCTTCAGGTGACCTAATACCTTCAAGTATCTCTTTGGTGCCTTCTGATGACCTAATACATTCGGGTATCTTCTTGGTTCCTTTGGGTGACCTATTAACTCATCATCCACATCTTTAGGAAAGTGCAAGTCTAATTCAAAGTAAAAGAAAAACATCATAATATGATGAAAGATTAAAAAAGTAAATTAGCTTGTCAATGTGATGGTAAAATGGAATGGTTTCTAATTATACATAAAATGAAAGAATGACATGTTATTGATAACAAGAACATAGAGAGTTAATACTTGAAATAGATATGTAAGATGTGTTGCCTATGATTATGTGATGCATAGATTGTTAATATTTATTATACATAGGGACTAAAATGTTATTAACCTAAAGTTATATGATTCATAAATTAGTCTTTCAATGAATCTAAGATTGTTATCACATGTGTTAAAGAAAGATGGATAAGTCAAAGAATTAGATATGAGTAACTTATAGGGTTCAAGAAAGTGAATTTAATGCATAAACTTCTAAGTGTCCTATGAATAGTTCTATATAGTTATTAATCTCTTGCCTTATGTGGTGAAATGTTATGTATAACTTTTTACATATCAACTTTAAAGAATTAGGAAATCACCGCTAATAGATTTCGTTAACTATATAGGACAATGTTTGTACTTGTAACCACATGTTTCTTATTGAGCATAATATAAATTACATGATTGATAAATGGGACTTATTGTATACTGATATAAATGTTTCTAAAAGTATATAAGTGATAAATAAATAGTTTACTTAACAAATGTTTAGCAAATGGTAATAATTGTAATACGTATGCAAGAAAATAACATATGTTAAAGTAATTAAATAAGGGTAACATGAAAAAAATAGTACTTAGAGATGCTATGGTTTTTATGTATAGATGTTTGATTTATATGTTTAAAGATACAATTTGATGATTTTTAAAGAGGTCGTCCACATGTTTTATATTCCCTGCTAAGCTTTAAGCTTTATAACTTCGAATAGGTGTTTAATCCGTGTATATTACAAGAAAGGATTTTCTTCCTAGGGATAATATATGCACCAGGATGGCTAACTTAAGAGAGAGATAGATAGTATAGTCTTTAAGTTGAGTTCCTTTATAAATAATTATAGTTGTATTAGATTATTTTGTTAAGTACAGATGCCTTTCAGTTGTAAATTTTGAAATTTTTTAAAAAGAGTCTTAAGTATGTAGTAAAGTTTTAATACTATAGTACATATATTGGTTTTATGATTTACTACAATTTTGATAAAAAAAATTATAAGGGCATAGTAGCTTAGTAAAACATGTTTAATGGTATAAAGTATGGTGATATAGCTAAGTATAGGATAAGGGTGTTACACTTGAACTACTATTTCTTTACCATCAGCATCTTTAAGAGTCACTATCTTAGCCCTACAGTTAACTAATGCATGATGTTTGGACAACCAATTTGTACCCAGATTAACATTAAATTCTCAAAATGGCAATTCGGTAAGATCTGCTAAAATTTTTTTTCTTAAATCAAGATAGGACAATCTTTGAACACTTTGTTCACATAGACATTATGCCCTAACAGACTAGTAACACAAATATCATAATCAATTGAAACACATTTGACACATTCTCATCCATGTCCCCAATACACACATAAGAATTGGTAGAACAAGAGTGAATGCATATCAAAGTGAAAGAGAGAGAGAAATACCAACTATAACTGTAGGAGCATCATGATCCTCTTGAGCTTTCATTGTAGAAGCTCGACTAGATATAATTGGTACTACAGGCCAATCAACAGTTTTAGATATATTTTAGGACTAAGATCCATACTAGCCAAATCCACCTTACCCTCAGCCTTTGCCTTTAGCTCTACCAGCAGAAGGTATATTTGTAGCTCTCCTTCTACCTTGCTGTACAGAACCTTGTTCCCGTTTTGAGGGACAATTCACCATATAGTGGTCAATACCACCATAATTAAAACATGCACGTGCTAGATTCTTACACGTGCCTAAGTGTTATTTTAAACAGTGTAGACACTCTGATGACTGACCTTCACTATGCTTAATTGGTGTTTCTTTTTTCTATTTAGACATTATATGTGAGGATCCAAAATAGGCCCTAGTAGAATTCAAGGACATAATCCCAATTATTAATGTTTAATCAAGCTTAATTAGATGAATTACTATAAATTTATATATTGAAGGATAAACTAGTTATTTATTTCTGTTTGTAATTGAAATAATATTTTATTTCAAGGATTAATTGGGATATAAGTGTAATTAGGTTGTAAGTAATTAGGTGATGAATGTGTGAATTATATGTTATTAAATTTATAATGGTATAATTAAAAAGGAAAAAATATAAAAAAAATAGTTTGAGGGCTAAATTAAAATAGGATATAAACTTAGAGGTCAATGTTAAAAATAATAAATGAGTTGGGTCAATGTTGAAAGAAGTTTTAAGTGGGGTTGATTTTAAAAAAAAAAATGAAAGAATCTTTGGGGCTAAACTCTTACATGCAAATAAATGAGAGAAATTTGTGTAACATGCAATTAGTTGGGGGATTAAAAGAGGAATTGTGAGGGACCAAGTGATGTCACATTCCACTTAAACTCACATGCAAGACAAGTATAAAAAGGGCTTTAGGTGAGGTGGTCAACATCTTCTTAGTAGAAAAATACAGATTTTACATTCTCTCTTCCTCACTCTAAAAAACTCTAGAGATCTCTTAAGGAAATCTTAAAGAAAAGTCTTTGCATGTGGATTTAATCAAGTGTAGTTAATGTTAAACAACAAGGTAAGTGTATAAATTTGTAGTTAATCTCTTTTTCTTCATCTTCATCTTCCTTAGTTGATGATCTAATGAGTTGAATGCTGGAATTTTGGTGTTGAATGAATGGATTGATGTAAAGGAGAAGAAGAAGGTAGAAGGAACAAGGAGAGAGGAATTTTCGACTAAGGTTTGGGAACTTATTCTTCATGCATGTGTGTGAATATAGATGTTTATGCTTGGATTACTTAATTTTAATGGTAATTTATTAGTTTGTTTGGGGTTAATGAGAGATTTAAATAGGAAAAAATCGTGTTTTTGAATGTTGATGAAAAATTGGGTGTGGTTCTTGTGAACTAGGTTGCTTGTTTTGTCCATATCTAGAGTTTTAGACCTTGGATTGAGGTGATTCAAAATTATGGGTAAACTAGATTCAATTATATACAATTCATTAGAAGAAGTCGTGGCTTGATTCTGTTTTTAAGGAACTCATAAAATTCGTACAAGTGAGCTGTTTGTGTGTATAGGCAATTTTGAACAGTTACCAATGTTTGGACCATAAATCCTTGAATTTAAGTCATAATTGAGTGGGGTTTGATTATATGTAAACTTGATTGAAAGATAAAAATTTTTGTAGAAGGAACCTGGAGCTAAATATGTATATAACCCATTCAAATATTTACATGAAAATTTAAGAGAGCTGTTGATTTTGGTTCAAGAACTGATTATAGTATTTTGGGCATAAGTATTAGTAGAAAAGTCAAAATCTTATGCTGTAAAATTATGGGTAAACTAGATACCTAGGATCACGTTTTTGATGAAGAAATGTTGGTCTAAATCCCTCTTAATTTTATGCTATGAATTTTTACAAGTGACAGCAAACACTGTTTCGGTTCTATGAACAGCCTATAGTATTTCTCAAATATCTTGAGCTATAGGTAAGATATTAAGGTGCATTTTGATGATATGGAAACTAGAAACATAGGGGAATAATAGTTTAGAAGATAATTTAGCCTAAAAATGACATTTTCGAATTCATTTGTGGCTCACAAGTTGAGTCCAGAATGCTGCCCTGTGCAGAATTTTAATGTGTCTTACATTATGGTTTTTCTTATATAGTTAAGTTAAATATGTGTCTATATGAATAAATAATGAATTGGATATGGCATGTGATATGATTATTAACAAAGGTATATATATATATATATATATATATATATATATACATATATGTGCATAGGTAAAGATATATGATAAAGATATCAAATATTTATATGTGATCAAACTTATGTACATGGTTGTTATGTGCAATTATGGTTTCATGTACATATTTTTAATGATGGAGTATATGTTTATTTGATGCATGCATGTATACTATGAAGTTAAGAAATGTCTAAATATGATAAATGAAGGTTTTTAATGTACGACTATCATATGATTACATGGATGTAATATATATAAATGTATATATATATGTAAACGTCTAAATGATTATACACGAATTTTATTGATCTCTTGAAGATTACTATGATACTTATAGTTTGAAATGTCAATTTTACTTGTATAAAGAAGTAATGTGATCTATAGAATAAATGTGTGTATATATATATATAGTATGATCTTACATGATTGGGTTCAAAAGATGTTTAGAGTAATGATTTAGAGAATATGTTTAAAGTGAAATGCATGAATATGTCTTTGTTTAATTGTAGTGACATGATTAAGCATTTTTGATGTCACATGTTAGCATGCTAAAATATAGATCTACAGAGCAATAGACTCAATTATAGAAATCTTATTAAAGTACATAATGGCAATGTTATATTTGACTATGTATACAAGTGTATGCATTAGAGAGGGAGTATTTTGTCATGTGCTTTTTAAATGAGCAAATTGTATAAATTGTTTTATGAATTATGCATATATGTTCATGCACTAGAGAAGATATATATTTGTACATGATTATGCACAGGTGCAAATAGTATTATATAGATACAACCATGTTATACGAAATAGTTACATGATTGAAAAAGATTTCAAATACAGAATAGTAATACCCAATAGTGAGCATGTTCAAAGGTTTACATAAAGTTACACATGAGCATATATATGAGTACATTGTTCATTGTTACACAAGAGTATGCATGTGCATATAAGAATATGAATGAATAAAGGAAAGATAAAGTAAAGAGATTGTGATGCCTGTTTTGAATCTAGGAAGTGGATAGATAGGCATGCCTATAAGGGTACCTTGTAGCTGCGATAGTTTCAACCCCGTTTGGGTTGTAGTTAGCCCCGTTTGGGTGACTAAATAGACATGGTCCCATTTGGATCATATTCAACCCCATTTGGGTTGTAGTCAACCCCGTTTGGGTGACTAAATAGACTTGTACCTTTGGGTGCCTCCATTATAATCAATCAATTTATACCTTCGGGTATCTTATTTGTACCATCGGGTGCTACCGTATAACCCATTATCCACCTCTTTAGAATGGTGTAGGCTTTATACCAAAGTTAAGAAAAGTTTGATGTTTAACTTAAAGTTTTATGAAGCATGATAATTCATAAATTGATTTCATAATCTAATTTATATGTGAAATTCCTTTTCATCACATATGGAAATTATGATATTAAAAGATGCTGCGATATACACTTATGCATGATTATCGCATATAGAAATAGTATGTACAGAGTTATATAAATGAACTAGTGCATCACTGATATCTAGTTATGGACTATATTAGAGATAATATGTTTTCTACCGTAATATGTTGCTTGCTTGGGGTATGTAAATGACTTACAAGATTCGTCATGTATGAAAGCTATGAAAATGTTTTGCTGAAATAAGTGTTTTCTATAGCAATGGAATATAAGAGTTATGTATAGGTATTCATGTTGGTGATTGCTTTTCAAATTAATACATTGGGTTATATGTTCTCCCTATATCTACTCGTTCTTGCTCTTTATTGAGAATTGATATATAATGTCTTGTGCATACACATAAAATATTTATAGATTTACGAGTGATAAAGTTCACATGATATATTTGAGATGGAAGCGAGCTAGAAATTCTATGTATGCATTGGTACAATAAGTATTACAAATATGTTTCTAGATTGATAAATGATAAACTTTCATAGTACTAATGCTCTGTCTTACTCACAAATATGCATATGTCCTTGTTGATCATAAGCTTATATGTGAATATATATATATATATATATATATTCCTAGTATATGTTACAGTGTTTGGTATGTGGAAGGAATGACTGAGTATAAACAGTGGTATATCATCCAATGAATGAATCGCAAGTCTAAAGGATAAATATGCTTATATGATTAAATGTTGTGTATATAAAGCATCAATGCCGAATTTGCTAACATTAAGTCATTCGGTTGTCATATGTGGACTCTTGTTGGTATTTTTTTTAATTAAGCATAAATTATACTTATAGTTCATAATGTATACTTGTTGGCGATCACTGTGAGTGGTCGTTTGTCACATTTGTGTTCCCCACTAAGCTTTATAGCTTAGCATGGGTTCTTTATCCATATAGGTTGCGAGGATACGACTTTCTCCCAGGACTGATATCTGTAGTAGGTTGGCCAACACAAGTCTTAGAAGATTGATAATAGAGTCTTTTTTTTGTCCTTAGATTTTATAGTTATGGAAACTTTAATTATGTTGGAAATTTTGAAATTATTATAGATGTTTTATATATTTAATATTTGATGTTAATGAGATGCACCTGTAAGTAAAGCTTCTAATAGTTAACTTTTAGATATCTGTTTAGTAGAATAACAGATGAAATGTTAGGATAAACATGCATAATTAATACTAAATAAAGTGTTATAGCTAAGTATAGGGTAAGGGTGTTACATTATAGATGATTCTTGCTTCCTTTCTTAATTAGCAAGGCTATACATAGACTTAGCAAGCTGGTTACCCTATGCTTCTCTAAATCTCTTTCCAATGGAAAACCCACCTTTAGCTCAACTTCTTTTCTATTCTCTCTCTTTTCAGCTAACTTATGCTTCTCAACTTTCATAGCTACTAAAACAAGTTGATGGAAATCCACTATATATAGAGATGTAGGTCCTATTAACTTCTTTCTAATTCGATTATTTAATTTATCCTTAAATTTTCAACACTGAAAATCATTAGTCAGCATCTCCTTAGGGACATATTTGCACAAACAATTGAATTCCTTCTCAAACTCAACCACAGTTGTTGCTCTCTATTTCAAATTCAAGAACTATCTTAGCTTCTCTTCTTTGTATGCTTCAATAACATATTTCTTCTTGAATTCGGTTTGAAAAATCCCCAAGTAAGATAATTGAGCACTTGAGGCTATCTAAGTACTAATTTACACCAATCATATGCTGGTCCTTTAAGTAATGACATGGCATATGATACCTTATAATTGTCAGTCTAATGAATTTCATCTAAAACTCTCTCTAACTTTTCCAACAAGAATTCAACTTCTTTTGACTGTTTTAAAGTAGTGCCTTAAAAATCCTCTGCACTGTGTTTTCAAATTTTAGATATTAGAGGCTTAGGTGCTGCTATCCTTTGAATGAGGAACATTCTTTAAGCTTGATCATATGCAAATATTTGTAAACTTGCACTATTAAAATAAAAAAGTTACCTCTTTACTCATTTTTGTAATATGCATGGTATTTGTGTTTTAAAAATATGGTTAGGCATAACTATTTTAAAACATTGTCAAATAATAAACATTTCAAGTCTAATTAATTTCAAGAATTATGTATGGAATAGTAAAAAGAAATAATTACAAAACATTTCACTACTCTATCATGGACAATAAGCTATTAAAATAATTTATTAGTCCAACAAAAGAAGTAAACCTTATTATAAATTTAATTAATCAATTTACTTACATATTTATATAAAAATAGTGTAATAACATCAAATATTTGTGATCAATAATTTATCAAACATTACGGTCTACTAATGAGCCAATTTGACTATGCTTTAATACTTAAATGTCTTTGTTAAACAAGGGTGATAAAAATTAATCAAACCATAAATAAATCCCCAGAAGAGTGTAATAATACATTTGATGAGTGCTAAGGGTATTTTGGTGAGGAGAGGAGAGAGAGCTTGTGTAAGTGATGACATAAGGTGTAAAATTTGAAATTGAGAGGAGCTAGTGAGGTATCACTCGGTAGAGTGACATATGGAACTCCATAGAGTGAGGGGATACTCGATTGAGTGGCCAAACCCACTTTGGTAGAGTTATGTTCCACTCGATAGAGTGGTGTCCCACTCGATCGAGTGTTCAACCATAGATGAACACTGTCAAACACAAACCAGACTTCTGCTGAAACTTGAATAGTTAAACCACTTTAAATTATCAATAACTAATTTTCTAATAATAATTATTCTACAACCAAGTATTCATCTTATTCAATTAATCATTAAACTCAATGCCAAGTTATAAGAAATTTAAGATAGTGATATTTCCAACTCTTTTTTTTAATTAATACATGCAAAATAAAACATTCTTCTAATCTCAACATTTCCAAAATGTAACTCACCTAAATCTATTATTTAGTGGAGAATATATTGTTAAGGTGCAATTTAAAAACTTGCTTTTGTCAATAAATTATAATTTCCTTGATTCAATTACAATATCCGTAACACCCTAATCCACTAACCATGGATAATCATCAATCATCATCATCATAAACCTATTAAAGACTAGGCAATAATAATAATAATAAGACAGACCATTATTACATTCCATAATAAAATAATCAAGCTTATCGATAAATAATCATAACATAAATGGCCTTCAGGTATCCTGAATTTCTCAAGGCAATTGCATCTTGCCCGATCCTCTGAAGCTTATCTTGAAACCTACACAGATAAACAAACCCGTACTAAGCTATAAAGGTTAGTGGGGAACAAAACTCTCTCTCTCTATATATATAACCTCTTTCTATGATTCATCACATAAATTTATAAAACTTTCACAATCACATAGGATAACATATGAGTCTATTCTATTCTTCATTTCTTAAATAACATTCTTAGGAGAGTCTTCGATTTTACTAATAGGTATCATGTTTAGATAATTATCGCATTATAAAACTCATCTTATTCCTAAATGCTTAGCCATTCATCACTATCTCCATCATTTTACCCTTTTCCTTTCTTACCTTAGCATAAATCATGCATCTTATAATCCTTTAAATCAATAGGTTAAACATCATAGTTATTAATGGTATAAGATTTCCACTTATTGCATTGAATCACATTGTTCACCTAAAATAGGCATTCGACATTAATTCATAATATAAAGGTGTACTTAAGTCATATAACATCTACAAGTAGTCCTGGTAAGCATAATTACTTCATATATATCATACAATTCTCGTATTAGATTTGCAAATTTTACATCCTTCATGTTATCTTAGCATGGTAACCTAATTCTCTTATAATCATCATTTTATGTCATGCCTTGCACTTGGTTAAATGAATGTTATCATTATGTCTACACGTGTGTGAGCATTTATATATATAAATAAACAGACGGGCGGAGTTGCATGTGATCACAAAAAACAAGCCTTACATATCATGATTATAAGAAAAAGTCTTGATGTCACATGTATGCATTTATAAATGGAGTACATGAAACTTAGTGCACATGTTATAGTTCATTATAACTTCTAATACAATATTGTACGTTTTAGGGTCCATATAATCTATGTGGAATCCAATCAGTGGATCCAACTCACACCCGGCACTCATACGAAAACCTTTCTTAATTGGTGTGAGACATCTCAATCATGTATTACATAGCATGACATTTCATTTCATAAAAAATAGTTTATAGTTGAAAAGAATTTAAGACAATCAAATAATAGGTCATTCCTCATTCTTACATCACATAAATGGAGCAATTAATGCATGGTTTACTTTATCTTGTGTATATTTTATCATCTTTAATAGCCTGCCTAAGTACTAGTTCAAAAGGTGGATAACGGGAGCAATGGATACCCAAAGGTATCAACTATGGATATCTAAAGATATCAAACAATGGACCCAAATGAAGTCGAGCAATGGTTCCAGCAAGGAATAAACAATAGACCCCAAACGGAGTCAAATGATGGTTCTAACAAGGAACAAACAATAGACCCAAACGGGGTCGAACTATGGTTCCAGCAAGGAACAAACAATAGACCCAAACGGGTCGAATGATGGTTCCATTAAGGAACAAGACCCAAACAGGGCAAACTATAGTAGCTGCAACTGTATCCCTCTAGGCATACCTATCTAATCCATAACTGAACTAAGACCCGCAGGCTTAACCATTCTTAAGCATATTTTGATTCAACATTATTTTCTTTACTTAATACAACATCTTTACTTAATGCCATTACTCATATAAGAGTGCATGTTATTATTATCATACTATAGTATTGAGCTCTAGGCTCTAGTAAACCGGGATGCTATCATATGATCATATAGTTGTATCGACTTTCATTCATTCATATCATGATGGTCATAAGTTTATAAAATTAATAATAACATGTAATCTTTCATTATTAGCATTGTGCGTGTCCACATGATCATATACATATATATGCAGTTTGAATCATGAAAATATAGGCTTTCATTACTCATAATTGCTCACATATTGAATTAAGCTACTAATCATAGCATGCTCATTACCAACTATATAATATATAGTACTTACATAACTCATAGAGAGTTCTTGATGACATACCTTGTTGCTGCTCGCTATGAATAGTTTCCCTATTCTTACACTTATTCACATCAATACATAAACACACACACATATATATAGCAACACTTAAGCATTTATGATCCATATAATAAAATAAGTAGGTTCTCTGATAGCTTAAGGTCAATACTGGTTCATATTGAATCCCTTGAATTCACTTCCATGATTCACCAGAGTAGAAATAACAAGTTATACACTTTAACATAGTCGTATATACTTCCATCATCTTACTTGTATTTTTCATCTTATAACATTTTATACTTAGGTATGTTGTGTGAGATCATTTCATCTTAGTCATTAACACACTACGGATGCTCTTGTGCTAATCGTACTGTATTATAGGCATGAATAAACAAATGAGTAGATTATTACACATTGCTGCTAATCATTAATTCTTCTTGTGACTTGGGGTATAACCAAGCTTCTATGATTTTATAATTTAACATAAGATGTGATGTCCCATTTCTTTTAACTCGGACATGCAACCTTACGACTATTCTCTTATTACCACTAGGTCAAATCATAGTATTGTGAACAGAACCAGTCCTTAACCTAGTGCATACCCTATATTGATTTTTATAAGACACATTGAATAACATATCATTAAGTTACTATATAGCCTCAGGTTATTCTCAGTTCGATGCTCATTAGGCCTTAACATACCTTTTTGCTATATAATTCATATTAACTTTGCCATGCGTAAGCCCCTCTAATTTAGAGTTCAAGTGAACCATCATTACTTAACTCAATGTGCTTGATTACCTTAAGCTTCGCACTCTTTATATATGTGTGGAGGTTCCTTAATTAAGTGATCTTGCCTTATTCACCTTTGGCTAACTTACAGCTTAATTCAATCTTCATTTTATTATGATAGCTTTTTATGTCTTTTAATTTCTATAATAATTCATGCTATAATCATGTCTTTCTGAATCATATCTTTATAGACTCTAGCATTGGAATAGACTTTCATAATCTATTACTCCCTCAGTAATCAAATAACATATCAATTTCCATTTAATAACTATTTACCCTCACTTATACTGACTACTAGACCAATTATCTCAAATCTTGCTCTCTTTAGGATCTTATGGACCACATAATACTATGTTCAATATATAATTACGTGGCTTAAACCTTGGGGTGAGAATATACTCGAATGAGTGAAAGAGTACATATGAGGCAAGGTTGGTCAAGCATTTTATACAGATAAAGGAGGGTTGGTTGTGTATTTCGATGGAGAAACCAATGAGTGGCTATATGTTTTGAAAAACAAACACACACGTGGCCATGTGTTTTGAAGAAGAACCAACACACATGGCCATGTGTGTTGAAGAAGAACCAAGACACGTGGCCATTGGTGTTTTGAAGGAAGAACCAGTACACGTGGCCATGTGTTTTGAAGAAGGACCACACACATTGCCGTGTGTTTTGAAGAAGGACCACACACGTGGCCGTGTGTTTTAAAAAAGGACCACACACATGGCCGTGTACATCAAAGAAGAAACATGGAAGCAAACATGCATGGTGAAGAAGAAAATCACACGTGGCCATGCATTGCGAAGAAGAACCAAATCCCAATTATGCAGACATGAAATTTAATCACAGATCTCACCTTTCAACTTACTTAAATGATCATTCAAGTTTGTAATCATGTTATAATCATCAACACCTATTAGATTAACCCTTCATCTCCTTCCACATCCGTTGACCCATTCTTGAGATTATCCTTCCCTCTTACATAAGAATATAACAATCATAAACCCTTTAACCCTAAATCCAAAAGTGAAACACAAACCAAAAAGAAAGCAAGAGGAAAACATCACCTTAAGGATACCCAAAAACCTTAGGTTTCCTCTTCTTCATCTCGTAACCAGAGAGAGAGAGAGAGATTCATCAAAATGTCGATCTCCATCTCTCCCAAAATCCTCAATTTATTGAGTGGGATAAATATCTCACAAGGAGAAATTTCCAAAATGTCCCTATACATTTTAACCCCTAAAAACTCATTTTCTTAACATTTAACCCCAAACTTCTTATTTAATTCAATTGCATCCTTCCTTACTATTTTAGCTACACTCCAATACACATGTGCATGATTACCATTATACCCCTTTATATGAATTAACTTCGTTAATGCAAAAATAATCTAATTTTGCCTTATTAAATCTTAATCTTGATTAAGATCTTCACATTGGGTCCTCATCTTCACATTATTATATAAATGTTAACGTGTAATGCATAGCCAAACCAAAATTCCCAAACCATTTTACTGAAACCCAATCTTCTTCACTCATTAAAGATTCCATGGCCTTTATCCTTGCTTATATCTATTTCTAAAAACAATATTTATGAACTTAATTCCCAACATTGCTTTTTATGTAATTCTTCCATTAATTGAAATGAGATATTGAAGATGGGAGTTTCTTATCTCAGTATTTATCCTATAACTCCCTTACAAAAACCCATATGCTAGAATTTACATAACTAACTAAAGATGGAGTCTTAGAAAGAAAGAAGAGAAAGAAATATGTTATGCCCCTTCACTAGGTCATGTGAAGTAGTTTCCAAAAAATTAAAGTGGAGATAATTACCCTTAACTACTTACATGCATTACTTTTAGAAAAGTTTTACCCACCAAACTTCTAATTCAAACATCAACCCTTAATTTAACCTTCAATCATAAATTTTCACCAATCCTACTTTAATCCTTTAAATTAATCTCATGCACAATATTTAAATTGAAATTACCATTTTACCCTTATTAGATTTTTACTTTTTAATTCAACCATTAACTTAATTAAACATAACTTTTACCTTAATCTCAAGTAATTATGCATAATTCT